>CM016616.1:115304795-115950445 GCA_005393395.2 Gossypium australe | reverse complement strand
GACGTCTTATTTGAGAAGAACGCAAAGGTCAAGAGCTTCTACCTTTAGTCAAAGGTTCATAGGGCTAAAGAGTGCTTAGAAGCCATCTATCGAGCCAAAGGAGGAGGAACTCCTCCTAGTTGAGGATGAGGATTTGTCCAGGTTTGCTCTTTCACATACAGGGCCGAATGATGATGTTTCAACTAAAGAAAAAGAAAACATTAAAAAAGAAAAAAGAAGTGGGTATGACATTAATCATTCTCACTATTACAACTATAACACTAATCTCTCTCCCACTCTCACAAAATTAAATTCTAAAATTTCATTTCAAATTTCTAATTTTCCACTTCAAAAGCTGAAAGCTGAAAGCTGAAGGTGTGAAGAATCTGCATTTTGTTTCCCGATTCTCTTCAGATCTGTTCAGCTTTCAAATCATTCTACATTTAACCTAATCTAATTCTTGATTTTTACTATTTTTTTGGGATTTTTTTTTGGTAGAGAAACAAAAAGAACAAGAAGAAGAACCCATAAGATGGACGGAGAAGATACGATTTTAGATTACGCTACCATTCAGATTCTGCCTTTTCAAAACAGGTTTTTCTCTCTTTTTCTTCTTTAAATTTTTTGAATGTGCTAGTGCTGGTAAGTTGAACCATGGGATCTTAAATTTCAGTCTCATTATGTAAAAAAGATTAGTGTAGGCTTGTTAGTTAGTCGAGTTTAGTTAAATTGAGTTAATCCAGTATTTTTGTAACGGTTGATTTCGATAGTTGTCAAATCAAAATCAAAATAGAAAATTGTTTTAAATTTTTCTGCAATTTTTCAATAAATTTCTCCATTTATGTTTTCAAGGTATGAGGCATATGCATGTCGTGTAACAATGTAGAAACTGGGCATTGGGTTTCTTCAAAAAATCTTGCCTCATTTGCCCGAGTTAAACAACTTGTACACCCATGGATCCAATTCCAATTCCAAAGCTGCTAATTACAAACTGCAACCCCCCAACAATCTCAAGTCTCCCACATGGTTTACTCTATCTACCTTATCAGGTTCTTATAAATTTTCTTATTCTACAAGTTATGTTGTTGGAAGAGCAATGGGTTCTTATAAATTCTCTCTTCTCTAAGCTAATTTTACATCTCTCAAACACTCTTCTTTATCCCTCTCACCTTTTATTTTCGCTAGTTGTTTATTTGTAACCTAGTCTACTTTTCTGGTGATTTTTATGGAGTTGTAATAGGAAATCTCTGTCAGTTATCCTGTAAACTTGTACTCATTAAAAGGTCTCTTTATTTGTTCATTTTCATCATCTTTTTTTTCAAAATTCAGCTAGTAAATAGTAGTATTTGTTTAACTTCCATGACACTTATAGATCTTTGGCTGTTAAGGAAACTAGATTAGCAGAGCCTGAATAAATATGGGTCATTGCACCTTGATGTTAATTTGGTCAACTAACAACTGGTTTGAAGGTCAAGCAATATGAGCTTTTGAGAAGGAACTTTAGTGATACTGGCTGCTTTGGATTTGGCATCCAGGAGCACATCGATCTTTGGAATCAAGTAAGTTTTGTTTTGTTTTCGTTGTACATCTTTATCAATTTTTGTAGTGTAATTAATGTATCTTATGCTGATACTGCATTATGCATACTGGATTTTAATTCACACTGACAAGACTGAGTAATAGAACTAAGTTTGAATCATTGCCATCCAACTCAACAGAAAACCCTTGTAAACCATTTCATCTGTTACCTAGTATTGAATTTGTTGAATCACATTATAGAATTGGTTACCCTGTCTTCAACATGTAAACTGTATTTATTCTCTGAAGAATATTGCCTCCTTGGGTTCTCATTTTTCAAATAATTTGGCTCAAAACTAGGGAACTTCACTTTCAAATAATTCATACTCTACTTTCTTTTCAGGCTATGGCTTCCATGAAGATGGATTAAAGGTAGTGATTACTTTTAATCATAATTATTTCTGTGCATATTGATCTCCCATATAACTAAAGGATGTCTCCCTAATATATATACTTCACCAAGGTTTTTACTCTTTTCTTCAAAAGGATTTATTTATTATATCGCAGTTCACAAGTGAGGTTCACTTCTTTCCAGGCTGGGATGATTGCTGCAAACGGTCTGCTGGGAGAAAGTTGTAATATTCTGAGCAATCCAAAGCATACGGTGCCCTCTCTGATGGAAACAGGGGCACGTCTTTTTGTTACTAGATTCCTTAGTTATTTTATATCAACCGGCTGTATGATGTGAGTTCCTGCAATGTCCTACTTTGCTGCTGGTTGTTGTCTGTTCTAATGTGTGCACACTTGTCAAATTATAAAATCGTTATGTGCTTTGATTGCCAATGCAGGATTTCAGCTTTAGGTTTAAGATCAGTATGCTTCATCTATTGTCCAAATCATTTTTTGTTCTTCATTTAAGAACCATAGACAACTATACCTACTAATACTGTTAATGTTTCACCTAAAGCTGGACCATCCTGATTTAGGCTAAGTATTCAACACTCACCTAAAGACCAAGTAGAAAACCTTATTTGTGAGGCATTTATCATGTCATTTTCATGACAATGTGCATGGTTTGAACAGGCCAACTCGTTCAAACCTCTTTATTCGAAATGAACCAGCTATCTATGTTTTAGACTTCTGTTTTGGAAAAAGGATTCTTGGACTTCTGAAATGCTATTTATGCCCTTGATTCAACCATGAATTTTAATAATTAATAACTTTTACTTTTTCCATTAACAGTTATTGGAAGAAGGTGGCACTATGTTTACCTTTGAAGGAACTAGCAATAAGTGTTCTCTAAAAACTGTAATTAAAGTTCACAGTCCAGATTTTTACTGGAAGGTAAATACGTTTGAAATCAATCGTTCAATGAAGATACCATATGGTTATCTTATGTTATCCGGCTTTTTACTTTAACTGAAGGAGAAAATATATCGTACCACACTCACAATAATGTATATGTCAAACTATGGATAATGTATTGAACTTATGGTTACGGTTTTCCTTATGCATGATATTTCAGCTATTAATGAGCACTAAGAATTGCTTTTTCAGGTTATGACAGAGGCAGATTTAGGCCTTGCAGATTCATATATCAATGGGGATTTTTCTTTTGTTGATAAAAAAGATGGTCTGCTCAACCTTGTAATGGTAAGAAAATGACACAATCATAACAACGTGTATAATAACAACTGGTATCTGTTCATAAGGTTGCCTTGTTACCTGCAGATTCTTATCGCCAACAGAGATTTGATTTCTTCCAACTCAAAACTGAATAAGAAAAGGTTACTCTTACTTGGAAACCCAAAGATGATAAGCATATTCTTCACCTAAAATCCCAATTGAGATAGTATATCTAACCCTTTATGTTAAGGGTTGGTGGACACCATTGTTGTTTACAGCTAGTTTAACATCAGCAAAGTATTTCTTCAAGCATGCCTTAAGAAAAATACTCTTACACAAGCTCGTAGGAACATTTCTTTTTAATTATTGTCAGGAAATATAAAATTTCAACTCCGAGACTATCGACAACTACCTAGCACCTACAAGTATGACAGAATTATATATTGGTAAGTTCTTTAAGCCACCAATGTTACCCCCATTACATACCAAAAAAAAAAAAGATCATAACACTATATGGCCATCTCCAGTGAGATGATAGAAGCTGCTGGCCATGAATACATGGAGGACTTCTTCGGTTGTTGTGAATCAGTGTTAGCAGAAGATGGACTTCTTATTTTACAAGTAACTACAGTTTGAAGAATATTGTTATAGCCATTTAGCTATGGCCATCATTATTACTAGTACATTTGTTTTTGTCTAATGCTTGGGGTGGTTCATGTTACTACAGTTCACATCACTACAAGAAGAACGTTACGATGAATACAGGCAAAGTTTTCATCAAGACTATGTTAGAAAATCTGCTTGGTTTTAGTATTCAATTGATCTTTTGCATCATGTTTGATTTTCTTTTCTAAAACATTATTTCACCATAGTTTTAATCAAGATTTTTCTTACAGGTACATTACGTCGACCAGGTAGCACTGTTGATATTAAGTCCAGGTGATTGCTTTTATCCTTCAATTTTCCCATTTTCATGGAACAAGAATATAAAGTGGTTATTATACTTTGTGGGCTGGTTGTTACTGCTGGATCAGAGATGAGGTGTCCCCTATAACATTCTCCTTTATATATTTGCAGGGCTGTGGAAGTTTCAAACAATCATCCAAAACTCGATAGAAATTTCTCTGCAGCATCTGATATGAGTAGCATCTCTTCGGCTTCTGTCACAAATCCAGGTTACCCTTATATATCTTCTTTAATTCTGTATGGAAAGCTTAAAGATTTGTATGATATCATCAAGTTATTGCAGTCAAGAATTAAAAAAGAAAAATTGTTGATTCTTCTGATCATCCTTTTATTGACCTTCTGTTCAAATAACTTACATATTTCTGATTGCAGCTTGTTGTTTACTGCATAGTTAACTCAGTGAACTACTCTTACTTACCTGGTTGAATTGTTACCTGATAGTTTGGATTTATTGGAGTGTAATGAAATTGTATTTTGCCAAAGGTGAACTCAACTTATGATTGCTTGATAAGTTCCTCATTATATTCTAGTGTCTGATAGAGTACTCAATCCTTTAAACTGAAGTGACATCTTCTAGGGTTCATGCATAATCTTTTCGCTGTTGTTAAGCATATATATGAGTACGCAATTTCTTGGCACAAATAGGATGTGTAAAAAATACTGATATTCTTTGTCCCTTTTATTTGTTGAAGCAGTGCACAAGCGCACTAGCAGTTGGTGCTTCGATCAAAAACTCTTTCTGCAGTCACTTTACAAGGTATGCCATAAATACTAAGTAATCAATTTGGCGACCACTCATGAATTGTATTTCTAGATTATTCCTTCTTTTAGGCACGCGTGCCTTTATATGTTTACATAAGTTGCATGTCAACACCACTATACATATGCTGGTACACTTCAGCAAGTTCTTTACCTGAGCCTAAATTTGCATGCCTTATGCTGTTGTCCTTTTGCATGTACTGGCTTCAGTATCAGAAACTGGCTCCATCATCTTATACCTGAGGGATGTTGAAGTTCCTCCCCCAATCAGAACGGTTATAGAATCTGTTTCAAAATTTGTTAAACAAACTTCCACATTCAGTGCTAATACTTGGTTCTAGGATGTTGGGTCCATAAGATGATTACAGGGAGGTGGAGGCTTTCGACATTATTCCCATACAATATCGAGATAAAACCACCCGAAGATAAAAATAATCTTGATAGCTAGAATTATAGAATATGTATTCTTCTATAATTTTCATTTTAATGTCTTCAAATTAGATTATACATTTTTAAATTGGATTCTTGGTGTTTTTATATTATTATAATTTTTTCATTATTTGACTTTTAGCGGCGTTTTGGAAAAAGGCGCCGCTAAAAGTATAATAATTTTTTATTATTTTTCATAACTTTTAGCGGCGCTTTTTAAAAAAAGCGCCGCTAAAGGTCATGACTTTTAGCGGCGTTGTGGGAAAAGCGCCGCTAAAGGTCATGACTTGTAGCGGCGTTTGTGGGAAAAGCGCCACTAAAGGTCATGACTTTTAGCGGCGTTTTTGGGAAAGCGCCGCTAAAGGTCATGACTTAGCTGTGTTTTTCCCAGAAACGCCGCTAAAAGTCATGATCTTTAGTGGCGTTTTTTTCTCATAAATGCCGCAGAAATTTGTGGCGGTTGTTTAGCGGCATTTTTTGGCGCCGCAAACACTTTTAGTGGCGCTTATAAACGCCGCTAAAGGCCAAAAAAAATGCCGCTAAAAGTCTATTTTGCTGTAGTGAAAAGAAAAAGGTAAAATTGATTAAAGGTAAATTTAAAATGACTTTTAATAGTCAGAAATCTTATGTTTGATCTGAAGATGAAAATATTGAATATAAAGTAGGGAAAAAGTATTTTTGAAAGTGTTGCCATGGAAAAGATTCTTCAGTTTGGATAAAAGGGAAATTTGAGTGTGTAGCATCCCGAATTAGGGCCTAGTCGGAATAGTGGTTTTGAGGTCACAAATCCGACGAGGAAAATTTTATTTTTATTATATTTTTATGGTCTATGATTTCACGGAAGGATTCCGTGAAAATTTCGTTTGAAAATTTCGACGTTTGGGCACTCAATTTAGTCAAAAAGACTAAATTGTAAAAAAGTGCAAAGTTGAGTTCTACATGTTAGAGGTGTCCAATTGTTATGAAATTTTAAATTGGAGGTCCTTAAATGATAATTAGACCATTGGTTAAGTTGGTGGAAAAAATGGACATGGATGGGTATATTTCAAAAGATTTTTTAAGGGGCATTTTGGTAATTTAGTGAATTAATTGAATTAGAAACAAAATTTAAGTGCCAAATATGTCCATCTTCTTCATTAGGACGAAATTACAAGGTTCTCCATAGCTAGGGTTTGTTTCAAGCTTCCAAGCTCCATAGTAAGTGATTCCAAGCCCCGTTTTTAATGTTCTTTATGTTTTTGGAATCCCGATAACTTGGTTTAACTTATTCTAGCAATAATTTAACCTAGGGTTCATATTTGGAAATATCCATAGGTGAAATGTGTTTATTTTGATGTTTATGGTAGAATATGAAGGCTGAAATTATGTTAAAACAACTTTTGCTAAGCGATTTTACGTGAAAACGAGTAAAACGACATAACCGGTAAAAATACCTTATGTTCATAAGTACATGTTAGAGTGAGAATTTGATGTTGCTATAGAAGGGAAAAATGTTCTGCATGTTATAAAATAATAATAAGGGATGAAGTTTAATTTTCGAGCCTAGGGGAAAAATTGTAATTATGCAAAAGTTTAAGGGCAAAATTGTAATTTTGCCAAAGTTTGAGTTAGGGACTGTTTTGAGTAGTACATTAATTAAATAAGTGAAATGTGATGTTTTAGACCCCGAAAAATGAGATTTGGACCTAGAACTAAAGGAAAATTGAAAAATTAGGAAAGTTGGTAAAATGATCGTTTCGGCATTCGAGGTAAGTTCGTGTGTTAATAATAATGCAATACCATGCTTGAATTGTAATTCTCTATTGATATGGCATAAATTGTATGATTTAATATGTTTAGGAGAAGTTGATGGATGGAATGTATGGTATGGAAAATGTGATGTTTGTTGTGTCATGTGAAATTGAATGGCAAATTAATGTTACAAGAATTGAATGTTAAATTACATGGGTTGTATGAGTTGCTACACGGTTGTACCTGACGAGATTTCGACAAGAAAGTTTATATGTAAATAATGCATTTATTTTACTTGTACAATAATTATTTTGTTAGATATTATGGAAATCATTCGGTGATAACTAAAAATGAAATGAATGGAATGAGAAATTCTCGATTGAACCTTCGGAAAACCAAGAGATACGGGCAATATGTAGCTAGGTCACACGAGTGATAAGGGACCTTCACCGTGTGCACAAGAAAGCTACTAGATGGCAAAATTTGATATGTAGCTAGGCCACATGGGTGATAAGGGACTTTCAACATGCGTGCAAGAAAGCTACGGGATAATTATTTCATATGAAACTAGGTCACATGTGTAATACTGTGTGTATACCATGTGTACAAGAAAGTTACGGGTTATGAGTAGCTAGGTCACATGAGTGGTTCCTAGTGTTGGACACCATGTAGACAAGAAAGCTACGAGATGGAATGGCTAGGTCGCATGGGTGATAAGGGACCTTCACCATGTGTACAAGATAGCTGAATTTGTGTAGGTGGAGCTATGTGCTAAGACCACCGAGTATCGGGCGTTTTCCGAAGGGGTTCAACGAGATAATTTACTAATGATGATTGGTGCGATCATGTTAGGAATAAGTTCAAGTGTGAATGTGACCAATTGAGAAATGTGGCAAATGTACGTATGAAAAATAAGTTCGATATGTAATCGGAAATTGGAAAGGTTGGTATAAGCAAGTGATGAACACAACTAAAGTGAAAGAGAGCAAAAATTTACAATAAAACTGTTTGGATAGCAGCAGTGACATGAGTTTGAAAAATCACTAAAAATAGTAGAGATTGAATTATAAGTTGGATGAGATATTGATTTAAATATTATTGAGTCTATTTTCATATAAAAGAAACATAGAAAAAAATGATTCGTATTTTTGAGATATTTGAATTTCTCTGAGACTGGTTCAGAATGACTAAGTGATCCCCTGTTCTACCTTGGAAAAATCATTAAAATTTGTACAAAAATAATTGTGGGATATAATTTATATGCATGATATCCTGAATGAGCCTATTTTCAAAATGAACTAAATAAGAAGGTCATATAAACTTTGTACAAGGAGAAAATTTATTCGTAGTGAAGAGAGGTCAGAATAGTCAAATAGTAAAACAGGGGAATCTTTAATGAATAAACTGTATTGATTGGCTAAACCAAAAATTTTGGAAATTTTATGGTAAGAAGATATGTGAGTATAGTTTCATGTAAAATTAACGCATCTTAATTTGGAGTTCTGTAGCTCCAGATATTAATAATTTAATGACTATAACTCAAGAAAACATCTTAACTGGAATTTAAATAAATAGGAAGAATATGAAAAGAGCATGTTAGCACATTGCTTATTAGTTTCACGCGAGCTTACTAAGCGTAAAGCTTACTCCCTCCTTTCCATTTCTTTCAGTTTTGTCAGGTCAGCTCAAGGTTGGAGATCGTCAGAGGCAGTATCACACTATCGGACCATTATCCTTGGAGTATTGGCATGTGTATGTTAAATGTTTTCAAGTGAGTCGCATGTATAGGGACTTAGTTTTTTTTTATGATGGATGTTGTTGTGATTAGCCAAATGTATTGGGCTTATATTGATTTTTTGATTATACCCATGAGATATGGCTTATAATGATTTTGACCTGTAAGCCTATTTTGTCCATGGCATGTGTTGGAAAAGTTTTAATTTTGGGCAAAATTTGGTAACCCGGTTTTGTACGATTAAGTCCAGTAACGCCTCGAACCCTATCTCAGAGTTGGACACGGGTGAGGGGTGTTACAATTTGAGGTTTGTAGGGCCATATGAGATTTTGGAGCGCGTTGGTTTGATCGCCTCTCTCTTGATCAAAAAGAGAGAGAGATAAAATCAACTCGGGGATTAAATTAAAATATAATTATTGTGGCTTTACTGCAAGTGTGACAAATTAATTGTAATATTTGTAGTGTTACAATGTAACAGTAGAATATTCCAAGATCGAACCTAATAGAATCGTGTATTGAACAATTCCTAATAATGTGTCTAAAAAATAAAGAGTCTAACCACTAATCGCAAAAGTTATATTACAGCAAATCATAAACCCAAGAGAAATTAATATAATTACTATCTAGCTAACAAAGACTAAATTGTAAAACGTGTGAAATTATGAAACGAACAATTAAATAACTAACGGTGGTTGGTTGATCTTGATGTGGTTCACTAATCTTTAAATTAAAGATCCGAATTGCCTAAACTCCCAAAATGGCTCCATTTTACCACCCGTCTCCATTTTACCAAGTTAGACAAATTAATCGAGATTATCTCTCGATCTGATCGGTTAACTTAGGACTAATGAATTAGTGCTCAACAAGATCTTCTATTGGTTTCAGTTGCTTAAATATTCCCTTAGGGTCATCAATCCTAGGTTTTTAAGTTCATTCAAAATAGTCCAATTTATTACAATTTGGTCATTTATTCAAAACAAGCTCACTACATCTCCATCAACCAACCCCCTTAAAGGTTTAGCTACTCATGCTGAAAATAAAGCTAACAAACATGAAAATGAAAAGAAAAGAAGCCATTAAAGGAAAGCTTAAGAAAAAGTTAAAAGATGGAATTTTTATGCAAGAAAACTTAAAGGGCATGTAAAGAAAAGCATTCAACAATAAAATCTAAAGCAATAAACACAAAAGGAACAAACTTTAACAAGTGCAAAGTAAAAGAATCTAAAATGTCATACAACCAAGGTACATGGAATAAAATGCAAATAACCCTAAGCTACAATGATAACTAACTTAACTAACAATAAGAACAACTAAAACAATAAGAAAAAGTTGCAGATAAATGTAAAATCTATAGCTAAGGAAATGAAAATAAGAAACCCTAGAAGAAGGGAAAGAAAATCTAAGAGAAAACCTAGAGAAAACTAAACCTAAACTAAGCTAATGTGGCATTTTTTTCCCTCTCAGAAAAATTTTGGCTGATATAGCAGCTATTCTGACCTAATTCGTGTCTCCAAAATACCCTTGAACTTTTTAGTTGTTAATTTATAAGTTTAATTCTAAGGGTAAAATGGTAATATAATAAAACAAAACTAAAGAAAACTAATTAAAATTAATATCATCATCTTCCACAAGTGAGCAACCGAAAATCAGGGTGTTAAAACACCATTTTTATCAAGCTTGAGGTTTGGCTATGTTCATTTCTTGCATGTAAGTATTTTCCAACCCGTTTCTTGTAATTTTTATTTTTTTAGGATCATTGCAACTAGGTCCAGCTAACCCATACGTTTGTTTTTGAACTGTCAAAGATTTTAAATGTTGTCCTTGATGAATCCTTGTTATTTTGGATGTTAAATGATGAAATTGAAGTATTTGATGTTGATTTTGACTAGTTTATTGATTGATTGTTTTTATAGTTGTAGTAAATGGAGTAAATTGTTTAAATAGTTAGAATTTCAAGAAAATTTTGCAATTAGTGAATAGTTGTGGATTGCCCTAGCTTAGTACGAATTTTGGTTAACTTTGGGGAATGTTAAGGTTGTTAAATTGGAAGATTTTGAGTACAAGGACTAAATTGTGATGAATGTAAAAGTTTATGGAAATGTGTAATTAATGAAAAATTAAAGGTCATATACATCACTTTGAATGTGAAATGTATATAAAATTGATGAGTTGCAATTATTTATTATATAGATCAAGAATCGGGCCAGAAAGACTTAAATCAGGGAAAAGGGAACATTGCAGAATAGATCCCTGTGTTTAAATCAGAGGTGTTGTACATAAGTTCATAGTATTTAAATAAGTAAATGAAATTTACTTGTATTTTATATTGTTGTTCTCTAGTTAGTTCATATATATATATATGTGAATTTACTTCGGTACCCTGAATTGTATATTAGTGCTCGTGTTTGTACTTCGATTCCTCTGAATGCACAAACGTGCCCTTATTGTACTTCGGTACCCCTGAATGCATAAACGTGTCCATATTGTACTTTGGTACCTCTGAATGCACAAACGTGCCCCTATTGTACTTTAGTACCCCTGAATGCACATACGTGCCCCTATTGTACTTTGGTACCCCTAAATGCACACACGTGCCCCTGGTTGTACTTTGGTACCCTTGAACGCACATACGTGCCCCTGTTTACGTTGGTACCCTTGAATGCACATATGTGCCCCTATTTGTACTTCGGTACCCCTGAATCCATTATAATGTCTCAGCATTTCACCATTTGCGCTATCAAAACTTTGATTAATTACATAATATGTGAACCGAGTTTAATTATATTTAAGCAAATGTTAAACTATGTCCTTACTAAGCTAAGTAAGCTTACGGGTTTTCTTGGGTTGTTTCGTAGATAATCGTTGCTAACTTTTGGAAGTATCAGTCAACCAATTCAAACTATCAATCTAAGTCGGTAGTTTTTGCATCTCTTAAGGTATTCATACATTAATTAAATAGATAAAAATTTAATTAAATAGTAAGATTAAACTTCACTTAAAACAAGAGTTAAATCCCACACATTAATGTTGATCTAAACCGTTTGCTTCCTTGTAGAAGTTTCATTTAAGTTTAGCCTTAATCGGAAATCTAAACGCATGATTAACCCATTTAATTCATGATCTATTCGAATAACTTGACTTTTTATACGTGATCTAATGTGAAAATCTCACCAACACTTACCTTCATTTCGAATGCTCAGATTTGTCACTCTTACGATGTTTGACTATTGATTTCTCAGAGGATTGATATTCGATCCTTCATGATAACACAAGATCATATTAGTCCTAATGGTTTTCGAAATAATAAAAATAAAATACTAATTATTTAGGCCCTAAACCATTCGATCATGTCACAAAATTTTCAGACAAATGATTTTCCATCCCAAACTTCACTTACACTTGTTTCGTTATGAGATGATCAAAGGAATGAAAATGGAGGGAAATCGATGGTTGGATAATCTAAAATAATAAAATAAAATAAAATTGGTGTTATAGCCACTAGGGTAATAAAAAAAAGAAAGAGAAATAAAAAGGAAGAAATCGATCGCCGGTGATGACGGTGGTCCAATGGCGACGATTGCGACGGTGGTCCAACGACGACGACTGTGGAAGCTTGGTAGTGGTCCAGCTATGGGGAATGCGGTTGTGTAATATCCTGAAATGGGGGTTAATTTTAAATTGGATTGTTTAGCTTGTGTTTGGATTATGGTGTCAGTATTTGTAATGTTTTGGGGCTTAGTTGTAAGGCTAGAGCTGACCTGGGTAGTAAAAAAATTTTGGTTTTTAAGTTTTAAGTAAAGGGAGCTGAGGGAGCCAATGGTTACAAGTATTTCAAGTGGGATCTTAGCACAAGAAAAGGCTTGGCAAAGTGGCAAGGAGGCGCCACTTAAAGCCTTGTGAATGACACCACTTGCAGGGGAAGGAGGTCTCATGTTCGAGCAGCAGAAATCCCACCTTTTGTCTTCTATTTTGATGCCAAGGAGGGAGAGGAGTTGTGTGCAGTTCAAACTCTGCCTAGTAAGGTTGGACTAAGTCAAATTGTTCAAATGATTAGCAAAGAGAGAAATAAGGAATTTGACTAATTCAAAATAGTTTGAATTAGTGGCCAAGAGCATTTCAAGGAGGTGGCTGAATCTTGAACTTCTCATGGGAGGAGTGGCCGATTGTGGTAAGGTGAGTAGAGGGGATTGCCGAAACTTTCTAGAGTGTTTAGAGTGCATTTTTGGTCAGCCTTGTGTAGTGTACCAAAAGCCGAAAGTCCCTTGGTGTCTGCCGTTTTCTTCCTAAGGCAATTGGCCGAATTCTCTATTGGGCATTCTTCCACCTTTCTTTTCTTTTTCAAAAGTGTGCAAAGAGCATAATTTCTCTTTTTGGATTACCTCTCTTCTGCCGAAACTCTTACTTTCCTTTTTCTTTAAGCATAGGCCGAATATCAACCCTTTTTCTTCCATCCCTTCTTGTTTTCTTCCTTTGTTGCTAAAGCCGAATCTTCCCTCTCCCACTTCTAATCTACCTTGCCGTTTTCTCCTTTCTTCTTGAACCACATTTCATTTGTTTCAACTCTCAAAGACTCTAGCCGAATCTCCCTATTTTCTTTTCCAGTTGGTTGGCCGAATAGTTAAGCAAGGGTGGAACTTTTGGGTCCTTTCTCTAATCGATTTGGAAAGGTATGTGTGCATGGCTGAATCTCTTTATCCCTTTCCCTTCTCTTTGTCGATTATCATTAAGGGTAAGAGCCGAATTTCGACATCTGTTAATAGAACTCTAATCACCTTGTGAAACCGATTTTATTGTAGGGTCTCCGGGATTTTGAGGTACTCAATCCAAGTCTCTCATCTTTAACAATCGGCTTTGGTAAGTGGTGGTAAGGATCCATTTGTAAGATCATCTATTCTTTTAAGTATTCAAAAGCCGAAGGCTATTGATGTGGGTGTTTTTGGATTGCCGATTGTAGGGGAGTGAAGCAGATTCACAAAGCGTGTGGTGGCTAGTATTCAAGGGGCGTTTAGGTAAGGTCTCAGGTTTCAAGCGTTAACCCTTTGGGTTTATTTGGTTTGGCCGAATGGCCTATGTGGCTAACCTTAGTTATGGCCGAATGTAGGATCAAGGACCTAGCGTTGTAGATCGACTCTTTAGATTTAGGGCTTGCGTTATAACAGGTGTGTAAACTTACACACTCTATTACTTAGTAATATGTTTTGATAACCTGTGTTTAATAAAAGCCGAAACAGTGTGGATGTTGATATGATACCCTATGGGTATGAGCATGGATTCGGGTAAGTCCGTTCCGATTTGAGTTCTTCTATTCATTATGTTTGATATAATGATTTATGACATATATGGGTTATGTGATGCGTAACTAAGCATGTTGGCATGATTTGCATGATTTGCATGATTTACATGAGTATGGCATGATGTTGGGTGATATGAGAGGAGGGGGAAGATGATATCCGTGTCTTTGGGACACCAGAGGTTTGGCACCTCCAGTGGTTTGGTACCACAGATTGATTTAGTGACTTTGGGTCACCAGAGGTTTGGCACCTCATAGCGACTTGTCCCAGTGGCTTAGCACCACAGTGGGTTGGCCCCACAGTTGATATTACGGGATTGTCGCCAGTGATTTGGTATCACACGTGGGTTGGCCCCACACTTGGATATTGATATTTTGTGACTTTGGGTCACCAGAGGTTTGGCACCTCATAGCGACTTGTCCCAGTGGCTTAGCACCACAGTGGGTTGGCCCCACAGTTGATATTACGGGATTGTCGCCAGTGATTTGGTATCACACGTGGGTTGGCCCCACAGATGGATTATTCGTGACTTTGGGTCACCAGTGGTTTGGCACCACCAGTGGTTTGGTACCACACGGGGTAGATAAGGAGTATGGATGGCTAGGGTTGGGTGCATTATTTTATATTGCTTGGTGATATGTGTGTAAATATGTTGCATTAATCGAGAGGAGGGTTTATGCACTGAGTCTTGGTGACTCACCTTCTCTCTTATCATTTCAGGTGACACTTAGATCGCGGAGGAGGAGCCGGGTGGACTCGAGGTGACAATGCTATAAATAAATTGTGGTTTTTCACAGATTTGATTTGGGTACATTGTTTTATTTTACTTGGCTTCATTTCTATTTATGGGTTGTAATAAGGCCTTTTAATTACTTATACGTTTTGGACTTATTTTAAACATGGTTAAGTAAACTACTTGGATAATCTAACAACAACAAAAGCGTAAGTTTTCTAAACAACAAACGACATGTTTTTAACTTTACCATCGGGTATCACGTATGAATTGAAGATAACTACAACTCAAATGTTTTCAACCTTAAGTTTTCCTCACACAACTCAACTGTTTTCTAATAACTAAGAAAGAAGCAAGTGAATTTCTTAAACTGTCAAAAATATTTTCTAACCTATGCATCGACAACTAGATTTTAACAATTTAATCTCGGTTTTTCAAAGACAACAGATCGATTTTAACTCACCATGCACCTGCTTTCTACAAAAATAAAAACAACGAGGAAATTTTACTCAAATCTTGATTCGTTAGATTGTTTTCTTCAAAATAATTTCCTGTAGCATGCTAGATTCGTCGTGGTGTGTTCACCGGGTTTGGGGTGTTACAATTGTGGTATCAGAGCCAAGTTCAAAGGCTCGGCTGTGGGCTCAAGACCCAAAATGTTTTAAATATTGGTTTTTAAATGTTTTGTTTAAAATATATGGTTTAAAAGGCATGGCACCGAGTCTCCGGCACCAATCCGCCCAGGTAAGTACCCCTTACTATTGCTTGTGATTTTTGGATGTGATGAGATTGAATGACTAGCAATAGTGGACTACTCTAGAAACTGAAACTGATAGGACTCTGTAGAATTGCGAAAATAAAACTTCTTTAATAAGAAATATTCATAAGACTGTGCTTCTAAACCAGTGGAATAATTACTGATGCATAAAACTTCTAAATCAAATAAGTCGAGACTTTAGTCATGAGCACTCGGGGTGGACGTGGTCGTGGACGTGGCTGGGGTAGGATGACAGTTTCTGAACCAGTAGGGTCTGGTCAGGGGTCAGAGAATGAGATACCGGTACCACCACCAGCTGCAGGTGGTGAGTTTCAGGATCAGACTGGGGACGACGCAGTGTCGCAGGCGATGCTGCGAGTTCTAGAAAGGGTAGCTGGAGTAGGTGGAGGCGCAGGAGCTCAGAAATCTGTACCCGAGCGACTCCGAGCCAATGGGGTTGAGGTATTCCGAGGTGTTTCTATTGTGGCTCCCAGCACGGCAGAGTATTGGCTGGAGGCGACGGAGCGAATCATGGACGATTTGGACCTGACTGCTGAGGAATAGCTGAAGGGAATAGTTTCACTTCTCCGGGATGAGTCATACCAGTGGTGGCTCACGGTTCGGGACAGTGCTGCAGCTACTTGGGATTATTTTAAGGCCGCATATCAGAAAAAGTACATTGGATCTAGCTACATTGATGCACAACGGAAGGCATTTCTGAGGTTGGTTCAGGGGAGCAAGTCTGTATCAGAGTATGAGGCAGAGTTCTTAAGGCTGAGTCGGTATGCGAGAGGCATCGTGGCTACTGAACACGAGCGGTGTGTCCGTCTCGAGGATGGTCTGAGAGATGAGCTGAGGTTGCTGATTGCACTACAGCAGGAGCGTGAGTTCGCTGTCCTGGTAGAAATGGCTAAAGTAGCCGAAGGGGTTAAAGAGTCTGTGAGGCAGAATATGGATAGGAACAGGCATAAGAGAAGCTTTGGATCGGCTGGGTCGTCAGGTAATTCTCAGAAAAGGGCTAGACAGAGTGGACCGAATCAGTCTGGTAGAGCTGTTGCTGCTAATCAGGGACCGGCACAGTGTAACCGTTGTGGAAAATCTCATTGGGGAGGATGTTAGATCGGCGGAAAAGGATGTTTTGAGTGTGGCTCGTTGGACCATCGTGTGAGAGACTGTCCGCGTAAGTTGGCTAGGATTCAGTCTGAGGGTCAGGGCCGTACTCAGATCAGAAATGGAGGACCGCCACCGCAGAGGGGTCGTGGTAATGGTAGAGGTGGTAGTGGATCTGGTCGGGGCCGAGGAGCACCGGGTAGAGGTGCGGGTAGCACTGAGGCTAGACAGCCTGGGTTAGTGTATGCAGCGAGGCGCTGAGAGGAGGGCGACGTACCGGACGTCATAACCAGTACGTTCTTGATCTTTGGTTTTCCCTATACTGCTTTGATTGATGTGGGTTCGACGCATTCATACGTTGCTAGTAGCATAGTAGAGACCATGAATTTAGACTTTGAGACTACTGCTAGGGAAATGACAGTGATTAGCCCTCTAGGTCACTCTGTCGTTGTAAACAAGCTGTATAGAAATGTACCCTTAGAACTCCAAGGGGTAGTGTTTGTTGCTGATATGATGGAACTACCGTTTGGGGAGTTCGATCTGATTCTTGGGATGGACTGGTTGGTTAAGTACCAGGCAAGGTTGGATTGCGTGGCTAAGCGCTTGATTCTAAAGACGGTTGAGGATGACGAGGTGGTCATGATAGGTAATAGAAGAGATTACTTATCCAACGTGGTATCTGCTCTGAAGGCTGAGAAGATGGTCAGGAAGGGCTGCGAAGCATATGTGGTTTATGTGTGTGCCTTAGAGGCTAAGGAGTTTGCAGTAGGGAATGTCCGAACAGTAAAGGAATTTGCTGATGTGTTTCCAGAGGAGCTTCCGGTACTGCCACCGGATCGTGAGGTGGAATTTGGCATAGATCTGTTACCCGGAACCGCGCCAGTGTCTATTGCTCCGTATAGGATAGCGTCAAAGGAGTTAGTGGAATTAAAGGCTCAGATCCTGGAGCTGTTGGACCGAGGCTTTATCAGGCCAAGTGTTTCGCCTTGGGGAGCGCCAGTACTCTTTGTCAAGAAGAAAGATGGTACAATGCGGATGTGTATAGACTACCGCCAGTTGAATAAGCTGACAATCAAAAACAAGTATCTGTTACCAAGGATAGACGACTTGTTTGATCAGCTAAAGGGTGCATCGGTATTCTCGAAGATCGATTAAGGTCTGGGTATCATCAGCTAAAGGTGAAAGAGGCGGATATCCACAAGACGGCGTTTCGTACTCGGTATGGGCACTATGAGTTTCTGGTAATGCCGTTTGGGTTGACTAACGCGCCAGCAGCATTCATGGACATGATGAATAGGGTATTCTAGCAGTATTTGGATCAGTTCATCGTGGTATTTATAGACGACATCTTGGTTTATTCAAGGACAGAGGAGGAGCATGATGCGCATTTGCGAGTTGTATTGCAGATTCTGAGGGAAAAGCAGCTTTATGCTAAGTTTAGTAAGTGCGAGTTCTAGCTTAGGGAGGTGACTTTCTTGGGTCATGTAGTGTCAGCTGAGGGGATTAGAGTGGACCCTCGAAAGATTGAGGCAGTATTGGATTGGAAGCCGCCTAAGTCAGTGGCTGAGATTCGGAGTTTTCTAGGTTTAGCGGGGTACTACCGAAGATTTGTGGAGGGATTTTCGTTGATCGCAGCACCGATGACCAAGTTGTTAAGAAAAGGAGTTCCGTTTATGTGGACTGAGAGGCAGCAAGAGAGTTTCGACAAGCTAAAGAAGATTTTGACTGAAGCTCCGGTTTTGATTCAACCTGAGGCAAGAAAGGAATTCACGGTATATTGCGATGCATCACATACGGGTTTGGGATGTGTGCTGATGCAGGAAGGGAAGGTAGTGGCTTATGCATCTCGACAGTTGAGACCGCATGAAGTTAATTATCCAACGCACGATCTAGAGTTAGCGGCAGTAGTTTTCGCGTTGAAAATTTGGAGGCACTACTTGTACGGAGAGAAGTCGATAGTCTACACAGATCACAAGAGTCTGAAGTACCTTTTGACTCAGAAGGATTTGAACTTCAGACAGCGCAGATGGATTGAATTGCTAAAGGACTACGACTGATCGATTGAGTATCATCCAGGCAAGGCTAACGTGGTGGCAGACGCGTTGAGCCGTAAGGTTGTATCGGACGTAAGAGCGATGTTTGCCCATCTAAGTTTGTACGACGACAGAAGTATTCTGGCAGAATTGCAGGTTAAGCCGACTTGGGTTGAGTAGATCAGGGAGAAGCAGATAGAGGATGAGGTTTTGAATGCGCAGAGATTGCAAGTGCAGGATGATGGTTTGGAGGGTTACAGCTTGTCTATTGATGGAGTGTTGTGTTTCCAAGGGAGAACTTGTATGCCGAAGGACACCGAGTTAAGACAGAAGATTCTTCAGGATGCACATAGTAGCCCATACGCTATGCATCCTGGAGGTAGCAAGATGTATCGGGATCTAAGGGAGTAGTTTTGGTGGCCAGGTCTGAAGCGGGAAGTAACGGAGTTTGTGGGTAAGTGTCTGACATGTCAGCAGGTCAAGGCTGAACATCAGTTGCCGTCAGGGTTGCTTCAGCCAGTGAAGATTCCACAGTGGAAGTGGGAAAGGATTACTATGGATTTTGTCAGTGGATTACCTCTTACGCCTAGCAAGAAGGACTCAGTTTGGGTGATTGTGGATCATCTGACTAAATCGGCTCACTTCGTACCGGTAAGGGTTGATTACTCGCTTCAGAAGCTAGCTAAGCTGTATGTGTCAGAGATAGTGAGGTTGCATGGTGTGCTAGTATCGATCATCTCGGATAGGGATCCCAGATTTACGTCAAGGTTTTGGAGAGCGTTGCATCAGGCTTTGGGTATGCGCTTGGATTTCAGTACAGCATTCCATCCACAGTCTAACGGGCAGTCGGAAAGGGTTATACAGATTTTGGAGGATATGCTGAGAGGTTGTGTTTTGGACTTCAGAGGTAGTTGGGAGGGGTTTCTACCATTAGCTGAGTTCGCCTACAACAATAGTTACCAAGCGAGCATCAGGATGGCACCATATGAGGCGTTGTATGGTAGGAAGTGTCGCTCACCTACTTGTTGGACGGAGCTGAGTGAACGTCAGGTGTTGGGACCAGAGTTGGTTGCAGAGACTGAAGACAATGTTAAGTTGATTCAGGCTCGATTAAAGGAAGCTTCGGATAGGCAGAAGTCTTATGCTGATCCCAGGCAGAGAGATATAGAGTTTGCTGTGGGTGATAGGGTCTTTTTGAAAGTCTTGCCATGGAAGAAGGTGTTGAGGTTTGGAAGGAAAGGCAAGTTAAGTCCAAGGTTCATTGGGCTGTATAAAGTACTGAGACGGGTGGGACCCGTAGCTTATCAGCTTGAGTTGCCAGCAGAGCTAAGTCAGATTCACGATGTATTCCACGTCTCCATGCTTAGACGTTATCGTTCAGATCCATCGCATGTCTTAGCAGTAGAGGAGATAGAGGTGAGTCCGGATTTGACCATGGAAGAGGAACCAGTGCAGATTTTAGACCGAGATGTGAAAGTTTTGCGTAGGAAGTCCATGCCATTGGTGAAAGTGTTATGGCGGAATCATGGCGTAGAAGAAGCTACGTGGGAACCAGAGGATGTGATGAGACAGCAATACCCTCAACTCTTTTGACCAGGTAATTTCGAGGCCGAAATTATTTTTAAGGGGGGTAGAACTGTAATATCCTGAAATGGGGGTTAATTTTAAATTGGATTGTTTTGCTTGTGTTTGGATTATGGTGTCAGTATTTGTAATGTTTTGGGGCTTAGTTGTAAGGCTAGAGCTGACCTGGGTAGTAAGAAAATTTTGGTTTTTAAGTTTTAAGTAAAGGGAGCTGAGGGAGCCAAGGGTTACAAGTATTTCAAGTGGGATCTTAGCACAAGAAAAGGCTTGGCAAAGTGGCAAGGAGGCGCCACTTAAAGCCTTGTGAATGACGCCACTTGCAAGGGAAGGAGGTCTCATGTTCGAGCAGCAGAAATCCCACCTTTTGTCTTCTATTTTGACGCCAAGGAGGGAGAGGAGTTGTGTGCAGTTCAAACTCTGCCTAGTAAGGTTGGACTAAGTCAAATTGTTCAAATGATTGGCAAAGAGAGAAATAAGGAATTTGACTAATTCAAAATAGTTTGAATTAGTGGCCAAGAGTATTTCAAGGAGGTGGCCGAATCTTGAACTCCTCATGGGAGGAGTGGCCGGTTGTGGTATGGTGAGTAGAGGGGATTGCCGAAACTTTCTAGAGTGTTTAGAGTGCATTTTCGGTCAGCCTTGTGTAGTGTACCAAAAGCCGAAAGTCCCTTGGTGTCTGCCGTTTTCTTCCTAAGGCATTTGGCCGAATTCTCTATTGGGCATTCTTCCACCTTTCTTTTCTTTTTCAAAAGTGTGCAAAGACCATAATTTCTCTTTTTGGATTACCTCTCTTCTGCCGAAACTCTTACTTTCCTTTTTCTTTAAGCATAGGCCAAATATCAACCCTTTTTCTTCCATCCCTTCTTGTTTTCTTCCTTTGTTGCTAAAGCCGAATCTTCCCTCTCCCACTTCTAATCTACCTTGCCGTTTTCTCCTTTCTTCTTGAACCACATTTCATTTGTTTCAACTCTCAAAGACTCTAGCCGAATCTCCCTATTTTCTTTTCCAGTTGGTTGGCCGAATAGTTAAGCAAGGGTGGAACTTTTGGGTCCTTTCTCTAATCGATTTGGAAAGGTATGTGTGCATGGCTGAATCTCTTTATCTCTTTCCCTTCTCTTTGTCGATTCTCATTAAGGGTAAGAGCCGAATTTCGACATCTGTTAATAGAACTCTAATCACCTTGTGAAACCGATTTTATTGTAGGGTCTCCGGGATTTTGAGGTACTCAATCCAAGTCTCTCATCTTTAACAATCGGCTTTGGTAAGTGGTGGTAAGGATGCATTTGCAAGATCATCTATTCTTTTAAGTATTCAAAAGCCGAAGGCTATTGATGTGGGTGTTTTTGGATTGCCGATTGTAGGGGAGTGAAGCAGATTCACAAAGCGTGTGGTGGCTAGTATTCAAGGGGCGTTTAGGTAAGGTCTCGGGTTTCAAGCGTTAACCCTTTGGGTTTATTTGGTTTGGCCGAATGGCCTATGTGGCTAACCTTAGTTATGGTCGAATGTAGGATCAAGGACCTAGCGTTGTAGATCGACTCTTCGGATTTAGGGCTTGCGTTATAACAGGTGTGTAAACTTACACACTCTATTACTTAGTAATATGTTTTGATAACCTGTGTTTAATAAAAGCCGAAACAGTGTGGATGTTGATATGATACCCTATGGGTATGAGCATGGATTCGGGTAAGTCCGTTTCGATTTGAGTTCTGCTATTCATTATGTTTGATATAATGATTTATGACATATATGGGTTATGTGATGCGTAACTAAGCATGTTGGCATGATTTGCATGATTTGCATGATTTACATGAGTATGGCATGATGTTGGGTGATATGAGAGGAGGGGGAAGATGATATCCGTGTCTTTGGGACACCAGAGGTTTGGCACCTCCAGTGGTTTGGTACCACAGATTGATTTAGTGACTTTGGGTCACCAGAGGTTTGGCACCTCATAGCGACTTGTCCCAGTGGCTTAGCACCACAGTGGGTTGGCCCCACAGTTGATATTACGGGATTGTCGCCAGTGATTTGGTATCACACGTGGGTTGGCCCCACACTTGGATTATTTGTGACTTTGGGTCACCAGTGGTTTGGCACCACATTATTATTGGATATCGTGGCTTTGGGTCACCAGTGGTTTGGCACCACCAGTGGTTTGGTACCACACGGGGTAGATAAGGAGTATGGATGGCTAGGGTTGGGTGCATTATTTTATATTGCTTGGTGATATGTGTGTAAATATGTTGCATTAATCGAGAGGAGGGTTTATGCACTGAGTCTTGGTGACTCACTTTCTCTCTTATCATTTCAGGTGACACTTAGATCGCTGAGGAGGAGCCGGGTGGACTCGAGGTGACCATGTTATAAATAAATTGCGGTTTTTCACAGATTTGATTAGGGTACATTATTTTATTTTACTTGGCTTCATTTCTATTTATGGGTTGTCATAAGGCCTTTTAATTACTTATACGTTTTGGACTTATTTTAAACATGGTTAAGTAAACTACTTGGATAATCTAACAACAACAAAAGCGTAAGTTTTCTAAACAACAAACGACATGTTTTAAACTTTACCATCGGGTATCACGTATCAATTGAAGATAACTACAACTCAAATGTTTTCAACCTTAAGTTTTCCTCACACAACTCAACTGTTTTCTAATAACTAAGAAAGAAGCAAGTGAATTTCTTAAACTGTCAAAAATATTTTCTAACCTATGCATCGACAACTAGATTTTAACAATTTAATCTCAGTTTTTCAAAGACAACAGATCGATTTTAACTCACCATGCACCTGCTTTCTACAAAAATAAAAACAACGAGGAAATTTTACTCAAAGCTTGATTCGTTAGATTTTTTTCTTCAAAATAATTTCCTGTAGCATGCTAGATTCGGTTGTGGTGTGTTGACCGGGTTTGGGGTGTTACAGGTTGTCTGATGGTGGTGCAAAATATAAGTAGAGAGGAGGGTTTGGTCACCTTTAATTGAAAGAGGAGAAAAAAATAGAAGAAAAGAAAATAGATGGAGGAGAAAGTGACCCGCGGTGGTTGCAACTGCGGACATGGCAGTGCACGGTGGAAAAGGGGCGGTGAATCTGAAAGGAAAAGTGAGGGAATGTTGGTTGTGTACGGTGGTGAGGTGGTGGTGCAAATAAGCTCACAGTGGTGGAAAGAAATGTGTGGTGGTTGTGGTGGCCAAAAAGAGAGAAAAAGGAGAGGAAGAAAATGAAAAAAATGGAAACTAGGGTGCAAATGCGGGTGATGGATGGCACAAGGGGTGGTGTAGCTTAGTCAACCATGACCAGGTTCAATGCACCATAAGCTTATGTCAAGAGAAGAGCTTTTGGAAAGGGTGTGAAACAAGGAGGGAAAAGGGGGTTGTGTTTCATTTAGAAAAGGCAAGTATGACTTGCTAATAGAGAAAAGAAATCCTCCCTATATAGTAACATAGGCAAAAAAAATATGTGCACAAATGAGTTCGAACTAGAGACCTCAAATATAGCTAAGGAGCTTCTTACCACTAATCTAGAACACTTCTTTGTTTTCAATAATGCGCCTATAATTTTAAGACATAAGAGCTACCAGATTCACCCTCTTTATTAAAGTAAATTAATTAAGAAAATGGGATGTGAAAACTCTACCCTCCTTTAGAAAAAATTGTCCTCGAAATTACCTGATGGAAATAAGTGAAGATATTGTTGTAACATCTCATCTTCAGGTTCCCAAGTTGCCTCACTCAAATCATGATTTCTCTACAACACTTTCACAAGCGAAACTTGCTTCCTTCTTAAAACTTTAACATCACGATCAATGATCTCTACCTATTCCTCCTCAAATGTCAAATTAGAACGGACCTCAATATCCTTTACTAGAATCACAAGAAGGGTCGGATCAATAACATCACAACATGGACACATGAAACACATTGTGAATGTGATCCAACTATGAAGGTAACTCCAACTGATAAGCTATTGGTCCAATCCTCTTAATGATGCTGTAAGGCCCAATGAATCTTAGACTCAACTTCCCCTTACGACCAAATCTCAGTACCTTCTTCCAAGGTGAAACCTTAAGGAAGATTTTATCACCTACATAATACTCAATGTCCCTTCTCTTCAAGTCAGAGTAAGACTTTTGTCGATCTGATGCCGTTTTCAATCGATCCCGAATAATCTTCATGTTGTTCTCAATCTCTTGAACTAAATATAACCCTAACACTTTATGTTCTCCCAAATCTATCCAACACAAAGGTGTCTTACACTTGAGGCCATACAGTGCCTCATACGGAGCCATTTGAATGCTCGATTGAAAATTATTGTTATAAGAAAATTCCACAAGCAGTAAATGCTCGTCCCAATTACCTCAGAATTCGATTACGCAACCTCGCAACATATCCTCAAGAATCTGAATAACTGTCCATCAAATTGTGGAGATAAGCAGTACTGAAATTTAATCTTGTGCCGAGTGCCGAATGTAAACTTTACCAAAATTGTGATATAAAGTGAGAAGCTCTATCGAAAATGTTAGACACTAGTACCCCATGAAGTCTTACAATATAAGCGATGTACAACCTCGCCAATTTTTGCAATGAATAATCAGTGCGCTGATCGCTGAAATCAGAGTTTTAAATTTATAATGAATGAAATCGAATCTGGAAACTAACTCTGACAACGATTAAAGGCAAGTGTACCTATCGAACAGTAGTATAGCTTAGGCAAGACCAGATTGTCGAACCCAAAAGAACTAAAAGTACTAATACTAACTTTCTTTTTATTATTTAGCCTAAAATAAAGTGAAGTTTCTTTAATCTAAATTAACGACTACTAAGCTTAAGACACGAAGACAAAATGAACGAATTGAGAAATAACTTGAAGAAAAACTCAGTTGATCATGACGATACCCTTAGGAAGAATCCACCTAGAGTTCACTTGTTATCTAACACTGAACCATATGATTTATTCACTTAGTTTGATCCGTAGGACTCCCTAACGTATATTAAACCCTCTCTCGAGGTGAATGACGTCTAACCCTAGGTTAATTAACGAAAATCTCTTTCTCGAATAATAACCCCATAGAATAGCAGTAAATCAATCTATGGATTCCCATATTTGGTTTCACCCTAATCCGGCAAAATCTCGTCACCCTATCTCTAGGCGTGCGATCAACTCCGCTTAATCATGCTAGATCTACTCTTAAGCAGGGTCTATTCCTCCTCCACCTAAGCACATCAAATTTGGATTAAGCACACATAAATAAGAACAAACTAAGTATTTATCATATAATTCAGAACTCAATAACAAGATTCATCTAGATTTCATCCCCTTCAGGTATCTGAAGGGTTTAGTTCATAACAAATAAATAAAACATCTCAAGAGAAAAGATAAAACAAAACATAAGAAATCCCTAAAACTCCCTGAAGGAATTGAAGGAGAAATCCGCCGTTTTGAGTAGAATTCTGGCTTCTTGGGATGGATCAACTGGCAAACTTCGAGCGATTCCCACAACTATGACCTTTTCGGCTTGGCTCTTTAGCCTAGCTTCATCGCCCCCTTCAAGATGGTACTTAGGGGGTTTATATAGGCTATTGGAATGTGTTTCTTCGCCCCAAAGTATCCAAATCCGATTGAAATTGCTCTTTGCCACGTCAGGGACACGGCCATGTCACACGCCCGTGTGACTAGTCTTTGGACCGTGTTTGGACTTTTTTAATGAGGCACGGCCGTGTGGTCTTTGGGCCAGGCCGTGTCGATTTCGTGATATGGCCCATTTACTTTGTTTTGGGCCTGTTTTATGCTCTTTCTAGGTATAAGACATGAAAAGAAAGGATTAAGAGCACCTTTTTATATGAATCGAGGCTTAAATCATCCAAAAGCATACTAAATGTGGGATTAAAATATGTTACTATTACGGTTTATCAAATACCCCACACTTATGCTTTTGCTTATCCTCAAGCAAAATTCTCAACTTACAATTAAGACAAACTTTCCATGATTCATAATTCCTATCAATAATGTCTCATCATAATTCATAGATGATGTATACATGGATGATCTAACTCGAAGAGTCCTAAAGATTCAAACAATCAAAGTCATACATTTGTAGTACAAAAACGTAGGTGTCTCCCCTTATCTAAATAATTACCTTTAGTTCAAAATCAACAAGGATTGACATCTTCACTAAAGATTCATTCAAATCACTCGAGGTGTTTAAGGTTCAAAATTAAGCTCTCAGAAGTCGAACTTGAAAAGTTAATCCCATAGGCTTGCCTGAAAATAAAATCTCCACCATTGTAATATGAGATGATACACAAATCAAAAGGTCTTTAACAGGGTTGTAACGGGGCTAGGGTTAAAGGTGTGGGTAAAGGCTAAATTAGAGAGTTAGAATCGAGACTGTCTTGACGGATTGCCTAACTAACAAAATTTGAACTAATCCTAAATGATTACATCAATTGAAAACTAATAATACGAGCTTTTTCCTCAAGATGTGGAATTTTAACATGTAAGCTCATTTAATTATCGAACTAATAATGAAAATACTTCGATTTTTTTTAAGAACAAACTAATAATATTACATAATAATGAATGGATCTATTACTTAAAAATAATAGATAGACAACACATCTAATCTCGATATAAGGGTTGTCAAAAGGAATGGTGATAACAAATACAAAGGGGTTTTGGGTTAATATTAGCTGGTAAGTCAATAAAAAGGGTTGTTAGGATCAACGGGGTTTACTAGGGGTTAATTGTTAAGGTAGGCTATTTAGTGGAGTGACTGGGTTAAAACCTAGGTGCCTTTATCATCTCAGTATATGAAATCATAGGTGTGGTCTCAACATGTATAATCGAGGCAAGTTCTAGAATAACAGTTCAAAGTTGACATACTCATAATCAATAAAGTGAGCATGAAAAAGAATATATGCTCTATAAGGCTCAAAATCTCACAAAGATTATGGGTGTTTTGACATCAACCTTGTAAATTTCAAATTTCAAGATAATATTCAGATTCAGTTTAACAACATAGCAAAGATTTTAATTCTGAAAAATAGACTTATCATGCTTGATTCTCTAATATTCTTCTAATTTAATCATCAATGCACAATTAACTATGACTTAATCTAAAACATATGAAAAAAAATCATAAACCATCAGAAATTTTATCCTAATTAGTAATATAAAAAATTTACTTAAAAACAAGACTAAATTCAAGGTTTTGAGAATAATGAAAAAAGTTTGGCCGGATTTGAGAATAATGCAGAAAGTTAAGCCCTTCTTTAGATAAATATTCACCCCCACACTTAGGATGTACATTGCCCTCAATGTACAAAGATAGATAATGACATTTATAGGATAAATCAAAAGATAAGGGGAAAGAATACTCCCTGAATTTTGGATGGTGTCCCTGGAGGATGGTAGAGGTCGTGGTGTGTGATGACTCGTGTAGTAGTGAATTGCTCCTAGCGATGTTTTTTGAAACTGCTAAGTCATCAGTTAGAAATCATGGAGGCGTAATTAAAATATGTGAGGCATACGCGAAGATAATAAAAGTTTGCAATATATAAAGAACAAGTTCCAATTAAGACAAATAACAATTAAAATAATTGGAAAATAAAAATAAGAAGAAAAAGAAAAATAAGAAGAAAAATAAAAATAAAAATAAAATAAAAATAAAAATAAAAATAAAAATAAAAATAAAAATAAACATAAACATAAACAGAAAAATAAACAGAAAAGAGGAAAAAATTAGGTAAATAAAAGGACTCAGAGGTCCTCATCATCGTTCGGGTCCTTTGGTGGTGGTGGTAATGAGATATGGAGGTGATGGCATATTTGTTGGAGAGTGGCCTCTATCCCATCAAAGCGTCGAGTGTTTTCAACGAAATACTACTTGAACTGGTCGAGGCGTGCAGAGATATCTACATATGAGGTTGTTGCATGGGATGGCCGCTGGCTCGGAATTGGTGCCTCCTATGATGGTGGTGGGACATCATCAGTAATGTCCTTGGGTTCCCCCTCGTCTGTGGGTGTCACTAATCGGTATTGAGGGGGGTTGGTCCCTCTATGATGTTTAATCATCCTCATGTGTAGCATCGTCTGGATGCCCTGAGGTACCATATGCCCAATCATCGTGAAGGAGGATCTTTGGGCGTCGGTGTTAAGGAGGTCGAAGTGTCGAGCCGACCGTGTTATATATGGGCCCATCGATAAAATTCCTTTCCTATGCGCCTCTGTTTGATGCTGCATTGCACCGGTGATAAAGTATGCCAGGTCAAAAATGTGCCCTTCTGACATGCACGATAGGTAGTATACATCGTGTCGATTTACCACGCCGGTGCTCTCACGACGGCCTGTAATGGTGTGAGCGAGAATGGCGTGGATGTACCTCAAATATGGGGTGAGAGCTGTCGCTTTGGAGCGATTGGGGTCGTAGATGTCAGTGATGGGGTGTAAACTCTGCCAGCAGGAGAGGGGAGTGCAGTGGAGCTGTCGGTTTAACTCAGAGAGTGGGTTTGCTTCTATAAATTGCAGCGTATAGAGTCTGAGTGTCGAGCCGAATTACGGTACGCTCAGTCGACGTACCATGCCCCCTAAATGGATTTGGACTGTACCCGGGTCGTCGAACTGTGCCATCACTTTCTGCAAGGTGAAAGTGGCGCAGAACTCTAGTGTGAGCTCCAAGTATGTGGGCTCGATGATTGAGAAAAATTGCTCCCACGGGTCTGTCGAGAGGAGGGCTCGAATCTCGTTTGTGAGGCCGATTTGTTCTAGTGTGTCCCAATCGATGCACCTACCGGTGCCAAGGGGTCTATCCCGTCTTGTCTTGTAACGCTCTTCCTAAGCTTCTTGAGAAAACCGGAGCAATTGGTGTCGTAGCTCGGAAGAAGCACTTGCTGAGGATGATCCGGTCCCCTTTCTTTTCTTCGAGCTCGAGACTGCTATTTTCTTTCCTCGAGATGACGACATTGCACCTGAAATTAGTAATCAAATATAAAGCCACTTCTTTTGATCAAGCCTCAACAAAACATATAGCAAAACTATTCCATACTTAAATTAAATGAAAGAAAAATTTGAGACGTTAGAATACTACAACATGTCATTCATCAAAATTTATTTTTACAATAGCGATTATTTCAAACAAAGAAATCTATTAATCATATTAATTCTAAAATGCAAGAATTTATTCCTAAATATTTAAAAATTAAAAATTTAACACAAACTAAATCATGAAAGTAAAATAATGGTTAGAGCATGATGAATTAATGAAGATTGACCAGTAAAGTTTTGGGCTGAGGGGCGACGTGAACGGGCGGCGCATGGTCGTGGAGTGGTGGCGCACGTTGGTGTCACAATTTTTTTTGCCGGCACACAACTGTGGCATGGGCATGGGCTGTTACAACACGGTGGTTGTGAGGGCGTTTGGTGCAGTTTTTGAATGGTTTCATGAAGGACAATGAAGTTTTAAGGGATTTTTAAGGGTGGGGAAGATGTGGTTGTGGCCGGTTCTGGAAAAGGGGGCTGAGGGATCAGTTAGGGTTTTCTTTAAAGGAGATGAGCAGCTGAGTTTGCTTAAATAAGGGTCGTGCCATGGGCAAGGGCCACGCCCGTGCTTGATTTTAATTGGCCCGTTTTTTTCGAGATTTTGAATTTTAGGCACGTTCAGGTGGGTTTGTCACGACCGTGTTTCCTATGACACGCCCGTGGTATTCTTCACACGGTCAGTTGGAACGGGTGTGTTTCGCCCATGCTTGGCAAGTCAGTATGTTGGCACGACTGGACGGCATGGGCGTGTTTAGCCCGTGCCCAATAAGTCAGTAACCTCGTACGGGTAGTTAGCACGGGCGTGGACTGGTATCTCAGCTCGTGTTGGGAAAAAAATTCTTTTCTGGTTGCCCATGACTACTGGCACGCCCGTGGTTCGTCCCCTGTCTTCCACACGGTCACGGGCCTGCCCGTGTGCAGGGCTGTGTGGTCTAAAACTTGTGCTTTTATTAGACTAATTTAGTTAGATGCTGAAACTAAATAAAAATAACAATAACAATAAAAATAAAATGTTAGTGAATTAGTGCTCGGGTTGCCTCCCGAGGAGCTCTCGTTTATAGTCTTAAGCTAGACTTACCTTGTTTTCATTTCTAAAAGAAGGCTCACGGAGCTGAAGCTCCTCTCTCATATCCCTAAAATCTTCACCATTATAGATTTTGAGTCAGTGACCATTTACCTTGAATGTACCCTTAGTGGGGTGGGTTGCCTCGACTATGCCGTATGGAAAAATTGTTTTGATCATGAATGGGCCTGACCACCTTGATTTCAGTTTCCCTGGAAATAATTTAAGCCTTGAGTTGTATAGCAGGACCAAGTCCCCTACTTGAATTGTTTCGATTTCTTTAGACGAGCATCGTGGCGTTGCTTTGTTGCCTCATTGTACAGTTTCGAGTTTTCGTAGGCCTCAGCTCTCCATTTGTCTAACTCATTCATCTGCATCATTCTTTTGTTTCTTGAAGTTTCAAGATCGAAATTTAAAAACTTTATGGCCCAAAAAGCTTTGTGTTCTAACTCGAATGGTAGATGACAACTTTTCCCATATACAAGTTTATACGGGGATGTCCCTAAAGGTGTTTTAAATGTTGTTCTATAGGCCCATAAGGCATCATCTACTTTTAATGCCCAATCTTTTCTATTCGATTCAACCGTCTTTTCTAGGATGCGCTTAAGTTCTCGGTTTGCTACTTCAACTTGCCCACTGGTTTGAGGGTGATATGGGGTAGCTGTCCTATGGTATACTCCGTATTTCTTTAGAACTTTTTGAAATTGTATTATAAAAATCAGTACCCCTATCACTAATGATGGCTCTAGGTGTCCCAAATCGAGAAAACAATTTGTTGAGAAATTTAACTACTACCCTAGCATCATTGGTAGGTAAAGCTTTTGCTTCTACCCATTTTGACATGTAATCAACTGCCACTAAGATGTATTTGTTTCCAAATGAACTAGGCAATGGTCCCATAAAATCAATACCCCATACATCAAATATTTCACATGACAACATATATGTTTGAGGCATTTCATCACGTTTAGAAATATTACCTGTTCTTTGGCATTTCTCACATGAGGTAACATACCTATTGGCATCTTTAAATAGAGTGGGCCAATAAAAACCTGATTCGAGTATTTTGTGTGCTATCTTAATGCCACTGTAGTGTCCTCATGAAGGTCCTGAATGGCAATGTTCCAGGATTTTGCTTGCTTCTGCCTTTGTAACGCATCTTCAAATTAGCTAATCTGCACATATGCGGAAAAGAAAGGGATCTTCCCAAAAATAGTATTTCGCATCAGCAAAGAATCGCTTCTTTGGTGATCTGTTAGTCTTTTTTGCAGGATGTTAGCGGCTAAATAATTCGCAATATTTGCAAATCATGGTACCTAAGAATGTGTTATAGAAAAGAGTTGTTCATTCTAGAAACGAGTCGTTTATTTCACTTTCGTTGAGGTCTTTCGCATGTGGATTTTCAAGTCTAGAGAGGTGATCCGCTACAAGATTCTCAGCTCCTTTCTTATATTGTATCTCCAAGTCAAATTCCTGTAAGAGTAAAATCCATCGTATAAGTCGAGGTTTTGCATCAAATTTAGTTAAAAGATAACGAAGAGCTGAATGGTCAGTGTAAACAACAACTTTAGACAGTATTAGATATTGGCTAAACTTGTCAAAAGCAAAAACTACAGCTAGCAATTCTTTCTCTGTGGTGGTGTAGTTTTCTTGTGCGGGTGTTAATGTTCTACTGGCGTAGTAAATTGGCTGAAAATACTTGTCTCTTCGTTGTCCCAAAACTGCACCTACTGCAAAATCACTTGCATCACACATTAGTTCAAAGGGTAAATTCCAATCAGGTGCAATTATAATTGGAGCATTTATTAGTTTATCCTTAAGAACATTAAATGCATCTAAATATTCCTGATTGAAATTGAAAGGAACATCTTTTTCCTGTAATTTTGTTAAAGGCTTAGCTATTTTAGAAAAATCTTTAATAAATCTTCTATAGAACCCTGCATGTCCTAAAAAGCTTCTAATAGCCTTAACTGAGCTAGGGGGAGGTAATTTTTCTATGGTTTCAACCTTTGCTTTATCTACATCAATCCCTTTACTAGAAATCTTATGTCCCAACACAATCCCTTCTCTAACCATAAAGTGACATTTTTCCTACTCAAAACAAGGTTTGTTTCCTCACATCTTATTAAAACTCGTTTTAAATTTTAAGGAAAAGGTAGAAAGAATTACCGAATACCGAGAAGTCATCCATAAATACCTCCATAATGTCTTCCACAAGTTCGTCAAAGATTGCCAACATGCAACGCTGAAAAGTAGCAGGAGCATTACATAATCCAAAAGGCATTCTACGATATGAAAACATACTGTATGGGCATGTAAATGTTGTCTTCTCTTGATCTTCTGGAGCTATTGGGATTTGGAAGTAGCCGGAAAGTCCGTCCAAGAAGCAGTAGTACATATGCCCTGATAGTCTTTCTAACATTTGATCTATGAAGGGTAGAGGGAAAGTAATCTTTTCTAGTGGCGTCGTTCAACTTCCTATAGTCTATACAGACTCTCCAACCTGTAACTGTTCTTGTAGGGATTAACTCATTCCTTTCATTGGGCACCACAGTCATCCCTCCCTTCTTTGGAACTACCTGCACAGGGCTTACCCAAGTACTGTCAGAAATATGATAAATTATTCCTGCAACTAGAAGTTTAATTACCTCGGCTTTGACCACTTCTTTCATGTTGGGGTTTAGCCGTCTCTGGGGCTAGACGCATGGCTTGTATTCTTCTTCCATTAAGATTTTATGGGTGCAGAATGATGGGTTTATTCCTTTGATGTCAGAAATTTTCCAAGCTATGGCCCTTTTATGTTCTCTTAGTAACTGTATCAACTCCTCTTTTTCCTTGGGTTTTAGTTCTGAAGAGATAATAACCGATAGCATAGAATTTTTCCCAAGAAATGTGTATTCCAAGTGTTTTGACAATTGTTTCAATTCCAGATTGGGCGGCTCATCCATGGAGGTTTTCTGTTTTAATTCACTAGTGTCTTCAATGCTTTCTTCTTTCATTTGTCTAAATGAAGATGTATTCAAGTTCATCTCCTCGCCTTCATATTCTTCCCTCTCTTCTTGAGTCAGACACAGTTCCATCGTGTCGTCATGGATGATTTCCTGTAATGAATTTTGAATGATATGATCAGTAGTATCAACAAAATAACAGGAATCATCTTGTTCTTTAGAATATCGCATGGCATCATAGATTTGAAAAATAATTTCCTCATCGCCTATCCTTAATGCAAGTTTACCATCACCTACATCGATAACGGCCCTAGCTGTAGCTAAAAAAGGATGCCCTAAAATTAAAGGAACATCAATGTCTTCATTAATGTCTAACACAACAAAATCAACAGGGAAAATAAATTTATCAATTTTCACCAAGACATCTTCGATAACTACTCTAGGATATTTAATAGATCTGTCGGCTAACTGAATACTCATCCTAGTGGGTTTTAGTTCCCCAAGATCTAGTTGTTTAAACATTTTGTAAGGCATTAAATTAATACTGGAACCTAGATCAGCTAATGCCTTCTTAATATTTAAGCTACCAATTAAACAAGGAATAGTAAAACTTCCTGGGACTTTTAATTTGGTTGGTAACTTGTTTTGGAGGATGGCTGAGCATTCTTCATTAAGTTCCACCGTTGATACTTCTTCAAGCTTCCTTTTATTCATCAGGAGTTCCTTTAAGAATTTTGCGTACGTCGGCATCTGTGAAATGGCTTCAACAAAAGGTAAGTTAATATGTATTTGTTAAAAAAGTTCAAGAAACTTACCGTATTGGGCATCTAATCTTTCTTTCTTCAACTTTGCTGGGTATGGGATTGGTGGGTTACTTTCTTTGCGTATTGGATTTACGTCCTCAACTCCCTCATCCTTTGTTTTGTTACCTTCGTGTGGTCTCTTTGGTTCGACTAACTCTTTTCCACTTCTTAGTGTAACTACTTTTACCTGTTCTGTTTCTTTTGAAAGAATCTCTGCTTGTATTTCGCAAATCATCTTAGTAAGTAGTCCAACTGACTTAGTGAGTTCCTCAACTTGGTTCTTGGTCTCTTCAGCCAATGTTTATTGACTTTTAAGTGTTTTCTCGGTATCCTGGAAGCGATTTTCCGTGTTTGCCATAAATTTTTTCAGCATCTCTTCGAGGTTTGGCTTATTCTCTTGCGGATAGGGCTGATTTTGGAAGTTTTGAGGAGGTTGTTGCCTTTGATTTCCTTGATTTCCTTAACCTCCCCACGAAAAATTTGGGTGGTTCCTCCAACCTGGATTGTAAGTATTACTATAAGGATTATTATTGGATCTGAAATTATTACCTATATAGTTCATCTGTTTGCTCTCTGCTCCCGGTTGGTAGGGTGGGTACGCAGGATTCGCTACAGTTCCACTTGCGTCGCACTGCATGACTGGGTGTACCTGCGAAGAACACAAACTATCAAGCTTTTTATTCATCATCTCTATCTGTGTTGATAGTGTAGTCATTGCAACGAGGATGTAAACTCCGGCTGATTTTGTCGGTTTTGTCCTTGTCACTTGCCACTGATAGTTATTCAGTGACATCTCTTCAATGAACTCGTAGGCTGCTTTAGGAGTTCTGTTGTTCAGGGTTCCACCCGCGGCTGAATCAATTAATTGCCTCATTGAGGGGTTTACCCCGTTATAGAAGGTTTGGACTTGTAGCCATAAGGGTAAACTGTGGTGCGGATACCTTCTCAAGAGATCCTTGTATCTCTCCCATGCGTCGTATAATGTCTCTAAATCCATCTGCACAAAAGAAGAGATATCATTCTATAATTTGGCCGTTTTGGCCGGTGGGAAATATTTCAATAAAAAATTTTTGATCATTTGTTCCCATGTAGTGATTGATCCTCGTGGTAACGAGTTTAACCACTGTTTGGCTTTATTCTTTAATGAAAAAGGGAATAACCGAAGACGTATGGCATCATCAGAAACACCATTTATTTTGAGGGTATCGCAGAACTCTAAAAAGTTAGCTATTTGAGTGTTTGGATCTTCGTCCTGCAAACCATCAAATTGAACAAACTGTTGAATCATATGTATTGTGTTAGGCTTTAATTCAAAATTATTAGCAGCTATAGCATGCCTAACAATACTCGATTCTGCTCCTGTTAAATGCGGTTTAGCATAATCAAACATAGTACGTGGGGCATTGTTTTCCCCCACTTCATGTGGTTGTGGGTTATTCTCGTCCGTCCCTCCAGTAGGATTGGATCTGCCTTCTTGATCTTCCTCTGTGTAATTTAGGGCCCGCCTGAATTCTCTGCGAGTCCTACGAACGGTAGCTTCAATTTCACTATCGTATACCAAAGGTCCTCTCGGGTTCCTTCTAAGCATAAACTAGAGGTACTTGCTAGAAGAAGAAAGAAAATTTAGTGAAAAAAATAAAAGTAAATTGCAAAAATTAAAAATAATGGCTAAAGTAATAAAAATAGAGTTTTCTTAATATTTTAGTTCCCTGGCAATGGCGCCAAAAACTTGATCGCTGAAATCAGAGTTTTAAATTTATAATGAATGAGATCGAACCTGGAAACTAACTCTGACAACGATTAAAGGCAAGTGTACCTAACGAACAGTAGTATAGCTTAGGCAAGACCGGAATGTCGAACCCAAACGAACTAAAAGTACTAATACTAACTTTCTTTTTATTATTTAGCCTAAAATAAAGTGAAGTTTCTTTAATCTAAGTTAACAACTACTAAGCTAAAGACGCGAAGAAAAAAGGAACGAATTGAGAAATAACTTGAAGAAAAACTCAGTTGATCACGACGATACCCTCAGGAAGAATCCACCTAGACTTCACTTGTTATCTAACACTGAACCATACGATTTATTCACTTAGTTTGATCCGTAGGACTCCCTAACGTATATTAAACCCTCTCTCGAGGCGAATAACATCTAACCCTATGTTAATTAACGGAAATCTCTTTCTCGAATAATAACCCCCTAGAATAGCAGTAAATCAATCTATGGATTCCCATATTAGGTTTCACCCTAATCCGATAAAATCTCGTCACCCTATCTCTAGGCGTGCGATCAACTCCGCTTAATCGACAACGAAATCGAAGCTATCACTCGTAGGAATCGTCGGGAAACAAGGCGAGCCCTAGATTACACGGAGAGAGAGGAAGAAGATTAGTCCAATCTTACTGAAGGGATGGACGAAACAACCCACCACCAGGCGATATGGGTGACAACAACGCTTCACGCACAATGTTCAATTATGCAAAACCACATTTAACAGGAGCAGAATCTAGTATTGTTAGGCCTGCTATATCTGCTAACAATTTTGAATTAAAGCCTAACACAATACAAATGATTCAACAGTTTGTTCAATTTGATGGTTTGCAGGACGAAGATCCAAACTCGCATAGCTAACTTCTTAAAGTTCTGTGATACCTTCAAAATAAATGGTGTTTCTGATGATGCCATACGTCTTCGGTTATTCCCTTTTTCATTGAGAAGTAAAGCTAAACAATGGTTAAACTCATTACAACGAGGGTCAATCACTACATGGGATCAGATGACCGAAAAGTTTTTAATGAAATATTTCCCACGGGCCAAAACAGCCAAATTACGGAATGATATCTCTTCTTTTGTGCAGATGGATGTAGAGACGCTATACGACGCATGGGGGAGATTCAAAGATCTCTTGAGAAGGTGCCCACACCATGGCCTACCCTTGTGGCTACAAGTCCAAACCTTTTACAACGGTGTAAACCCCTCAACGAGACAACTTATCGATTCAGCCGCCGGTGGAACACTAAACAACAAAACCCCAGAAGCAGCCTACGAGTTCATTGAGGAGATGTCATTAAACAATTATCAGTGGCAAGCTTCAAAGACCAAACTGACAAAATCAGCAGGAGTTTTCAACATCGATGCCATGACCATGCTATCAACACAGCTAAAGATGATGAGTAAAAAGCTTTATAATTTGTGCTCATCATAGGTACATCCAGTCATGCAGTGTGATGCAAGTTGAACTGTGGCGAATCCTGAGTACCCACCCTACCAACCAGGAGCAGAAGATGAACAGATGAACTATATAGGTAATAATTTCCGATTCTAATAATAATCCTTATAGTAACACTTACAATCCAGGTTGGAGGAGCCACCCAAATTTTTCGTGGGGAGGACAAGGAAACCAAGGAAATCAAAGGCAACAACCTCCTCAAAACTTTTGAAATCAGCCCTACCCACAAGAGAAGGAACCAATCCATGCAAAGGAATCGGCAAACACAGAAAAACGCTTGCAAGATATCGAGAGAACCCTTAAAAATCTACAAGCATCAATTGAAAAATTTACCGAGTCATTTGGGGAACTCACTAAGACACTTGGAATGCTTTCCAAGATGATCTTTGAAATACAAGCAGAAAATCTTCCTAAAGAAGTAGAACAGGTAAAAGCAGTCACACTAAGAAGTGGAAAGGAATTAGGTGACATGAAGAAACAGATCCCAATCGAAAATAAAGAAAATGATAAGGAAATTGAGGTGGTAACACCATTACGCAATGAGAACAAACCACCAATCCCATATCCAGCAAAGTTAAAGAAAGAGCGAATTGGTGCACAATACGGTAAGTTTCTTGAACTTTTTAAACAAATACATATCAACTTACCTTTTGTTGAAGCTATTTCACAGATGCCGAAGTACGCAAAATTCTTAAAAGAGCTAAATAAACGAAAACTTGAAGAGGTGTCAACAGTGGAACTTAATGAAGAGTGCTCAGCCATCCTCCAAAATAAGCTACCAACCAAGTTAAAAGACCCAGGAAGTTTTACTATCCCTTGTTTAATTGGTAGTTTGAATATTAAGAAAGCGTTAGCTGATCTAGGCGCTAGCATAAATTTAGTGCCTTATAAAATGTTTAAACAACTAGATCTTGGGGAACCAACACCCACTAGGATGAGTATTCAGTTAGCAGAAAGATCTATTAAATATCCTAGAGGAGTTATTGAAGATGTTTTGGTAAAAATTGATAAATTCATTTTCCGTGTTGATTTCGTTATATTAGACATGGATCAAGACATTAATGTTCCCTTAATCTTAGGGCGTCCTTTTTTAGCCACTGCTAGAGCAGTTATATATGTAGGAGATTGTAAACTCGCACTAAGGATAGGAGACGAAGAAATTATTTTTCAAATTTATGATGCCATGCGACATTCTAAAAAGCAAGATGATTCCTGTTATTTTGTTGATACCACTGATCATATCATTCAAAATTCATTAAAGGAAATCATATATAACGACACGATGGAACTGTGTCTAACTCAAGAAGAGGGGGAAGAAGATAAGGATGATGAGCTGAATCTGAATACATCGCCATCCAAACAAATGAATGAAGAAAGAATTGACAATGACGATGAAATAAAATAGAAAACTTCCATCGAAGAGCCACCCAAATTGGAATTGAAACAACTACCAAAACACTTAGAATACGCATTCCTCGGAGACAATTTTACATTACCAGTAATCATCTCTGCAGAACTAGAACCCTAGGAAAAAGAGGAACTAATAAAGGTACTAAAAGAACACAAAAAAGCCATAGCTTGGAAAATTTCTGACATCAAAGGAATAAGTCCCGCGTTTTGCACCCACAAAATTTTAATGGAAGAAGAATACAAGCCGTGTGTGCAACCCTAGAGACGGTTAAATCCCAACATGAAAGAAGTGGTCAAAGATGAGGTCATTAAACTCCTAGATGCAGGAATAATTTATCCTATTTCTAACAGCACTTGGGTAAGTCTAAATGAAAGGAAGAATGATGGTAGTGCCCAATGAAAAGAATGAGTTGATTCCCACAAGAACAGTCACAGGTTGGAGAGTCTGTATAGACTATAGAAAGTTGAACGGTGCTACCAGAAAAGATCATTTCTCGCTACCCTTCATAGATCAAATGATAGAAAGATTATCCGGGCATATGTACTACTGTTTTTTGGATGGACTCTCCGGTTACTTCCAAATCCCCATAGCTCCTAATGATTAAGAAAAGATGACATTCACATGCCCATACAGTACGTTTGCTTATCGTAGAATGCCTTTTGGATTATGTAATGCACCTGCTACTTTTCAGCGTTGCATGTTGGAAATCTTTGATGAGCTCGTAGAAGATATCATGGAGGTATTTATGGATGATTTTTCAGTATTCAGTAATTCTTTCCATCTTTGCCTTAAAAATTTAAAATGAGTTCTAATGAGATGTGAGGAAACAAACCTTGTTTTAAACTGGGAAAAATGGCACTTTATGGTAAGAGAAGAAATTGTGCTAGGGCATAAGATTTCTAGTAAAGGGATCGAGGTAGATAAAGAAAAAGTTGAAGCCATAGAAAAACTACCCCCTTAGTTCTGTTAAGGCTATCAGAAGCTTTTTAGGACATGCAGGATTCTATGGAAGATTTATTAAAGATTTTTCTAAAATAGCTAAGCCTTTGACAAAATTACTAGAAAAAGATGTTTCTTTTGATTTCAATCATGAATGTTTAGATGCATTTAACATCCTTAAAGATAAATTAATAAATGCCCCGATTATAATTGCACCTGATTGGAACTTACCCTTTGAACTAATGTGTGATGCAAGTGATTTTGCAGTAGGTGCAGTTTTGGGACAACGAAGAGACAAGCACTTTCAGGCAATTTACTACGCCAGCAGAACACTAACACCCGCACAAGAAAACTACACCACCACAAAGAAAGAATTGCTAGTTGTAGTTTTTGCTTTTGATAAATTTAGACAATATCTAAGATTGTCCAAAGTTGTCGTTTACACTGACCACTCAGCTCTTCGTTATCTTTTAAACAAACTTGATGCTAAACCCAGGCTCATACGATGGATTTTACTTTTACAGGAATTCAACCTGGAAATACAAGATAAGAAGGGAGCTGAGAATCTTGCAGCGGATCACCTTTCTAGACTTGAAAATCCACATATCAAAGAGCTCGATGAAGGCGAAATAAGTGATTCATTTCCCGAAGAACAACTCTGTTCTATAACACATTCTGAGGTACCATGGTTTGCAAATATTGCAAATTATTTAGCAGCTAACATCTTACCAAGAAAATTAACACATCACCAAAAGAAGCGATTCTTTGCTGATGTGAAGAATTATTTTTGGGAAGATCCTTTTCTTTTTCGCATTTGTGCAGATCATGTAATTCGAAGATGTGTTACAAAGACAAAATCAAACCAGATCTTGGAGCATTGTCATTCAGGACCGTCAGGAGGACACTACAGTGGCATAAAGACAGCACACAAAATGCTCAAATTAGGTTTTTATTGGCCCATTCTATTTAAAGATGCTCACAAGTATGTTACCTCGTGTGATCGACGTCAACGAATAGGTAATATTTCTAAACGAGATGAAATGCCTCAAACATATATGTTATCATGTGAAATATTTGACATATGGGGTATTGACTTTATGGGACCATTCCCTAATTCGTTTGGGAACAAGTACATTCTAGTAGCAGTTGATTACATGTCAAAATCGGTAGAAGTGAAAGCTTTACCTACCAATGATGCTAGGGTAGTAGTTAAGTTTCTCAAGAAACTCTTTTCTCGATTCGGCACACCAAGAGCCATCATTAGCGATAGGGGTACACACTTCTGCAATACCCAATTTGAAAAAGTTCTAAAGAAATATGAAGTGTATCATAGAACAACAACCCCATACCATGCTCAAACCAGTGGGCAAGTAGAGGTAGCAAACCGAGAACTTAAGCGCATTCTAGAAAAAACCGTTGAATCAAATAGAAAAGACTGGGCATTAAAAGTAGATGATGCGTTATGGGCCTATAGAACAGCATTTAAAACACCTTTAGGGACATCCCCATACAAACTTGTATACGGGAAAAGATGTCATTTACCATTCGAATTGGAACACAAAGCTTTTTGGGCAACAAAATTTTTAAATACTGATCTCAAAATTGCAGGTAAGAGGAGAATGATGCAGATGAACGAGCTGGATGAGTGGAGAACAGAAGCCTATGAGAACTCAAAATTGTACAAAGAAGCAACAAAGCAACGCCACGATGCTCGTCTCAAGAGATCAAAGCAATTCGAAGTGGGAGACTTAGTCCTATTGTACAACTCAAGGCTTAAACTATTCCCGGGAAAGTTGAAATCAAGATGGTCAGGACCATTCATGATCAAAACAATATTTCCATATGGCACCGTCGAGGTAACCCATCCCACTAAAGGCACATTCAAGGTAAATGGTCACCGACTTAAAATTTATAATGGTACAGATTTTAGAGGTATGAGAGAAGAGCTTATGCTCCATGAGCCATCCTTTAAGGCAAAGGTGGAAAGAATTACCAAACACCAAGAAGTCATTCATAAATACCTCCATAATGTCTTCAACAAGTTCATCAAAGATGGCCAACATGCAGCGCTGAAAAGTAACAGGAGCATTACATAATCCAAAAATCATTCTACGATAAGCAAACGTACCGTATTGGCATGTAAATGTTGTCTTCTCTTGATCTTCAGGTGCTATTGGGATTTGGAAGTAGCCGGAGAGTCCGTCAAAGAAGCAGTAGTACATATGCCCAGACAACCTTTCTAACTTCTTATCAATAAAGGGTAGAGGGAAGTGATCTTTTCTGGTTGCATCATTCAGCTTCCTATAGTCTATACAGACTCACCAACCTGTGACTATCCTGGTGGGGATCAATTCATTCTTTTCGTTGGTTACCACAGTCATGCCTCCTTTCTTCGGAACTACCTACACAGGACTTACCCAAGCGCTGTCAGAAATAGGATAAATTATTTCTGCATCTAGAAGTTTAATTACCTCGGCTTTGACGACTTCTTTCATATTGGGGTTTAACCATCTTTGAGGTTGCACACATGGTTTATACTCATCTTCAATTAAAATTTTGTGGGTGTAAAATGATGGGCTTATTCCTTTAATGTCTGACATTTTCCATGCTATGGCCCTTTTGTGTTTCCTTAGTACCCTTAGCAACTCTTCTTTCTCCTGGGGTCCTAGTTCCGAAGAGATGATTACTGGTAGCATAGAATTCTCCCCTATGAATGCATATTCTAAGTGCTTTGGTAATTGTTTTAGTTCTAGCATGGGTGGCTCATCAATAGAGGGTGTCCGTTTTAATTCTTCATTAATCTTTATGTCCTCTATTTTCATCTGTTTAGAAGGTGATGCATTGGGATTCTCTCCATCGGTATCGTCATCATTCCCCTCACCTTGTGAAAGACACCGTTCCATCGTGTCACCGTGCATGATTTCCTGCAAAGATTCTTAAAAAATGTGATCAGTGGCATCAACAAAGTAACAAGAATCATCTTGTTCTCTACAATATCGTATGGCATCATAAATTTGGAACACAATTTTTTCATCTCCTACTCTTAATGCGAGTTTACCATCACCAACATTAATGACAGCCCTAGTAGTAGCTAGAAAGGGTCGCCCCAAAATTAAAGGTACCTCTACGTCCTCATTCATAGCAAGCACAACAAAATCAACGAGAAATATAAATTTATCGACTTTTACCAGAACATCTTCAATAATTCCCCTAGGATACTTAACAGACCTGTCAGCTAACTGAATACTCATCCCAGTGGGTATTGGTTCCCCGAGACCAAGTTGCTTAGACATTTTATAAGGCATTAGATTGATACTGCCACCTAAGTCAGCTAATGCTTTTTCTATGTTCAAACTACCAATTAAACAAGGGATGGTGAAACTTCCTGGATATTTCAATTTGGCCGGTAGCTTGTTTTGGATGATAGCTGAGCATTCTTCATTAAGTTCTACTGTTGAAATTTCCTCAAACTTCCTTTTATTTGTTAGAAGCTCCTTTAAAAATTTTGCATATGTTGGCATATGCGAAATAGCTTCAACAAAAGGTAAGTTAATATGTCACTGTTTGAAAAGTTCAAGAAATTTACCATATTGTGCGTCTAAGCGGTCTTTCTTCAACTTTGCTGAATACGGGATTGTTGGTTTAGTTTCCTCGCGGGTCAGAGTTATCTTTGCCTCATCGGGATCATGTCTTACCTCCTTCTTTGTTTCGATTAACTCCTTTCCACTTCTCAGTGTCACTACCTGGACCTGCTCTTTTGCACTAGATAAGGTTTCGAATCGTATTTCAGAAACTAACCTAGTAAATTGCCCGATTTGATCCTTGAGTTCCTGTGACAATGCCACAAGTTTTGTTTCTATCATCTGGAAACGTGTGTCTGAGGCTGTTATGAAGTTTGTCAGGACCTCTTCAAGGTTCGGCTTATTTTCCTGTGGGTAGGGCTGTTGTTGGAAGTTTTGGGATGGTTGTGATCTTTAATTTCTTTGACTGCCCCATGAGAAATTGGGGTGGTTCTTCCAACCTGGATTATAACTATTACTATAAGGGTTATTGTTAGATCAGAAATTATTACCCATATAGTTCATCTGTTCGCTCTTCATGCCTTGTCCGTATGGTGGGTATTCAGTATTCACCACTCCTTCACTTGCGTCACACTGCATTACTGGATGTGCCTGCGAAGAACCATAGAAACTATCAAATTTTTTATGTAACAATTCTACCTGGTTTGATAGCGTGGTCACTGCATCAATGTTGAAAACTCCGGCTGCTTTAGCTGGCCTTGTCCTTGTAACTTGCCACTGATAGTTATTCAGTGACATCTCCTCTATAAACTCATAGGCTGCTTCAGGAGTTTTGTTGTTCAGGGTTCCATCGGTAGCTGAATCGATTAGTTGCCTTGTTGAAGGATTCACACCATTATAAAAAGTTTGGACCTGTAGCCACAATGGTAGTCCGCGGTGTGGGCACCTCCTTAAGAGATCTTTGTATCTCTCCCATGCGGCGTATAATGTTTCTGAATCTATTTGCACAAAAGAAGAGATATCATTCCTTAATTTGGTCGTTTTGGCTGGTGAAATATATTTTAATAAAAAGTTTTCGGTCATTTGATCCCATGTAGTGATTGATCCTCGTGGAAAAGAACGTAACCACTGTTTGGCTTTATTTCTCAGGGAAAAGGGAAATAACCGAAGACGGATGGCATCATCAGAAATGCCATTTATTTTGAAGGTGTCGCAAAATTCTAGGAAATTTGCTAAGTGTGTGTTAGGATCCTCATCCTGCAAACCATCAAACTGAACAAACTGTTGTATCATTTGTATAGTGTTAGGTTTCTGTTCAAAATTATTTGCATCAATAGTAGGCCTAACAATACTAGATTCAGTTCCTGTTAAACTAGGTTTAGCATAATCATACATAGTACGTGGAGCATGATGCTCGATCATCTCTGGAGGTGGGAGATTATTTTCAGCCATCTCTTCTGTGGTATTTATTTCATCTTCTTGCTCTTCGTCTATGTAGTTTAGGCTTCACCTTATTTCTCTGCGATTTCTATGAACGGTACCTTCAATATCACTGTCGTAAAGTAAAGGTCCTTTCGGGTTCCTTCTAGTCATAAACTAGAGGTACCTGAAAGGGACAAAAGAAAGAAAGAAAATTTAGAAAAATAAAAATAAAATTTAATTGCAAAAAAATAAAAATAAATATGGCTAAAGTAATAAAAATTAAGCTTTCTTAATATTTTAGTTCCCCGACAACAGCGCCAAAAACTTGATCGTCGAAATCAAAGCTTTAAAATTTATAATAAAAATGATCGAACTTGGAAACTAACTCTGACAACGAGTTTAAGGCAAGCGCACCTATCGAACAGTAGTATAGTTTAGGCAAGACTAGAATATCAAATCCCAAAGGAACCAAAAGTACTAATACTAACTCTCTTTATATTATCTAGCCTAAGAATTAAGTGAATGTTTATCTAATCTAAATTTAACTATCAACTAAACTAAAGACGCAAAGACAAAAAGAATGAATTGGGGAAAAATAACTTGGAAGAAAAACACAGTTGATTAAGACGATACCCTTAGGAAGAATCCACCTAGACTTCACTTGTTATCTAACACTGAACCAGACGATGTATTCACTTGACTTGATCCGTAAGATTCCCTAATGTATATTAAACCCTCTCTCGAAGCAAATAACGTCTAATCCTAGGTTGATTAATTGAAATCTCTTTCTAATTAAAACCCATAGAATCGCATTAACTCTATCTGTGGACTCCCATATTATGTTTCACCCTAATCCGACAAAATCTCGTCACCCAATTTCTAGGCGCGCGATCAACTCCGCTTAATTATGCTAGATCTACTCTTAAGCAGGGACTTTTGCTCCTCCACCTAAGCACATCCAACTTGAATCAATATCCCAAAAATATTAACACAAGGATTAAGCACACATAATTAAGAACAAATCAAGTATTTATCATATAGTTCAGAAAACAATAACAAGATCCATCTTAGGTTTCATCCCCTTCAAGTATCTGAAGGGTTTAGTTCATAATAATAAAAGAAAACATTTCAAAAGAAAAGATAAAACAAAACATAAGAAATCCTTAAAACTCCCTGAAGGAATTGAAGGAGAGATTCGCCATATTGAGTAGAATTCGGCTTCTTGAGATGGATCAACTGGCTATCTTCGAGTGATTCTCCACAAATCTAGCCTTTTCGGCTTGAATCCTTGGCCTAGCTAACTGCCTTCTTTCAGCTTATACTTAGGGGGTTTATATAGTCTTTCGAAATAGGTTTCTTCGCCCCTAAGTATCGAAATGCGAATGAAATTGCTCTTTCCTACAACAGGGCCACGGCTATGGCACACGCCCGTGTAAGTCGTGGCCAGGCCGTGTTCAATCCTGATGAAAGAGGCACGGCCGTGTGAATCGGGAGACGGACGTGTTCTAGTAGGATGAGAGGCACGGCCGTGTGGTCTTGGGCCCAGGCCGTGTGGATTTCGTGATATGGCCTATTTACTCCGTTTTGGGCTTGTTTTCCTTTCTTTTCATCTTTGGGTGCTTTCCTGTGTATAAAACATGAAAACAAAGGATTTAGAGCACCCTTTTACATAAATCAAGGCTTAATTCATCCAAAAGCATACTAAATGTGGGCTTAAAATATGTTACTTTTACGGTTTATCAGCTTTATAAAGCTTACTTTGTTTATTTTTCTATGTTTTATAGTGATTTCAAAGGTAGCTCAAATTCGGGGATCGTCATAGATTTTGTCACACTATCCTATTATCGATTTGGTTCTTTTAAGCTTATATTTTGAGTATATGGCATGTATAGGGACTTTGGTCAGTTGGTAATGTTTTGGTTATTATTTTGGCTATTGAATTGGCTTGTAAATGTCTAAGGTTTGGTTTGTATATTTGGCCATGTGAGTTGGCTTATTTTGGTTGATATTAGTTATGTTTATATGTATATAAATGACCTTTGTTATGTGATTGAGGTTGGATTTATGAAGCTTATTGATAATAGGTAACTTGAATGCCAATTGGTTGATAATTGGGAAGTTATGTGCTTATTAATTGGTGAATGATGATGCATTCTTGGAAAGGTTCAATTAATTGGTTTGAATATGTGAAGTTGGTATGATTTGAATGAGTAAAATATGAGATAAATGGAATGTTAGTTGTTGGTATTGTAATGGTATGTTTTAGTCTTGATTGTGGTTAAATTGGATGTCCACTTATGCTATGAATGAGTCCCATTTGAATTGAGTAGGTGTGCATAAATTTGGGTGGAAAATTGGCTTGGTAAATAGCCTTTTTTTCTGTACACACTGGCAGAGACACGGGCGTGTGTCTCTATCGTGTGCGACACATGGTTATGTTACACGGCTGCGTGTCCCCTGGTTTTGAAATTGAAATCAAGTCGGTATGCTCCACACGGCCTCACACATGGGCATGTGACTTGGCCGTGTGGCATAAGCCAGTATACCTGATAAATCGTAATATATACATATTTTAGTCCGACATTTAGCATACTTTTGGATGATTTATTCCCTGAATTGTAGAATTTGGTGCTCCTAATTCTTTAATTTCATGTTTTATACTTAGAAGAGCATCGGAAGGTGAAAAGAATGAGAAAAGGGCCAAAAACAGAGAAAATGGGCCAAAGCACAAAATGCACACGGCCTGGATTCGATTCACACGGGCGTGCCACACGGGCGTGTCCCTGTCGTGACCTGTTTTAATTCTACTCGGAATAGGGAACTTAGAGGCAAAGAAAGACCTTCCAAAAGCCTATATAAACACCCTAGAGGCCAACCTTCAAGGGGGCGTCCAGGTAGGCTTACGAGCCAAGCCAGAGATCAGAATTGTGGGATTTACTCGAAGAAAGCCAGTTGATTCATCTCAAGAAGCTGGAGTCATACTCAAGATGGAGGATCTTCCCTTCAATTTCCTTGAGGGGGTTTTAGGGTTTTTCTTATGTTTTGTTTTATATTTTCTTCTAAGATGTATTCTTTTATGATAATGAACTAAACCCCTCAAATACCTTAGGGGATGAAACCTAAGACGGATCTTGTTATTGTTTTCTGAACTATATGATAAATACTTGATTTTTTCTTAATTATGTGTTCTTAATTCTTTCTTTTGTATTTTCAGGATATTGATTCAAGTATTGATGTGCTTAGGCAGTGGAGCAAAAGTCTCAGTTTAAAAGTAGATCTAGCATAGTTAAGCGGAGTTGATCGCAACCCTAGAAATAGGATGACGAAAATCCATCGGATTAGGGTCAAACCTAATATGGGAGTCCATAGATCGAGTTAATGTAATTCTAGGGGTTTTAATTAGAAAGAGATTTAAATTAGTCAACCTAGGGTTAGACGTTAGTAGCCACGAAAGAGGTATTAACATAAATTAGGGAATCCTACAGATCAAGTCAAGTGAATAAATCGTCTGGTTCAGAGTTAAATAACAAGTGAAGTCTAGGTGGATTCTTCCTTGGGTATTATCCTAATCAATTGGTTTTTCCAAAAAGTATTTTCCGCAATTCATACTCTGGGTCTTAGCATCCTTAGCTTAGTAGTTAGTTAATTTATTATTAAACAACAATTCCCTAAATTCTTAGGCTAAATAATAAAAAGAAAGTTAGTATTAGTACTTTTGGTTCCATTGGGTTCGACATTCCGGTCTTACCACTAAACTATACTACTGTTCGATAGGTGTGCTTGCCTCAATCGTGGTGATAGTTAGTTTCTAGGCTCGATCATTCATTATATGAATTTTAAGACTTTCCCATCGCGATCAAGTTTTTGGCGTCGTTGCTGGGTAACTAAAATATTAAGAACACTCAATTTTTATTACTTTAGCCATATTTTATTTTTGCAATTAAATTTTAATTTTACTTTTCTAAATTTTCTTCTTGCTTTTGGCAGGTATTCTAGTTTATGACTAGAAGAAACCCGTCAGGACATCTACTTTACGATAGTGAAATTGAAAGCACAGTTCGTAGAAATTGAAGAGAAATAAGGAGAAGCCTACAATACATACAAGAAGAGCAAGAAAACAAAATAAATACGACCGAAGAGATGGCTGAGAATAATCCGCTACCTCCAGAGGTGGCCAAAAATCATGCTCCTCGAACTATGTACGATTATGCTAAACCTAATTTAACAGGAACTGAGTCAAGTATTGTTATACCTGCTATTGCTGCAAATAATTTTGAACTGAAACCTAATACAATTCAGATGATACAACAATTTGTTCAGTTTGATGGTTTGCAGGATGAAGATCCAAATAATGACTTGGCGAATTTCCGAGAATTTTACGATACTTCCAAAATAAATGGCATTTCTGATGATGCCATTCGGCTTTGGTTGTTTCCCTTTTCTCTGAGGAATAAAGCTAAACAATGGTTGAATTCTCTTCCACGAGGATCAATCACTACATGGGAACAAATGACCAAAAAATTTTAATTGAAATATTTTTCGCCGGCTAAAATGGCCAAGTTGAGGAATGATATCTCTTCTTTTGTGCAGATGGATTTAGAGACACTTTACGATGCATGGGAGAGATACAATGATCTATTGAGAAGGTGCCCATACCATGGATTACCCTTGTGGCTACAGGTCCAAACCTTTTATAACGGTGTGAACCCCTCAACCAGGAAGCTGATTGATTTAGTCGTCGGCGAAACCTTGAATAATAAAACACCTGAGGCTGCCTACGAATTTATAGAAGAAATGTCACTGAATAACTACCAGTGGCAAGTCATGAGGGCAAGGCCAACAAAAGCCGCCAGTGTTTTCAACCTCGACGCAGTAACCATGCTATCAAATCAGGTAGAAATGTTAAATAAAAAGATTGATGGTTTATGTGGTTCTTCGCAGGTACATCCAGCTATGCAACGCGAGATGAATGGAGGAGGGATGAGCACTACAGAATATCCACCTTACAACCCGAGTGCTGAAAACGGGCAAGTTTACTATATGTGTAATAATTCTAGACCTTAAAATAATCCTTATAGGAACACTTACTATAACAGTCCAGTTTGTACCCTAGTCAAAATAGTGGTTTCGGGACCACAAATCCGAGTCTGTATAATATTATAATATTATATCCTGTGCTGTTGATATGTGGTTTAGCATGTGTTAAATTTTCGTAAGTTAATTTGTCCGTCTGTGTGTTTAATTTTGAGAAAAGGATGAAATTGTATTGTTTGTAAAAGTTGTATGCTATATGTTAAAGTGCTTATGTGTTGTGGCTTTGTAAAGTGAGGGCCTTATGTAGCAGTTTGGCCAAAGCCATTGATAGTGGACGGCAATATGCAAAAATATTATGTTATATATGTTTATTTATATGTTATGTTAAATATATATGTATTTTATATGATATATTAATATGTTATAATAAAAGTGACATAAGTGGGTGGTCTCTTTTTTTTTTTCATCTCTTTGCCGAAACCATAAAAGAAAAAGAAAGAAAATTTGAGCTAGGTATTCGGCCTTTCAAGCTTGAATTCAAGGTTAGATTTCGATCCGTTTTTGATAATTTCTATTTTTTTGCAACCGTTACTTTGAGAGCTATCAAACCCATGTCTCAATTTGATGAATTGATAATGTTTGTGTGAGATGCCATTGATGATAAGTTAAGCTTTTAGATGATTTTTGGTGTTAAATGAAAGTTATGAGCTAGATGAACATACTTTGTTCTTGAAGTTTTGATGAATTTAGCTAAATAGGGCTAAATTGAGAAAATGGTAAAGTGAGGGACTAATTTGAAAATTTGATAAAAAATGTGGGTTTATATGAGATGTATTGCATTCGGCTAAGCATGTGTATGTATGGATTTTGTGAATTTGATGTTTTGAGAAAAATGGACTAAATTAATAAAGTGTACAAATATGAGGGTTAATTTGTAAATAGCCCTAAATGTGTGTCATTGGATTGAATTGAATGAATTAGTGAATAAAAGGGTTAATTCTGAACATGTTTAGATCAAGAACCGAGGAAAATGGACCTAGATCACGGGAAAGCGAAACTTATCGAGTAGCCGTTTTCATTCCGATATATCGAATCCGAGGTAAGTCACTATGCAATTAAACGTATATGTATGCAATGGTAATTGTTCATATGACTAATGATGATAATGAATGCTTATGAGAAGTTATGAATATGAATTCTGAGATAAGTTCGATATAGCAAACAAGTCCGAGAAGCCCCGTACGAACCTAGGAATAGATAGTATTAACTTTGTCTTGACATGGGTATCAGTTCTGTTTTATCATGTAAGACCACGTCTGGGACGTAGGCATTGATCTGAGACTCGTGTAAGACCACGTCAAGGACGTTGGCATCGATATGAGCTTTACGTGTAAGACCACGTCAATGACGTTGGCGTCGATATGAGCTTTAGGTGTAAGACCACGTCTGGGACGTTGGCATCGTTATGATCCTTGCGTGTAAGACCATGTCTGGGACATCGACATCGTATTGATTATGTGTAAAACCCTGTCTGGGACAGTGGCATCGATATCTGAGTGCATGTAAGACCTCATCTGGGACGTTGGCATTGTACGAATATTGTGAGTTCTTTGAGTTTCATATTAGATTCCTTACGGTTCAACGGGTAAATCTGTGATACGAGTTATACTTCCGAGCTAAGAACAAATACATGAATGTACATCCGTTTCAGGTACGTTGATATATATATGCTTTGTATAAGAAGGAAGGTAAGTATGTATGTACGGTATTGCAGATGAGATATTTGAGATGTGTGGATTGGTAAGAATTGGTAAATCAAGTGAGCCAAAAGTTCATTTATGTGCTTGAATTGAAAATATGTTAATGAATTCAAACTGTCATACTCATAAATGAATTACGTTAAGTCTATTTGTATATGACTTACTATGCTTTTGGAAAGCTTACTCTGTGTGTATGTTTTTCTCTGTTTTATAGGTCGTCAAAGCTACTAAAGGATTGGGACCGTCACAGATCATCATCACACTAATAAATTCATTTTCGTACACTTTGAATATGTATATGGCTAGATATTGCATGTATAGGCTAGTTATTGATATGAATTGTTAAGTGAACTTAGCCATGTGATTTGGCTAGTTATGTTTTTGTAATATGCTTAAAGGATTTTGATATGTGAAGTTATGTTGGTATGATTAGTTGATATATGAAATGGTTATGAGATGGTAAGTATATAGATAAATGATGCATGGGCATAATTGAGTTTTGGTCATGCAAATTGGTATGTTTGGAATTGGTTTTGAATGTATAGATTGAATGAAAATTTAATGTACGGTTGTGATTAGCTTAATGGTCAAATGTGCATGATGTGGATGATTATTTGGCATGTTTTTGGTGGTCATATGTGAATAATTGAGATGATATATGATGCTTGTAGGTTTGCCCTAAGTGAGTGATATTTTGGCCTTGTAAATGGCCTATAATGTCACACGGTTGTGGCACACGGGCGTGCTTAAAGATCGTGGGTAAATTGACAGAATGTAGCTTAGTAGCACACGGCCTCGACACGGGGGTGTCAGCTAGTATTGGTGTACAAGTCAGTAGCTACTTAAAAGTACACTGCCATAGCACACGGGCGTGCTTGGTGGCCGTGGTGGGGGCACACGGGCGTGCCTAGTGACCTTGTTGGTATAGTCAGTATATAGACACGGATGGACACACGGGGGTGTCTAGAAGCCGTGGAGGACACACGGTCTCCTACCATGGCCGTGTCTCCCCTGTATTTTAGAAAAGTTTAAATTTTTCATGAGATTCTGTATGTGTTTCGGTTTAGTCCCAACTCAATTTGTAAGCATGCTTAAGGTCTCGTTGACCGTTCTAAGGGACATATTGTCTAAAAATGATGAATGAATGTGTGAAATTTCTGTTGATGCTTTTCGATATGTTCGGTAACGCTCCTAACCCAAATCCGGCGACAGACACGGGATAGAGGTGTTACACTTACAATCCAGGTTGGAGGAACTACCCCAATTTCTCGTGGGGTGGTCAAGGAAATCAAAGACAACAACCCCTTATAGGTTTTCAACGACAGCCCTTCCCACAGGAAAAGAAGCCGAACCTTGAAGAGATGCTAACAAAATTCATCGAGGTGTCAGAAACTCTTTTCCAAAATATCGAGACAACACTTAAAATCAACAAGCATAGATTCAAGGGATCGAGAACCAATTAGGGCAACTTGCTAAGCTGATCTCTGAAAGACCACAAGGCAGTTGCCAAGCAACACTGAAACTAACCCGAAGGAACAACTTCAAGCCATAACAACTCATGTTAATGAAGGGTTAAATAAGTCCAAATTAAGGCAATAGAATATGGTAGAGGAAGGTAAGGTTGAAGTAAGTCATGATAAACCAAAATCGGTAATTAAAGAGTACCAACCTCGTGTACCATATCCCAATGCGATGAAGAAACACAACACAAATGAACAATTCGGTAAATTTCTTAAACTTTTAAAGAAATTACATATTAACTTACCGTTTCTTAAAGCTCTTTTGCAGATGCAAGATTCAAGGAAATGTTTAAAAGAGCTTCTGACAAACAAACGAAAGATAGACGAAGAGTCGCATGCGGAGCTAAATACAGTGTGCTCAGCAATGCTGCAAAATAAACTACCACGGAAATTAAAAGATCCAGGAAGTTTTACAATTCCGTGCTTAATTGGTAGTTTATCTGGTGATAATGCTTTAGCTAATTTAGGGGCAAGCATAAATATTATGCCTTATAAAATGTTTAAACAGCTAGGTCTAGGGAAACCCAAATAAACTAGGATGAGCATTCAATTAGCTGATAAAACTATTCGAATTCCTAGGGGTATAATTGAAGATGTACTAGTCAAAATTGACAAATTCATATTCTTGGTAGACTTTGTCGTTTTAGACATGGATGAGGACAATAGTATCCCCTTAATTCTAGGAAGACCTTTTTTAGCAACTGCTGGAACTAAAATTGATGTTGGTACAGGAGAACTCATACTTCGTGTAGGTGACGAACCAATCAGTCTTCAGGCTATAGACTCAGCTAGGACATCAAGTAATCAATGTGAGAAAATTAATTTTATTAATGACCATTCGGTTAAACCTTCTTTTCAGGAAGCACCACAGAACCACACAATTGAGCCAGATCCTAGACCTCATGACAACAAAGAAATAACTCACGAGGAACGACTGCTTCAGATCGATGAACTAGACGGGTGGAAGACACATTTCATGGAGAAATTAGGAATACACGAAACAGACCCAACGCCATTCCATGGCACAAACAAATTTGAAATAGGAGATCAAGTACTGTTAGATAAGACAAATCCTTGAATATCTCCTCCCGACTTTAATACAAAAGAAGAAACCCCTTTTAAGGTACTCAATGTCTTCCCATACGGAACAGTCGAGGTAAGTAATCCTATATTCGGAACTTTTAAAGTAAACACTACTCGACTCAAACTATATACTGATAATAGAACTGATAGCATGAGAAAGGATTTTCAACTCCTCAAACTACCATGAATGTGCGAATGAGAGGTAAGTCTAGCTTAAGACTATAAACAAGCGCTTCTCAGGAGGCAACCCGAGCACTAACCCCATTAAATTGCATATTTTTATTGTATTGTTTTATTTTCTTTCCATTTTTACTTTAAGCATCAAACTACAAACTAACCACACAGATTTCCATTTCACACGGCCGTGGCCGTGGCCGTGTGGACACCACAGATTTCCATACCGATGTGATAGAGATAGTACGAAATAGGATGAAAAATATCTTCAAGCCACAGGCTCCGACTAAATACCCCGGCCGTGATATACAGCCGTGGTCGACACTGTTTTATCAATATGGGTGTGGCGACCTGCACACAGGCATGGGAGAAATGAATGAAGCACAACACAGTCGTGCGATACGACCGTGTGACTCAACACGCCCGTGGTACACGGGCGTTGGGATGTACCAGATTTGAGATTTCTATTTAAAACACCCTTCTCCCCTTCTCACCTACTACCTATTTCCCTTCTTCCATACCCTTTACACTCCCCTCCCTTTTTATTTTCACCCTTCTTTATTCTCCAAACTCTTGATCTACATCCTATCTATGTCAAAGAAGCAGAAGGATCCTAGCACAATCTCCCTCTGTGAGACCGATCTACATAAGTTCATGCTGGCCGCTTCATTAACTCGACAGGACAAGGACCTTTGAGTCCATTTCATTCTTCTTTTTCTTTTCTCTTCTCCTTTACTTTCCTTTTCTTTATTTCTCTTATACTTACTTTAGTCTATTCTATTTTTTTCTTTGATTTAGGTTCTAAAGGCTGCTTGGGAATCACCGCACCACGGCCTTAGAAATCACACCCACTTCGCGAACCATCTAAGAATAAGGACCTTTTAGTCCATTAGTCTTTTCTTTTAGTTTTATTTCACTTTTTACATTCTTTCTTTTTCTTTTCTTTAAATACATAATTAGTATATTTTGAATTATTATAATAATTTCTTGGCCAATTCTTCACGAGCTTACCAATTTCTTCATCTAGCGCAGAGATTGTTGGCGGCCACCACACCACGACCACTCCCAACTCAAGGAAGCCATCCAAAATTTAGGAAGTTTCACCTTTCCCTATCTCTTATAATTTCATATATATCTTTGTACATTGAGGGCAATGTACATCTTAAGTGTGGGAGGTGAATTTTATTTCAAAAAGTCCCTAACTTTTTGCATTATTCTCAAATCCTTGAATTATGTCTTGTTCTTAAGTAAATTTCCTCATATTACTATAAGAATGAAATTTCCTTTGATTCATGATTTTTATTGATATGTTTTGGATTAAGTCATTGATAATTATGCAGTGATGATTAAAACTTTAGGAGACTAGAGAATCAAGCATGAAGAGTCTATTTTCAAAAATTTTGTTAGGTTGTCTACCTGAATCTAATTATTACCTTGATGTTTGAAATTTAAATGGTTAATATAAAAAACCCATAATTTTTGTGAGATTTTGAACCTTTTAGAGTATATATTCTTCTCTTGCTCACTTTATTGATTATGAGTGTGTCAACATTGATTTGTTATTCTAGAACTTGCTTCGATTATACATGTCAAGACCACATTATTGATTTGATATACTGAGATGATAAAGGCACTGAGGATTTAACCCATTCACTCCATTAAAAAGCCTACCCTCACAATTAACCCCAAGTGAACCCCTTTGATCTTAACAAACCATTTATTGACTCACCCACTAATAAATAATAATCCAAAACCCATCTTGTATTTGTTATCACCATTTCTTGATTCCCTTTTTTCGTCAAGATTTGATTTTGAGCAGTTGCCTAATTATGTTCTATATTTCAGTTGTTAATGTTCTGTCTTATTATTGTAAATACTTGATTTGTTCTTAAAAAATTCGAAGTCTATTCATTATTAGTTCTATGATTAAGAGAGTTTGCACGTTTAAATTCCACATCTTAATGAATAAGCTCGTTTTACTAGTTTTCAAATGATGTAATTATTCAGGATTTGTTCATTTTTCTAGTTAGGCAAATTGTCAATTCAATCTCGATTCTAACCCTCTAATTCAGCCTTTATCCACACCTTTAACCTAAAGCCCCATTACAACCCTTTCAAAGACCTTTTGATCTATGTATCATTTCATTTTATAGTGGTGGAAATTTGATTTTCATGCAAGCCTATGAGATTAACTTTTCATGTTCGACTTTTGAGTGCTTAATTTTGAACCTTGAACACTTTGAGTGATTTGAGTGAATCTTTAGTGAGGATGTCAACTCTTTTCGATTTTGAATTAAAGGTGATTATTTAGGTAAGGGGAAACACCTATATTTTCATGCTACAAAAACTATGACTTTTATTGTTTGAATCTTTAGGACCCTTCTACTTAAATTATCAATGTATGAATTACTTTTGAATTATGATGAAACACTATTGACGAATATTATGAATTGAGAAAGTTCATTTTAATTGTGAGTTGAGAATTTTGCCTGAGGATAAGCAAATGCTTAAGTGTGGAGGTATTTGATAAACCGTAATATATATATTTTAATCCCACATTTAGAATACTTTTGGATGATTTATTCCCTGAATTGTGGAATTTGGTGCTCCTAATCCTTTAATTTCATGTTTTATACTTAGAAGAGCATCGGAAGGTGAAAAGAACGAGAAACGGGCCACAAACGGAGAAAATGGGCCAAAGCACAAAATGCACACAGCCTGGGCCCAAGCCATACGGCCGTGCCTCTTTAGCAGACCCGACCACAACTTGGATTCGATTCACACGAGCGTGCCACACCGGCGTGTCCCTGTCGTGACCTATTTTAATTCTATTCGGAATAGGGAACTTAGAGGCAAAGAAAGACATTCCAAAAGCCTATATAAACACCCTAGAGGCCAACCTTCAAGGGGGCGTCCAGGTAGGCTTAGGAGCCAATCCAGAGAGGTCAGAATTGTGGGATTTACTCGAATAAAGCAAGTTGATTCATCTCAAGAAGCCGGAGTCATACTCAAGACGGAGGATCTTCCCTTCAATTTCCTTGAGGGGTTTTAGGGTTTTTCTTATGTTTTGTTTTATATTTTCTTCTGAGATGTATTCTTTTATGATTATGAACTAAACCCCTCAAATACCTGAGGGGGATGAAACCTAAGATAGATCTTGTAATTGTTTTCTGAACTATATGATAAATACTTGATTTGTTCTTAATTATGTGTTCTTAATTCTTGCTTTGATATTTTAGGATATTGATTCAAGTATTGATGTGCTTAGGTAGGGGAGCAAAAGTCCCTATTTAAGAGTAGATCTAGCATAGTTAAGCGGAGTTGATCACAACCCTTGATCACGCCCGTGCGGACAAAACTAGGCTATTTACCAAGCCATTTTGCCACCCTATCTTAAGCACAGCTATACCAAATTCAATGGCTGATAAATCGTAAAAGCAACAGATTTTAAGCCCACATTTAGCAGGCTTTTGGATGATTTAAGCCTTGAATTGTGTAATTTGCTTCTCTTAATCCTTTGTTTTCATGTTTTATACTCAGAAGACCACCAGATGATGAAAAGAATGTGAAACGGGCCCAAAACAGAGTAAATGGGCCATGTCACGAAATCAACATGGCCTAGGCCCAAGACCACACGGTCGTGCCTCATTAATAGCCTCAATACGGCCTGGCCACGATTCACACGGGCGTGTGCCACGGGCGTGTCCCTGCCGTGACAAAGATGAATTACACTCGGAATAGGATACTTGGAGGCAAAGAAACACATTTCAAAGCCTATTTAAACACCTTAGTAGGAATTCTACTTGGATTAGGATACTTAGGGGCCAAGTAAGGCATCTCAAAGCCTATATAAACATCCTATGGGGCAACTTAAACGGGGGAGTTCGGCAGAAGCCTTCTGTCAGGGTTTTTGTCAATGGGGCGTCCAGCTAGGCCAAGGAGCCGAGCCAGAGAGGCCAGAATTGTGGGATTCACTCGAAGATAGCCAATTGATTCATCTCAAGAAGTCACAGTTATACTCAAGAAGGAGGATCTCTCCTTCAATTCCTTCAGGGGGTTTTAGAGATTTCTTATGTTTTGTTTTATCTTTTCTTCTGAGATGTTTTCTTTTATTCCTACGAACTAAACCCTCAGATACCTGAGGGGGATGAAACCTAAGATGAATCTTTTTATCGTTTGCTGAACTATATATTTGTCTTGTTCTTAATTATTTGTTCTTAATTCTTGTGTTGATATTTCCGAGATATTAATTCAAGTATGGTGTGCTTAGTTGGAGGACCAAAAGTCCCTGCCTAAGAGTAGATCTAGCATAATTAAGCGGAGTTGATCGCACGCCTAGAGATAGGGTGACGAGATTTTACTAGATTTGGGTGAAACCTAATATGGGAGTCCACAGATCGAGTTAATGCAATTCTAGGGATTTTAATTAGAAAGAGATTTCAATTAATCAACCTAGGGTTATACGTTAGTCGCCTCGAGAGAGGGATTAATATAACTTAGGGAATCCTACGGATCAAGTCAAATGAATAAATCGTCTGGTTCAAATTTAGGTAACAAGTGAAGTCTAGGTAGATTCTTCCTTGGGTATTGTCTTAATCAATTGGTTTTTCCTAAAAGTTATTTTCCCAATTTCATTCTTCTTTATCTTAGAGTCTTTAGTTTAGTAGTTCGTTAATTTTAGATTAGATAAACAATTCCCTTAATTCTTAGGCTAAATAATAAAAAGAAAGTTAGTATTAGTACTTTTGGTTCCTTTGGGTTCGACAATTCGGTCTTGCCTTTACTATACTACTGTTCGATAGGTGCGCTTGCCCCAAATCGTTGTCATAGTTAGTTTTCAAGTTCGATCATTCTTTATATAAATTTTTAAGACTTTGACATCGCATAAAACAACGATCAATGGAACCAAAACATAATACTTAAAAGCATTTAAACAACCTCATTCAAACATCATTCATACCATCTCAGTACCAAAAACTAACATACTTATAATCTCATGTTTTCCTCATTCAAATCATACCAACTTTGAAACAACCCATTTTTCGGTGAAATCGGAACAGTGGTTTTGGGACCACAAATTCAAGCTGAAAAATAAAGTTTATTTTTATTTTATTACATGGTCCATATTATGATAGACACGACATGTAAAAATTTTGGTACAAAAATTATTTTGATTTAATGCTTAATTACGAGAAGGACTAAATCACATAAAATGCAAAAGTTGAATTCTAGTAGCTATAAGAATTAAATAGCTACGGAATTCAAAACTAGAGGTCCTTATATGGTAATTAGACCATTAAGAAAAGTACGTATTTTTTTCTTCGTGACTCATCCATGGAAAATGAGAAAAAGGCTAGGGACTAAATTGGAAAGTAAAAATTTTAAATAATTAAAAGATGATAAAATAGATATCATCTTATTTCTCATCTTCTTCCCCAAAATAAAATATGGAAACCCTAGGAGAGAGAGAAGAGACTTTCATGGCCAAATTGGGTAAGTTTCCTTGTCCCGTTTTTAGTAATTTTGATATTTTTAGAATCAGGATAGCTTAATCTCTCTATTTGGGGGATTAATTTGAAAAGTTATCAAAGTATGAAAATGGGTCATGGATGTATATGTTGGAAACCAGAAATTTATGGTAGAAAATAAAAGATTATTAATAGATAAACAACTTTTATAAAGCGATTTTTGATGAAAACATGATATAGGGACTAAAATGTAAACTTGTGAAATTGAAGAAAAAATTATAAAATTTTATGAATATATATGCTGTAAATTTTGTAATGGGACTTTTGTTAGGCTTGGAATAGGGAGTAATTTACACAAGTTTCATTTTTCGAGCCTAAGGATGAAAATGGAATTTATGGAAAAGTTAGGGGCAAAATAGTAATTTTGCCTAGGATAAAAATTTAGTCCACTTGAATGTAAAATATGATAAATTGATTTTAAATTTACTCGTATAGATCCGAATAGACCAAATTCGGAGTTAGAACGAGGAATGAGGAAAATGTTGGATTAGTAGATTTTACGTACAGTAACCTTTTGTCGAGGTAAGTTCATGTAACTAAATTATGTTTATTTACATGCTTGTTTTGATTGTGATTATGTAAATTGTATAAGTGTCATATATATGTGAAAGGATTACATATCCAATCAAGCCCGATAAATAAAAATGTTCAAATTAATTGATAATGCCCGATATATATGAAAAGGGTAAACGATGGAAATGTTGCTTGTATACTCAAAATGGATGTGGAATATTATCATATGAATTATATGGATGTTAAAGATGTATGAAATGATCATATACTAGAAAAATGCTTGAAAGGTGTTTAAATCCCAGTTGAATAAATGGAAAATCGATGGATGATAAACCGTAAAAGTAACATATTTTAATCCCACATTTAGCATACTTTTGGATGATTTATCCCTTGATTTATGTAAAAAGGTGCTCTTAATCCTTTTTTTTCATGTTTTATACTCAGGAGAGCACCCAAGGGTGAAAAGAACAGAAAATGGGACCAAAATGAAGTAAATGGGCCATATCACAAAATCCACACAGTCGTGCCTCATTCAATAGGCTGGAACACGGCCTGGCCACACTTACACGGGTGTGTGCCATGGCCGTGTCCCTGTCGCTGGAAAGAAGAGTTTCACTCGAAAAAGGATACTTAGGGGCAAAGAAACCTATTTCAAAAGCCTATATAAATCCCCTAAGTATTACCTAAAAGAGGGCGATTAGCTAGGCCAAGGAGCCGAGCCGAAAAGGTCAGATTTGTGGGAAACACTCGAAGATAGCCAGTTGATCCATCTCAAGAAGTCAGAATTATACTCAAGACGGCGAATCTCTCCTTCAATTCCTTTAGGGGGTTTAGGGATTTCTTATGTTTTGTTTTATCTTTTCTTTTGAGATGTTTTCTTTTATTGTTATGAACTAAACCCTTCAGATACCTGAAGGGGATGAAACCTAAGACGAATCTTGTTATTGTGTTGAACTGTATGATAAATATTTGACTTGTTCTTAATTATGTTTTCTCAATTCTTGTGTTGATACTTGTTCTTAATTATGTGTTCTTAATTCTTGTGTTGATAATTTTGGGATATTGATTCAATTGTGATGTGCTTAGGTGGAGGAGCAAAAGTCCCTGCTTAAGAGTAGATCTAGCATAATTAAGCGGAGTTGATCGCACGCCTAGAGATAGGGTGACGAGATTTTGCCGGATTAGGGTGAAACCTAATATGGGAGTCCATAGATCGAGTTAATGTGATTGTAGGGGTTTTAATTAGACAGAGATTTCAATTAATCAACTTAGGGTTAGACGTTATTCGCCTCGAGAGAGGGTTTAATATAACTTAGGGAATCTTACAGATCAAGTCAAGTGAATAAATCGTCTGGTTCAGTGTTAGAAAACAAGTGAAGTCTAGGTGGATTCTTCCTAAAGGTATCGTCTTAATCAACTGAGTTTTCCCAACAGTATTTCCCCAATTCATTCTTTATATCTTTGCATCTTTAGCTTAGTAGTTAGTTAAATTTATATAAATAACAACTTCACTTATTTTAGGCTAGATAATAAAAAGAAAGTTAGTATTAGTACTTTTAGTTCCTTTGGTTTTGACATTCCGGTCTTGCCTTAACTATACTACTGTTCGATAGGTGCGCTTGCCTCAAAAGTAGTTGTTAGAGTCAATTTCTAGGTTCGATCATTCTCATTATAAATTTAAAACTCTAAATTCGATGATCAAGTTTATGGCGCCGTTTCTGGGGAACTAAAATATTAAGAAAGCTCTATTTTTATTACTTTAGCCATTATTTTTTATTTTCTGCAATTTACTTTTATTTTAGGTTAAATTTTGATTTTGCTAAATTTTCTTTCTTTCTTTTCCCTAGCAAGTACCTCTAGTTTATGACTAGAAGGAACCCGAAAGGACCATTAGTATACGACAGTGATATTGAAGCTACCGCTCGCAGGAATCGTAGAGAAATTAGGCGAGACCTAAATTACACAGAAGAAGAGCGAGAAGGCAAATCCAATCCTACTGAAGGGATGGATGAGAATAATCCACCACCACAAGATGTGGCAGAAAATAATGCTCCGTGTACTATGTATGATTATGCTAAACCTCATTTAACAGGAGCAGAATCGAGTATTGTTAGGCCTGCTATAGCTGCTAATAATTTTGAATTAAAGCCTAACAATATAAAAATGATTCAACAATTTGTTCAATTTGATGGTTTACAAGACGAAGACCCAAATACTCATATAACTAATTTTTTAAAGTTCTATGATACCTTCAAAATAAATGGCGTTTCTGATGATGCCATACGTCTTCGGTTATTTCCCTTTTCATTAAGGAATAAGGCCAAACAGTGGTTAAACTCGTTACCACGAGGGTCAATCACTACATGGGATCAAAAGACCGAAAAATTTTTATTAAAATATTTCCCATCGGCCGAAACGACCAAATAACGGAATGATATCTCTTCTTTTGTGCAGATGGATTTAGAGACATTATACGACGGATGAGAGAGATACAGGGATCTCTTGTGAAGGTGTCCACACCATGGTTTACCCTTGTGGCTCCAAGTCCAAACTATCTATAACGGCGTGAACCCCTCAACAAGGCAACTAATTGATTCAGCTGCCGGTGGAACCCTGAACAACAGAACTCCTGAAGCAGCCTACGAGTTTATTGAAGAGATGTCACTGAATAACTATCAGTGGCAGGTTACAAGGACAAAACCAACAAAATCAGCCGGAGTTTTCAACCTCGATGCAGTAACCATGCTATCAATACAGGTAGAGAGGATGAATAAAAAGCTTGATAGTCTGTGTTCTTCACAGGTACATCCAGTAATGCAGTACGACGCAAGTGGAACTGTGGCAAATCTTGAGTACCCGCCCTACCAATCGGGCACAGAAAGCGAACAGAAGAACTATATAGGTAATAATTTCAGATCTTTTAATAACCTTTATAGTAACACTTATAATCCAGGTTGGAGGAACCACCCAATTTTTTCATGGGGAGGTCAAGGAAATCAAAGACAACAACCTCCTGAAAATTTCCAAAATCATCCCTATCCACGGGAAAAGAGGCCGAACCTTGAAGAGATGTTGACAAACTTCATGGCAGCCACAGATACCCGTCTCCAACAAACTGAGACGACACTCGATAATCAATAGGCATCAATCAAAGGGATCGAGAGCCAAGTTGGGGAACTTACTAAGTCAGTTGGAGAACTTACTAAGATAGTTTCTGATGTTCGATCAGAGATTTCCGAACGACCACAAGGGCGTCTACCAAGCAACACTGAAATAAACCCAAAGGAGCAAATCCAAGCCATTACAGCTCATGATAGTATAGGGTTAGATGAACCCAATCCAATACAAGAAAATGAGGTAAAGAAAGGTAAAGTTGAGGTAACACAAGAAAAGCCAAAACTGGTAATCAAAAAGTACCAACCTCGCATTCCTTATCCCAAAGCGATGAAAAGAGATGATACATAGGAACAGTTCGGTAAGTTTCTTAAACTTTTAAAGAAATTACATATCAACTTACCTCTTATTGAAGCTCTTTCACAGATGCCAGATTCGAGGAAATTTTTAAAACAACTCTTGACGAACAAGCGTAAGTTAGGCGAGGAGCCACATGTGGAATTAAGCGCAGTATGCTCAGTAATGTTACAGAATAGACTTCCGTGAAAGCTAAAAGATCCGGGGAGTTTTACAATTCCATGTTTAATTGGTAGTTTAACTATTGATAATACGTTAGTTGATTTAGGGGCAAGCATAAATGTCATGCCATATAAATTGTTTAAACAGCTAGGTCTAGGGAAAGCCAAACAAACTAGGATGAGCATTCAATTAGTTGATAAAACTGTTAGAATTCCTAGGGGTATTATCGAATATGTTCTTGTAAAAATTGCTAAATTCATATTCCCAGTAGACTTCGTCATTTTAGACATGGATGAGGACAACACGATCCCCCTAATTTTAGGAAGACCAGTCTTAGCAACTGCCAGAACTAAAATCGATGTTGATGCAGACGAACTTATACTTTGTGTAGGCGAGAAGACAGTCACTCTTCAAGCCCTCGACTCAGCTAGAACATCAATTAACCAAGGTGAGAATGTAAATTCTATTAGTAACCATTCGGTTAACCATTCTTTTCAGGAAACACCACAAGGTTACAAACCTGAGCCAAATCAGGGACCTCGTGCCAACAAGGAAGAATTATATGAGGAACGAAGCCTTAAGGTCGATAAATTAGAAGAGTGGAAGACACACTTTAAAGAGGAACCGGAACCACACGAAGTAAAACTGAAGGAGCCCCCAGAAGAGCTCATAGGAATGACAAACCACTTCAAAATAGAAGACCAGGTACTGTTAGATAAAGCAGATCCTCGCATCATCACATCAGACTTGAACACGAACGAAGAAATTCCTCTTGAGGTACACAATATCTTCCCATACGGAACAGTCGAGGTAAGTAATTCAACATTCAGCACTTTTAAGGTAAACGCTTCTCGACGTAAACTTTATAGTGAGAATAGAACTGATAACATGAGGGAAGATATTCAAACTTTTAAACCACCCTGATTTTTGCAAATACGAGGAAAGTCTAGCTTAAGACTTTAAACGAGCGCTTCTCGGGAGGCAACCCGAGCACTAACCCCATTTACTTTCTCAATTTTTTTCATTTTATTTTCTTTTCTTCTCTTAGTCTTAAACACCTAGCTTTAAACTAACCAAAAGTGCAAATTCCCAGGCCACACGGCCTTATACACGACCGTAGCCGTGTGGACCTTAAGAATCCCCGTACTGACATGGCAGGGATGGTACGAGTCAGAACAAATAAATTTTTAGAGTCACGGACTCAAACCACCACCACACGGGCACCGAAAAAACCCCACGACCGTGCGATGCGGCCGTGGTCGACACTGTTAAATTATACACGGGGCATGGTGTCCTGAGCATGGGCGTGGTAGAAATGAACGAAGCCCACCACGATCGTGCGACATGGTCGTGTTAGATACCACGCCCACGAGACACGGGCGTGTGAATGTACTTGACTTGAAAATCTATATAAACCACCCCTTCCTCCCTCTTCTCAACCACTTTCTCCCAATCCATCCTTTAGAATTTTCCCTCTCCATATTTCTCTTCTTCAATCCTTCCCTAATTCCCGATCCTCAAAAGCTCAATGTCGAAGAAACGGCGGAATCAAAGCACAGTCTCCCTTATGGAGACCGATTTACATAAGTTCATGCCGTCCGCTTCATCCATTCGACAAGCCAAGGGTCTTTGAAACCATTTATCTTTTGTTTTACTTTTATCTTCTCCTTTATTTTCCTTCTCTTTGACAATCTTATGCTTAATTTAGTTTATTTTACTTTAGTTTCTTAGTGTCAGGTCCAAAAGGCTGCTTGGGAATCACGCCACTTCCGCCACCGCCAGCACCTCCAGAGACTTAGAAGTCACACCCACCTCGCGAACCATCTACCAATAATGATTCTCAAGCCCCTTTATCTCTTAGCCTTAGTTTATTTACATTTTTACTTTCTTTATCTTTATCTTTCTTGTCTTTAATTATATATTTAGTTTATTTTAAATGTGTCCTAATAATCCCCGGCTAATTCCCTACGAGCTCCCCAATTTCTTTATCTAGCGCAGAGCTCGGTAGCAGACACCACCCCTATTGACTTCCAACTCCGGGAAACCATCCAAATTCAGGAAGTTTCACCTCTCCCTCTCTTAAATTACATATCTATGTTTGTACATTGAGAGCAATGTACATCTTAAGTGTGGGGGTAAAAGTGCCTAACTTTTTTCATTATTTTCAAATCCCTGAATTGTATCTTGTTCTTAAGTAATTTCCTCATATTATTAATTAGGATGAAATTTCTGATGATTTATGATTTTTATTGATACGTTTTTGAAGTAAGCCATACTTAATTGTGCATTGATGATTTAAATTTTAAGATACTAGAGAATCAAGCATGATAAGTCTATTTTTCAAAATTAAAATTTTTGCTAGGTTGTTAACCTAAATTTGAATATTAATTTGAAATTTGAAATTTACAAGGTTGATATCAAACACCTATAATTTTCTGTGAGATTTTGAACCTTATAGAGCATATATTCTTTTTCTTGCTCACTTTATTGATTATGAGTGTGTCAACACTGATTTGTTATTCTAGAACTTGCTTCAATTATACATGTCAAGACCACACCTTTGATTTGATATACAGAGATGATAAAGGCACCTAGGTTTTAACCCACTCACTCCACTAAAAACCTACCTTCATAATTAACCCCTAGTGAACCCCGTTTAATCCTAACAACCCTTTTTATTAACTCACCCATTAATATTAACCCAAAACCCTTTGTATTTGTTATCACCATTCCTTTTTGACTACCCTTATATCAAGATTTGATTTGATTAGTTACCTAATTATATTATTTTAGTAGCTGAATTTATCCTTTATTATTTGACTTGTTCTTAAAAAAAATCAAAGTATATTCAGTATTAGTATTATGAAAAGTGAGCTTATACAGTTAAAGTCTATTTATCAAAAGAAAAGCTCGTATTATTAGGGTTATTACTTTTCAGTTGATATTATCGTCTCAGTATTTCTAGATAGGTAACTTGTCAATTCAATCTCGATTCTAACCTTCTATTTCAGCCTTTATCCATAGTTTTAACCATAGCCCTATTACAACCCTGTTAAAGACCTTTTGATCTGTTTATCATCTCATTTTACAGTGGTGGAGATTTGATTTTCAGGCAAGCCTATGGGATTAACTTTTCAGGTTTGACTTATGAGTGCTCTTTTCCCTGAACCTTAAACACTTTTTGAGTGATTTGAGTGAATATTTTGTGAGGATGTCAATCCTTGTCGGTTTTGAATTAAAGGTAATTATTTAGATAAGGAGAGACACCTACGTTTTCGTAATACAAATGTATGACTTATATTGTTTGAATCTTTAGGACTCTTTGAGTTAAATTATCCATGTATAAATTATCTATGAATTATGATGAGACATTGCTAATAGGAATATTGGATCATGGAAAGTTTGTTTTAATTGTAAATTGAGAATTTTGCTTGAGGACAAGCAAAAGCTTAAGTGTGGGGTATGTGATAAATCGTAAAAGTAACATATTATAATCCCACATTTAGCGTACTTTTGGATGATTTATCCCTTGATTTATGTAAAAAGGTGCTCTTAATCCTTTCTTTTCATGTTTTATACTTAGGAGAGCACCTAAGGACGGAAAGAAGGAAAACAGACCCAAAACAGAGTATGAAACACCCCCAAACCCGGCCCACGAGCCTTAACCAGATCTGGTATGTTCCTTGAGTAAAACATTTCAAAAACTTGTTTGTTACTTTGGAAAAATTTGAGTGGTTTTGAAGAAAATTTGATTTGTTTTGAGTTCAAATTGAAAACGATGTTATTCTTGAAGTCTAGATTTTAATAAAACTTAATTTTAGTACTGGAAAACAATAAGTTAAAAGTATTCAATTTATTTTTGAGAAATGTTACTTAAACCTTGATTTAATAATAATCATATCATAATGAAATCAAATAGAATGCATGCATAAAACAGTTCAATAGTAATGGCCTTATTACAACTGAAAAATACCAAATAAGTCTCGAAAATAAAATAATAGAAAACGCAAGTTCAACTGTTTGAAGTCCCCAAAATATTCAGCATGGCCACCACATAGTCTCCGCTGACCCGGTTCAAGTCACTGTGTGTCACTTGAAAAGATATCCCACAACGGGGTGAGTCAAACAGACTCAGTGTGTAACAGTCAACACAAAGTCCCAATCGATTTAGGCAAATCAAATCATACATACATATTTAGCAAATAGAAATAATGATGCAATCCCGAACCCAAACCTAAATATCCATCCTCTACACATCACCCGTACCAACCAATCACACCGTGGGGATTACTAAATCGACCCTCCATCCGCTACACACCATCTAAGGCAGTCGCTGCAGATGACTTGCACATCGCGCTTATAAATTGTGGCATAGCCACCAGATAATGTGACAAAGTCACCAGATAACAATATGTGACATAAGTCACCACATTCAGATTATGTGACATGAGTCACCAGATATTGTGGTAAAAACCACCAGATCACTTCCCCTTCACATATCACCCATATGCCCATATGTCATACAAAACATGTAAAATCATGCCATATATCTTATTCCATGTTCATAACGAATTCATTTATATGTCATATTCAATCTTCATAACACTATTAACATAGTATTAAAAGCGAACGTACCTGGGTACTCTGTACCATCGTATGGTACCTTTAGCCATTTCTTTCATATTTTCATTAACACAAATACTAAATTAATACCGTAAATCTATTAGGAAACAATGTAAGGTTACACACCTGATAATAGTGATTACGATACTACCGATACCAACGCTCTCGCTAACAAGAATAATAATGAAATGTTTATCCCTATCGAACTGCCCCTAAAAGATCAGAATAAAAATCAGTCAACCTAAAAAAATAATATGGATACCATTGATAGAAATCCTTACCTTATACTATGAACCAAGTCTTGGTGATTCACGAAGATTACAAACACTTCCGAGTTTTCGACTTTTCTTTATTTCTCTATTAAGACAAAATATATCATCGATTGTTCAAAATAAATGCAAAGAAATTGATTGATAAGAAAATATGTGAGAAGAGGGAGATTCGGCTATGAAGAGATGATCAATAACATTCGGCCATGGTGAAAATATTAGGGAGGGAGTGATGTTTGAGAGTTTTTGCAAGAAGAAAAGAAGAAGAAAAGAAATAGGAGGTAAAGTGTTTATGTTTCGGTTTTTATGAATGAAAAATGAACAAAGGAAAAGTCTTGAAGTTGATGTGCATTCGGCAAAGAGGAAGAAAAGAAAAGAAAAGATAATCTTAAAGGTTTTTGGTGTTTTCGGCAATAGGGAAGAATGACTTGAGAGGTTTGGCAAATTAAGACCAAATGGTCAAAATGAAAATGACCCAAAAGAAGAAAAACAAAAGATGCTCACAAATGCTCAATGTGCATTCGGCTAGGGAGAGAAAAGATGGAGAGAAAATGCTTTGATAGAAAACAAAATGACCAAAGAGAAATGTGCCCCACAAGCACCTATCCTTACCCAAAATTCTTCAAAAAATTCGGCCACCCCTAGCCCCTAAAGCCGTCCAAATACATGGACACAAAGTCAAAGGTTTTACCACACAAAACTTTCCAAAACATTCACCTTACATCAAGCCTTGTGTTCCCTCATCATTCCTTAATCAAGATGATTCCTTTCCCCAAGTTCAAGCTTACCTAATCTTTTAGTCATCTTACCATAAAAAAAATTAAAGTCCAACATACCAAATATAAAGCTTGGCCGACACTTGATGTAAATGTGCAGAAAAATTAAGTCTCCAAAATGCACTCCATGATATTCGAACCACTCCCCTCAAGCAACCATTCATGCGCCATTTCCACAATGCCACTAACTCTTCTTGTGCTAATTTAAGACACTTAAATAAACTTAAGCATCATAATGACTTGATCCACTTCGCTAAATTCTCCATACTAAAAATTATTCTAAATCCAATTTAATTCCAAACCTTCACAAGACTATATTAGGCACACAAGAAAATCATACCCGAGCTAACACAATCAACAAGATGATACTCAAATTTTAGGATGTTACAACTCTACCCTCCTAAAAAAACAATTTCGTTCTCGCAATTACCTGGCTAGAACAAGTGAGGGTATTGCTGTCGCATTGCCTCTTTCGGCTTCCACGAAGCGTCATCCGACCCATGGTTACGCCATAACACTTTGACGAGAGGAACTGATTTCCTTCGTAACACCTTCACATCCCGTTCCAGAATCTGAATCGGCTCCTCCTCGTAAGACAAATCTGGTCTTAGTTCCACCTCCTCAACTGGCACTACATGAGATGGATCCTATCGGTAACGACGTAGCACCGAAACATGGAACACATCGTGCATCAGCTTCAATTCTGAAGGCAATTCTAACTGATATGCCACTGGTCCAACCCTTTTCAGGACCCGATAAGGTCCTATAAACCTGGGACTTAACTTTCCCTTGCGACCAAATCTCATCACCTTCTTCCAAGGTGAAACCTTTAGAAACACTTGATCTCCCACAGCAAACTCTATCTCCTTCTGCTTAAGATCTGCGTACGACTTTTGCCTATCAAATGCCTCCTTCAATCGAGCCTGAATTACCTTAACCTTTTCTTCAGATTTTGCCACAATCTCCAGACCCAAAACTCGACATTTCCCCAGTTCTGTCCAACACGTAGGAGTGCGACACTTCCGTCCATACAACGCTTCATACGGTGCCATCCGAATACTGGCCTGATAGCTGTTATTATATGCAAATTCCGCTAGAGGCAAATATTCTTCCCAACTTCCTCTGAAATCTATCACACAGCCCCTCAACATATCATCTAACACTTAGATCACTCGCTCAGACTGGCCGTCCAACTGCGGATGAAATGCCGTACTGAAATCTAATCTGGTGCCTAAAGCCTGATGTAGTGCTTTCCAAAACTGAGACGTAAACCTTAGATCCCTATCTGAAATAATCGACACCGGCACTCCATGCAACCTCACAATTTCCGCCACATACAACTTCGCCAACCTCTGCAACGAATAATCAACCCGTACTGGAATGAAATGTGCAGACTTCGTTAATCGATCCACTATTACCCATGCCGAGTCCTTCTTAGTAGGCGTAAGAGGAAACCCACTAACGAAGTACATGGTGATTCTCTCCCACTTCCACTGCGGAATCTTTATTGGCTGAAGCAATCCTGACGAAACTTGGTGTTCAGCCTTGACTTGCTGACACGTCAAGCACTTCCCTACAAATTCTGTAACTTCCCACTTAAGACCAGGCCACCAAAACTGTTCCCTAAGATCTCTGTATAACTTACTACCTCTAGGATGCATAGCATAAGGGCTACCATGCGATTCCTGAAGAATTCTCCGCCTTAACTCATTATCCTTAGGCATACAGACCTTACCCTTGAAGCACAATACTCCATCGCCATTAATACCATAATCCTCCAACTCCCCCTTCTGCACTTGCCGCAACTTAGCACTTAAATCATCGTCTACCAACTGACTTTCTTTTACCTCATTAAACCATGTCGGCTTGACTTGTAACTCCGCCAATAAACTTTCATCGTCATACAAGCTAAGATGCGCAAACATCGCCCTCAGATCCGACACTACTTTCCGACTTAAGGCATCTGCCACTACATTCGCCTTGCCCGGGTGATACTCTATGGAACAGTCGTAATCTTTCAACAACTCCACCCACCTTCGCTGTCTCAGATTCAGCTCCTTCTGAGTCAACAGATACTTAAGACTTTCGTGGTCTGTGTAAATCATTGACTTTTCTCCATATAGATAGTGCCTCCATACCTTAAGGGCAAAAACCACCGCCGCCAACTCCAAGTCATGCGTCGGATAATTAACCTCATGAGGCCTCAATTGTCGAGACACATAAGCGACTACTTTCCCTTCCTGCACCAGAACACATCCCAGTCCTGTATGAGAAGCGTCACAGTACACCACAAAATCCTTCCTTGCCTCAGGCTGAATCAAAACCGGAGCTTCAGTCAAAACCTTCTTAAGCTTCTCAAAGCTCACCTGTTGCTTATCCGTCCATACGAAAGGTACTTCTTTTCTCAACAACTTTGTCAAAGGTGCGGCTATGGATGAGAACCCTTCTACGAACCTTCTGTAGTAGACTGCTAACCCTAAAAAGCTACGAACCTCCGCCACAGTCTTAGGTGGTTTCCAGTCTAGCACTGCCTCAATCTTCCTAGGATCCACCCTTATCCCTTTTGCAGACACCACATGCCCTAAGAACGCAACTTCCTTAAGCCAAAATTCACACTTGCTGAATTCGGCATATAGCTTCTTTTCCCTTAACACTTGCAACACTATCCGGAGATGCTCATCATGCTCTTCCTCAGACTTGGAATATACTAGGATGTCATCGATGAACACAACAATGAACCGATCCAAATAAGGTTGAAAGACCCGGTTCATCATATCCATGAATGCAGCTGGGGCGTTCGTCAATCCGAACGGCATTACTAAGAACTCATAATGCCCGTATCTTGTTCGAAAAGCTGCCTTATGGATATCCACTTCCTTCACCTTAAGCTGATGATATCCCAACCGTAAATCTATTTTTGAAAATACCGCCGCTCCCTTAAGCTGATCGAACAAGTCGTCTATCCTAGGCAAAGGGTGCTTGTTCTTGATGGTCAGCTTATTCAATTGACGATAATCTATGCACATGCGCATAGTTCCGTCCTTCTTCTTCACAAACAAAACCGGTGCTCCCCATGGAGACACACCGGGTCGGATAAACCCACGGTCAAGCAACTCTTGGATCTGAGCCTTGAGCTCACCCAACTCCTTTGGTGCCATTCTATACGGAGCGATAGATACTGGCGCCGTTCCAGGCAACAAGTCAATCCCAAATTCCACCTCACGATCCGGAGGCAATCCAAGAAGTTCTTCCTGAAAGACATCCACAAACTCTCTCACAGTTCTGACCTCTTCAACAGTTGCCTCCTTAGTCTCCAAGGCACTGACCAACATAAGAAAAGCCGAACAACCCTTCCTAACCATCTTTTCTGCCTTTAGGGCAGATACTACATTTGACAAGTAATTTCGTCTTTCGCCCAACACCACAACTCCTTATCGTCAAAAGTTCTCAATGACAGGCGCTTAGCAGCACAATCTACATTCGCACGATACTTCACTAACCAGTCCATGCCTAATATTAGATCAAATTCCCCAAATGGCAACTCCATTAAGTCAGCTGGAAACTGCGTCCCTTGCACTTCTAAAGGCACTTCCTTAAAGAGCTTAGCTACTACTACAGTCTGTCCTAAAGGACTAAGTACGGTCATCTTCCTAGGTACAGTCTCAGAATTCACATGCAGAGTTCCAGACACTTCACTAGCGATATAAGAATGAGTTGACCCTATATCTATCAAAGCAATAAAGGGTAACCCAGAAATAAGGAACGTACCCGTGATAACATCAGGTGCATCACTAGCTTCCCTCCGACGAACTGCATATATCAGACCTAGCTGTCTAGCCTCAGAGTTACCACCACCTCTGCCCGGTGTTCCTCGTCCTCTTCCAGAACCTTTACCTCTGCCAATCGAACCACGACCCCGTGGTGGCTGCTGTCCACCTCTTCCAGCCTGATTATAACCCTGACCTGATGGTCGGCTCCCGTCTGTTTTCATAGGACAGTCCCTTATCATGTGATCCTTGGACCCATACTTAAAACATCCCCCTGTCTTCTTCCAACACTCTCCTAGGTGCATCTTTCCGCATTGAACACAAGTACGATGTTGTCCTCCCGTCATAACCTGCTGACCTCGCGGCCCATCAACTCTCTGTCTCTTTTGAACATTCCCAGATGACCCTGATGATCCAAAACCTCTCTTTTTCCTATTTCGATCCGTATTCTGTCTCACATAGTCCTTAATCCCTTCGGCTACCTTAGCCTTCTCTACCAACACGGCAAACTCATGCTCCTGCTGTGGAGCTATTAACAACCTCAGATCATCCCTCAGTCCGTCCTCAAATAGGACACATCGTTCATGCTCCGTAGCCACGATCCCTCGAGCATATCGGCTCAACCTTAAGAATTAAGCCTCGTACTCCGCTACGGACTTGTTCCCTTGAACCAGCCCTAGAAATGCCTTCCTCTGCGCATCAACATAATTAGTTCCAACATACTTCTTCTGATACGCTGCCTTAACATACTCCCAAGTGAGATCCTCAGCTGTAGCACCATCTCGAACTGTGAGCCACCACTAATATGACTCATCACGGAGAAGCGACGCCATTCCTTTCAGTTTCTCCTCAGCAGTCAGATCCAGCTCATCCATGATTCGCCCTGTCGCCTCCAACCAATACTCAGCCGTACTGGGCGCCACACCGAATACACCAAGGAATACCTCAGCTCCATTGGCTCGGAGTCGTTCGGGTACAGATTTCCGAGCTCCCATACCTCCACCTACTCCAGCCACCATTTCAAGAACCCGCAGCATCGCGTGCGATACTGTATCATCCCCCGTCTGATCCTGATGCTCAACTCCAACCGCTGGTGGTGGGGGTGGTGGTACCTCATTTTCGGACCCTTGACCAGAGCTAGGGTTCCGATACAGACATTCTGCCTCTACCACGTCCTCGCACATTACGACTACGTCCCCTAGAATTCATGTCTACGATCGCGATTTAATCTGATTTAAGAAATTTTATGCATTAGTCTTTGTTCCGCTGATTACCCGCGAAGAAATTTTATGAAAAGAAGTTTAGTAGTAGTTCTTTCGATCATTTCAAAGTTTTCGTTTCAAGTTTTCTACCCTAATTCAGAGAAAACGCATACATTCGATAGTACCAACTACACACACACACTCAAGCATTTTCGTTTATTCTATTCCCAGGGGTATTTTCGTAATTTGTCCTATAGGGGTATTTTGGTAATTTTCCAAATCGGGGTATTTTGATATTTTGCAAATTAGGGGTTTTGATATTTTTGTAAAGTAAGAATATTTTAACAAAAGTCGAGGGTATTATAGTAATTTTATAATCCAAGGGTGTTTTAGTAATTTTTACAAACCAGGGGTATTTGGGTAATTTTGTAAATCGGGAATATTTTGGAAAAATTTTCAAAAAAAATAATTTTCCTACAAATCAAAGGGGTAATTTGGTGAATTTAAAACTAAGGTTTTTATAAAACCGTGTAGCTAGTCCCTTTCGGGTTTTAATTATCGAGTTTAGTCCCGTGAATAAGTCCTCTTGGTTAGGGTGAACCGTCACTACGCACCAAGTAGGATTCGAGTGGAGAGGAGGTGAGTCACTAGGACTGCTTAAATACCAAGCTCCCACCAAAACCAATCCTAGACATGCGCACAATGGTTGCCACACCCTAGCTCGGCAACCCACTCGCAGGTTTTTTTAATTAGGCTTTAAGTTTTATGTAATTCTGTGTTGGAGTAAACTAATCCTAGAGTTCAATAGTTCCTAGTGTACTAATCTACGTTCCCTTATACCCACATACAAACCATACAATAAGTCATACAACAGTTAGGGGTACTTACCTGGTGGACTTCGGGTCGGAGACTTAGGTGCCATGTCAGAAAACCTGCTCATTTCCAAAATTTTTCACAAAATCTTAATTGGGCTTAATTTTGAAAACGCTGTGGGCTTTAAATCCAAGGCCGAGAGTTTAAAACTGGGCTCTGATACCAAGTTGAAACACCCTCAAACCCGGCCCACGAGCCTTAACCGAATCTAGTATGTTCCTTGATTAAAACATTTCAAAAACTTGTTTGTTACTTTGGAAAAATTTGAGTGGTTTTGAAGAAAATTTGATTTGTTTTGAGTTCAAATTGAAAACAATGTTATTCTTGAAGTCTAGATTTTAATAAAACTTAATTTTAGTACTGGAAAACAATAAGTTAAAAGTATTCAATTTATTTTTGAGAAATGTTACTTAAACCTTGATTTAATAATAATCATATCATAATGAAATCAAATAAAATGCATGCATAAAACAGTTCAATAGTAATGGCCTTATTACAACTGAAAAATACCAAATAAATCTCAAAAATAAAATAATAGAAAACGCAAGTTCAACTGTTTGAAGTCCCCAAAATATTCAGCATGGCCACCACATAGTCTCCGCTAACTCGGTCCAAGTCACTGTGTGTCACCTGAAAAGATATCCCACAATGGGGTGAGTCAAACAGACTCAGTGTGTAACAGTCAACACAAAGTCCCAATCGATTTAGGCAAATCAAATCATACATACATATTTAGCAAATAAAAATAATGATGCAATCCCGAACCCAAACCTAAATATCCATCCTCTACACATCACCCGTACCAACCAATCACACCGTGGGGATTACTAAATCGACCCTCCATCCGCTACACACCATCGAAGACAATCGTTGCAGACGACTTGCACATCGCCCTTATAAATTGTGGCATAGCCACCAGATAATGTGACAAAGTCACCAGATAACAATATGTGACATAAGTCACCACATTCAGATTATGTGACATGAGTCACCAGATATTGTGGTAAAAACCACCAGATCACTTCCCCTTCACATATCACCCATATGCCCATATGTCATACAAAACATGTAAAATCATGCCATATATCTTATTCCATGTTCATAACGAATTCACTTATATGTCATATTCAATCTTCATAACACTATTAACATAGTATTAAAAGCGAACGTATCTGGGTACTTTGTACCATCGTATGGTACCTTTAGCAATATCTTTCATATTTTCATTAACAAATATATTAAATTAATACCGTAAATCTATTAGGAAACAATGTAAGGTTACACACCTGATAATAGTGATTACGATACTACCGATACCAACGCTCTCACTAACAAGAATAATAATGAAATGTTTATCCCTATCGAATTGCCCCTAAAAGATCATAATCAAAATCGGTCAACCTAAAAAAATAATATGGATACCATTGATAGAAATCCTTACCTTATATTATGAACCAAGTCTTGGTGATTCACGAAGATTACGAACACTTCCGAGTTTTCGACTTTTCTTTATTTCTCTATTAAGACAAAATATATCATCGATTGTTCAAAACAAATGCAAAGAAATTGATTGATAAGAAAATATGCGAGAAGAGGGAGATTCGGCTATGAAGAGAATAAAAAATGAACAAAGGAAAAGTCCTGAAGTTGATGTGCATTCGGCAAAGAGGAAGAAAAGAAAAGAAAAGATAATCTTCAAGGTTTTTGGTGTTTTCGGCAATAGGGAAGAATGACTTGAGAGGTTTGGCAAATTAAGACCAAATGGTTAAAATGAAAATGACCCAAAAGAAGAAAAACAAAAGATGCTCACAAATGCTCAATGTGCATTCGGCTAGGGAGAGAAAAGATGGAGAGAAAATGCTTTGATAGAAAACAAAATGACCAAGAAGAAATATGCCCCACAAGCACCTATCCTCACCCAAAATTCTTCAAAAAATTCGGCCACCCCCTAGCTCCTAAAGCCGTCCAAATACATGGACACAAAGTCAAAGTTTTTACCACACAAAACTTTCCAAAACATTCACCTTACATCAAGCCTTGTGTTCCCTCATCATTCCTTAATCAAGATGATTCCTTTCCCCAAGTTGAAGCTTACCTAATCTTTTAGTCATCTTACCATAAAAAAATTAAAGTCCAACATACCAAATATAAAGCTTGGCCGACACTTGATGTAAATGTACAGAAAAATAAAGTCTCCAAAATGCACTCCATGATATTCGAACCACTCCCCTCAAGCAACCATTCATGCGCCATTTCCACCATGCCACTAACTCTTCTTGTGCTAATTTAAGACACTTAAATTAACTTAAGCATCAGAATCACTTGATCCACTTCACTAAATTCTCCATACTAAAAATTATTCTAAATCCAATTTAATTCCAAACCTTCACAAGACTATATTAGGCACACAATAAAATCATATCCGAGCTAACACAATCAACAAGATGATACTCAAATTTTAGGATGTTACAGAGTAAATGGGCCATATCACCAAATCCACACGGTCGTGCCTCATTCAACAGGCTCGAACACGGCCTGGCCACGACTTACACGGGCGTGTGCCATGGTCGTGTCCCTGTCACTAGAAAGAAGAGTTTCACTCAGAAAAGGATACTTAGGGGCAAAGAAACCTATTTCAAAAGCCTATATAAACCCCCTAAGTATTACCTAAAAGGGGGAGATTAGCTAGGCCAAGGAGTCGAGCCGAAAAGGTCAGGTTTGTGGGAAACACACGAAGATAGCCAGTTGATCCATCTCAAGAAGTCGGAATTATACTCAAGACAGTGGATCTCTCCTTCAATTCCTTCAGGGGGTTTAGGGATTTCTTATTTTTTTTTTTAATCTTTTGTTTTGAGATGTTTTCTTTTATTGTTATGAACTAAACCCTTCAGATAGGGTGACGAGATTTTGCCGGATTAGGGTGAAACCTAATATGGGAGTCCATAGACCGAGTTAACGCGATTCTAGGGGTTTTAATTAGAAGAGATTTCAGTTAATCAACCTAGGGTTAGACGTTATTCGCCTCAAGAGAGGGTTTAATATAACTTAGGGAATCTTACGGATCAAGTCAAGTGAATAAATCGTCTGGTTCAGTGTTAGAAAACAAGTGAAGTCTAGGTGGATTCTTCCTAAAGGTATCGTCTTAATCAACTGAGTTTTCCCAACAGTATTTCCCCAATTCATTCTTTTTGTCTTTGCGTCTTTATCTTAGTAGTTAGTTAAATTTAGATTAAATAACAACTTCACTTATTTTAGGCTAGATAATAAAAAGAAAGTTAGTATTAGTACTTTTTGTTCCTTTGGGTTCGACATTCCGGTCTTGCCTTAACTATACTACTTTTCGATAGGTGCGCTTGCCTCAAAAATCATTGTCAGAGTTAGTTTCTAGGTTCGATCATTCTCATTATAAATTTAAAACTCTGAATTCGACGATCAATGGATATGTGATTTCCCGAAACGAAAGAGGTCCTACATTTGTTGAGGATAAGATTTAGCTCGGATGAGCAATCCTTTGACCACAATTTTGATAGAATTTATCCCGGACGAGTAATCCTAATATAAGTCCACTCGAGCATATGTTATGGATTGGATTTAGCCCAGACGGGTAATCCAGAATGGACTCTATAGGGAATTCTTTGTCATGTAAAGGATTTTAGGCTGGACTGGTAACCTGACAAAGCACTTAGAGTATATGTTACAGCTGGAATTTTGCCTGGACTGGTAATTATGTCGTATGATACGTGGTTTGAGAGTGTACCTGTAAGGTACTACTGAGTATGAATTGACGGACTATGGAATTGTACACCTCAAGTGTACTACCTGTGTATCCATCGATATTTCAAATAAATTCAATGGGTAAAGTTCTGACAAGAGCAAAGATAAATTGCAAACAAATTGACATGGAATAATACATATGATATGGAAATATGACATGAAAAGAATATTACATGAAATACAAGAAGATGATATTTGTATATGGAAATTACTTGATGAGAATGTTCATCCTTGATCATAGACCCGTACACCTTGAATGTCCTACTACTTGTGTGACCTTAATACTCGAATAAAATGAGTAAAGTCCTGGCATGAAATGATCTGAACTCGAAAAGAATTACTATGAAGCTATACTTGTATTATTAAGAGATGTCTATACATGTTAAATGAATACATGTTATGGAAAGCATATGTGCATGGGAACTTGATAGTTGTTGAGCCTATACATGTCTTGATGTTACTATGGAATATATGACTAACAAAGGAAATGAGGATGTGTGTAGGGCTTGAGATCAACGTGGTTGAATATGCCTTAGTTACCTCAAATAGGATGTATGGTAAGTTAAGTACCATGTTATACGAACTTACTAAGCCTTTTATGCTTACCCGGTTTTATTTTCCCCTATTTTAAAGTAAATCGGAAGCTTGTTGGATTGGAAGCTTGGCGGAGATCACTCACACTATCGATCGACCCATGACGGTACAATATGGTAAATCAAGTATTGTTGTAATGGCATGCATAGGATATGTTGGCCATATTGGCATGTAAATGTAAATGATGCTTGTAATCTGGCCATTGTAATGGCTCGTAGTGGTTGTTTGAAATACTTGTAATGTTATGCTATGGTAACCACATGTATATGTTAAGTAATTGATCAAATCATGTTTAACACATGAATTGAACCAAGGTAGGATAGTAAACATGTATGCATGTAATGATAGGCCATGTTAAATGATGGAATTTTCTTATTTGAATGCTTAGAAGGGTTGGATTGTACTTGGTATGTTTTGGTGTAGGAAAATGGTAAATTTGGGTGACAAGTGAGGCTAGGAAATGCCTTTATTTTGTCCACACGGGTGTGTGTCTAGATCGTGTGTGACACATGGCCTACCCCATGGGCATGTAGCCAGGCCGTGTGTCCCTTGCACCTTAAATTCGAGAAAACAGAATGCTCAGAATTGAGCACACGGGCGTGTGTCTTGGCCGTGTGAAACCTGCACTTAATTCAAATTGAATTAAATAACCACACAGCCTAGCACACAGCGTACGGTATGACCTCGAGGTGTCCCTTGGACCATAAGGGTGTGTGAGCCTTGAACTTTGGAAAATTTTTTAAATGTCACGAAAAATTCTTAGAGTTTTAGATTAAGTCCCAAATTGATTCTAAAGCTCGTATTGGACCTCGAGGGTCCATCTATGGGGCGTTACGAAGGATCTCGGTTAATGAATAGTGATTGACATGATTTATCTGAAAATGTTTTGAATGTTCTGTTAATACTCTGTAATTAGGTTTCGGCGATGGACACGGGTTAGGAGTGTTAATTTAGTAGTATCGGAGCTACGATTTAGTTGATTCTCACTCTAAATGTAGCATATGTGGAGTCTAGAAATACATGCCATTATATGACCTGTGATAGTGTGATATCTCCCCATTCTGATGAAAATTATTTTACAAATAAACAGAGATGCTTTCCAATGAAGCTAATTCCAATAACTCTGAAAGAGATACTCAAGTATCTTAGTAAAATGTTACTGATGATGGAACAGAATTTGAAAAGGTATGGATAGATGTTTTATAGTACATGAAAATGATAAGTGTTATGTTATATGAGCATATATATAAAAGTTAAATTTTGAGGCTTACGATCTCCACCCCTTACCAGTATAGTGTTATACAATGAAATTCACAAGATTTATATGGATTAAGCTTATAAATGTGGAACTAAAGAGTTCAAAGGCTGAATGACCAATGATGTAGTTAGAATGAGAACGAGTTAGTAAGTAAAGACGGTATTAAAAGAGATATCAGATTTTTCTGAAGATTATTCTGACTATGTGATTTCATTGTTAAGGAAGAAGTTATTCATGAGTAATTGACTTATCCAGATATGATAATTACAGAACGGATTAGCCGAAAATTCTTCTAAATTTACTCTTTCAATGAGTTGAATAATATAAGATTATTGATGACTTTATGGGTCAGTGGAATAGTGATAAGACTTCAAAGATATTTGAATATAGCTGTGATAATTGGGTATATTACAGCAACATCTTCTAGGTACTCTATAAGTTCTGTTATTCTCAGAGGCATATGAAATTGTTCATGTTCAGATGCAATATTTGTCATATTGAAAGGCTAGTAAATCATGATAGATGAAATTACTGTAAGTCTGGTTAATTCATGAGTGGTATTGCTCTATCATACTTGGGCTTTCTAATTCATCATGATTGATATAGGATTTAATGATAAGGTTCATATGATGTTATTTACTACTACTACTAATTGAAGCCCTGAATTTCGAATATGCAAATTATATTGTTTTTATCATAGTTGTTTCTACCGATGTATGCGTGATATTAGTCTTCTGAATTTTATCTGAGATATCATCAGCCTCTCTATTATTTAAACATGGTTTATTTGAGAAAGATATTCACCGGTCGGAGGTAATTACATCCATTACCATAATAAATATTGACTTGATCATGGGGTATGGTGATAGACATCATAGATTATAGAAACTGAATTACTGCATTGGTTATTATTGGGGCCACTTTCAGTTTTTGCTTTTCTAATTTGAGGTACATTATTGATATTGAAGTGTTGCTATATCTAGATGGTTGAAATGTCGGTCATATTGATGTACTATAGTTTTAAATCTATCTGATGGTTGTGGCTTTGGAAAAATTCAAAGCTTCAATGTTAATAATTGAAAAAGCTTTGATCAGTTGGAAGCCCTAATGACCGAAGCCTCAGTTCTAGTACAGTCTAAATCGGATAAGGAATTTATTATTACAGTGATACATTATTGAATGGATTAAACTGTGTTTTGATGAAGAAAGGTAAAGAAATGGTCTATACTTCCAGCCAGATAAAACTACGGGAAAAGATTACACGAAATATGATCTTAGGTTGACAATTATTGTGTTTGCACTGAGAATTTGGTAACAGTATCTGTATGGTGAAAATATCATATAAGTGCTAATCATAAAAATTTGAAGTATCTGATGTTACTAAATGATTTGACTTTGAGATTTCGTATATGGCTTGAATTATTGAAAGACCTTGATTTGGGTGATTGATTATCATTCAGGAAAGGTAAATATAATTGTTGATATGTTGAGTAGAAAACTTTTTGTGTGCTTTATGAGCAATAAATACTCGATTGCTATCGTCTGATGAAAGAATAATTTTTAGCTGAGTATAGAGCTTTATCGATGTTTCTACCACAGAACAATGAAACTCAGAAAAGTGATAATGAGTTGTAAGTTAAATGAATACAATGTGAAATAATTTCTAATTCAGAATTTCAGAATAGATTTGATAAATGTCTGTTACTTAGAGACAGATTCTGTGTACTAAAGGATTTGAAGCTTGTACGGAAAATTATACAAGAATGATTACAGTGGTACTATGCCGGTTTATCCGGAAAATGATAAAGTGCATAATAATTTGAAAAAGATGTATTAGTAGCTCAGAAGTGAAATGTGGTATTTCTGAAATTGTATTTGAATGCTGGATGTATCAGCAAGATAAAGATGATACTTTCAAGATGGTTATAATCAGTGAAAATACTGAAATGGAAATGGGACATAGTTACTATGAATTTTATATCAAGATTCTCCCTCTCTATGAAAAAGAAAGATATGATTTGAGTAATTGTCAATTGTTTGACGAAGTCTGTACATTTTATTCAAGAGTGAATGAGTTTCTCACTCGATAGATTGCCCAAATTATTTGTTTTTGGAGATTATCGGATTGTATGATTTGTTAGTTTCTGTTATTTCTAATAGAGATCTACAGATTATATTCTGATTCTGAAACAAGTTACAAGAAACTCTGGGAACATGGTTACATTGTAGTACGATATTTCATTCTCAAATGGATGATCAATCTGAACATATGATTTCGATTTTGGCAGATATGCTTCGTTGTTATGTACTTGAATTTGAAGGTAACTTAGAAAAGTTTTTGTCTTAGGTTGAAATTACTTATAACGGTTAACGGTCACCTACAAAATTATACTATACGAGGCTTTATATGATCATAAATGCAAAATTTTGGTGTTTTGGATGGAGTTTAGTGAGAAAAATGATCTGAAACAGAAGAAAGATGAAAATGATCTGAAACAGTTTAAAAGCAGTATTTGATCGGCAAAAAACTGATGTGGATCTGAAATGAAAAGAAATAGAGTTTCTGATAGTGACAAGGTATTCCTGAAAATTTATCATGAAAGAAAATTATTCAAATTGGTTGTTCAGGCAAAATTAAGTCTGCGGCTTACTGAGTCATATAAGGATATTGAAAAAAATCAGACCTATTGCCTATTGATTAGCATTATTGTCAGAGCTTGACAAAATTTATAATGTTTTCCTATGATTATGTTATGACGGTAATGATCTAATCCATCACATGTTATTTCTTCGATAGATTTTGAAATTCAGCCTGACATGATTTACAGTGAAAGATTGATTGATATTCTGGCATTTGAAGTGAAAGAAGCAAAAACTATAAAGGTAGTTTTAGTGAAAGTTCTTTGACAATGATACGATATAGAGGAAGCTACCTGGGAATCGAAAGAAACCATGAGATTTTTTAGGACGAAAATCCTTAAGGGGGGAGAGTTGTAACAACCTATTTTTCGGTGAAATCGGAACAATGGTTTCAGGACCACAAATTCGAGCCGAAAAATATAATTATTTTTATTTTATTATATGGTCTGTATTATGATAGATATGAAATGCGAAAATTTTGGTCTGAAAATTTTACCGATTTAGTGCTTAATTACGAGAAGGACTAAATTGCATAAAATGCAAAAGCTGAATTCTAGTAGATATAAGGGTTAAACTGTAACACCCCTAACCCGTAACCATCGCTGGTCTAGGGTTAAAGTCATTACCGGACAAATTAGATCTTATACAAACATTTCATGTCATAATTTAACCAATCAAATCAAAGTGTCCCTTAAACATGTCTACGAGACCTTAAACATGCATTAGAAAGAAGTTGAGAGTAAACCGAACACATATGAAAATATCTGAAAATTAAACATTTTTCAAAGCTACAGAGGTCACACGCCGGTGTTGGCAGGCCGTGTGCCTCACACAGCCCGTGTGTCAAGCCGTGGCAAAACAGGGCATACATACTGACTTGTCCACACGGCCTAAGACACGCCCGTGTGCCTCACCCGTAGTCAACACTGACTTGCACCACATGGCCAGTCACACGCCCGTGTGTCTAGCCCGTGGTTGAAACTAACTTGTTTTAAAATACAACCACGAGGGGCATGGTCGAGCCACACGCTCGTGCACTCAACCGTGTGTGCAAATATAGGCCATTTGCAAGGCCATTTTTCCACCCACACTTTGGTTTATACATACAAGCATTATACCAATTCAAATCACATGTCCAATGCAAACAAAACATACCAAAATGACCATATTTTCTAACCATTCAAGAACATTTCAAACACACCAACTTATGTTCCACTTAGCATAATCTAATCACAAGCATTTCTAAACATAATCCATCCACAAACTTACCAATTCATTATAACATCTTTTCATCTATAATATACCAACTTTGCATCACAAAACATTGATCAAATATTACCATTTGCACATCCATTTACAAGCCATATCACATAGCTTATATATACAACTCAAAACATCAACCATTTCAACTAGACTATACATGCCATACTTAATTATATACACTTTCAAAAGGTACCAAAATATGATTTGATAGTGTGGTAACGATCCTTGACGATCCCCGAGCCTTTCGTAGCTTTAACGATCTATAAAACAATGCAGACACACACACAAAGTAAGCTTTCAAAAATCTTAGTAAGCCATATACAAATAAACTTAACATAAAAACAATCATATTTATATCAAATACAAAATCATTAGTATATAACTCATTTGCAAATTCATAACTTTTCTTTGGCTCATTTGTTTAGCCATTGCTTATCAACAATTCACATCTCTGAGTATCTCTTTTAATCATAGCACAATCTTACATATACCACATTTGTCTCAACAAGTCTATGCACATATCTCACATGTGCACATTTACATATACTTACCTTTCATACTCAATCATAGCATACAGTTCAAACGTACCTGAAACGGTCACACATTTTACATAGCCTTTCTTTTCTCAAAATTGCCAGTTGAACCATCCGGAATTAGATAGGACACTCGGATTACTCGAACAATGCCATCGTCCCAGACATGGTCTTACATGTAATCAAATATCGATGCCACTGTCCCAGACAGGGTCTTACATGAATCAAATACGATGCCAATGTCCCAGGCATGGTCTTACATGTAAGTCTTAAATCGAAGCCAACGTCCCAGATGTGGTCTTACACGAGATCTCAAATCGAAGCCAACGTCCCAGACGTGGTCTCACATGATATCACATATCGGAATCCTTATGTCATGACATATGAATCCTATCTATTCCTAAGGTTCGTACGAGAACTTTTTGGACCTTGACACATTGTCCATACTTTCTCAGATTTCACATGTATATCATCCAAATCCGTTCAACATAATTCAATTTAAATGAACATGAATAATTCAACTTAAATACATTTATTTGTATATAGACTTACCTCGTATTCGGACTAAACAAACGGATTCGACTACTCGATCACTTCCGACTTTCCTCGGTCTAAGTCTGTTTTCTTTGGTTCTTGATCTATACATATTCAAATTTAACTCATTTATTCACCAAATCATTCAATTCAATCCAAAAACACACATTTAGGGCATTTTACAAATTAGCCCTCATATTTTCACATTTTGACATTTAAGTCCCTATTTCACAAAATCACAAAATACACATAATTTCCTTGTACCTACGCTTAGCCAAATTTTCATCATGATCATACAAGTCCATACATTTCGTTTATTTCACATTTTAGTCCCTCAAAATTATTATTTTCACAATTTAGTCCAAATTACTCAAATTCACCAAAAATTCAATACAAAACATGTTAACCTAACACATATATTTCATATTTCATCAACTAACATCACAAAGCTTAAGCATTCATCAATGGCATATTTCAAATCCTTCGTCAAATTCCCAAATTAAGACATGGGTTTTGTAACACCCGTAACCCGTATCCATCACCAGAATATGGTTAAAGGCGTTACCGGATAGATCGAAAACTTTTACAGACATTTCATACAATCATTCATCAATCACAATCAAAGTGTCCCTTTTATAGGTCAACAAGACCTTAATCCTGCTTTAGAATAGGGTCGGGACTAAACTGAACACATATGAAAGTTCTTAGAAATTTAAAATTTTTCTATATTACAGAGGTCACACGCCCGTGTAGGTAGGCCGTGTGTCTCCCATGGCTACTAGACACAGCCAAGTGTCCTGGCCGTGCCAAATCAGAGTATGCATACTGACTTATCCACACGGCCACCAGGCACGCCCGTGTGCAATGGCAATGTAACATTAGGCTAGCTACTAACTTAACCACACGGCTACCAGGCCATGGCCGTGTAAAGTTAGGCTAGCTACTAACTTAACCACACGGCTACTAGGCACGCCTGTGTGCCACAGTCGTGTAGGCAAAACAGGCCATTTGTACGGCCATAGTGCCACCTACATTAAGGTCATACATACAAACAATATACCAATTCTTATCATACGCAATTGACAATTAAAGACATACCAAATAATCAACAAGTCTCAACATTTTATTTCATTTCCATTCATGCCAATTTTGCACAACTAAAACACATGTATATATTCAAGCATGATTCATCCAAATTTACCTTTCTTTTAACCATTTCTTTGATCACTCAAACATACTCATAATGCATTCATATGCTTACCATATCCTTGACCATTTCATTTGCTATCAAACCATACCAAATCAAACATCATATAACATAATCACTCATGCATATCATCAACATTTATCTAGCCGCATCTCATGGCTATTTATATACATTTCAAACTTAACCCAAAATGACTAGCCTATACATGCCATATTTAGCTATATACATATCCAAAAGGTACCAAAATGAGCTAGGTAGTGTGATGACGATCCTCGACTGTCCCGAGCCTTTTGTAGCTTTGGCGACCTATAAAACAGAGTAAACACATACACAAAGTAAGCTTTTCAAAAGCTTAGTAAGCCATATACAAATAAACTTACCATAAATCATTCATAAACATGTCTATGTGAATTTATTTACATTTCTTCAATTCAAGCACATATATAACACTTTGGCTCACTTGATTTGCCATTGTTTTCAAATTCATCACATCTCAAATATCTCATTTGCTCATACTTCAAATATACACATATATCACAAAGGTTCATTTGCATTAATGCACATACATGCTTACCTTTTTATGCTTATACAAAGCATATATATATATATATATATACTTCAACGTACCTGAAACGAATGTACAATTCACATATTCGTTCATTTCTCAGACTTGCCCATTGAACCTTTCGGAATCTAATAGGATACTCAGAATGCTCGGAATAGTCGTATAATGCCAACGTCCCAACGTGGTCTTACATGTAATCGAATATCGATGCCACTGTCCCAGACAGGGTCTTACACGAATCAATACGATGCCAATGTCCCAGACATGGTCTTAGACATAAATCACATTTCAATGCCAACATCCCAGACGTGGTCTTACATGATATCACACAACAGACACCTATGTCATGACATATTTAATCTTATCTATTCCTAGGTTCGTACGTGGCCTTTTCGGATGTTAGCAATGTGTCGATCATATCTTTGATTTCATATATATAACATCTCTTATGCATTCATCATTATCAATAATCATATGAACATTCATAATTCAATACTAATATATTTATTTGTATATCGACTTACCTTGGATTCGGATATTCATTCAGACTCGGTTAATCGACTAATTTTGCTTTCCTGTGATATAAGTCTGTTTTCTTCGGTTCTTGATCTATACGTATTCAAATTTAACCCTTTTATTCACTAATTCATCTAATTCAAATCCAAATGCACACATTTAAGGCAGTTTGTAATTTAGCCCTCACATTTACACATTTGGATAATTTAGTCCCTAATTCTCAAAATCACAAATTACACTTAATATGCTTACACCTATGTTTAGCCGAATACACCCCATGATCATATCAATCCATACATTTCATTTATTACATAATGTACTCCTTTAACATGCTACTTTCACAATTTAGCCCTAATTAGCTAAATTCATCAAAAATTCAAGAACAAAACATGTTCATTAAACACATATCTTTCATTTAACACAAATATTCATCCCAAAGCTCACCATTTCTTTAATGACACATATCATAAACATCATAAATTCTCAAAATTAAGACATGGGTTTTGAAGCATTTGAAGCAACGACTACAAAAACGTAGAAATTATCAAAAACTGATCGAAAACATACCTTGAATTTAAGCCCTCAAATGGCCAAACCCTAACTTGTATATTTTCTTCTTTTTCTTTGCTAGATTTCAGCACTAAAAGATGATAACCATCATCTTTCATATGTTTGTTTTATTTAATATACATATTAATGCCAATTTACAATATTAACCTTTCAATTAATCATACAAAACATTTAAACTATGGACATGCTTGTCCATCCACCGTCCACTATCCTTAAGAGTGGCCAAATTTTTATTTAAGGGCTCCAAAGTATAAAGGCATCTACCATTTGATACTTTCACATTTTACCATCAATTTTTTTCATTTTATGCAATTAAGCACTTTTTTTCAAATTAAGCATACAAAAGAACAAATTAACTTACGGAACTTTAGCACATGCTTAATCACATATCATAGACACATAAAATATTATTAGAATATTATTCTAACTTAGATTTGTGGTCCCGAAACCACTGTTCCGACTAGGGTCTTAACCGGACTGTTACAATTCTCCCCCTTAGGGATTTTTGTCCCCGAAAATCTTATCGTTAAACAGATTCAGATATTGTTGTTTCATTGAATCTTCAGGCTCCCACGTAGCATCTTCTATTCCGTGACGATGCCATAACACTTGTGTTAACGGAATTCTTTTGTTTCTCAACTCATTTACTGCACGAGCTAAGATACGGATCGGTTTCTCTTCATAAGTCATATCAGATTAGATTTCAATCTCAGACGGAGTAATCACATGTGATGGATCAAATCTGTATTTCCGGAGCATCGAAACATGGAATACATTGTGAATCCTTTCTAGCTCAGATGGCAATAACAACCTATATGCAACCGGCCTTATACGTTCTATGATCTTATACGGTCCGATGAACCTCGTACTCAACTTGCCTTTATGTTCAAATCGAAGTACTTTCTTCCACGGAGACACTTTCAGAAACACTTTATCACCGATTTCAAATTCAATCTCCTTTCGTTTCAAGTCTGCATAAGACTTCTGATGATCAGACACTGCTTTCAAACTATCTCGGATCACTTTCACTTTCTGTTCTATATCTTTTATCAAATCGGCCCCGTGTATCTTATTTTCACTGAGCTTAGTCCAATACAGAGGTGTTCGACATTTACGTCCGTACAAAGCTTCGTAAGGTGCCATTTTAATACTCGACTGAAAACTATTATTATACACAAATTCAATCAATGGAAAATATTGTTCCCACGAACCATTAAACTCAAGGATGCAACATCTCAACATGTCCTCAAGAATCTGAATAATTCGTTCGGACTGACCGTCCGTTTGCGGATGAAAAATGGTACTGAAATGCAATTTAGTGCCTAAAGCTTCTTGTAATTTGTTCCAGACTCGTGATGTAAACCTCGGATCTCTATCTGACACAATGGATAGTGGCACCCCGTGCAATCTCACAATCTCAGTAATGTAAAGCTCGGCTAATCTATCAAGAGAATAGTCAGATCGTACCGGAATAAAATGGGCAGATTTCATCAATCGATCAACTACTACCCAAATTTCATCTTTCTTTCTTGAAGTCAAAGGCAATCCCGAAACAAAATCCATCGCCACTCTATCCCATTTCCACTCGTGAATCAGAATCGGTTGTAACAAACCAGATGGTACTTGATGTTCAGCTTTAACTTGCTGACAAACTAAACATTTTGATATAAAATCAGATATGTCTCGTTTCATACGAGACCACCAATAATGTTGTTTTAAATCACCAATTTTAGCTGATTTAAAACAGGGAACTTCAAATATCATCTTGACCCTGTCTCACTAAAATTCAAATATCACAGAATATAAAATTCATTTGCCTACTATGTTTCTTTCATATAAAAATAGACACAATAATTTTTAATTCTATATCTTATTCACTTTCTAATTCCATTTCTCCTATTTTTGGTGATTTTTCAAAGTCACGTCATTGCTGCTAACCAAAAACTGTTTCATTGCAAAATATGGTTAACTAGTTTATAACATCTTTACTCCATTTCATTTAAACTCTATACATTAACTTAAAAACAAGCCATTTTCACATGGCTATATACAAGGACAAAATACACCGATTCAAGACATAATCTAGTCTATACATGCCACAAGTTCAAACATAGACTTTTAGAAGTACCGAAGGTTGACGATAGTGTACATGACTTCGATGGCGATCCCCGAGCTTGTAACTTACAACCAAAATCTATAAAACAGAATAACAAAACACATAGAGTAAGTTAACTTAGCTTAGCAAGTCATAAGCAATTATCAACTCAATAATATTATAATACTATTATAATTATTATAAAAAAAATCCCAATATCATTATAAAATCAATTAAGCTTCCACACCTTTATACTAGCTCACAAACCAAATTTAACTTCATATACCATCATCATACTTACTCATTTGACCAATATGTAAGATCAAATATATTATTACGCATATACACACCTATTTGGCCGAATATTCAAAGTCAATTATAACACCACATAAATACTTACCTATATAATCGAATATACAAGATACACCATTATTTCATAATACTTAGTTGTATGGACGTATACACAAGGTTCTTTAAAACATCACATGTGGCCAAATATATACGAAGTCATTTATCTCAATTTTAGCTCAATTTCCACATCAACTTGAAATCTTATAAGCATAGGCTTGAAAATAAATCATCGGTATAAAACCTACTACGCATAAGCTTGAATCACACACTGGCACAAGGCCTGCTAGACTCAAGGTCTGATTCTTATGCACCGGCAATAAGCCTGCTAGGCAATAAGCCCGATTACATTCACCAGCATAAAGCTTGCTAGGCTCAAATCCCGAATATCGCTATTATGATGTTGTCTCGTACACAATTCATATAACAAAAATAAACTCCATATATTCCATATAAAACATACGAACTTTTAAACGATATAACCCCGTCGAATTAAACTTAAACACTATGCTCAAACACATTCGATTAGCTCTTTTATGAATCAATAGATTCCAAACAGCATATTAAACTAAGTTATATAAAAAATAAATGATGTTTAATTGCCTAAAGACTTACCTCGGATATCGTCGAACGACAAAAACCGGCTATTCAACTATTTTCGTTTTTCCCCGATCCAAGTCCGATTTCTTTGGTTCTTGATCTAAACATATTCAAATTAAGCTCATTCAAACATATTTTCATTCAATTTAATCCAAAAACACATAAATGAGCAAATTACCATTTTGCCCATAACATTTCACATTTTTACAATTTAGTCCCTATTACACAAAACACAAAATACTCAAAATTGGACTAAGCTTCTTAAGGGCCGAATATTCCTAACCTTAATTTAAGCTCATACAATTCATTTTTTTATCATATTTTGACCCCTTCAATTTAAAAATTTCACAGTTTAATCCTATTTAAACATTTCCAACAAAATGTCTTAATTAAACTTATCAATCTAACATCATATATTTATTTTCCACTACTAAACACAAATTTCATCAAACTATCAACAATGGCATTTCATGAATACTTCATCAAATTCAAAAATTCAAGGTTGGGCTAGCTAGTATTCAAAGCAACGATCTCAAAAATGTAAAAATTATTAAAAACCGAACACAATTACATACCTAAATGAAGCATGCAAGGGCCAAAAGTTTTTAGAGCTCAAGCTCTTTCTTTCTTCTTTAGTTTCGGCGAATGAGGAAGACAAGATGATAAAAAAAATGTTCCTCCACTTATTTTATGCTTTATTACTATTATATTATTATATTATAATTTATAAGATTATAACATAAAAATTATAATAAATAAATCCCAAACACTATTTCATGCAAAGTTTGGCCGGCCACTAAGCTTAATTATGGATAAATTATCCTACCAATACTTTAATTTATAAAACCATCATCAATTCAATACTTACCCATTTAACCACCAAATTTTCTTTTTATACGATTAAGCCCTTTTTCACAATAAAGCACCAAAACGGCCAAATTTTAATACGAAAATTTTGCACACATCAATTTACACATAATAAACATGAACAATAATATTAAAATATTTTTCTGAGTCGGATTCGTGGTCCCAAAACCACCGTTCCGATTAGGGTCAAAATCGGGCTGTTACAACTTGAAACACCCCAAACTCGGCCCACGAGCCTTGACCGGATCTGGTATGTTCCTTGAGTAAAACGATTCAAAACTTGTTTATTTCTTTGGAAAACTTTGGTTGGTTTGAAGAAGATTTGGTTCGTGTTGTGTTCGAGTTGTAAACGAGTTTATTATTTTTAAGTCTAGATTTGGATAAAACTTTATTTTCAAAACCATAAGGTGAAAACGTTGTCGAGTTCTTAGAGTGTACTTATTTAAACTGAAAACCATTTGTGTTAGGTGTCAAAACATTTCAGGATTTATTTTTAAGAAAAATTACTTAACTTTAATTTGGTAAGAATCGTGTCATAATAGAATAATTCAAGTGCATGCATAAACAGTTCATACTAGCGGCCTTATTACATCAATAACAAAACCCAAAATAAATCCAAAGTATTTAAACTAAATAAAAAGTCCAAATAGAATAAATTTAAGCTGAGCATGGCCACCACTAAGCTCCTGCCGACCCGGTCCATCACTGTGTGTCACCTGAAAAATATCCCACAACGGGGTGAGTCAAACAGACTCAGTGTGTATAACCACCAACACTAAGTCCCAACAGTTTATGGCATATCAAATCATACATATACATATAGCACATATAAATAATGATGCATTCCCGAACCCAACCTAGATAACCATCCGCTACACATCACCCGTACCAACCATCACACCTTGGGGACTACTAAGTCGACCCTCCATCCGCTACACACCATCGAAGGCAGTCGTTGCAGTCGACTGGCACATCGCCCTTATAAATTCGTGGCATATCCACCAGATAATTATTTTGTGACATGAGTCACCACATTCAGATTACGTGACATAAGTCACCACATTCAGATATTGTGACATAAGTCACCACATTCAGATATTGTGGTATAAAACCACCAGATCACTTCCCCTTTTCAAATTCACCCATATGCCCCATGTCATACAAATCATGCAAATATCATGCCTTAAGCCTTATTTCACATTCTTATCAATATTCACATATGTGCCATATTCCAAATATTCATATCATTTATTAACATGATGTTAAGGTTACATACCTGAGTACTTTGAACCATTGCATGGTACCCTTGGCCACATTTCACATTATTATAACGCATATATTAAAACATTGCCATAAATCTATTAAGATCTAGTGTGGGGTACACACCTGATTTACTTAACGAGTTCCTCGAAATCTCGAAAGTCTACCAAAACTGATTGCACTCCTTCCTAATACCCATAGGTGAAATCGGTTAGGCACTAATACCAAGATATGGCCTATGGCCGAATATTAGCAACCACTTACCTTGCTAAACTAAATCCCGAATCACCACTGGTCTATGAAGTTGTCAAAATTCCCTGAGCTAGCTGCGATTGTGTTCGCATTAAAGATTTGGCGTCATTATCTATTCGGTGAGAAATATCACGTATTTTCGGATCAAAAAAGTTTGAAGTATCCGATGACCCAGAAAGATTTGAGTCTGCATGTAACATGTAATATCCTGGATTATGGCTTATGCATAATTACTTAATTGAATGTTAAAGCATGCTTATGAACATTGTGAATGTGTATTATGAATTTTGGGAACCCTAGAGTATGGGAGAAAGATTTAGAAAATATCATATTTTAAGTTTTAATAAGGAAGCTAAGCTTAGTAGGGCCTTAAGAGAAATTGTATGTGAAATATGACACACAAATAGGCTTGGTTAAGTGGCTTGGAGGCGCCACTTAGGGCCTCTATAAGTGACGCCACAAACAGGTGCAAATGGGCCAATGTTCGAGTCGCGTGGGAAGCAATATTTTGGGGCTTTTATTTTGCATGTTTGCGTCAAGGAAAGGTGGAGTGGACGGCATTAAGGCACTAAAGGGATAAGTTTTATCCTCTTTAAAATTCGGCTAAAGGGTGTGATAATTGTGGATTAATTCCTTTTTATTTTGAATAGATAAAGAAGAGATAAATGTGGATTTTTTTTTTATTAATTTTAAATGAAGAGATGAAGAGAAAAGCTAGGGACTTGATAGTGTTGGCCGAATAGGGGATTCTCTTGGTGATATTTTCGGCCAAGGAAGTATAGGAGGTCATTTTTCATTGTTTTCCTCTCTTTTGAATCTCTGGGAATTCTCTAGGCAAATCCTCTCTTTTTCTTTTGTTTGACAAAACCGAAAAGCCTCTTCCCCAATTCTCTCAATTCTTTCTTTTCCCCTCTAGCCGATTCATGCTTGAGCCTCCTTAATATTCTTTTTCATCTCTTTCTCATCGCCACTACTGTTAAAGAAGAAGCCGAATCTTTATGGTTGTAAGATAGGGTGCCGTCGACTGTGGTATTAAGGTAAGAGCAATTGATTTTTCTTGATGTCCAAATTCTTTTAGCCGAAATCTAGACACTAATCCTCTTGATGTCTCTTGGCCGAAATAATAAAGGAGGTTTTGGGATTTGTTTGTCGATTGTCGACTACAAGGAAGAATCTTTCGGGACTTCTAAGATCCAAGGTAAGCCACATGGGATATTTGGCCATAGGCCATTTTTATGTGATTTAAAGTTAGAATTAAATCTAACCTATGACTATAGGTATTTCGACATCTCCTTGGTTAAGTGACTATTTCTGGGAGTCGGAATCATAAGGTAAGTGAAGGTACATATTCGGCTATATTGGTTACTATGTTAGCCGAATCTAACTATGGATATTTAGGGGCAGTCGACAGTGGTACATAAGGTTTTCGGGATTTCAAATCGTAAGGTAAGTACATATGTACAATCGGCCAAGGCCCTATTATGGTATTTAGATCTGTTTCTTACTTTGTTTAAAAGTCGAAAACTAACCTGTAAAGTGATTTGGTGGCTAGCCGATTGCAAGAGGGAGTATCGTAAAGTTTCGGGATTTGTGGAGTGATCAAAACGATAGTAAGGTAAGGATTCGGGATTTGATTATTTGGCCGAATGGCCTTTAGCTAAAATACTACATGTTGGCCAAATGTAGGGACTAGGATCTAAGGCATTAGATCGGGCTTTTCGGGACTTGAAGTGAATTCAATAAGTATACCAGGTGTGTACCCCACACTATCTCTTTATAGATTTACGGTACCCATGTAATATGTGTGTTTATAATAATGTGAATGTGGCTAAGAGTACCATGCAATGGTACAAAGTACTCAGGTACGTTTTCCTACTCTTACTGTGAGTACAATATGATCTGTCATGGCACGTATGTGAACTATAAGAATGTGAATAAGGAATTAGGCCATGGCTAATGCATATTTGAATGACATGGGGGCATTTGGGTGATTATAAAAGGGGAAGTGAATGTGGTGACTATTGTCACGATATCTGAATGTGGTGACTTCGGTCACATTATCTGAATGTGGTGTCTTATGACACAAAATAATTATCTGGTGGCTATGCCACGAATTTTATAAGGGCGATGAGCACGTCGACTGCAGCGACTGCCTTCGATGGTGTGTAGCAGATGGAGGGTTGACTTAGTAGTCCCCACGGTGTGATGGTCGGTACAGGTGATGTGTAGCGGTTGGCATCTAGGATTGGGTTCGGGATTGCATCATTTTATTTAAATGCCATATGTGTATGTATGTTCTGGTATGCCTGAATCTGTTTGGACTTAGTGCTGGTTGTACACATTGAGTCTGTTGACTCACCCCGTTGTGGGAATATTTTTCAGGTGACGATCAGTAATGGACCGGGTCGGCAGGAGCTTAGTGGTGGCCATGCTCAGCACGAACTTTATTATTTGGACATTTTATTTTATTTAAGTACTTTGAATTTATTTTGGGTTTGTTTTGATGTAATAAGGCCATAGTATCAACTGTTTTATGCATGCATTTTAATTCTTTTATTACGAAATGATTAATGTCAAATCGAGATTAAAACAATTTTTATAAAAATAAATCTTTAAATGTTTTGACACTTAAATTCAATTGATTCTTAATTTTAAAAGTAAAATCTTTAAAACCAAAATCGGCATGTCTTTTTAATGTAGAAACAAAGTTTTTAATAAATCCCTGATTGCAAAATTAACGAAGTTTTCAATTGAACCCAACATAAGCAAATCTTTCTTCAAAACCACTCGAATTTTTCCTAAGTAACAAACAGATTTTCAAATGTTTTCTCGAGGAACATACCAGATCCGGTCAAGGCTCGTGGGTCGGGTTTGGGGTGTTTCAGTTTGGTATCAGAGCCCAAGTTTAAACTCTCGGCCTTGGGTTTAAGGCCCAAAACATTTTCAAGGTAAGCCTAAAAGAATTTTGTGAAATAAGCAGGTTTACTGGCATGGCACCTAAGTCTCCGACCCGAAGTCCACCAGGTAAGTACCCCTATCCATTGTGTGAATTATTGTATGATTTGTAGAAGGGTAGAAATGGAACGTAGATTAGTATGATAAGTACTTGAACCCTAGGACTAGTTCACCCCAACAATTACATAAAACTTTAAATGCCTAATTAAACAAACCTGTGACTAAGTCGCCGAGTTAGGGTGTGGTAACCATTGTGCGCATGTCTAGGATTGGATTCGAAAGAGCCTGGTACTTAAGCAGTCCTAGTGACTCACCTCCTCTTCGCTGGAATCCTACCTGGTGCGTAGCTACGGTTCACCCTAACCAAGAGGACTTATTCACGGGCTAAACCCAATAACTAAAACCCGAAAGGGACTAGCCATATTTTTATAAGAACCCTAGTTTTAAAACTCTTAAAATTACTCTTTTAATTTGTAAAAACTATTTTACAAAATTTTTCTGAAATATTCCCGATTTATAAAATTACCTAAATACCCCTAGTGGCAAAATTACTAAAATGCCCTTGGTTTCTAAAATTACCATATTACCCTCGATTTCAATAACATTTTCTTACTTTGCAAAAGTATCCAAAAACCCTATTTTTGCAAAAATCCAAGATACCCTGATTTGGAAAATTTACTAAATTACCCCTGGTTTACCTAAATTACCAAAATGACCCTGCTTTCCGAAATTTTGCCGTGCCTCTGATTTGAGAAAATTTTCAAAAATACCCTGGAGTTTTGAAATTTCAAAGTGTTCTAATTTATTCAAATTTCCAAATTGACCCCGGTTTGTTACCAAAATATCCCTGTAGGACAAATGACAAAAATACCTCTGGGGTAGGAATAGACAAAAATGTACGAAGAGTGAATGTGTGTGGGAGATATTACGGAATGGATGTGTTTTCTCTGAATTAGGATAGAAAACTTTTAAACTTTGAATGATCGAAAGAATTACTCCTAAACTTTTCATAAAACTTCTTCGCGGATAATCAGTGGAACAAGGACTAATTCATAAAATTTCTTAATCAGATTAAAGCGCGATCGTAAGAATGAGCTCTAGGGGACGTGGTCGTAATGTGCGAGGACGCGGTCGAGGTAGAATGACCGTGTCAGAACACGTTAGATCGGGTCAAGGGTCTGAGAATGAGATACCACCACCACCAGCAGCAGTTGTTGGTGTTGAGCAGCAAGATCAGACGGGGGATGATGTTGTATCGCAGGCTGTACTGCGAGTTCTTGAGATGGTGGTTGGAGCAGGTGGGAATATGGGAGCTCGAAAATCTGTACCCGAGTGACTCCGAGCTAATGGAGATGAGGTGTTCCGTGGCGTATCTGGTGTGGCACCCAGTACAGCTGAGTATTCGTTGGAGGCGACGGAGCGAATCATGGATGAGTTGGATCTGACCTCTGAGGAGAAACTGAAAGGAATGGTGGCGCTGCTACGTGATGAAGCGTATCAATGGTGGCTCACAGTTCGGGATGGTGCCACAGCTGAGGATCTTACTTAGGAATATGTTAAGGCAGCGTATCAGAAGAAGTATGTCGGCACGCGTTACACTGATGCGCAAAGGAAGGCGTTTTTGGGGCTGGTTCAAGGGAACAAGTCTGTAGCAGAGTACGAAGCTGAATTTCTGATGTTGAGCCGGTATACTCGAGGAGTAGTGGCTACGGAGCATGAGCGATGTGTCCGGTTTGAGGACGGACTAAGGGATGACCTGAGGTTGTTAATTGCTCCACATGAGGAGCGGGAGTTTTCTGCATTGGTAGAGAAAGCTAAGATAGCGGAAGGGATTAAGGACTCTGTGAGGCAAAACACGGATCGGAATAAGCAGAAGATAGGATTTGGACCATCAGGGTCAGCTGGGAATGTCCAGAAAAGGCCTAGAGTAGATGGGCCGCGGGGTCAGCAAACTGGTACTAGAGGGCAATATTGTACTTGTGATCAATGTGGGAAGAAGCACTTAGGAGAGTGTTGGAAGAAGACAGGAGAATGTTTCAAGTGTGAGTCCAAGGACCACATGATCAAGGACTGTCCTATTAAGATAGACGGAGGTCGACCAGTAGCTCAGAATGTTAATCAGGCGGGTAGAGGTGGACAGCAGCCTCAGCGGGGCCGTGGCCCGAATGGTTGAGGAAACGGTACTGAAAGAGGACGTGGAACACCTGACAGAGGTGTTGGTAATACAAAGGCAAGACAGCAAGGTCTAGTGTATGCGGTTCGTCGGAGGGAGGATGGAGACGCGCCGGACGTCATAACCGGTATGTTCCTCGTTTTTGGCAAGCCATACTTTGCTTTGATTGATGTGGGCTCGACCCATTCGTATGTTGCATGTAGAATAGTGGAAACTCTAAATATAGCCTCTGAACTTTCTGATAGGGAGATGACTGTAGTAAGCCCACTAGGTCAAACTGTAGTGGTGAGTAAGATCTTTCGGAGGGTACCTCTAGAGATTCAGAGAGTGGTATTTTCTGCCGACTTAATGGAACTACCTTTCGGAGAATTCGATCTCATACTTGGCATGGACTGGCTAGTGAAGCATCGAGCCATACTGGATTGTGCAGCTAAGTGAATGGAGTTAAGAACCCTAAAGGATGAAGAAGTAGTTATGATAGGAGAAAGAAGAAACTACTTATCTAATGTAGTTTCTGCTTTAAAGGCTGATAAAATGGTTCGGAAAGGATGCAAGGCATTCTTGGCTTTCGTTAGTGCGTTGGATGCAAAGGAAGAAGGTGTTAGTGGAGTTAGAACAGTAAGGGAATTCGAAGATGTGTTTCCAGAAGAATTACCGGGAATACCCCCAGATAGGGAGGTGGAGTTTGGAATTGACTTGCTACCTGGTACAGCTCCTGTGTCAATCGCTCCGTACAGAATGGCGCCCGAGGAGTTGGTTGAGCTTAAGGCCCAAATCCAAGAATTGTTGGATCGTGGGTTTATCTGACCCAGTGTGTCTTCATGGGGAGCACCAGTCTTGTTCATGAAGAAGAAGGACAGAACTATGCGTATGTGCATAGACTATCGTCAGTTGAATAAGCTGACTATCAAGAACAAGTATCCTTTTCCAAGGATAGACGACTTGTTCGATCAGCTCAAGGGGGCAGCGGTATTTTTGAAGATAGATTTAAGGTCTGGATATCATCAGCTTAAGGTGAAGGAAATGGATATCCATAAGACAGCTTTCCGGACAATATATGGGCATTTTGAGTTCGTGGTAATGCCGTTTGGGTTGATGAACGCCCCAGCTGCGTTCATGGATATGATGAACTGGGTTTTTCAACCTTACTTGGATAGGTTCGTCGTTATGTTCATCGACGACATTCTGGTATATTCCAAGTCTGAGAAGGAACATGATGAGCATCTTCGGATAGTGTTGCAAGTGTTAAGAGAGAAGAAGCTCTATGCTAAATTCAGCAAGTGTGAATTTTGGCTTAAGGAAGTTGCGTTCTTAGGACATGTGGTGTCTATAGAAGGAATAAGGGTGGATCCTAGGAAGATTGAGGCAGTGTTGGATTGGAAACCACCTAAGTCGGTGGCTGAGGTTCGTAGTTTCTTGGGATTGGTAGGCTACTACAGAAGGTTCGTAGAAGGGTTCTCATCAATAGCCGCACCTTTGACGAAGTTGTTGAGAAAGGAAGTACCCTTCGTATGGACAGAAAAGCAACAGGAGAGCTTTGAGAAGCTTAAGAGGGTCTTGACTGAAGCTCTGGTTTTGATTCAGCCAGAGGCGGGGAAGGATTTTGTGGTGTATTGCGACGCTTCTCATACCGGATTAGGATGTGTTCTGATGCAAGATGGGAAAGTAGTCGCTTATGCGTCTCGGCAATTAAGGCCACATGAAGTTAACTACCCGACGCATGACTTGGAATTGGCGGCAGTGGTCTTTGCTCTTAAGGTGTGGAGGCACTATCTCTATGGAGAAAAGTCAGTAATCTACACGGACCACAAGAGTCTTAAGCATCTGTTGACTCAGAAGGAGTTGAACCTAAGACAGCGAAGGTGGGTTGAATTACTGAAGGACTATGACTGTTCGATAGAGTTTCATCCGGGCAAGGTGAATGTAGTGGCGGATGCCCTAAGTCGGAAGGTTGTATCGGATCTGAGGGAAATGTTTGCACATCTGAGCTTGTATGATGATTGAAGTCTGCTGGCAGAGTTGCAAGTGAAGCCGACATGGTTGAATGAAGTGAAAGAAGGTCAGTTGGTGGATGAGGATTTAAGTGCTAAGTTACAACAAGTGCAGAATGGAAAGTTGGAGGATTATGGTATTAATGACGACGGAGTGTTGTGTTTCAAGGGAAAGGTTTGTATGCCGAAGAATGAGGACCTAAGGCGGAGAATTCTTCGGGAATCGCATAGTAGCCCTTACACTATGCATCCCGGAGGTACTAAGTTGTACAGAGATCTAAGGGAACAGTTTTGGTGGCCTGGTCTTAAGAAGGAAGTTACAGAATTTGTCGGCAAGTGCTTGACGTGTCAGCAAGTTAAGGTTGAACACCAAGTTCCGTCAGGATTGCTTCAACCTACAAGGATTCCGCAGTGGAAGTGGGAAAGAATCACCATGGACTTCGTTAGTGGGTTTCCTCTTACACCTACTAAGAAGGACTCAGTATGGATGGTAGTGGACCGATTGACAAAGTCAGCGCATTTTATCCCAGTGCGAGTGGATTATTCTTTGCAAAAGTTGGCGAAATTGTATGTGGCAGAGATCGTAAGGTTGCATGGAGTGCCGGTGTCTATCATTTCGGATAGGGACCCAAGGTTTACTTCTCGATTTTGGAGAGCGCTACATCAAGCTTTAGGCACCAAGTTGGATTTCACTATAGCATTTCATCCACAATCGGACGGGCAATCTAAATGAGTAATCCAAGTGTTAGAGGAAATGTTGAGAGGCTGTGTGATAGACTTCAGAGGAGGTGGGGAAAAGTATTTGCCTTTAGCGGAATTTGCATACAACAACAGCTATCAAGCCAGTATTCGGATGGCACCGTATGAAGCGTTGTATGGACGGAAGTGTCGAACTCCTACATGTTGGACGGAATTAGGGGAACGTCGAGTTTTGGGTCCAGAAATTGTGGCAGAGTCCAAAGAGAAGGTTGAGATAATTCGAATACGGTTGAAGGAGGCATCTGATAGACAAAAGTCCTATGCGGATCTCAAACGGAAGGAAATAGAATTTGATGTGGGAGATCAAGTGTTTCTTAAAGTATCGCCATGGAAGAAGGTGATGAGATTTGGTCGCAAAGGGAAGTTAAGTCCAAGGTTTATAGGACATTATCGGGTTTTGAAGCGAGTTGGACCAGTGGCATATCAGTTGGAGTTGCCACCGGAATTGAAGCAGATGCATGACGTATTCCATGTTTCCATGCTACGTCGTTATCGATCGGATCCATCTCATGTAGTCCCGGTTGAAGAGGTGGAACTAAGGCCAGATTTGTCCTACGAGGAGGAGTCGATTCAGATTCTAGAACGAGATGTGAAAGTGTTACGAAGGAAGTCAGTTCCTTTAGTCAAAGTGTTATGGAGAAATCATTGATCGGAAGAAGCTTCGTGGGAGCCAGAAGAAGCAATACGACAGCAATATCCTCACTTATTTCAGCCAGGTAATTTCGAGGACCAAATTATTTTAAGGGGGTAGAACTTTAATATCCTGGATTATGGCTTATGCCAAATTACTGAATTGAATGTGAAAGCATGCTTATGAACATTGTGAATGTGTATTATGAATTTTGGGAACCCTAGAGTATGGGAGAAAGATTTAGAAAATATCATATTTTAAGTTTTACTAAGGGAGCTAAGCTTAGTAGGGCCTTAAGAGAAATTTTATGTGAAATATGACACACAAATAGGCTTGCTTAAGTGGCTTGGAGGCGCCACTTAGGGCCTTTGTAAGTGACGCCACAAACAGGTGCAAATGGGCCAAGGTTCGAGTCGCGTGGGAAGCAATATTTTGGGGCTTTTATTTTGCATGTTTGCATCAAGGAAAGGTGGAGTGGACGACATTAAGGCACTAAAGGGATAAGTTTTATCCTCTTTAAAATTCGGCTAAAGGGTGTGATAATTGTGGATTAATTCCTTTTTATTTTGAATAGATAAAGAAGAGATAAATGTGGATTATTTTTTTATTAATTTTAAATGAAGAGATGAAGAGAAAAGCTAGGGACTTGATAGTGTTGGCCGAATAGGGGATTCTCTTGGTGATATTTTCGGCCAAGGAAGTATAGGAGGTCATTTTTCATTGTTTTCCTCTCTTTTGAATCTCTCGGAATTCTCTAGGCAAATCCTCTCTTTTTCTTTTGTTTGACAAAACCGAAAAGCCTCTTCCCCAATTCTCTCAATTCTTTCTTTTCCCCTCTAGCCAATTCATGCTTCAGCCTCCATAATATTCTTTTTCATCTCTTTCTCATCACCACTACTCTTAAAGAAGAGGCTGAATCTTTGTGGTTGTAAGCTAGGGTGCCGTCGACTGTGGTATTAAGGTAAGAGCAATTGATTTTTCTTGATGTCCAAACTCTTTTAGCCGAAATCTAGAAACTAATCCTCTTGATGTCTCTTGGCCGAAATAATAAAGGAAGTTTTGGGATTTGTTTGTCGATTGTCAACTACGAGAAAGAATCTTTCGGGACTTCTAAGATCCAAGGTAAGCCACATGGGATATTCGGCCATAGGCCATTTTTATGTGATTTAAAGTTAGAATTAAATCTAACCTATGACTATAGGTATTTCGACATCTCCTTGGTTAAGTGACTATTTTCGGGAGTTGGAATCATAAGGTAAGTGAAGGTACATATTCGGCTATATTGGTTACTATGTTAGCCGAATCTAACTATGGATATTTAGGGCCAGTCGACAGTGGTACACAAGGTTTTCGAGATTTCAAATCGTAAGGTAAGTACATATGTACAATCGGCCAAGGCCCTATTATGGTATTTAGATCTGTTTCTTACTTCGTTTAAAAGCCGAAAACTAACCTGTAAAGTGATTTGGTGGCTAGCCGATTGCAAGAGGGAGTATCGTAAAGTTTCGGGATTTGTGGAGTGATCAAAACGACAGTAAGGTAAGGATTCGGGATTTGATTATTTGGCCGAATGGCCTTTAGCTAAAATACTACATGTTGGCCGAATGTAGGGACTAGGATCTAAGGCATTAGATCGGGCTTTTCGGGACTTGGAGTGAATTCAATAAGTATACCAGGTGTGTACCCCACACTATCTCTTTATAGATTTACGGTACCCATGTAATATGTGTGTTTATAATAATGTGAATGTGGCTAAGAGTACCATGCAATGGTACAAAGTACTCAGGTACGTTTTCCTACTCTTACTGTGAGTACAATATGATCTGTCATGGCACGTATGTGAACTATAAGAATGTGAATAAGGAATTAGGCCATGGCTAATGCATATTTGAATGACATGGGGGCATTTGGGTGATTATAAAAGGGGAAGTGAATGTGGTGACTATTGTCACGATATCTGAATGTGGTGACTTCGGTCACATTATCTGAATGTGGTGTCTTATGACACAAAATAATTATCTGGTGGCTATGCCACGAATTTTATAAGGGCGATGAGCACGTCGACTGCAGCGACTGCCTTCGATGGTGTGTAGCGGATGGAGGGTTGACTTAGTAGTCCCCACGGTGTGATGGTCGGTACAGGTGATGTGTAACGGTTGGCATCTAGGATTGGGTTCGGGATTGCATCATTTTATTTAAATGCCATATGTGTATGTATGTTCTGGTATGCCTGAATCTGTTTGGACTTAGTGTTGGTTGTACACATTGAGTCTGTTGACTCACCCCGTTGTGGGAATATTTTTCAGGTGACGCTCAGTAATGGACCGGGTCGGCAGGAGCTTAGTGGTGGCCATGCTCAGCACGAACTTTATTATTTGGACATTTTATTTTATTTAAGTACTTTGAATTTATTTTGGGTTTGTTTTGATGTAATAAGGCCATAGTATAAACTGTTTTATGCATGCATTTTAATTCTTTTATTACGAAATGATTAATGTCAAATCGAGATTAAAACAATTTTTATAAAAATAAATCTTTAAATGTTTTGACACTTAAATTCAATTGATTCTTAATTTTAAAAGTAAAATCTTTAAAACCAAAATCGGCATGTCTTTTTAATGCAGAAACAAAGTTTTTAATAAATCCCTGATTGCAAAATTAACGAAGTTTTCAATTGAACCCAACATAAGCAAATCTTTCTTCAAAACCACTCGAATTTTTCCTAAGTAACAAACGGATTTTCAAATGTTTTCTCGAGGAACATACCAGATCCGGTCAAGGCTCGTGGGCCGGGTTTGGGGTGTTTCAGTTTGGTATCAGAGCCCAAGTTTAAACACTCGGCCTTGGGTTTAAGGCCCAAAACATTTTCAAGATAAGCCCAAAAGAATTTTGTGAAATAAACAGGTTTACTGGCATGGCACCTAAGTCTCCGACCCGAAGTCCACCAGGTAAGTACCCCTATCTATTGTGTAAATTATTGTATGATTTGTAGAAGGGTAGAAATGGAACGTAGATTAGTATGATAAGTACTTGAACCCTAGGATTAGTTTACCCCAACAATTACATAAAACTTTAAATGCCTAATTAAACAAACCTGTGACTAAGTCGCCGAGTTAGGGTGTGGTAACTATTGTGCGCATGTCTAGGATTGGATTCGAAAGAGCCTGGTACTTAAGCAATCCTAGTGACTCACCTCCTCTTCGCTGGAATCCTACCTGGTGCGTAGCTACGGTTCACCCTAACCAAGAGGACTTATTCACGGGCTAAACCCAATAACTAAAACCCGAAAGGGACTAGCCATATTTTTATAAGAACCATAGTTTTAAAACTCTTAAAATTACTCTTTTAATTTGTAAAAACTATTTTACAAAATTTTTCTGAAATATTCCCGATTTATAAAATTACCTAAATACCCCTAGTGGTAAAATTACTAAAATGCCCTTGGTTTCTAAAATTACCATATTACCCTCGATTTCAATAACATTTTCTTACTTTGCAAAAGTATCCAAAAACCCTATTTTTGCAAAAATCCAAGATACCCTGATTTGGAAAATTTACTAAATTACCCCTGGTTTACCTAAATTACCAAAATGACCCTGCTTTCCGAAATTTTGCCATGCCTCTGATTTGAGAAAATTTTCAAAAATACCCTGGAGTTTTGAAATTTCAAAGTGTTCTAATTTATTCAAATTTCCAAATTGACCTCGGTTTGTTACCAAAATATCCCTGTAGGACAAATGACAAAAATACCTCTAGGGTAGGAATAGACAAAAATGTACGAAGAGTGAATGTGTATGGGAGATATTACGGAATGGATGTGTTTTCTCTGAATTAGGATAGAAAACTTGAAACTTTGAATGATCGAAAGAATTACTCCTAAACTTTTCATAAAACTTCTTCGCGGATAATTATTGGAACAAGGACTAATTCATAAAATTTCTTAATCAGATTAAAGCGATCGTAAGAATGAGCTCTAGGGGACGTGGTCGTAATGTGCGAGGACGCGGTCGAGGTAGAATGACCGTGTCAGAACACGTTAGATCGGGTCAAGGGTCTGAGAATGAGGTACCACCACCACCAGCAGCAGCTGTTGGTGTTGAGCAGCAAGATCAGACGGGGATGATGCTGTATCGCAGGCTGTACTGCGAGTTCTTGAGATGGTGGCTGGAGCAGGTGGGAATATGGGAGCTCGGAAATCTGTACCCGAGCGACTCCGAGCTAATGGAGCTGAGGTGTTCCGTGGCGTATCTGGTGTGGCACCCAGTACAGCTGAGTATTCGTTGGAGGCGACGGAGCGAATCATGGATGAGTTGGATCTGACCTCTGAGGAGAAACTGAAAGGAATGGTGGCGCTGCTACGTGATGAAGCGTATCAATGGTGGCTCACAGTTCAGGATGGTGCCACCGCTGAGGATCTTACTTAGGAATATGTTAAGGCAGCGTATCAGAAAAGTATGTCGGCACGCGTTACACTGATGCGCAAAGGAAGGCATTTTTGGGGCTCCTTCAAGGGAACAAGTCCGTAGCGGAGTACGAAGCTGAATTTCTGATGTTGAGCCGGTATGCTCGAGGAGTAGTGGCTACGGAGCATGAGCGATGTGTCCGGTTTGAGGACGGTCTAAGGGATGACCTGAGGTTGTTAATCGCTCCACATGACGAGCGGGAGTTTTCTGCATTGGTAGAGAAAGCTAAGGTATCGGAAGGGATTAAGGACTCTGTGAGGCAAAACACGGATCGGAATAAGCAGAAGAGAGGATTTGGACCATCAGGGTCAGCTGGGAATGTCCAGAAAAGGCCTAGAGTAGATGGGCCGCAGGGTCAGCAAACTGGTACTAGAGGGCAATATCGTACTTGTGATCAATGTGGGAAGAAGCACTTAGGAGAGTGTTGGAAGAAGACAGGAGAATGTTTCAAGTGTGGGTCCAAGGACCACATGATCAAGGACTGTCCTATTAAGATAGACGGAGGTCGACCAGTAGCTCAGAATGTTAATCAGGCGGGTAGAGGTGGACAGCAGCCTCAGCGGGGCCGTGGCCCGAATGGTTGAGGAAACGGCACTGAAAGAGGACGTGGAACACCTGACAGAGGTGTTGGTAATACAGAGGCAAGACAGCAAGGTCTAGTGTATGCGGTTCGTCGGAGGGAGGATGGAGACGCGCCGGACGTCATAACCGGTATGTTCCTCGTTTTTGGCAAGCCATACTTTGCTTTGATTGATGTGGGCTCGACCCATTCGTATGTTGCATGTAGAATAGTGGAAACTCTAAATATAGCCTCTGAACTTTCTGATAGGGAGATGACTGTAGTAAGCCCACTAGGTCAAACTGTAGTGGTGAGTAAGATCTTTCGGAGGGTACCTCTAGAGATTCAGAGAGTGGTATTTTCTGCCAACTTAATGGAACTACCTTTCGGAGAATTCGATCTCATACTTGGCATGGACTGGCTAGTGAAGCATCGAGCCATACTGGATTGTGCAGCTAAGCAAATGGAGTTAAGGGCCCTAAAGGATGAAGAAGTAGTTATGATAGGAGAAAGAAGAAACTACTTATCTAATGTAGTTTCTGCTTTAAAGGCTGATAAAATGGTTCGAAAAGGATGCAAGGCATTCTTGGCTTTCGTTAGTGCGTTGGATGCAAAGGAATAAGGTGTTAGTGGAGTTAGAACAGTAAGGGAATTCGAAGATGTGTTTCCGGAAGAATTACCGGGAATACCCCCAGATAGGGAGGTGGAGTTTGGAATTGACTTGCTACCTGGTACAGCTCTTGTGTCAATCGCTCCGTACAGAATGGCGCCCAAGGAGTTGGTTGAGCTTAAGGCCCAAATCCAAGAATTGTTGGATCGTGGGTTTATCTGACCCAGTGTGTCTTCATGGGGAGCACCAGTCTTGTTCGTGAAGAAGAAGGACGAAACTATGCGTATGTGCATAGACTATCGTCAGTTGAATAAGCTGACTATCAAGAACAAGTATCCTTTTCCAAGGATAGACGACTTGTTCGATCAGCTCAAGAGGGCAGCGGTATTTTTGAAGATAGATTTAAGGTCTGGATATCATCAGCTTAAGGTGAAGGAGGTGGATATCCATAAGACAGCTTTCCGGACAAGATATGGGCATTTTGAGTTCGTGGTAATGCCGTTTGGGTTGATGAACGCCCCAGCTGCGTTCATGGATATGATGAACTGCGTTTTTCAACCTTACTTGGATAGGTTCGTCGTTATGTTCATCGACGACATTCTGGTATATTCCAAGTCTGAGGAGGAACATGATGAGCATCTTCGGATAGTGTTGCAAGTGTTAAGAGAGAAGAAGCTCTATGCTAAATTCAGCAAGTGTGAATTTTGGCTTAAGGAAGTTGCGTTCTTAGGACATGTGGTGTCTGCAGAAGGAATAAGGGTGGATCCTAGGAAGATTGAGGCAGTGTTGGATTGGAAACCACCTAAGTCGGTGGCTGAGGTTCGTAGTTTCTTGGGATTGGCAGGCTACTACAGAAGGTTCGTAGAAGGGTTCTCATCAATAGCCGCACCTTTGACGAAGTTGTTGAGAAAGGAAGTACCCTTCGTATGGACAGAAAAGCAACAGGAGAGCTTTGAGAAGCTTAAGAGGGTCTTGACTGAAGCTCTGGTTTTGATTCAGCCGGAGGCGGGGAAGGATTTTGTGGTGTATTGCGACACTTCTCATATCGAATTAGGATGTGTTCTGATGCAAGATGGGAAAGTAGTCGCTTATGCGTCTCGGCAATTAAGGCCACATGAAGTTAACTACCCGACGCATGACTTGGAATTGGCGGCAGTGGTCTTTGCTCTTAAGGTGTGGAGGCACTATCTCTATGGAGAAAAGTCAGTAATCTACACGGACCACAAGAGTCTTAAGCATCTGTTGACTCAGAAGGAGTTGAACCTAAGACAGTGAAGGTGGGTTGAATTACTGAAGGACTATGACTGTTCGATAGAGTTTCATCCGGGCAAGGTGAATGTAGTGGCGGATGCCCTAAGTCGGAAGGTTGTATCAGATCTGAGGGCAATGTTTGCACATCTGAGCTTGTATGATGATTGAAGTCTGCTGGCAGAGTTGCAAGTGAAGCCGACATGGTTGAATGAAGTGAAAGAAGGTCAGTTGGTGGATGAGGATTTAAGTGCTAAGTTACAGCAAGTGCAGAATGGAGAGTTGGAGGATTATGGTATTAATGACGACGGAGTGTTATGTTTCAAGGGAAAGGTTTGTATGCCGAAGAATGAGGACCTAAGGCGGAGAATTCTACGGGAATTGCATAGTAGCCCTTACGCTATGCATCCTGGAGGTACTAAGTTGTACAGAGATCTAAGGGAACAGTTTTGGTGGCCTGGTCTTAAGAAGGAAGTAACAGAATTTGTCGGCAAGTGCTTGACGTGTCAGCAAGTTAAGGTTGAACACCAAGTTCCGTCAGGATTGCTTCAACCTATAAGGATTCCGCAGTGGAAGTGGGAAAGAATCACCATGGACTTCGTTAGTGGGTTTCCTCTTACACCTACTAAGAAGGACTCAGTATGGATGGTAGTGGACCGATTGACAAAGTCAGCGCATTTTATCCCAGTGCGAGTGGATTATTCTTTGCAAAAGTTGGCGAAATTGTATGTGGCAGAGATCGTAAGGTTGCATGGAGTGCCGGTGTCTATCATTTCGGATAGGGACCCAAGGTTTACTTCTCAGTTTTGGAGAGCGCTACATCAAGCTTTAGGCACCAAGTTGGATTTCACTACGGCTTTTCATCCACAATCGGACGGGCAATCTAAATGAGTAATCCAAGTGTTAGAGGATATGTTGAGAGGCTGTGTGATAGACTTCAGAGGAGGTGGGGAAGAGTATTTGCCTTTAGCGGAATTTGCATACAACAACAGCTATCAAGCCAGTATTCAGATGGCACCGTATGAAGCGTTGTATGGACAGAAGTGTCGAACTCCTACATGTTGGACGGAATTAGGGGAACGTCGAGTTTTGGGTCCAGAAATTGTGGCAGAGTCCGAAGAGAAGGTTGAGATAATTCGAATACGGTTGAAGGAGGCATCTGATAGACAAAAGTCCTATGTGGATCTCAAACGGAAGGAAATAGAATTTGATGTGGGAGATCAAGTGTTTCTTAAAGTATCGCCATGGAAGAAGGTGATGAGATTTGGTCGCAAAGGGAAGTTAAGTCCAAGGTTTATAGGACATTATCGGGTTTTGAAGCGAGTTGGACCAGTGGCATATCAGTTGGAGTTGCCACCGGAATTGAAGCAGATGCATGACGTATTCCATGTTTCCATGCTACGTCGTTATCGATCGGATCCATCTCATGTAGTCCCGGTTGAAGAGGTGGAACTAAGGCCAGATTTGTCCTACGAGGAGGAGTCGATTCAGATTCTAGAACAAGATGTGAAAGTGTTACGAAGGAAGTCAGTTCCTTTAGTCAAAGTGTTATGGAGAAATCATTGATCGGAAGAAGCTTCGTGGGAGCCAGAAGAAGCAATACGACAGCAATATCCTCACTTATTTCAGCCAGGTAATTTCGAGGACCAAATTATTTTAAGGGGGGTAGAACTTTAATATCCTGGATTATGGCTTATGCCAAATTACTGAATTGAATGTGAAAGCATGCTTATGAACATTGTGAATGTGTATTATGAATTTTGGGAACCCTAGAGTATGGGAGAAAGATTTAGAAAATATCATATTTTAAGTTTTACTAAGGGAGCTAAGCTTAGTAGGGCCTTAAGAGAAATTGTATGTGAAATATGACACACAAATAGGCTTGCTTAAGTGGCTTGGAGGCGCCACTTAGGGCCTCTGTAAGTGACGCCACAAACAGGTACAAATGGGCCAAGGTTCGAGTCGCGTGGGAAGCAATATTTTGGGGCTTTTATTTTGCATGTTTGCATCAAGGAAAGGTGGAGTGGACGACATTAAGGCACTAAAGGGATGAGTTTTATCCTCTTTAAAATTCGGCTAAAGGGTGTGATAATTGTGGATTAATTCCTTTTTATTTTGAATAGATAAAGAAGAGATAAATGTGGATTATTTTTTATTTAATTTTAAATGAAGAGATGAAGAGAAAAGCTAGGGACTTGATAGTGTTGGCCGAATAGGGGATTCTCTTGGTGATATTTTTGGCCAAGGAAGTATAGGAGGTCATTTTTCATTCTTTTCCTCTCTTTTGAATCTCTGGGAATTCTCTAGGCAAATCCTCTCTTTTTCTTTTGTTTGATAAAACCGAAAAGCCTCTTCCCCAATTCTCTCAATTCTTTCTTTTCCCCTCTAGCCAATTCATGCTTCAGCCTCCATAATATTCTTTTTCATCTCTTTCTCATCGCCACTACTCTTAAAGAAGAGGCCGAATCTTTGTGGTTGTAAGCTAGGGTGCCGTCGACTGTGGTATTAAGGTAAGAGCAATTGATTTTTCTTGATGTCCAAACTCTTTTAGCCGAAATCTAGAAACTAATCCTCTTGATGTCTCTTGGCCGAAATAATAAAGGAGGTTTTGGGATTTGTTTGTCGATTGTCGACTACAAGGAAGAATCTTTCGGGACTTCTAAGATCCAAGGTAAGCCACATGGGATATTCGACCATAGGCCATTTTTATGTGATTTAAAGTTAGAATTAAATCTAACCTATGACTATAGGTATTTCGACATCTCCTTGGTTAAGTGACTATTTCCGGGAGTTGGAATCATAAGGTAAGTGAAGGTACATATTCGGCTATATTGGTTACTATGTTAGCTGAATCTAACTATGGATATTTAGGGGCAGTCGACAGTGGTACACAAGGTTTTCGAGATTTCAAATCGTAAGGTAAGTACATATGTACAATCGGCCAAGGCCCTATTATGGTATTTAGATCTGTTTCTTACTTCGTTTAAAAGCCGAAAACTAACCTGTAAAGTGATTTGGTGGCTAGCCGATTGCAAGAGGGAGTATCGTAAAGTTTCAGGATTTGTGGAGTGATCAAAACGACAGTAAGGTAAGGATTCGGGATTTGATTATTTGGCCGAATGGCCTTTAGCTAAAATACTACATGTTGGCCGAATGTAGGGACTAGGATCTAAGGCATTAGATCGGGCTTTTCGGGACTTGGAGTGAATTCAATAAGTATACCAGGTGTGTACCCCACACTATCTCTTTATAGATTTACGGTACCCATGTAATATGTGTGTTTATAATAATGTGAATGTGGCTAAGAGTACCATGCAATGGTACAAAGTACTCAGGTACGTTTTCCTACTCTTACTGTGAGTACAATATGATCTGTCATGGCACGTATGTGAACTATAAGAATGTGAATAAGGAATTAGGCCATGGCTAATGCATATTTGAATGACATGGGGGCATTTGGGTGATTATAAAAGGGGAAGTGAATGTGGTGACTATTGTCACGATATCTGAATGTGGTGACTTCGGTCACATTATCTGAATGTGGTGTCTTATGACACAAAATAATTATCTGGTGGCTATGCCACGAATTTTAAAAGGGCGATGAGCACGTCGACTGCAGCGACTGCCTTCGATGGTGTGTAGCGGATGGAGGGTTGACTTAGTAGTCCCCACGGTGTGATGGTCGGTACAGGTGATGTGTAGCGGTTGGCATGTAGGATTGGGTTCGGGATTGCATCATTTTATTTAAATGCCATATGTGTATGTCTGTTCTGGTATGCCTGAATCTGTTTGGACTTAGTGTTGGTTGTACACATTGAGTCTGTTGACTCACCCCGTTGTGGGAATATTTTTCAGGTGACGCTCAGTAATGGGCCGGGTCGGCAGGAGCTTAGTGGTGGCCATGCTCAGCACGAACTTTATTATTTGGACATTTTATTTTATTAAAGTACTTTAAATTTATTTTGGGTTTGTTTTGATGTAATAAGGCCATAGTATGAACTGTTTTATGCATGCATTTTAATTCTTTTATTACGAAATGATTAATGTCAAATCGAGATTAAAACAATTTTTATAAAAATAAATCTTTAAATGTTTTGACACTTAAATTCAATTGATTCTTAATTTTAAAAGTAAAATCTTTAAAACCAAAATCGGCATGTCTTTTTAATGTAGAAACAAAGTTTTTAATAAATCCCTGATTGCAAAATTAACGAAGTTTTCAATTGAACCCAACATAAGCCAATCTTTCTTCAAAACCACTCGAATTTTTCCTAAGTAACAAACGGATTTTCAAATGTTTTCTCGAGGAACATACCAGATCCGGTCAAGGCTCGTGGGCCGGGTTTGGGGTGTTTCATAACAGCCCGATTCTGACCCTAATTGGAACGGTGGTTTCAGGACCACGAATCTGACTTAGAAAAATATTTTAATATTAATTTTCATATTTATTATGTGTGAATTGATGTGTGCAAAATTTTCATATTGAAAGTTGGTCGTTTTGGTGCTTAATTGTGAAAAAGGGCTTAATCGCATATAATAGTAGTAAAGCATAAAATAAGTGGAGGAACATTTTTTTTATCATCTTGTCTTCCTCATTTGTTGAAACTAAAGAAGAAAGAAAGAGCTTGAGCTCTCAAAACTTTCGACCCTTGCATGCTTGATTAAGGTATGTAATTGAGTTCGGTTTTTGATAATTTTTACATTTTTGAGATCATTGCTTTGAATACTAGCTAGCCCAAGCTTGAATTTGATGAAGTATTCATGAAATGCCATTGTTGATAGTTTGATGAAATTTGTGTTTAGTAATGGAAAATAAATATATGATGTTAGATTGATAAGTTTAATTAAGATATTTTGTTGGAAATGTTTAAATAGGATTAAATTGTGAAATTTTTAAATTGAAGGGGTCAAAATGTGATAAAAAATGAATTGTATGAGCTTGAATTAAGGCTAGGAATATTCAGCCCTTAAGAAGCTTAGTCCAATTTTGAGTATTTTGTGTTTTGTGTAATAGGGACTAAATTGTAAAAATGTGAAATGTTATGGGCAAAATGGTAATTTGCCAATTTATGTGTTTTTGGATTAAATTGAATGAAAATATGTTTGAATGATCTTAATTTGAATATGTTTAGATCAAGAACCAAAGAAATCAGACTTGGATCGGGGAAAAACGAAAATAGTTGAATAGCTGGTTTTTGTTGTTTGAAAATATCGGAGGTAAGTCTTTAGGCAATTAAACATCATTTATTTTTTAAATAACTTAGTTTAATATGCTGTTTGAAATCTATTGATTCATAAAAGAGCTAGTTGAATGTGTTTGAGCATAGTGTTTTAGTTTAATTCGGCGGGGTTATATCGTTTAAAAGTTCGTATGATTTATATCGAATATATGGAGTTAATTTTTGTTATATGACTTGTGTATGAGACAGCATCATAATAGTGATATTCGAGCTTTGAGCCTAGCAAGCTTTATGCTGGTGAATGTAATCGGGCTTATTGCCTAGCAGGCTGATTGCCAGTGAATAAGAATCAGACCTTGAGTCTAGCAAGCCTTGTGCCGGTGTGTGATTCAAGCTTATGCTTAGCAGGTTTTATACCAGTGATTTATTTTCAAACCTATGCTTAAAGAGTTTAAGTTGATGTGGAAATTGAGCTAAAGTTGAGATAAATGACTTTGTATATATTTGGCTACATGTGATGTTTTAAATAACCTTGTGTATTCGGCCATACAAGAAAGTATTATGTAATAATGGTGTATCTTATATATTCAGTTATATAGGTAAGTATTTATGTGGTGTTATAATTGAATTTGAATATTCGGCCAAATAGGTGTGTATATGCGTAATAATATATTTAATCTTACATGTTGGTCAAATGAGTTTGTATGATGATGGTATATGAAGTTGAATTTGGTTTTGTGAGCTAGTATAAAGGTGCGGAAGCTTAATTGAATTTTGTAATGATATTGGGATTTTTTTGAGAAGTTGACATAATTATAATATTATTGAGTTGATAATTGCTTATGACTTACTAAGCTAAGTTATCTTACTCTATGTGTTTTGTTATTCTATTTTATAGATTTTGGTTGTAAGTTACAAGCTCGGGGATCGCCATCGAAGTCATCTACACTATCGTCAACCTTCGGTACTTCTAAAAGTCTATGTTCGAACTTGTGGCATGTATAGACTATATTATGTGTTGAATTGATGTATTTTGTCCTTGTATATAGCCATGTGAAAATGGCTTGTTTTTAAGTTAATGTATAGAGTTTAAATGAAATGGAGTAAAGATGTTATAAACTAGTTAACCATATTTTGTAATGAAACAGTTTTTGGTTAGCAGCACTGACGTGATTTTGAAAAATCACCAAAAATAGGAGAAATGGAATTATAAAGTGAATAATATATATAATTAAAACTTATTGTGTCTATTTTATATGAAAGAAATAGAGTAGGCAAATGAATTTTATATTCTGTGATATTTGAATTTTAGTGAGACAGGGTCAAAATGGTATTTGAAGTTCCCTGTTTTGACTTCAGAAAATCATTAAAAATTGTAAAAAATGAGTTATGAGTTATAATTTATATTTCTAGATTCCTTAGTATATTTTCAATAGAAACAAGTGGGAACAACATATAAAAATTGTACAATGAGATATTTGAATTTAGGTTAAGAGAGGTCAGAACTGTTAGTCAGTGAAATAGGGGAAACTTTAATGAATAAACTGTACTAATTGATCACACCAAAATTTTTATAGTACGAAGATATATGAGCCTAGTTTCAAGAAAAATTTACGGATCTAAATTTTGAGTTTCGTAAGTCGAGTTATAGTCAATTTAGTCAACATGAAGCAGATGGATAGTTTCAATTTTTATGCCCCAAATTAGTAGTTAACTCTAGTAATGCCTCGTGCTCGACTCCGGCAACGGTCTCGGTTAAGGGGTGTTACATATGATTGGTATCAGAGCTACGGTTTGGTCGGTTCTAGGACTAACATAGCGTGTGTGAGTCTAGCTATACATGCCATAATATTTACTGCTATAGTGTGATGACTTTTGGCATTAGAAAATGTGTTTTCGTATAGTAAATGGATCCCGAAAGAGCTATAGCTGATGATGTCGAGAGTGTAGCGCCTACTCCCGCACATGGGACAACGCAAATTGAATCTCGACCTATTTTGGGTACCCATGAGGGGGAGGCTAGACAAGCCTTCTACCAAATGATGAGCGATTGATTTACTCAATATATTCGGACTAATCCGGTTGCACAACAACCTCCACCCCCGAATAATCCATCTACGATACATGTGGTACCTCTGATGATTGATCCGATGATATTTAACAGGCCTCCTGTAGATAAAATCAGAAAATACGGAGTCGAAGAGTTTAAAGTTAATGATGATGATGATGCTGAACGAGCTCAGTTGTGGCTTGATAATACTATCTGTGTGTTTGATGAGCTATCTTGTACTCCGGATGAATGTTTAAAGTGTACCATATCTTTATTACGAGACACCGCATATCACTGGTGGAATACAGTAGTATCGGTGGTCCTAAAAGAGGTAGTGACCTGGGAATTCTTTTAGAATGAGTTCTATAAGAAATACATTAGCCAGAGATTTATCGACCAGAAACGCAAAGAATTTCTAGAATTGAAATAGGGTCGTATGACCGTAACTAAGTATGAGCGGAAATTTGTAAGACTTATTAGATATGCTCGTGAATGTGTTTCAACTGAAGCTATCATGTGTAAAAGATTTGACGATGGTTTAAATGAAGACATTAAATTGATGGTTGGTATACTTGAAATTAAAAAATTCGTGGTACTTGTTGAACGAGCTTGCAAAGCCGAAGAACTCGGGAAAGAGAAGAGAAAAGCTAATTTTGAAGCCAGAGATTTCCTTAAGAGATCAACGAGTAAGACTTTTCACTCAGCATCGAAGAAGATCAGAGATGGTTCTAGTCAATTTAAGGCTACTTCGGACTTTTCTAGACAAGATCGAAACTGAGCTCCAGTGAGTTCACGAGCCACTTCGATTGCTAGTGTTGGCAATGATCGACAGAATAGATTCGAGTGTAAGCATTATGGTAAATGGCATTTTGGAAATTGTATATTGCATCCGTCTTGTTTTAAATGTGGATCGATGGATCATTTTATCCGGGAGTGCCCAATGTTAGCCGAGCAAAACACTATTCAGAATACGAGACCGAGCAACATGTCAGCGCGAGGCAGACCACCCAGGCATTCGGGTAATGTAGGTGGCAGTCAGAAAGGAACAAACGATACAACAGTTCGATCTGAGGCTCGTGCACCTGCTAGATCATATGCTATACGCGCTCGAGAGGGTGCTTCTTCCCCATATGTTATTACTGTTACTTTCACTCTTTATGATATTAGTGTTATTGCATTGATTGATCCTGGTTTGACTCATTCTTATGTGTGTGAAACATTAGTATCCAGTAAGACTCTACCTGTTGAGTCTACTGAGTTTGTGATTCGAGTATCAAACCCCCTGGGTCGGTGTGTATTGGTTAACAAAGTGTGTAAAAATTGCCCTTAATGATTCGAGATTCATGTTTTCTAGCCGATTTGATGTTGCTGCCTTTTGACGAATTTGATATAATTTTGGGTATGGACTGGTTGACTTTGCACGATGCCGTTGTTAATTGCAAAAGAAAGACTATTGATTTGAGATGTCAGAACAGTGAAATTATTCGGATTGAATCTAATGATCTGAATGGGTTACCAGTAGTAATATTATCGATGTTAGCTCGGAAGTATGTGAGAAAAGGTTATGAAGCTTACTTTGCTTATGTGCTTGATAGTAAAGTGACTGAAAAGAAGATTGAAACTGTACAGCTGTGTGCGAATATCCGGATGTGTTCCTTGAAGAATTACTGGGTTTGCCACCTATTCGAGAGGTAGAGTTTGGTATTGAGTTAGTTCTGGGAACGACTCCGATTTCGATAGCTCCATATAGAATGGAACCTACTGAATTGAAAGAGTTGAAAGCACAGTTGCAAGAGTTAACGGATAGAGGTTTTGCACGATCGAGTTTCTCTCCCTTGGGGTGCGCCAGTTTTATTTGTGAAAAAAGAAAGATGGAACTATGCGAATGTGTATTGATTACAGACAGCTAAATAAGATTACTATAAAGAATAAATACCTGTTGCCACGGATTGATGACTTGTTTGATCAGCTGAAAGTGGCTTCAGTGTTTTCAAAGATAGATTTGAGATCGGGTAATTATCAGTTGCAAGTCAAAGACTCTGTTGTGCCAAAGACTGCTTTTCGGACGAGGTACGGACACTACGAGTTTTTGGTTATGCCTTTCGGACTTACTAATGCACCTGCTATTTTCATGGAACTGATGAATCAGATTTTCAAACAGTATTTGGATTGGTTTGTGGTAGTGTTTACAGTTGATATTCTGATCTACTCCAGAGAAGAACCCAAGCATGCCGAGCATCTGAGACTTGTGCTACAAACTTTGCGAGATAAACAGTTGTATGCAAAGTTTAGTAAGTGTGAGTTCTAGTTACGTGAAGTCAGTTTTCTGGGCCATGTTGTTTCAGCATCAGGTATTCGGGTTGATCCGGATAAAATCTCGGCTATACTTGACTGGAAACCACCGAAAAATATTTTTAAAGTTCAAAGCTTTCTGGCGCTTACTGGTTACTATAGACGGTTTGTGCAAGGTTTTTCTATGATTGCTACACAGTTGACAAAGTTGTTATAGAAAGATGTTAAGTTCGAGTGGTCGGAAAAGTGTCAGAAAAGTTTTGATCAGTTGAAAGTTCATTTGACCGAAGCTCCAATGTTAGTTCAGCCTGAATCAGGTAAAGAGTTTGTTATTTATAGTGATGCATCTTTGAATGGTCTGGTTTGTGTTTTGATGCAGGAAGGCAAAGTCATAGCTTATGCCTCGAGACAGTTGAAGCCACACGAAAGAAACTATCCGACACATGATTTGGAGCTAGCAGCTATTGTGTTTGAGTTAAAGATATGGCGTCATTATCTGTCCGGCGAGAAATATCATGTTTATTCAGATCACAAAAGCCTGAAGTATTTGATGACTCAAAAAGATTTGAATTTAAGACAACGCTGATGGTTAGAGCTGTTGAAAGATAATGAACTAGTGATTGACTATCATCCGGGAAAAGCAAATGTTGTTGCGAATGCTTTAAGTCGAAAGTCATTATTTGCTTTACATACAATGAATGCGCATATGGTTATGTCTGATGATGGTTCGATAGTAGCCGAATTAAAAGCAAGACTGTTGTTTGTTCAACAAATTGGTGTTGTCCAAAAAGTTGATAAAGATTTGTTGGCAAAACGAGCTCAGTGTGGAAGTCATGTTGAATCAGAGTTTCGGATTGATGAGAATGATTGCTTGAAATTCAAAGATCGAATATGTGTTCCAAGGAATTCAGAGTTGATTCAGATGATATTGAATGAAGCTCATAGCAATCGATTATTTGTTCATCCGTGTAGCACGAAAATGTATAACGATCTGAAACAGTACTATTGGTGGCCTGGTGTGAAACGAGACATATCTGAATTTGTTTCGAAATGCTTAGTCTGTCAACAAGTAAAAGTTGAGCATCAGGTACCTTCTGGGTTACTTCAATTCATCATGATACCTGAATGGAAATGGGACAGAATCACTATAGATTTTGTATCTGGTTTACCTATGACACAGAGCAAGAAAGATGCAATCTGGGTTATAGTGGATAGATTGACCAAATCAGCTCACTTTGTTCCAGTTCATACGAATTATTCGCTCGATAAGCTTGCTAAATTGTATGTACCACAAATTGTGAGATTACATGGTGTTCCTATTTCTATTATTCCGGATAGAGATCCGAGGTTCACATCGCGGTTTTGGAAGAAACTGCAAGATGCATTAGGTACTAAATTGCATTTTAGCACTGCTTTCCACCCTCAAACGGATGGACAATCTGAGAGAATTATTCAAATACTTGAGGATATGTTGAGATGTTGTGTTCTCGGGTTTGAGGGTGCGTGGGAACGATACTTGCCTTTGATTAAATTTGCGTACAATAATAGTTTTCAATCGAGTGTCAAAATGGCACCTTACAAGGCTTTGTACGGTCGTAAATGTCGTACACCTTTGTATTGGACCGAGTTAAGTGAAAGCAAGATACATGGGGTTGATCTAATCAAAGAGACTGAACAAAAAGTAAAAGTGATCCGCGAAAGTTTGAAAGCAGCATCAGACCGTTAGAAATCTTATGCGGATTTAAAACGTAAAGATATAGAGTTTCAGGTTGGTGATAGAGTATTTTTAAAAGTATCACCGTGGAAGAAAATACTTAGATTCGGTCACAAGGGAAAGCTGAGTCCGAGATTTATTGGGCCGTACGAGATTATTGAGCGAATCGGGCCGGTTGCGTACAGGTTGGCATTGCCAGCTAAGTTAGAAAATACCCACAATGTTTTCCATGTTTCGATGCTTCGACGATATAGATCCGATCCTTCTCATGTGATTAGTCCATCAGAGATTGAGATTCAATCTGATTTGGCCTATGAAGAAGAACCGATTCGTATTTTGACTTGCGAAGTGAAAGAATTGCGTAATAAGAAAATTTCGTTGGTGAAAGTAATGTGGCATAAGCATGGGGTTGAGGAAGCAACTTGGGAACTTGAGGCTTCGATGAAAGAACGATACCCAAATTTATTCACTGGTAAGATTTTCGAGGACGAAAATCCTTAAGGGGGAGAGTTGTGTAACATCCGGGTTTTAGGGGTTATGCATTTAGTGCATAATCCAAGTGAAAGTGGGCTTAGTGTGTGTTTGGATGTGTTTTAGGGGTTCCTAAAACCCTAGGGTGTAGGAGAGTGTCTTAGGAAAATTTTGTTTTTAAGTGATAAGAGGGGGGGAGCTAGGCTAAGGAGGCCTTAAGGAAATTTGTAGGGACTCTTGGACATGGAATTGGGCTTGTCAAAGTGGCTGCAAGGCGCCACTTAGGGCCTTGGTGAATGACACCTCAAGCAAGGGAGAAGGGCTCAGGTTCGTGTCTTGTTGGCAGCAGGGAGTGTGGCTTTTATTTTGCTTTTTGCGTCAAGAGAGGGGAGAAGTGATGGACGGCATTTGGGACTTTGAAAAGGTAAGGATAAGACTTGTTTTCTCTTTTAAAATTCGGCTATAAGGTAAGGGATAAGTGTTGTTTAATTCAATTTATTTTGAATAGGTGGATAAGAGATAAAATAGGAGAGAAATTTGGGATTTGATAAGTAAGGAGGTAGTGGCCGGCCAAGGGGCTCTTAGAATGCCAATTTCGGTCATGAAAAGGGGGGATTAGATGCCGAAATTTAGTTTAGCAAGGTGCCGAATTGGTCTTTTCTCTCTAGCCGAATTTGTTCATTTTTCTGCCTAGTCTCATTCTTTTCTTCATGCCAAAATTTTATGGTGATCAACTCTCTTTTTTCCTCTTTCGATTAACTTGGCCGAAACCTTAAAGAACATTGAGGGCATTCCTTGTGTTTTCTTCTCTTCTTCCTCTCTACTACTAGGCCGAATCTACCTTTCTCATCCTACCTCTCTTTTATTTCTTTGGTAGTCTTAAAACCAATACCTACCCTTTTGATAGCCGAGTGTTCCATTTTCTTTTGAGAGCCATAGTCGAACCTTATAGCCCCATTCTCTACTCTTATTCTCTTCACCATTAAAGTGCCGAAACACCATCTTTACCTTGAAGCCGAATCTCAATCTTAATGTAGGCTGATTCTTTGCAAAGCCGTAGAGATCTATCATTAAGGTAAGGTTGCGATTACTCCTCTTCATTTGGGATTTATGTTATGGCCGAATGGCCCTATGACCCTTTAAAGTGTGTTAAGGCCGTTTGTAGGGGAAGGTATAATCTAACGCAGGAGATCTTTCGGGGTTCTTATAGCCAAAGTTTGCAGAAGTGATCCTTCGGGATTTGTGTGATCAAGGTAAGTGAGATATAATATTCGACCAAGGGCCATGTTCATGGATTTATGTACGGTAACCGATTTTATTAATGGATTAGCAGGGAATTTCGACAACTTTTTAGACCAGTGGTGATTCGGGATTTAGTTTAGCAAGGTAAGTGGTTGCTAATATTCGGCCATAGGCCATATCTTGGTATTAGTGCCTAACCGATTTCACCTATGGGTATTAGGAAGGAGTGCAATCAGTTTTGGTAGACTTTCGGGATTTCGAGGAACTCGTTAAGTAAATCAGGTGTGTACCCCACACTAGATCTTAATAGATTTATGGCAATGTTTTAATATATGCGTTATAATAATGTGAAATGTGGCCAAGGGTACCATGCAATGGTTCAAAGTACTCAGGTATGTAACCTTAACATCATGTTAATAAATGATATGAATATCTGGAATATGGCACATATGTGAATATTGATAAGAATGTGAAATAAGGCTTAAGGCATGATATTTGCATGATTTGTATGACATGGGGCATATGGGTGAATTTGAAAAGGGGAAGTGATCTGGTGGTTTTATACCACAATATCTGAATGTGGTGACTTATGTCACAATATCTGAATGTGGTGACTTATGTCACGTAATCTGAATGTGGTGACTCATGTCACAAAATAATTATCTGGTGGCTATGCCACGAATTTATAAGGGCGATGTGCCAGTCGACTGCAGCGACTGCCTTCGATGGTGTGTAGTGGATGGAGGGTCGACTTAGTAGTCCCCACGGTGTGATGGTTGGTACGGGTGATGTGTAGCGGATGGTTATCTAGGTTGGGTTCGGGAATGCATCATTATTTATATGTGCTATATGTATATGTATGATTTGATATGCCATAAACTGTTGGGACTTAGTGTTGGTGGTTATACACACTGAGTCTGTTTGACTCACCCCGTTGTGGGATATTTTTCAGGTGACACACAGTGATGGACCGGGTCGGCAGGAGCTTAGTGGTGGCCATGCTCAGCTTAAAGTTATTTTATTTGGACTTTTTATTTAGTTTAAATACTTTGGATTTATTTTGGGTTTTGTTATTGATGTAATAAGGCCTCTAGTATGAACTGTTTATGCATGCACTTGAATTATTCTATTATGACACGATTCTTACCAAATTAAAGTTAAGTAATTTTTCTTAAAAATAAATCCCAAAATGTTTTGACACCTAACACAAATGGTTTTCAGTTTAAATAAGTACACTCTCAGAACTCGACAACGTTTTCACCTTATGGTTTTGAAAATAAATTTTTCTCCAAATCTAGACTTAAAAATAATAAACTCGTTTACAACTCGAACACAACACGAATCAAATCTTCTTCAAACCAACCAAAGTTTTCCAAAGAAATAAACAAGTTTTGAACCGTTTTACTCAAGGAACATACCAGATCCGGTCAAGGCTCGTGGGCCGAGTTTGGGGTGTTTCAATTTGGTATCAGAGCCCAGTTTTTAAAACTCTCGGCCTTGGATTTAAAGCCCACAACGTTTCCAAATCGAGCCCAAATAAGTTTTATGAAAATCTTTTTGGAATTGAGCAGGTTTTTCTGGCATGGCACCTAAGTCTCCGACCTGAAGTCCACCAGGTAAGTACCCTATCTATTGTGTGAATTATATTACGATTTGTAGAAGGGTATAAATGGAACGTAGATTAGTATATTAAGTACTTGAACTATAGGACTAGTTCACCCCAACAATTACATAAAACTTTAATGCCTAATTAAACAAACCTGTGACTAAGTCGCCGAGTTAGGGTGTGGCAACCATTATGCGCATGTCTAGGATTGGTTTCGGTGGGAGCCTAGTATTTAAGTAGTCCTAGCGACTCACCTCCTCTCCACTCGAATCCTACCTGGTGCGTAGTGACGGTTCACCTTAACCAAGAGGACTTATTCACGGGCTAAACTCAATAATTAAAACCCGAAAGGGACTAGCCATATTTTTATAAAAACCCTAGTTTTAAAATCCTCAAATTACCCTTTTGATTTGTAAAAACTATTCTATAAAATTTTTCTGAAATATTCCCGATTTACAAAATTACCTAAATACCCCTGGTTGTAAAATTACTAAAATGCCCCTAGCTTGGAAAATTTTTTTTATTACCATACTACCCTCGACTTTTACTAAGATATTTTTCAAAATACTAGAAACCTCTATTTTTGCAAAATAATAAGATACCCTGATTTGGAAAATTTACGAAATTACCCCTGGTTTACGAAATTACCAAAATAACCCCGATTTCCAAAACTTCTGCCATACCTTTGATTTTTTCAAAAATACCCTAGAGTTTTGAAATTTCAAAGTGCCCTAATTTATTAAAATTTTCAAATTGACCCCGATTTATTACCCAAAATACCCCTGTAGGACAAATAACGAAAATACCCCTGGATAGGAACAGACAAACAAATGTTCGAATAATGAATGTGTGTGTGATAGATACTATTGAGTGTGTGTATTTCTCTGAATGAGGGTAGAAAACTTGGAATGAAAACTCTGAATGATCGAAAGAACTACTATTAAGCTCTTTTCATAAAACTGTTCGCGGATAAACAGTGGAACAAATACTAATACATAAAATTTCTTAAATCAGATTAAAGAGCGATCGTAGACATGAGCTCTAGGGGACGTGGTCGTAATGTGCAAGGACGTGGTAGAGGCAGAATGACTGTGTCGGAACCCGTTAGGTCGGGTCAAGGGTCTGAAAATGAGGTACCACCACCCCCACCACCAGCTGTTGGTGTTGAGCAGCAAGATCAGACGGGGGATGATGCTGTATCGCAGGCGGTGCTGCGAGTTCCGGAAATGGTGGCTGGAGCAGGTGGAAATATAGGAGCTCGAAAATCTGTACCTGAGTGACTCCGAGCCAATGGAGCTGAGGTGTTCCGTGGCGTATCTGGTGTGGCACCCAGTACTGCTGAGTATTGGTTGGAGGCGACCGAACGGATTATGAATGAGTTGGATCTGACTGCTGAAGAGAAAGTGAAAGGAATGGTGTCGCTACTTCGTGATGAGTCATATCAATGGTGGCTCACAGTTCGGGAAGATAGATAAATTTGTGGCTTTAAACCCTAGACTCAGCTTAATATCGATCCTTCGGAACTTTCATCCTTGATACCCAACTTGTGCTCTTTCGATCACTTATTTCATTTTGAGTACATGTGTTTTTTTTTTAAACTCAAACTCGAGCACTTGCTTCATGTACAACAATTTTTCGAGCATTTGATACTTCTTTTCAACTCCCCCAAACTTATTTTCAAACGATCCTTTGAATAGTACTGAGTCTAGTGTTTGGGATGATTTTTTATAAGTAATTAAGAGAAAGTTGATGGCTAAATATTGCATAGGTCCAAATAAACTTAGGCCATATAGTCTCAAAATTGGGTTTCAAAGGATAATTTTATCAGGGTTGGCTTGAAAGGCTCAAACGGTCCAAACAAAATTTTGCCTAAATCATTTTCAATATTCCATGCTTCCTAGGATTTCGCCTCAAGAAATTACTAAGTCAATTCTAAAGACTTAAGCTTTCATGCATGCCTAATTTTTTCGTAAAGAACTAAAAATTTTATGGTATGAATTTGTATGCTTTATTAAAAATACATTCACATCTTTATTAAGCTAACATAATAAATTATTGAAATAACAGAACTTTATTAATACTAAAGTTTAGCATAAGTAACAAAATTTCAATTTATTGAACAAAAATATATCCTAAGCATAATTAAAAGAACATTTTATTCTGAATGGAATCAATTCAAATTTTCAGTCCCCCCTACTTAAAGTGAACAATGTCCTCATTGTTTAAAGTGAATAAATACTATACACCAGGTAGGATAATTAGAAAAGAGGAGGTGAGTCAAATTGACTGCTTAAGTACCAGGCTCTTTCTAAAATCCAGTCCTAGACATGTCTATATTTATTGCCACACTTTAGCCTTTGAGACTTGTTCAGATTTTATTCATGCTTTCTATCTCTTATTTTATTGAGCAAAAAAAAAATAAAAATAAAAATTCCTAATTGACCTAATCCAAAGATACTTAAGAAAGAAATAAAAGTTGAAGTCCTCCCCTTTTTTTATTTGTTCGCCGATCCTTCCGAATTTGACTCATCCTTTGCTCCATTAGTATTATTCTTGCATAAATCGCCTTGCTCCTTCTTCGATGATGAAAGCCATGGTTCAAATATGAAATCTGGAAACTCAGGCACAAAAATAAATGGGTCATTTTAAATCTTCTTGAGGGCACTCCTCATTGAGTCATCTCTTATTTTTGCATATCTCCAGTAGGCTTGTTGCTGCCATTGCATGTGCTGCATCAAGTCCATCAACTTCAACAGTTCATCACGAAGGTCTGGGCTAGGTGATGGATCTCTAAACATTGCGGGCTCGATATCAGGTTCAACTTCTGGATCCATCGATTTTGCCTCATGAGGGATGTCAGTTGATGGCTCTGGCGGTATTTCCGTGGGATCATCTTCTGCTTCTTTGGGATCCTCGCTCTCTTCAATTCGTTGCTGAAGAACAGAATCTCCGGCTACACGGTAGAGGTCCCAATCAGTGATTCTGCCTTGACTATACTCTGTCTGTTTTACATCCGCAAGGAGTTTTGCTTTTAAGCACAAAATTGTGATGGTAATTGGGAAATAGGCAGGGCCAGATCGTCTAACGGCACAATTTCGCATTTCTCTCAGGATGATTTTGCCCACATCAATGGTCTTTCCAGTTAGAATCGAGTATAATAGGACCATTCGCTCTAATGAAATTGTAGTCCCATGCGAACTAGGCATAAGGCTGAAACGGATGAAATAGAACCATACCTTCGCTAGAGGTGTCAAATACTCCCTTCGACACGTGTGGATTCCTTGCTTTGACACAGTCCACTTGGAACCTGGAACTGTGAGTTCTTCGAGGATTTCTTGCAGATTTTCAGGCTTAACATTGCTCAACAGAGAGGAATATTCATCGTTGTCGAAATCAGGTAATTCAAAGAACTCATTAATAGCACTAGAATTTATTGGTACCTTGATTCCTCGAACTGGAACTTCAGTCAATTCATTAAAAGTTAAGTTCACGTAGAATTCACGAACTAATTCTTCATCCACACTTGGTCTTTTTTCACAAAACAATTCCCAATTGAGGGCTTCAACAACTTGGTGAATACGTCCATAAAATCTCTGTAGTTGCTTTCCTTCAATGTGAAGCCTTTCTCTGCATGCATCTGTTGATTTTTGAAGATACTTTCGTATCTTATTTTGGCTTCTTCACAGTGAAATTTGCTTTGTGTTTTGTCGATTTGAGCGGAGGGACGAGTTCTTTTACGAGTCATGATGGACCTTGTAGGTTTTAAGAGCTCTAAAAAAATAACAATATACTAATGAATCAAAGGAAGGAAATTAAAGGAGGGATGGCTTAATTTGGGGAAAGGTAGAATGTGCGCATAAGCACACAAAACAGCAAGCAGCTAGCGTGCAAGGTGCTGCAGCAGGTTGCAAGCAAGCAGGTGACGTGTAGAGCAGGCCACGACACTGGTTCGTACAAGAAGGCTGCTGGAGAAGCAGCAGGCGTGCGGTCTTGGCCTGGGCAGGAGCTGGCGCTGGCGAGTGCTGGAGCTGGAGTTGCTGCTGTTGGCCGAATGGAAGCTTGGGGACTAGGGGCTTGCGGCAATTGAGGTGGAAGGGAAGTTGTATGATGAGTGAATGGGGTGAATCAAGGGTGTAATTTATAGATGCAAGAGTATAAATTCGGTCACATTATCTGAATGTGGTGTCTTATGACACAAAATAATTATCTGGTGGCTATGCCACGAATTTTATAAGGGCGATGAGCACGTCGACTGCAGCGACTGCCTTCGATGGTGTGTAGCGGATGGAGGGTTGACTTAGTAGTCCCCACGGTGTGATGGTCGGTACAGGTGATGTGTAGCGGTTGGCATCTAGGATTGGGTTCGGGATTGCATCATTTTATTTAAATGCCATATGTGTATGTATGTTCTGGTATGCCTGAATCTGTTTGGACTTAGTGTTGGTTGTACACATTGAGTCTGTTGACTCACCCCGTTGTGGGAATATTTTTCAGGTGACGCTCAGTAATGGACCGGGTCGGCAGGAGCTTAGTGGTGGCCATGCTCAGCACGAACTTTATTATTTGGACATTTTATTTTATTTAAGTACTTTGAATTTATTTTGGGTTTGTTTTGATGTAATAAGGCCATAGTATAAACTGTTTTATGCATGCATTTTAATTCTTTTATTACGAAATGATTAATGTCAAATCGAGATTAAAACAATTTTTATAAAAATAAATCTTTAAATGTTTTGACACTTAAATTCAATTGATTCTTAATTTTAAAAGTAAAATCTTTAAAACCAAAATCGGCATGTCTTTTTAATGCAGAAACAAAGTTTTTAATAAATCCCTGATTGCAAAATTAACGAAGTTTTCAATTGAACCCAACATAAGCAAATCTTTCTTCAAAACCACTCGAATTTTTCCTAAGTAACAAACGGATTTTGAGCAATAAGGATAGGATTTTGAGCAGGATTTGCTCCGTTCCCTTGGTTTATATTCTCGAGATTCATTCCTTCGGTGCTTCTCTGGTTTGCTTGTCTTCTTCGTTCGCGAAAGGTTCGTTCTATTTCAGGGTCCACAGGGAGTAAGTCAATAATCTGGTCAATACTCATAAACACCTGAAATATTCATAGAAAAGTTAATTAAGTTAAAATTTAAACAGGGAACTAAATAAACCAAAATGTAAAACAGATTCACAAATAATGACTTTGAAAAACAGTCCCCAGCAACGGCGCCAAAAACTTGGAACGGTGGAAATGTGCAAGTGTACACAATCGTAACAAGTAATAAAAGTGACAAGTAAATGTCGAGTTATCGTACCCACAGAGACTGTAAAAGAATTATTTATGAAATAATTTCAAACACTTTGGTTAGGGAAAAATATTTGATTTTTGAAAACTATTTGAAAACGAAAAGAAAAACAAAGTAAATTAAAATAAAACAAAGTTCAAGTGTGCGATTTCAAAGACAGATTTTAATCAAGATGACATAATTGTATTGGTTTAATCACATTTCCTACCTTAGAATTATTAAACTTGTATTTATACTTCTTAAAACATGGCAACTCGGTAATTTGCTAACTATTGAACATATTTACAAATAAAAAATCCATCTATCTCTTGTAGATATTTCTATGCCAATTCGACCGATTAAACAGACTGCAAAAAGTAAACATGTTATTGCACATACATACTCATTAAATTAAACAATCTCTCGCATATTCCTATGTCGATGCAAACGATTAATTCAACCTAACAAGCATATAAAAGATCATGTGAAGTAACAAGGTATTTTTACCTGTGAAACAATTTAATCACAAAAATCCTGCAAGTTATGCAAGGCATACATATTGTCAAATACAATGCTAATTTAATCTTCAGCTACCTTAGAAGAATTAACATGCACAGATTAAGTATTGTGTCCATTAATTACAATTTAAATGGGTTTAAATAATTAATTCATTAGCTATCTAAACAATTATAATGCTAGATAACTTAGCATAATTTTACTTAATCAAACATTTCACCGAGGCATTTAACAGCATAAACATAATTTTAATAATCTAAGAGGGCGAAATGAAATAAAACCAACACGAATTAAATTCAAGCTAAATCGATTAAACTAAACATTTCAAAAGCATGAATATCCATAAACATGTTCGTCAAAACAACAACAAATAATTTAAAGAGATAGGAAACGAGAAACAAATCCGGTGGCTCTCCGTGACTTGTCTACTTGATTCTTCCTTCATTCTTCGTTGTCCTCGGCTATCAAGGGGGCTTATGAAAACTTCAAGTGCTGGTTCAAATGGCTGGAAAACACCTCTTTTCCAAGAGGGGAAATCGGCACAAGAACAAGGGAAAAATGGAATGAAAATGAAGGGAGAAAAGTTGAGAGAAAAGAAGAGAGAATGAGAGAATGTTGGAGAATTGAGGGATGATTTGAATGAGCAGCTAGGGGCTGTATTTATAGGTGTTAGGGGCTGCTAAAAATAGCAAAAAATCAGCAGCAAAAGAGTCCCTCTTGGCCGGCCATCCTATGTGGCAAAGTTGATGGATTCAACTTTGCTAAAATTAGCTTGGACAAATCTTTAAACCCATGAATTTGGAGGGGTTTGAATGGGATTTTGAGAAGTCTTCAAGGGCTTCTTTCCAACTCAATTAATCAGCAAATAAGCTGATTTGGGCCTTCATTGTGGACGTTTTGGCCTGCCCAATTGGTGGCTGGTCCGGTTCAATTGGTTCGGTTCAACCAGTGCGATTTTACTGGACCCTTTTTCATAATTAATTAAAAATAATTTATTTAGCCCAAATTAAATTGGGAATAAATTAAAAGTAATTATATTATGATTAAATATTTATAATTGGACCGTCTTGGGCTGGAAATAGAGTCGCCTTGACACTTCAAATCACTTCTCAGTTTTATTCTTCGAGCAGTGTCTGCCGAGCCAATTTTTTCCCTTTTTGCGACTCTGTCGAAAATAGTCAAAATTAAACAAAATTAACTATAGAATTAATTACAATTCAGCATGTTCATATTTTTAGCACAAATTAATTATTTTATAATATTTAATTATTTTCTGACAAGAATTTACTCGAAACCACATGAATTTGGGTCAAAAAGGGCATCAAAAAGTATATAAATTTTCGTGTTTCCAACGACAACGGTAGTTTGTTAGCCGAGTTGCAAGTGAAGCCACTGTGGGTTGAGTAGATTAAAGTTAAACAGTCATTGGATGGAACTCTGGGTTCTCGATTCAAGCAAATTGAGAATGGGGAAACGATGGATTTTGGGTTAAATAGTGACGGGTTGTTGTGCTTCCGTGGTAGAATTTGTGTGCCAAGGGACCAAGAGCTAAGGAAGTCTATACTACGGGAAGCGCATAGTAGTTCCTATGCTATGCACCCCAGAGGAACAAGAGGTATCGGGACTTACGAGAGCTTTATTGGTGGCCGGGATTGAAACGCGAGGTTACGGAGTTTGTGGGCAATTGTTTAGTATGTCAACAAGTGAAAACGGAACATCAACTACCATCAGGGTTATTCCAGCCGATTAAGATTCCACTATAGAAGTGGGAGCGGGTTACTATGGATTTCATTAGTGGGCTACCCTTGAAGCCTTCTAAGAAGGACTCTGTGTGGGTGATTGTGGATCTATTAACTACGTCTGCCCAATGTATACCAGTCCGCACCGACTACTCATTACTGAAGTTGGCAAGGTTGTATGTAGTGGAGATTGTGAGATTGCATGAGGTTCCAGTCTCTATTATATTTGATAGAGACCCTCGTTTTACATCTCGCTTTTGGAAGAAGTTGCATGAAGCACTGGGTACGAGGTTGGATTTTAGTACAACATTTCACCCTCAGACTGATGGTCAGTCGAAGAGGGTAATACAAGTTTCGAAGGATATGCTGAAAGGGTGTATAATTGAGTTTCGAGGTAGTTGGGAGGATTACTTGTCGTTAGCTAAATTTGCGTATAATAATAGTTATCATGCAAGTATTGGAATGGCACCATATGAAGCACTATATGGGCGAAGATGTCGTACTCCGACTTGTTGGACTGATTTGGGTGAGTGACGAGTATTGGGTCCAGAGTTGGTAGCATACACCGAAGATAAGGTAAAGTTGATTCGGGATCGGTTGAAGGAGGTGGCGGATAGGCAGAAGTCCTATGCTAACCTCAAACAGAGAGAGATTGAGTATGCAGTGGCGGAGTTTGATTTTCTCAAGGTTTCCCCTTGGAAGAAGGTGTTAAGGCTTGGTCGGAAGGGCAAGTTAAGCCCTAGATTCATTGGGCCAGTTGCCTATCAACTGGAATTGCCTTCTGAACTGAGCCAAATAAACAATGTGTTCTATGTATCAATACTAAGGCATTATCGCTCAGACCCTTCTCACATCATGTCAGTTGAGGAAATTGAGGTTAGACCAGACCTAACTTTCGAGGAAGGGCCAATTTGATTAATTGATCAAGATGTTAAGGTGCTAAGAAGGAAGTCTGTCCCTATGGTCAAAGTGCTTTGGCGTAACCATAATGCCGAGGAGGCTACTTGGGAATCTGAGGAGGCAATGCGACGATAATACCCTCACTTGTTTCAATCAGGTAAATTTCGAGGCCGAAATTTTTTTTAGAGAGGTAGAATTGTAACGCCCAAAATCCCGAAACTCTAAATTTCTATGCACTGAAGTTGGTATGTAGAAGTAGCACTTAGAATATTAATTTTAAGGTATTACCAGGGTTATTTGAAGCCTAAGGGATAGGTAAGACCATAGGGAAAATTTTAATTTTTGCCTTAGTGGACCATAGTCTCAGGTATTAGGCCTCTTAAACAGATTAAGGGGAAAATAGGACACAATTGGGCCTGTGGTCCAGTGGCAAGGTGGCGTCACTTGGGGAGCTACAAGGTGGCGTTACTATCAGGTGAAGAGGTCTAAGGTTCGAGGCTTAAGAGTGGTGAATTGAGGGGTTTTATTTTTGCACATGGAAAAAAGGTAGGGCGCTAGAGTGGACTCTGGAGGGGAGTGTTCAGGAGAGATACTTAAGGTAAAGATAAGAGAGTAAAGATAGGTGATTGAGGTGTGGATGTGTTGGTGCCGAATTGGACTGTGGGGGGAGGTAGTTTCGGCGTTGGCTATAAAATGGGGGTGCTGAATTCCTTTGAAAGGTTCCTTGGGTTTCCATTATTTTTTCTTTTCTTCCCATCATTCTTTTTCTTCCATTGCCGAATTACCATCATCCCTTTTTGCCGAAATCCCTATTTGTGCCGATTCTTTGTTGTTTTTCCTCCATCAGAAATCTGTTGATCAAGTGTTAAAAGTTGGATCTCGTTCAGTAGCTATCTAGGCCGCAGGATCAAAGGTGGGATTCGGTAAGTACTCAGTAAACCTCCTTAGTGTGTTTTGTTAAAAGCCGAAGGCCTATCTAACTTCTCCTTGCCGTTAACCTTGTATTAACAAGGGTAGGGTTCAAAGATCGCAAGTGTGGTAAGGGTCGTTAGCAAGTGGTAAGTGTACTCGTCTCAGTTGTGGATTAGTGGGTGGCTGAATGTAAGTATGGCTTATAGAGGTGACTTGTGTGGAATATGAGTCACTTTATTGTTGATAGTATTTGTGTGGGTGCAGATCTACGTGAATAGTAGCTAAGGAAGGGCTACTAGAACTGGTGGCACATGGTAAGATTATGGTAAAGCTTCGGTTGTTGGGTAAATACTGTGGTTAAGTGTGTATTGATTGGAGATTGGTATTGGTTGTAGGTTCAACGCTGAGGATAGTGTAGCACGTCGCATTAACCAGGTGTGTACATACACTTCACACACGATAAATCGGTGAAAGCCGAAATCTCGAAAACTTGAAATACCGAAAAGCTGAAAAGCTGAAAGGTTGGTGCCGGCAACCACATGAGCGTGCGAACATTCGTGTGGGAACACTGATACGATTACCGGGGCCAATAGAGCGATCTCATGGTCTCAGGCCACTGTTTGGCTGACCGGGTCAGACGGGGCTAAATGGGCCTGCCGAGCTCGTGGGCCTAAGTCGATAAGAGTTCAGATGTGAAATTGAAGGATGGAATGATATGGATGGCTGTATGATTTGATTATGATCGGGCCTAATGGGCTACATAAACATGATTGGGCTTAACGGGCTATATGGACATGATTAGGCTTAGTGGGCCTTATGGGATTTTAGAAATGCATGCTAGGGTTTTAATGGACTCTAGGCCTAGTTCCGATATATTCTTAAATGGCATAAAACTTAAGTTAATAATCAAACATGTCTGTGGATAAGTCGCTAGGTTAGAGTGTGGCAATAGACATATGCATGTCTAGGATTGAATCTAGGGAGAGCTTGGTACTTAAATGGTCCTAGTGACCCACCTCCTCTTCTTTGGGATCCTACCTGGTGCATATCACTTTAGCTGCTAGGACTTGTTGATGGGCCAAAGTTCATAACTAAAACCCGAGATGAAAGAAATTACGAAAATACCCCTATAGGGTAGATTTACGAAAATACCCCTAGGTAGTGAAATGACTAAAATACCCCTAGGTGCTTAATGTGTGAAAATGTGTATGTTGCATTCATGAGATATATGTTGCACTTGGGTGGGTTTGATGATACGGAGGAAGATATGTGAGGATCGCATAGTCGCTTGACGACCGTGGATCCACCGGTGGCGTTAAGCCCATTATATGCTTAGCAGCCTGGCTGCAACGTTTGAGTAGTGCTGCTGTTGGTGCTACCTTTGGAGTGTAGGGATGGGTGGGTTGATACTTATATCCCCACAAGGGTGTAGGGTTGGAAGGGAAATGGAGTGCAGGGTTGGATTTGGGATGGGAGCATTACATTCGTGTGATACTGATGTGATATGAGGTCATTGTGGGCTAAGGCCCAAGACCACCGATTTTGATAGGGCTTAAGCCCAATGTGATAATTGCATGTTGATTGGATTACCAAGGGTCGTACACACTGAGTTTTGAAACTCACACCCTTTTATTAAATGTTTCAGGTGACCCTCAGTAGACGGCTCGACGTGGGAGAGGACTCGGAGATGGCCACACTACAAGATATTTAGAAGTTTTTTGTTTATTTGTTTTGAATGACTTTATTTTATTTACTTTGGGATGTAATAAGGCCTATAATTTCCAACTTGACTTTATCTTTGGGTTATTATTGTTTCAACTAATTAATTATTAAACTTAAATAAATTTCTAAAGTTTAACATGGTTTTCGAAATAACTGTAACATATGGACATTTTCTTAAAACATGGGCTTTCATCATAACTTAACAAGTTGCTTAGAATTTGGGTTTCTAAGCCTTAAACTTAAGTTTTAACTAAGCGAAGTCGTTTTGAATTATCCCTTTGATGTGACATCACCAGATTCGACCATAACGTCTGGGCCGGGTCTGGGGGTGTTACACATTTTATACATTCTTCCCGAGTTAAAGACATTTCATCGAATACTCGGATAGTATTCTCTAACAAGAACTCGGCTCTCTCAACGTCATCATCATTGGTAAGTCTGAATTCTTCTGCCCCATACTTACAGATTTTGTCTGGAGGCTTGCTCAACAGATTCGAATACATAACCGGAGGTACAACTGAAGTCTAAAGGGGATTAACCGGGGGCGGTGGTTGTGAAACAGTCGGGTTGTTTCTCATAAATTGAGTGAACCACTCACTCATCATCTGGAAGAAAGCTTCTTTAGCTTCTCCCTCTTGACCGCTCGTAGCCGGCCTCGAATCAAAGGGCGTTGTCCCTTACGCAGGAGCAGGTGCATTACTTTCTACATCATCAGCTATGACTCTTTTGGGATCCTTTACTATATGAAAAATCACATTTTTCACGTCAAGATTCATCACACTATCATAGTTCAAATATATGCCATGTATGACTAGACTCTTACATGCTACGTTAGTCCGAGAATCGACTAAACCATAGCTCTAATAGCAATCAAATGTAACACCCCTAACCCGTATCCATCGCCGGAATATGGTTAAAGGCGTTACCAGATAGATCGAAAACTTTTACAGACATTTCATACAATCACTCATCACTCACAATCAAGGTGTCCCTTTTATAGGTCAACAAGACCTTAATCCTGCTTTAGAATAGGGTTGTGACTAAACTTAATACATAGGAAAGTTCTCAGAAATTTAAATCTTTTCTATATTACTGAGGTCACACGCCCGTGTGGGCAAGCCGTGTGTCTCTAACGGCTACTAGACACACCCATGTCTCCTGGCCGTGCCAAATCAGAGCATGCATACTGACTTATCCACACGGCCACCAGGCACGCCCGTGTGCCATGGCCGCGTAACATTAGGTTAGCTACTGACTTAACCACACGGCTACCAGGCACACCTGTGTACCATAGCCGTGTAAAGTTAGGCTAGCTACTCACTTAACCACAAGGCTACTAGGCACGCCCGTGTGCCACAGTTGTGTAGGCAAACAGGCCATTTGTAAAGCCACAGTGCCACCTACATTAATATCATACCGACAAACAATATACCAATTCTTATCATACACAATTGACAATTAAAGACGTACAAAATAATCAACAAGTCTCCACATTCTATTTCATTTCCATTCATGCCAATTTACACAACTAAAACACATGTATATGTTCAATCATGATTCATCCACATTTACCTTTCTTTTAACCATTTCTTTGATCACTCAAACATACTCATAATGCATCCATATGCTTACCATAGCCTTGACCATTTCATTTGCTATCAAACCATACCAAATCAAGCATCATATAACATAATCACTCATGCATATCATCAACATTTATCTAGCTGCATCTCATGCCTATTTATATACATTTCAAATTTAACCCAAAATGACTAGCCTATACATGCCATATTTAGCTATATACATATCCAAAAGGTACCAAAATGAGATAGGTAGTGTGATGACGATCCTCGACTGTCCCGAGCCTTTTGTAGCTTTGACGACCTATAAAACAGAGTAAACACACACAGAGTAAGCTTTTCAAAAGTTTAATAAGCCATATACAAATAAACTTGACATAAATCATTCATAAACATGTCTATGTGAATTTATTTACATTTCTTCAATTCAAGCACATATATAACACTTTGGCTCACCTGATTTGCCATTGCTTTCAAATTCATCACATCTCAAATATCTCATTTGATCATACTTCAAATATACACATATATCACAAAGGTTCATTTGCATTAATTCACATACATGCTTACCTTTTTATGCTTATACAAAGCATATATATGTATATATATATATATACACTTCAACGTACCTGAAACGAATGTACAATTCACATATTCATTCATTTCTCAGATTTGCCCATTGAACTGTTCGAAATCTAATAGGATACTTAGAATGCTCGTAATAGTCATACAATGCCAACGTCCCAGACGTGGTCTTACATGTAATCGAATATCGATGCCACTGCCCCAGACAGGGTCTTACACGAATCAATATGATGCCAATGTCCCAGACATGGTCTTAGACGTAAATCACATTTCGATGCCAACGTCCCAGACATGGTCTTACACAAAATCTCGAATCAATGCCAACATCCCAGACGTGGTCTTACATGATATCACACAACAGACACCTATGTCTTGACATAGTTAATCCTATCGATTCCTAGGTTCGTACGAGACTTTTCGGATGTTAGCAGTGTGTCGATCATATCTTTGATTTCATATATATAACATCTCTTATGCATTCATCATTATCAATAATAATATGAACATTCATAATTCAATACTAATATATTTATTTGTATATCGACTTACCTTGGATTCGGATATTCATTCGGACTCGGTTAATCGATTACTTACGCTTTCCCTCAATCGAAGTCTATTTTCTTCGGTTCTTGATATATACATATTCAAATATAACCCTTCAATTCACTATTTCATCCAATTCAAATACAAATACAGACATTTAGGGCAATTTGTAATTTACCCCTCACATTTATACATTTGGACAATTTAGTCCCTAATTCTCAAAATCACAAATTACACTTAATATGCTTACACCCATGTTTAGCCGAATACACCCCATGATCATATCAATCCATACATTTCATTTATTACACAATCTAGTCCCTCAACATGCTATTTTCACAATTTAGCCCTAATTAGCTAAATTCATAAAAAATTCAAGAACAAAACATGTTCATTAAACACATATCTTTCATTTAACACCAATACTCATACCAAAGCTCACCATTTCATCAATGGCACATCTTATAAACAACATAAATTCTCAAAATTAAGACATGGTTTTTGAAGCATTTGAAACAACGATTATGAAAACGTAGAAATTATCAAAAACCGATCGAAAACATACCTTGAATTTAAGCCCTCAAATGGCCGAACCCTAACTTGTATATTTTCTTCTTTTCCTTTGCTAGATTTTGGCACTAAAAGATGATAACCATCATCTTTCATATGTTTGTTTTATTTAATATACATATTAATGCCAATTTACAATATTAACCTTTCAATTAATCATATAAAACATTTAAACTATGGACATGCTTATCCATCCACTGTCCACTATCCTTAAGAGTGGCAAAATTTCTATTTAAAGGCTCCAAATTATAAAGACATCTGCCATTTGATACTTTCACATTTTACCATCAATTTTTTTCATTTTATGCGATTAAGCCCTTTCTTTCAAATTAAGCATACAAACGAATAAATTAACTTACGGAAATTTAGCACATGCTTAATCACATATCATAGACACAGAAAATATAATTAAAATATTACTCTAACTCAGATTTATGGTCCCAAAACCACTGTTCCGACTAGGGTCTAAACCGGACTGTTACAGGTTTTATAGTACTCGAAGCAACGATTACAAAAACATAGAAATTATCACAAATCGATTTAAAAACATACCTCAATCAAGCTCAAACCTAGGCCGAATATAACAAAGCTTCAAAATATTTCTATTTCTTTAAAGAATCGGTGGAAACGATGAATATAGTGGCTTATTTTAGCCTTTTGTTTATTATAATTTCTTTAATAATAAATTTCTAATTTTAACATTTTAATTAAAACATATAATACATGTATATTTCATACCCTTTACCGTCCATGCTATAATTCCATGGCTTAATTCCATTTTAAGGCCTTCATATTAAAAGAACATAGCATTAAAGCACTTTAACAATTATCAAGGCACTTTTGCATTTTACGCGATTTAGTCTTTTTCTTAAATTAAGCAAGCAAACAGATAACTTAATTCACGAAACTTTCACACATTCTTATTCACATATTTCAAGCACCAAAAATAATATTAAAATGTTTTACTGACTCAGATTTGTGGTCCCGAAACCATTATTCTAACTAGGATCTAAATAGACTATTACATAAATAGCTATGGAATTCAAAACCAGAGGTCCTTATATGGTAATTAGATCATTAAGAAAAGTATGTAGATTTTTCTTGGTGACTCATCCATGGAAAATGAGAAAAAGGCTAAGGACTAAATTGGAAAGTGAAAATTTTAATTAATTAAAAGATGATAAAATAGATATCATCTTATTTTCTCATCTTCTTCCCCAAAATGAAACATGGAAGCCCTAGGAGAGAAAGAAGAGACTTTCATGGCCAAATTGGGTAAGTTTCGTTGTCTTGTTTTTAGCAATTTTGATATTTTTGGAATCGGGATAACTTAGTCTCTCTATTTGGGGGATCAATTTGAAAAGTTATCAAAGTATGAAAATGGGTCATGGATGTATATGCTGGAAATTAGAAATTTATGGTAGAAAATTAAATATTATTGATAGATAAACAACTTTTACAAAGTGATTTTTGATGAAAACATGATTTAGGGACTAAAATGTAAACTTGTGAAATTGAAGGAAAAATTTTGAAATTTTATGAATACATGTACTGTAAATTTTGTAATGGGGCTTTGGTTAGGCTTGGAATAGGGAGTAATTTGCACAAGTTTCATCTTCCGAGCCTAGGGACGAAAATGGAAATTACGAAAAAGTTAGGGGCAAAATAGTAATTTTGCCTAGGATGAAAATTTAGTCCACATGAGTGTAAAATATTATAAATTGATGTTAAATTTACTCGTATAGATCTGGGTAGACCAAATTTGGAGTTAAAACGAGGAATGATGAAATTGTCGGATTAGTAGATTTTATGTACACGAACCTTTGTCGAGGTAAGTTCGTGTAACTAAATTATGTTTATTTACATGCTTGTTTTGATTGTGATTATGTAAATTGTATACGTGTCATATATATGTGAAAGGATTACATATCTGATCAAGCCCGATAAATAAAAATGTTCAAATTAATTGATAAAGCCCGATAGATGTAAAAAGCGTAAACGATGGAAATGTTGCTTGTATGCTCAGAATGGATGTGGAATATTATCATATGAATTATATGGATGTTAAAGATGTATGAAATGATCATATACTGTAAAATGCGTGAAAGGTGTTTAAATCACGGTTGAATAAATGGAAAATTGATGGATATGTGATTTCCCGAAACGAAAAAGGACCTACATTTGTTGCGGATAGGATTTAGCTCGGATGAGTAATTCTTCGACCTCAATTCTGATAGGATTTAGCCCGGATGGGGAATCCTGATATAAGTCCTCTCAAGCATATGTTATGGGTTGGATTTAGCCTAGACGTGTAATCCAGAATGGACTCTATAGAGAATTCTTTGTCATATAAAGGACTTAACCTGGACTAGTAATCCGATAAAGCCCTTAGAGTATATGTTACAGCTAGAATTTAGCCTGGACTGGTAATTTCGCTGTATGATACGTGGCTCATGAGTGTACCTACAAGGTACTACTGAGTATGAATTGACGGACTATGGAATTGTACACCTCAAGTGTACTACCTGTGTATCCATCGATATTTCAAATAAATTCAACAGGTAAAGTTTTGACAAGAGCAAATATGAACTGAAAACAAATTGACATGGAATAATACATATGATATGGAAATATGACATGAAAAGAATATTACGTGAAATACAAGAAGATGTTATTCTTATATGGAAATTACTTGATGAGAATGTTCATCCTTGATCATAGACCCGTACACCTTGAATGTATTACTACTTGTGCGACCTTAGTACTCGAACAAAATGAGTAAAGTCCTGCCATAAAATGATCTGAACTCGAAAAGAATTGCTATGAAGCTATACTTGTATTACTAAGAGATGTCTATACATGTTAAATGAATACATGTTCTGGAAAGCATATGTGCATGGGAACTTGAATGTTGTTGAGCCCATACATGTCTTGATGTTAGTATGGAATATATGACTAACAAAGGAAATGAGGCTGTGTGTAGGGCGTGAGATCAAAGTGGTTGAATATGCTTTACTTAGTTACCTCAAATAGGATGTATGGTAAGTTAAGTACCATGTTATACGAACTTACTAAGCATTTTATGCTTACCTCATTTTATTTTCCCCTGTTTTAAAGTAAATCGGAAGCTCGTTGGATTGGAAGCTTGGCAGAGATCACTCACACTATCCATCAGCCCATGACATTACAATATGGTAAATCAATTATTGTTGTAATGCCATGATAGGATATGTTGGCCATATTGGCATGTAAATGTAAATAATGCTTGTAATCTAGCCAATGTAATGGCTAGCAATGGTTGTTTGAAATACTTGTAATGTTATCTATGGTAACCATATGTATCTTTTAAATAATTGATCAAATCATGTTTAACATATGAATTGAACCAAGGTAGGATAGTAAACATGTATGCATGCAATGATAGGCCATGTTAAATGATAGAATTTGCTTATTTGAATGCTTAGAAAGGTTGGATTGTACTTGGTATGTTTTGGTGCAGGAAAATGGTAAATTTGGGTGACAAGTGAGGCTAGGAAATGGTTTTATTTTGTTCACATGGGCAGACACACGGGCGTGTGTCTAGACCGTGTGTGACACACGACCTACCCCATAGGTGAGTAGCCAGGCCGTGTGTCCCTTGCACCTTAAATTTGAGAAAACAGAATGCTCAGAATTGAGCACATGAGCAGAGACACGGGCGTGTGCCTCAGCCGTGTGGGCGACACGACCTTGAACACGGGCGTGTGTCTTGGCTGTGTGAAACCTGCACCTAATGCGAATTGAATTAAATAACCACACGGCCTAGCACACAGGCGTGTGGTATGGCTGTGTGGCGCAAGTCAGAGAGCAGCCTAAATCGAACATGGCCTGAGGCACGGGCGTGTGTAAGGGTCACACAGGCATGTGTAAGGGTCACACGGGCGTGTCCCTTGGACCACACGGGCGTGTGAGCCCTGCACCTTGCAAAATTTTTGAAATGTCACGAAAAATTCTTAGAGTTTCCGATTAAGTCATGAATTGATCCTAAAGCTCGTATTGGACCTTGAGGGTCCTTCTAAGGGATGTTACAAATGATCTCGGTTAATGAATAGTGATTGACATGATTTATCTAAAAATGTTCTAAATGTTCCGGTAATACTTCGTAATCCTGTTCCGGGGACGGACTCGGGTTAGGGGTGTTACAAACTGCACATATTCAGTTCAACTAATTAAACCTTTTCGAAACATGCATCTTCTTGCACCAATCCATAAGCACATAGCTTCTCAATTATCAACCATTTGACATCTATAACACCAACTATCATTAACATTGTAAAACCAACCTCAATCACATAACACATTTATATATACATAACCAGATTAGCCAAATTAAGCCAAGTCTCATGGCTATATATACAAACCAAAACATAACTATTCACAAACCATCTCAAATGGAAAAACTCACTACCAAAATACATATCAAAATGACCATAATACTATAAATGCCATATGACCAAACCATAAGCTCAAAAGTACCAAAATGATGGTTGGATAGTGTGACGTAGTCTCCAACGATTCTGAAATCCGAGCTAGCTTTGAAATAACTATAAAACATGGAAAAATAAACAAAGTAAGCTTTATAGCTTAGTAAGCTCGTATGAAATAAACTCAACTAATCATAAATACACAAATCATCAATTTGAACATATTAGCATGTAGTTTATGATAACTAACAAACCTTTCACATGCTTAATCATATGCTTATATGCAAACTTCATAACTTATTCGATTTAAAGCTCATACTATCTGTGTACATACCTGTACCAATCTGTAACGAGCTTATACCTATTCGGAATATTGTCAAATATTCGAAATCTCGCACAATAAGTGCCAATACATAGTTGAAGCTATTTTAATCTCGCACACTAAGTGCCATTCATAGTCGAAGCTATCTCGATCTCGCACACTAAGTGTCATACATAGCCGAATCGTTGTCAAACACAAATGTAGTCTCGTATACATAGTTTATGCAATATCAAAAAAAAATTAAAGCATAATTATAACAATGTTTATTACATACAAACTTACCTCGAACGTAAAAATGACTAAACTGATCGATTAGTCGAGAACTTTGTTTTTCCCACGATCTAGATCCAAGTTTTGCTTTTCTTGATCTATATGTAATCAAAATCAGCTTATTTAATTATCTCTCTTTTCAATCTAATCCAAAACACACATTTAAGCACATTTACACTTTTACCCCTAGAATTTCACAACTTTTACAATTTAGTCCTTAGTCCTTATTACACAAAATCACAAATTCATGAAGTGTCTTTAATTTAGTCCTAGATGTTATGACCGGATCTAGTATGTCACATAAAAGGGATTGTTAAAAACTTGCGCGTTTGTTAAAAAGTTTTAAGTTTGGATTCCTTTTTGAAACATTGAGCTTTCTTGTTCGGGAAAAATCAAGTTTGTTCTTGTGATTTTCTTGTAAAACATTATTGTTGTTATTATTATTTTTGAAAACTTTGTTTATAGCAGAAATCGGATTTAAAGAATTGCGGAAACGTGATATTTTGAAAACAGTTATTGTCCTTTTAAGAAAACCCAGTGTTTAAACATCTAATAGTTTGATAATAACTGAAATGAAAGTTTAAAAGGAAAATAAAATCCATTGGCCTTAATACAAAATATTTACCCCGAAATAAATAACATAAAATAAACTTAAAAATGGGATTTACTAATTTTTGTGAGAAGTAACTCCAATGTATGGCCACCACCGAGTCCTCCGCAGCTCCAAATCCTCAATGCTGGGGATCACTTGCAAGATTAAGCAGAGTGGTGAGTTACAAGAACTCAGTGTGTAATCCCCTAATCGGTCATGAACTGGGCCTGAGCCCACGGAAGCAGATTGGGCCTTAGCCCATACAGAAGCAAACTGGCCTGAGGCCCATACAGAAACAAAATGGGCCTTATCCCTATTAGCATGGTAAAACAGATAATGCATACAATGCAACCCAACCTAATAATCCGTCCGCTGCACACCACCCGTACCAGCCCAACACACCCGTGGGGATTTCTACAATCAACCCTCCATTCGCTACACACCTCGATGGCAGTCATACTGCTCATCGTAGAATTTGTGGCGAAGCCACCAGAATATCAGAATATACGTGGCATAGCCACCAGATAGAATGTGGCAGAGCCACTAGATCAGAATGTGGCAGAGCCACCAAAATACACTTCCTCCAATCATCAATATCCCAACCCCATGCAGAATGTCATGTATACAAAGCACATATAAAAAATGATGTATGAAATAAATTACCATCAAAACCAGTTAACCAGAATACACAATCATACTAATCACAGTCAAATCGGTCATATCATAGCACAAGCCAATCATTTACCTACAAGGGTAAATCAGTCATTTTTCCCCGAAGGGTATTCCGAAAATCCTACCCTTCAGTGGTAGTTCAGTAATTCTACTCATAACCAATTCCTGTATGTAGTGCATCTCAAACATAATCAATCATAGAATTAACACATACAACGCTAGTACTACCACGAGGGTACGACGGTCATTTTGTCATTTAGGGGTACAACAGTAATTTCACCCCTTGGGGGTATTTCGGTAATTTGCAAACTAGGGGCATTTCGATAATTTTGCAAACCGGAGGTATTTCGGTAATTTTACAAATCAGGGGTATTTTAGCAATTTCGTAAACTGGGGGTATTTCAGTAATTTTACAAACTAAGGGGATTTCGGTAATTTCACAAATCAGGGGTATTTCAGTAAGTTTGTAATCTGAGGATATTTTAGTAATTTTGTAAACTAAGGGTATTTTAGTAATTTTGTAAACCAATGGTATTTTGATAATTTTGTAAATCAAGGGTATTTTAGTAATTTTGTAAACCAAGGGTATTTTAATAATTTTGTAAACTAAGGGTATTTTAATAATTTTGTCAACCCCTCAGAAGGTCTATAATCGCCTCGAGCGACTCAAGTATTCTAAACAGAGATAATGATGCTAATGGGCCTAAGGCCCATTCTCGGCCCAAATGAGCCCACACGCTCGTGTGGCCCATTTAGCCCAAATCTAGCCACAGATATGGGATTCACATATTCTAATCCATCATCTACTACACAATCATACAACTTATTCATATGGGCCCACTTGGCCCCATTCGGCCCATCGTGGCCCAAACAGCATCAACCTACAAGAATACTCATGGTGGCCTCGACTATAGCGTCGAAGCTCCCACACATGCGCTCACACACTCGTGTGGTTACCATCGCCGTGTGACCGGCTTTTTCGCATTTGCCGCTCTACAGTTAGAGTAGTGCGAAATACACACCTGATAGGAGTCTGAAGCTAATCCGCGCTCCGAATGCTCCTATCCTCAAACGCCCACCAAGGTATGCTTCCTCTCCACATAGACAGCTCTATATATAGCTAGCTTCTCACCTTCCCTCTTGCTAGCTTTCCGATGTGGGATCCCTCTTTCAGTAGAGTTTAAATACAACACAAACTCTGGCCATCCAATCCGCAAAATAAATACTCCCTTGCTTGTCATGAGATTCAAACCCAGGCTCTCCCATCAGCCAATTCATGCCACTTGCCACTAAGCCACTAGCTCCTCTTGTGTCTAACATCATACGAAACTAAATATAAATCTGTAGGCCAAATTCCAATTTCACTTAAAAATAATACAAAATGAAATTCCAGCGCTAAGGCTTGAACCTTGGACCCCTTGCTTCCTTGTGTGGATTCACCTCGTTGACTCCTATGTGGCGCCATTTGCCACTAGACCACAACTCCTTTTGTGTCATTTTTCTCCACATTTTATTCTTAAAGCCTACCTACTAACTCCCAGGGTTTTTTCACTTAAAACCAAAATTTTCCTAAAGCCCAAGTTTGATCCCGAGACTTCATAGAAGCCCCCTAACCTTCCAAAATCACTCACCTAACAGGTCCAATGCTCCCACGCCTAAGGCCCAATGGGCCCAATTCTACTAGGCCCAAATTCGGGTCATTACATATGGCCTCCTAGGCTCGTATTAGGGACAAAATGTTTGGTTGTGAATGAAATGTATATAAATTGATTAGTTGTATATGTGAAACATATGTCTGAATGTGTTATAAGTTCGGTGATGCTCTGCAACCCTATTTTGGCATTGAATACGGGCGAGGGGTGTTACAACTTCACTTAAAACGAGAGTTAAATTCCACATCTTAATGTAGATATAAATCATTTGCTCCCTTGTAAAAGTTTCATTTGGGTCTAGCCTTGATCATAAATCTAAACACACGATTAACCCATTTTAGTCATGATCTATTCAAATAACTTTGTATCAATCCGTTTTCAGTGAAATCAGAACAGTGGTTTTGAGACCACAAATTTGATCTGGGAATATTTATTTTATTATTATTTTAATGTTTACGATATGTTAGCAAGATCGTATAAATTTTTTTTAAGAAATTTTGCCATTTACATGCTTAATTCGATAAAAAGGATTAAATCGTAAAAGGTGTAAAATTAGATTTCTAAAAGTTAAAGGCACTAAATGGCTATAAAGCTTAATTGTATGAATACTTGTATGATAAATAGACCATTTAAGTGATAGTGGACATTTATGGGATTGGTTTATTTGAAATTATTAATGTTTTTAAAGGGTATAAAGGTAAATGAGTATTTAAGGTTAAGATTAATAAAACAAAATCTAATTTCTTTGATCCATCTTCAACCTCCACCAAAATTTGACGGAATTAAACAAATAACTAGGGCTTGAAGCATTCAGTTAATTATCAAACTTGCATGTAAGTGAAATTTGTCCCGTTTTTAATGGTTTCTATGTTTTTAGAGTCGTTGTAGCTTAATTTAGCTAGCCCAAGGACTACTTTGCAAAATTGTTAAAAGGTTAGGGTTTTTCCATGAATGTATTCATGTTGTTTTTTATGCTTGATGGCAGAAAATGAATCTTTGTTGTTAGATAAACAACTTTTGTAAAGCGAATTTTGTTGAAAATGTCAAATAAGGATTTATTTGTAAAATGTGTAGTGGAAATTATGAAATAATGAATTGTATGAGTTGATATAGACCTATATGAAATTTAACTAACTTGGGTAGGGATGAAATTGCATGAATGTCAAATTACGAGCTTAACAACTAATTTGTAAAGAAATCAAAACATTAAGGGAAAAAGTGTAATTTTCTAAAAATATGAATTTTGGATTGAATTGAATAGAATGGATATTAAATACATTGAATTTATTCATTTAAATCAAGATAGACCTTGTACAACTTTAGATCAGGGTAAAGAAAAAGCTTCAGATTAGTTGACTCAGTTTCTACGCCTTTATTGTCGAGGTAAGTTTGTGTAGTTATGTAATGTTTTAATGTTATCTGTTGAGCTATATGTAAATGGTCGATGCAAATCCAATGATGTTACGACGTCTAAGCCCCGTTTGAACCTTAGGAATTCATAGGATACAAATGACATGTCATTAGGGTTTACATGTTTTGGGTGCTGGTCTTGAATGTCCTACTGATGGTTGAGGTCTGGCATGTGTAGTGGATACTCCACAACTCATGTAAGCAGCATCATGTAGCTTACATTTCGATCCACAACTTGTGTGAGTAGGCCCATTTCGCAGCTCGTGTAAGCAACTGTGTATATGACATGAAAAGTAACAGCCCGATTTTGACCCTACTCGGAACAGTGGTTTTAGGACCACAAATTCGAGTCCAAAAATTATTTTAATATTATTTTATGTGTTAATTATGTGTGAATTTACATGTGTGAAAGTTTCGTAAATTAATTTTATTGTTTGTGTGCTTAATTTGATAAAAGGGCTTAATCGCATAAAATGAAAATTTGATGGTTAAATAAGAAAGTGTCTAATTGTTATTGGCTTTATAATTTGGAGGTTTTATGATGCAATGAGCCCACTATATAAGTTAGTGGATGACATATTGGTTAATATATATAGTTTTTATATATTAATCATAAATGTTAAAATAATAATAACATAATATAATGATATAATAAAACAAACATAATTAAAAATTCATGTTCTCATCTTCTTATGACCGAAACTAAGGAAAAGAAAAAGAAATAAAGAGAGCTAGGGCATTCGGCCATTGTTGAGTTTGATTAAGGTCTGTATCTAACTATGTTTTTTTATAATTTTTACGTTTTTGTAATTGTTGCTTCGAGTACTACAAGACCTATGCTTTAATTTTTGAAATTGATGATGATTTTGAGTTTTGCCATTGATGATAGCTTGTGATTTTTGTTGTTTGATGATGAAATATTAAACATATGTGAAATATTAACATGCTTTGTCTTTGAATTTTTGATGAATTTGAGTAATTTGGACTAAATTGTGAAAATAAATTTTTGGGAGACTAAAATGTGAAATAAATGAAATATATGGACTTGTATAGAGCTTATGAATATTCGGTCTAAGCATAGAATATGCAAATTTTGGGTATTTTGTGTTTTATGCAATACGGACTTAACTGCAAAAAGTGTAAAATGTCAAGGGAAAATGGTAATTTGCCCATTTATGTGTTTTTGGATTAATTTGATTGAATATTTAATTAAATAAGTTTAATTTATATTAATTTAGATCAAGAAAAGAGAACCGGATTTGGATCGGGGGAAAACTAAAGTTGTCAACTAGCCATTCCGTTTTGGTTGTTCATTGTTCGAGGTAAGTTTATAAGCAAAAAGGCGTACTTAATCATAGTTAAATGTGAATTATATATGCTGAATTGAAATATGTAAATTATATATATATATATATATATATATATAGTCGAATGTGAATAAGCTTGACAGGAATGTTTATGAATTTGTTTCGACCGAGTTACGATTTTCGAAAGCCTGGTATGAACCTTAGGAATAGATAGGATACATATATCATGACATAGGATTTTCGATATGTGTTATCGTGTAAGACCACGTCTGGGACGTTGGCATCGACTTGTGTTTACGTGTAAGACCATGTCTGGGACATTGGCACCGTATTTGATTCGTGTAAGACCCTGTCTGGGATAGTGGCATCGATATGTGATTACATGTAAGACCAAGTCTGGGACATTGGCATTGTACGAGCTTTTGACTATTCGCGTATTCTTTTTAATTCTGAATGGTTCATCGGGTAACGATAAGTGTGATCGAATGTGTAAATTGAGCTAAAATGATCAGGTATGAATGAGTTTATTTCCTACTTGAAAGAAGGTAAGTAAGCTAGTTGATATTTATTGTAAGTCTTGGATGAAGTAAAGGAAGAATGTATGTGAACATGGTAAGTGTATTCGGCTTAATGAATAAATGATATGAAAATTGTGGAATTGATTCTTAAATATGTGTATATATGACCATCTATATTCGGCCACATAAGTAATATATGTACATGATGTTATATTATGAATATTGAGTTTGTGCATATGGGTGTATGTATATTTGGATATATATAATGACATTTTGGTTTTGAAAATTGAATGATAATTTGTTATTCTAAATATTTGAGCATTCGGTTAAAGTAGCATTCGTGTATGAAGATGTATTTTTATGTAATTTGTAAGTTTGAGACTAATTGTGGTAATGATAATATAACTTGGTTTAGTTTGAATGAGTTGATTATATCGTTAAATTGTTTATTTGCTTATGACTTACTAAGCTTAAATAGCTTACTCTGTGTGTGTTCCTGTATACCTTTGTTTTACAGATTTTGGAGTCAAGTTACGAGCTTAGGGATCGTCAGCAAAGCCTATCACACTATCAACTATTTCTTTAGGTATTTTACTAAGTTGAATTTGAGCTTATGGCATGTATAGTCTAGTTAAAAAGATTGATTTTGGGATATGTAATATAAAGCCATGCAAAGATGGCTTGGTTATATGTTTAAGTTGGTTTTATATATTCTTAGTTTTATGCTTGATTTGTTTGGTTTTAGTTATTCGGCCATGGCATATTTAAATGTGGAAATTAGATTAGATTAATGATAAAGGATATGTGTGCTTTAGTAATCGGTCATGATATTTTAGTTGAGTTCTTATATGTCTTTACATGTATATATATGTGCTTATATTATGGTTGATATGTATATGTGCATGGCTATATAGATTTGTAGTATTTATAAGTTTATAAATATATATAAAAAAATTGTGTTAACCGAATAGATAAAGAAATGAAATGGGTTTTATTTATAACCGAATACTTGTTCTTAATTTGTGTTAGCATGTAAAACATATGAATTTCATATAAGCTAATATTTTAATGCCGCATAAATGAATAAAAATATAGTAATGAAATTTGTCTCAATTGATGTATAATTTGTACATGAGCATGTCTTTTATAAAATAGATTTAATATACAATTATTGGAGTTGATGATTTCTTATATGTTCTGTATGTGTATAACTTGTTTTATATATATTACGTACGGCCATATTGAAATGATGTTAAGGCCGCATATGTGATTGGATATTAGGTTGTATACATATTGGTTTGATTGGATCCATTATGTACATATACAGAAGTTATGAGATGAAAAGTTTGATACTTAGCTAATGTAAATATGTACTGATATATGTGCTGAACATGAAAACTAAAGACATATGCTTGAATATGATTTACTTATGATAATGTCATTAATGTGATGGATATAGGAAATAGAATATTAAAAGTATTAAATATGTGAGCATAGCTTTGATGTATACAAGTTTGGTTCGAATTTGGTAATTATGAAATATGTTCAATTGTGTTTTGATATATGTTCGAATTGATTTGGTTGAAACTTTGAAATGTGCTTATTTGTGATACATGATTAGTAAGGTGTGAATGATTTAAATTGTAATTATGACTCATGTATTTGAATTTAAAATAAGTGAATTTTGGATATTCAAGTTTGATAATGTTATAATTGTATCGTTATTCTTTTGTGTATGAAAGGTGATAAATGATTGTGCTGAACTGTGTTTTGAACGGTAATGCCTCGTAACCCTAATCCAATGACGGATACGGGTTAGGGGTGTTACATGAAAGATTACAATTATATGATTAGCACACTTCGTGTGAGCTATCCCGCATATCCAATGATATTCTAACGGTTCAACAGGCATGAATTTTACAAGGATATGGTAAGTGTTCTATATGAACTGAGGCATGTATGTATGAAATGTAACAACTCATTTTCAGTGAAATCAAAATAGTGGTTTCAAAACCACAAATTTGATGTCAAAAGATTTATTTTATTATTATTATAATGTCTACAACATGTTAGTATCACCGTATAAAAATCTTGTAAAGAAATTTTATCGTTTGCATGCTTAATTCAATAAAATTATTAAATTGAAAAAGGTGCAAGATTAGAGTTCTATAGGCTAAAAGCACTAAATAGCTATGGAACTTAAATGTTGGAACACTTGGACAGTAAATAGACCATTTTTAATTTGAGTGGACATTTATGGACATTATACAAGTGTTTTTCAAAGGTTAATTAAAATGTTAAATAAATAAATAAATTAAGTAAAACAAAATAAGAATTTTTGGTATCATCTTTCTCACTTTGTGTCACCGATTTTGAAAACACCATTTTTTTTTTCTTTGAAGGTTCGGCTAGGCTACCTTCTACATGTAAGAAATTTTTCATCTCGTTTTTAATGATTTCTATGTTTTTGGAGTCATTGTAACTTAATCTAGCTAGCTTGGGGACTAATTTGTAAATTGTTACAAGGTTAGGATTTCGCCATGAATGATATTATGGTGTTTGGATGTTTTATGGTAGAAAATGATTAGTTCTTGACAGATAAACAACTATTGCTAAGTGATTTTTTGATGAAATTGTCAAATAGGGATTAAATTGAAAAATAGAAATTATACATGGTGAATTTGTGAAATAAATTATGTATAGGGCTTGCTACGGACCTATATGGAATTCGATTTTAGTGGGCTAAGCATGAATTACATAAGTTTTCATTTTATGAGCTAAGGACTAAATTGAAAAGAAATGTAACACCCCCAGACCCGGCCCAGACGTTATGGCCGAATCCGGTGATGCCACATCAAAGGGATAATTCTAAACGATTTTGCTAAGTTAAAATTTTAAGGCCCGAAAGCCCAAAATCCTTGAATCTTGTTAAGTAATTATAAAAGCCCATGTTTTTAGGTATTTCGAAAACCATGTTTAAACTTAAGAAAATTTATTTGAGTTCAACAATTAAGTAAACAGTTGAACAATGATAACAAAACACAAAATCTAAAGTCAAATCGGAGTACAAGGCCTTATTACAACCCATGAAAATAAAGTAATTAAAATCATGTCTTTTGAGACTAATTAAAAACTGCTTGCAGTGTGGCCACCTCCGAGTCCTCTTCCACGTCGAGTCGTCTATTGAGGATCACCTGAAACATTAAATAAAAGGGTGTGAGTTTCAAAACTCAGTGTGTACCACCCTTGGTAATCCAATTCAATCATGCAAATATCACATTAGGCATAAGCCCTATCAAATTCGGTGGTCTTTAGGCCTTAGCCCACATTGACCTCATATCAAAACAATATCACATGAATGCAATGCACCCATCCCAAATCCAACCCTGCAGTCTATTTCCCTTCCAACCCTACACTCCCGTGGGGATATAAATATCAACCCATCCATCCCTACTCCAAAGGTAGCACCAACAGCGGTACTACTCAAACGTTGCAGCAAAGCTGCTATAATGGGCTTAAAGCCACTGGTGGATCCACGGTCGTCAAGCGACTATGCGATCCTCACATATCTTCCTCTGTATCATCAAAACCCACCCAAGTGCAACATATATTTCATGAATGCAACATACACATTTTCAAACAATCAGCACTTAGGGGTATTTTAGTCATTTCACTACCCGAGGGTATTTTCGTAATTCTACCCTACAGGGGTATGTAGGTAATTTTGCAAAACAGGGGTATTTTGGAAATTTTGTAAATCAGTGATATTTTGGTGATTCTGCAAATCAATGGTATTCTAGTAATTTTACAAATCGAGGGTATTTTAGTAATTTTGCAAATCTAAGGATATTTTGGAAATTTTCAAACTAAGGGTATTTTGGTAATTTTCAAATAAGGGGTATTTTGGTCCCTCTCAGGTTTTAGTTATGAACTTTGGCCCATTAACAAGTCCTTGTGGCTAAAGTGAACAGACACTACGCACCAGGTAGGATTCCAGAGAAGAGGAGGTGGCTCGCTAGGACCGCTTAAGTACCAAGCTCTCCCTAGATCCAATCCTAGGCATGCATATGTCCATTGCCACACTCTAACCCAGCGACTTGTCCCCGGACATGTTGATTATTAAATTAAGTCTTATGCGGTTTAAGAGTTGTTCAGAACTAGGCCTAAAGTCCATTAAACCCTAGCATACTTGTCTACGTCCCCATAAAGCCCATCAAGCCCATTTCACGATCATATAGCCCATTAAGCCCAAATTACATCCTTATGGCCCATTTGGCCCAGATCTCATTCATATAGCCTATTAGGCCCAAAACAATTCCAGATTATGTAACATGCATGACTAACTCCAAATCAATCAATTTCATCAAACTTAGCCTCAGGGCCCACTAAGACCATTTAGCCACTTTTGGCTTTTTGGCTTTCCGGCATTGCCGATATCATATGTGTATAGTGTTTGTACACACATGGTTACTGCGACATGCTAGAAACAATCACGAACCTACAATAGTCATCACTTAACAATTAATCTTGGCTTAATACACACTTTATCAAAAACTGAAACCTCATCGTAACCTTACCATGTGCCACCGGGTTCTAATAGCCCTTCCTTAGCTACTAATCACGAGTATCCCCTAGATCTGCACTCGCATATACACCATCAAACTTTGAGTGACTCATAATTCACACAAGTCACCCTTATAGATCATACTCACATTCAACCATTTACTTAAACATAATCGAGTTGAGTACACTTACACTTTGCTAACGATCCTTACCACACTTGCGATCTCTGAACCTTACCCTTGTTAATACAAGATTAACGACAATGAGAAGTTAGATAGCCCTTCGGTTTTTAACAAAGCACACTAAGGAGGTTGACTGAGTACTTACCCTTTGATCTTGCGGCCTAGATAGCTACCCAACGAGATTCAGCTTTTAACCTTGAATAATAGTAGATAACAATTGATTTGTGGTAGAGGAAAACAACAAAGATTCGGCACTAATAGGGATTTCCGTAATAGAAGATGATGATACTTCGGCAATAAAAGAGCTTGGCTATGAGAGAATTTGGCAAAAAGGGATTCGGCTATAGAAGATTTCGGCAACAAGGCAATGTATTTTCGGTTGTGGAAAAATAAGGTTTCGACAAGGAAAAGAAAAAGAATGGAAAATTGGACATTACCTAGGACCCCAAAATCGACACACACACATTTATATAGCCTATAGCTGGAACTTAGCCACCCCTAAAGTCCGATTCGACACCACTTCATCCACTGCTCATCTCTTAATTTTTCTCCATGATATCTCCCTTATCATTCTCCTAAATTCTCTCTACTGATCACTTCTACATAGAGTCCCTCTACACGCCACTTCCAGCCTTCTAGAAGCCTAAAATTAAACTCCAAAATAAAGCTAAGCTAGCACTCGAACCTCAGACCTTCCTGCATGCATATGTCGCCACCTTTCTACACCCTAGTGGCGTCACTTAGCCACTTCACCACAGGCTTCTTTGTACCATTTTTCACTTACTTTTATTTAAAAGCCCACTACTCACAACCCTGATTCCTTAAGGATCCTCCACCACAAAATTCAAACCCAGAGCTTCTCCAATACACCTAGACACTCCAAATTCATCAAACCTTTAAAGCCGTCATGTCATTTGTCTTTTTCTTGCTCACTTAAAAATTTCCTGAAACCCAAAGCCTAAAGCCCAATAGGCCCAATTTTACTAGGCCCAAACTCGGGGCGTTACAAGAAATCAAAAGTATAGGGGAAAAATTGTAGTTTTACTAAAATGTGAATTTGTGTTAAATTGAATAGAATGATTATTGAATTGAGTTGAATTTATTTATTTAGATCAAGATAAACCACGTACGGATCTAGATCGAGGCAACGAAAAAGCTTTAGACTAGTCTATTTCATTTCCTACATTTATCGTGGAGGTAAGTTCGTACATCTAAATAGTGTTTTCAATTATGATTTAAATACTATTGTTTTATATTATTAAATTGTGTGTTGACAGGAAAATTCAACGACATAACGGCGATCATCAATTTACGAAAAGGGATAGCATCAGCTATCAATTGTGAAAAGGGATGGCGACGACCATTAAATAATGAAAAGGGATGGTGATGACCATCAAGTTATGAAAAGGGATAGCTTCGGCTATCAATCTATGAAAAGGGATAGCTTCGGCTATCAATTATGAAAAGGGATGGTGACGACCATCGAACAATGAAAAGGGATAGTGACGACCATCGAACAATCAAAAGGGATGGTGATGACCATCAAATTATGAAAGAAGATGACTTCAGTTGTCAAACTATGAAAAGGGATAACTTCGATTATTGAATTATGAAAAGGGATAGGTCAACCATCGTATTATTATCTCGTGTGAAATTCGGTAAGAACATTCAATATAAATTATGTTAGTTTGATGGAAGGAAAGTAATGTGTCCCTTGTGAAAGTTAAGAGTATGAATGTACTTAAATAAGTTCTTGAAGTAGTAATTCTCATGTTGGATTGGGTTTACATGCTTTTTAGTCGTATATTGTATTGTCAAGATTAGATTGTTCGTGTTACGAACTTACTAAGCATGAAATGCTTACTTTGTGTTAATTTTTCTATGTTTTGTAGTTGTCGAAAGCTCGTTCGTATTGGAAAGTCGTCGAAGATCTATCACACTATCTACCGGCTCTTCGGTACTTACGAATGTTTAATTTCGATTATAATGACATGTATATGTATTTTTCCTAATGTTGACCATGTGTTTGGTTGTTGGAATAGCCATTTGGTTTGGCTTGTGACTTAGCATTTGATGCTAATATGAGCTTAGTTTATGGCATGTAAATATTAGTCTTATTATGGTCAATGTTTGGCTTAACATGTTTGATTTGTGATAGGTAATATGGATATTGTATAAACCTTATAACTTGTCATGGTTTGGTATCTTGTTATGAATGGCATATTTTGCACCATTTGATAAGCTTTGGTAAGTTAATTCAATGGTTTGAATTGATGCAAGTTTAGTTGAAAGTTAATTAGTCATTTTGGCCAATTTGAATACATGGTTAAACATGTTTATATATTGTCATTTGAGGTGCCTAAGGGCATATTGGTTGTATGATGTTACACCATATGTATATGACTTGTGTATGCTTGATTTTGGTGCCTTATTAAGGCATGTGCATATGTGCATTTTTGGTTATAGGTACATGTTAGATTGAGTGAGAAAAATGGCGTGTAAAAAGGCCTATTTTCATCCACACGGGCAGAGACATGGGCATGTGTGACACACGGCCAGGTGACACAGCCTTTTGTTCCCTATAGCTTTTGAAAGACTGCAAGTCAGGCTGTAACACGGCCTAGCACACGACCTATCACATGGGCGTGTGGGGTTATTTCGAAGGGTACACGGATTGGCACATGGGCGTGTGGGTTAGTGATGTGACCCAAGTCAGTGAGTAACATAGGTATGGACACGGCTGGGACACAGTCGTGTGTCCCTATTTCGAATGCCCACACTGCCTGAGACACGGGTGTGCCTGTTGGCAGTGTGACCCCTACAGTGTTAAAAATTTTCATGTTTTTGTAAAAATGCTTAGAGTTTCTGATTTAGTCCTAACTTGTTTCTAATATGTATTTTGGGCCTCGAGGGCTCGTTTAAGGGACAAAATGTATGATTTTTTATTGGTTTTAATATGATTATTTCTATGATTTGAAATGTTTGAAATTTATGTTCGTTTGATTTGAAAATTTTGGTAATGCTCCGTAACCCTGTTCTGGCGACTGATACGAGTTAGGGGTGTTACATTTAAGGCATTGAAATGGTGAGCTACGTGGAAATTATGTTATGGTGAGATGTATGACAAATCCCATTGAATCATGTTCAAGTATAATGGCTATCCATGTTAAATTACCTATGAATTATGTTCAAGTATGCTAGCATGTTTGTGTTGATGCTTAGGCCTTTGGCAAGCTATTGGTTGGATTATTCCATACTAAATTTTAATGTTATGTAACGAAATGGTAAGTTAAGTTTTATGTTATACGAACTTACTAAGCATTATATGCTTACATGGTTTTCTTTCCATGATTTATAGACAATCGAAAGCTAATTCGGGTTAGAAGCTCGTCGGAGACCTATCACACTATCCAACGACTATATCGATAGATTTTTGATGTTTCAAGTCATTATTAAAATGACATGTATAGGTTAATTATGTTTGATTAGATGGTCATTATGTTTGGCTTGTAAATATGGTATTTTGTGTAACATCCTGACTTGGGGGGCTTTGCATTTGATGTGTTTTTGTGTTTATGCTATGCTCTATATGTTGTGTTGGTGTGTTTGGGGGTCTCGGGGAGGCTTGAGGTTAAGCCGGAGCCTTGGCTAAAATTTCTATTTTAGGCACTTTAGGGGAGAGCTGGATGGGATAGGACTTAAGGGATTATGTTGGTGTTTGGTTGACACAAGAAAAAGAGTGGCAGAGTGGCAAGGAGGTGCCACTTAAGATGCTGGTAAGTGACGCCAAAGGGAGTAGGAAAGGGAGCAGGTTCAAGCCATAAGGAGCTCATTTTGGGAGTTCTTTTTGGCGTCAGGGAGAGCAGAGGCAGAACTCAACTGGGACACTTCAGGATAAGGGGGTGGACTGAGTCAAATAGTTTGATTGAGTGACAGAGAGGAAAAAGTGGAGTTTGAAGTGTTCGAAATATTTCAAACGAGTGATCAGGAGGAATTTGAGGAGAAAAGAAAAGGATGAGCATGGTGAGCTTGGTGTTGGCCGAATGTCAAACTCATTGTAGAGGGGGGATCAGTTTTTTTGTGTCTAGGAGTGTGCCGAAATTTTGTTGTGGGTTCCTTCCATTTTCGGTTTTGGAGAGTATTGGGGTGCCATTTTGGGTACATTTCGGGTAGCTTAAACTTTGAAGAAGCCGAATGCTCTTGGTCCCTTCTTCATTTTTTCGGTTACTGACCTCCTTTTAGTAAGCATCAGTTGTGCTCTCATTTGGTAAAAGCTGAAACCGCAACTCTTTCTTCTCCTTTTTATTTGTATTCACTTTCATGACAACCCCTAGCCGAATTACCCTATAGCTTTCTCTATTTTCTTCTTAACCATTCCTATCACTTCTTTTCTTTTGATTGTCATTCTTCTTCTCTCAATTGTTCTTTCTCAAAAGCCGAAACCCCTAACTCAATTCTCATCTCCATTTCTATGCTATAGCCGAATGTCCCTTGTCCATAGTTCTCTTCTCTGATTTTCTTTTGCAAGCCGAATCTCCATAGTTTCTCTCTTCCATCTTTTCTTTTCATCTCTACTAAAACAGAAAGTTGTAAGTCCCATTTGTAGTTTCGATTCTTTCATCTTCTCCCCTGTTACTGCTGAACCCTGACTACAGCTGTGCTTGTGTCGATTCCTCTTAGGTGTCATTCGAATCTTCTGTGCCAAGGTAAGGGGCGATTTCTCCTATTTCTTTATCTCCCTTTTGGTTTTTGGTAGCCAAAGTCGAAGGGCTAGTTGGCTTAATGATTTTGATGCTTTGGCCGAATATAGGTGGGGGTGGTGTTCGCATTCTTTTTTGAGACTTTCGGGATTCACTTGACTTGTGAACCAAGCCTAAACCTTCAGTTTTTGCCGATCTAGGTAAGGAGATCTATTTAGCTAAACTTGTGATCCTACTCATATTTTATTCTATGTGTTAACTCGGTCTACTGACCAAGATCTATTCCATGGATTCAAATGCCAGCAATTCTAAGGAAGGGGTTGGACCCGTAAACCTAGCCCCTAAGTTTAAGAAGCGCGCGGTGTCTGATGTTCGAGATTGGCCACTAGGTTTTGGGCCAGCTTCTGAGCAGAATAAGAGACAGATAGCAGTAGTGCCGATTAGCGATAGTGTCGACATAGAGAGCGTGGTATTACGTGTTATCAGGTGTGTAACTCTCACACACTTTGTATTTTAATTATGTCATTAACTTGATGGCAAATGCCGAATGATGGCATGGATCACTAAGATACCCTTGTGGGTAAGATCGAAGACTCCAGGTAGGTTTTTCCATGCTCTGTTATTGGCTTATGCATGTATGAGTGAGATGAATGATTGTTTATGTATTGAAAGCATGATCATACCATAATAATTGTTCCACATGGGCATGGTTTTGGGGGTATGATGTGAAGAGGGAGAAAACATGAACTCTTTTAGACTGTCACTAGTGGTTTGGTACCACAAGTGGGTTGGCCCCACATATTACCTTTTTGTGACTAGGTCTCAGTGGTTTGGAACCACCAGTGATTGGGTACCACATATATATTATTTTTGTGACTCGTCCCAGTGGTTCGGTACCACAGTGGGTTGGCCCCACATATATTCATTACGGGATTGTCAGGTTTGGTACCACAAGTGGGTTGGCCCCACGTATTATATTTTGTGACGGTTGTCACCAGTGGTTTGGAACCACCAATGGCTAAGTGCCACATATACTGGGTAGATTCAGGAGATATGGTGGATGGACATAATAGGCTGGTTGGGTTGCATTACATATGCACATGATATAAGAATTTGTGTGAGAGCCCAAGGCTCATTGAGATGGGGATTTACACACTGAGTCTCGGTGACTCACCCCTTTCTGTTGAATTTTGCAGGTAATCCCTAGACCGCGGATATGGAGCCGAGGTGGACTCGAGGTGGCCATGCATAATGTTTTAAGTAACTTTATCTTTAGTATTTATTTCAGATTATTACGACTTTGAATTGGATTTTGGTATTGTAATAAGGCCATTTAATTGTTAATTTGGTTTTATTCTTACTACTTTATTTTAATCGTTATGGCATGCCTAATAAATAATATAAGTGGGTGTTTTTCTAAAGTTAAAAAAAATTAAATTTTAAGATTTAATAATTGGTTAACCAAGATCGGGTTTTAGTAACAAATTAACTCAAATTTTACATACTAAGATGAAATGATGTTTTCAAGTGATCGCTCATTAAAATTTTTCTTAAATTTTGACTTTGGATTATGAAACCTGAACTGTATTACGACTCTAGCTAAGCAAACGTTTTTTTAAATCTTCACCGAAGGCGGTTTAATGCGGAAAATTTTCCTCATGGTTTTTGATTTTAAACTCTCTTCCCTGTAACATGCCAGATTCGGTCGTAGCGTTTTGACCGAGTCTGGGGTGTTACATTTCTGTTGATGAACTTTTGGCAAATTAATGCCTGATGGTTGGTGTTGAAATGGTCAAGTGAATTCATGTTTGGAATGACCATTTTGGTATGTTTGAGTGTGATTTTGGCATGTGGTCATTATGGTATGTTTGGTAAGAAAATTAGATTAGAAATGTATGGTTGGTGAATGGCTAGATTATGCAAATGTTTAAATATATTTGGTTGTTGTAATTGAGGTGCCTTTTGGGCATATTGGTTGTATGGATAAATACCATATTGATCTAGCTTTATTATGCATGTTTTAGGTACATTTTGAATGCTTGAATAGAGGTGCAAATGGATTGTAGGTGTGAGCGTGGTTTGGGTGAGAGAAATGGCTTGAAAATAGCTTATTTCTTGTCCACACGGACTAAGACACAAGCGTGTGTGATACACGACCATGTGTCCCCTGTAGGTTTCAAAGAGTTGCAAGTCAGGCAGTTACACAACCTAGCACACGGGCGTGTGATGCCATTTCGAGAGTTACACGTCCTGGCACACGGGTGTGTGGCTTGGCCGTGTGACGCAAGTCAAAGAGATACACGGGCACGAACAGGGGCTGGGACATGGCCACATGTCCCTACTTTAAATGTCCACACGCCCTGAGACACGAGCGTATGCCTCAGCCATGTGAGTCACACGGCCTAGCCATACGGCCGTGCGACCTGTAACAATCCTTACCCGGATTCTACGCTAGAACCGGGTTCGAGGCGTTACCGTATTAAAACTACTTGATCGCCACTTAGGCTCATCGTGACTACTCTCTTGAGTCACCTCAATAACCTCATTCTCGATTTACAAGGCCTCACTCATATACAGGAGGACTCTCGAGACTATACCGTAACTTTTTTTTTTCAAATAAAATTTTTCTCTTTTATACAGGGCTCACACGCCCATGCAAGATGAGACACGCCCGTGTGTAGACACGCACGCCCATACCTTCCAACCGTGGTGAACACTGACTATCTACCCACAGCCTCAAAGCCTAGTCACACGCCCATGTGGCTAGCTGTAACATCCGGGATTTAGGGGTTGTGTTTTTTTGCTTAAATGTATGTGGAAGCATGCTTATGTGTTGTTTGAATGTGTTTTGAGAGTTTCGGGAACTTTAGAATATAGGTGAATGCCTTAGGAAAATGTTGGATTTTAAGTCTTAAAGGGGAGCTAGGCAAATGAGGCCTTAAGAAAATTTGTAGGGGAATTTGGACATAAGAATTGGCTTGGTAAAGTGGCAAGGAGGCGCCACTTAGAGTCTTAAAGAAGTGACGCCACAAGCAGTGCAAGAGGGGCCTAGGTTCGAGCAGCAAGGGGAGCAATTGTGGAGTTGTTTTTGCATCAGGGAGGAAGGGAGTTGGACGGCATGGGGAGACTAGATGGATGAGCTTTAGATGTGGTCAAATTCTATTTAATATTTGGCTAAGGTAGAAAGATAATTGTTGATTTATTCAGATTATTTTGAATAGGGAAAGAAGAGAAGTTTTAGAAGAATAACAAGGGATTGAGTAGAGAGATGGAGAGTTGGCCGGCCTAGGGACTTTCTTGATGTTATTTTCGGCCAAAGGGAGGAAGGGAGGCCATTTTCTTTCTTTTCTTTTCAATTGCGCCTCTTCCGAAATTTTTTTTCTCTGTTGACCAAAAACCGAAAGTATCTTCTCTTCTCATTTCTTTTGTTCAAGCCGAATCTCCTTTTGTCACCAAGTTAAATCGCACCACATTCCATCATTTACTTTCTCTCCTCACGAATCTTTCAAAAGCTGAATCCTCTATTTTGTGGCCATAACCAATTGCTCCTCTACCCTGTTGAAGTCGATTTGATCATAAACATTAAAAGCTGAAAACTCAACATCTCTTTCCTCTTGTCGACACATAGAGTTGGTGAACCAATTGCGTTTTGGTCATTCTATTTGGTAAGGGATCTCTCTTGGGTTTAAAAGGCTCTTTTCTCTATTTTGGTCTATCGAAATCAAGACTCTAATCCCATTAATGCTCTTTGGCCGAAGGGATTCTGTTATTGTCGACTACAAGGGGGAAATCTTCGGGATTTCAAGATCCAAGGTAAGCCATGTGTAGTATTCGGCCAAGGGCCATTTTCATAGATCTTGTACAATAGGTTGACCCTAATATATACCATGTAGGGATTTCGGCATCTCCATAAGACAAGTGACGATTTCGGGATTTAGATCCGCAAGGTAAGGGAGTATTAATATTCGGCCAAGGCCATATTAAGTGTTAGTGATGGGCCGATTCTGACTATGATTTTTAGGGAGGAGTATAATCTGTTTCGGTAGATTTTCGGGATTCAGTAATCGTGTTAGTACCAGGTGTGTAGACCTACACTAATTCCTGATAGATTTATGGTAATAATATTGTGCATTTGTTAATGTAAATATGAAAAATGTGGCTAAAAGGTACCATTCAATGGTACAGTGTATTCAGGTACATTACCTTTAATGCTCTGTTAATAATGTTATGAATATTGAATATGACACATATGTGAATTCGTTATGAATATGGAATAAGGTATATTGCATGATTTCTGCATGTTTTGTATGACGCATGGGCATATGGGTGATATGAAAAGGGGAAATGATCTGGTGGTTTTTACCACATTATCTGGTGACTCATGTCACATAATCTGAATCTGGTGACTAATGTCATGTATTATTATCTGGTGACTCTGTCACATTATCTGGTGGCTATACCACGATTATAAGGGCGATGTGCAGTTGACTGCAGCGACTGCCTTCGATGGTGTGTAGCGGATGGGGGGTCGATTTAGTAATCCCCACGGTGTGATTGGCAGGTACGGGTGATGTGTAGAGGATGGTTGTTTAGGTTTGGGTTTGGGTTTGCATCATTGCCTATATTTATTATATGTGATTTGATATGCCTAAATCATTTGGGAGTATGTGTTGGTTGCTATACACTGAGTCTGTTGACTCACCCTTCGTGGGCTAACATTTTGCAGGTGACACTCAGTAATTGGACCGGGTCGGCAGGAACTTAGTGGTGGCCATGCTCAGCTTAATATTTACTTTATTCTAGGTTTTTTATATTAGGTTTTTGATTTATTTCAGGTTTTGCTATGATGTAATAAGGCCATTACTTTTAAACTGTTTTATGCATGCGCTTTACTTTTTACTATGAAACGATCGATATTAAATAAAAAGGTTAAACAACTTTTCTTTAAAATAATTTCAAATGTGTTGACACCTAAACCCCAACGATTTTCAACTTAATGCTACGCTCTAAAATTTGGCATTTCTTTTAACTTATAGTTTTCAAATACGAAAATAACGTTTTAATAAAATATAACATCACGATTTTTCAATTTAATCACAACACAAATAAACTTTTCTTCAAAACCACCCAGAATTTTCCCAAATGACAAACAAGCTTTTGACATGTTTTACTCAAGGAGCATTCCAGATCCGGTCAAGGCTCGTGGGCCAGGTTTGGGGTGTTTCAATTTGGTATCAGAGCCCAGTTTTAAACTCTCGGCCTTGGGTTTAAAGCCCACAACGTTTTCAAAATAAAGCCCAAATGAGTTTTTAGTGGAAATTTTTGAAATGGAGCAGGTTTTCTGGCATGGCACCTAAGTCTCCGACCCGATGTCCACCAGGTAAGTACCCCTAATTGTTGTATGATTTGTATTATTGTATGATTTGTATGGGGGTATTACGGGATCGTAGATTAGTACATTAGGAGTTAATGAACCCTAGGATTAGCTTACTCCAACACAGAATCACATAAAATTTAAGGCCTAATTAAACAAACCTATGAGTGAGTCGCCGAGTTAGGGTGTGGCAACCATCGTGCGCATGTCTAGGATTGGATTCAGTGGGAGCTTGGTATTTAAGCAGTCCTAGTGACTCACCTCCTCTTCACTCGAATCCTACCTGGTGCGTAGTGAGGGTTCACCCTAACCAAAAGGACTTGTTCACGGGCTAAATCCAATAATTAAAACCCGAAAGGGACTAGCTACACTGTTTTATAAAAACCTTAGTTTTTAAAATCACCACTTTGATTTGTAAAAACTATTTTAAAAAAAAATTTTCCGAAATATTCCCGGTTTACAAAATTACTAAACTACCCTTGGTTTATAAAAATTGCCATACTACCCTCGATTTTTACCAAGATATCCTTACTTTACAAAAATACCAAAAATCCCTATTTTACGAAATATCAGGATACCCCGATTTGGAAAATTTTACCAAAATACCCCTATAGGACAAATTATGGAAATACCCCTGGGTTTGGAATGGACGAAAAGGTTCGAGTGGTGAGTATGTGTGGTTGATACTATTGAATGAATGTGTTTCTCTGAATTAGGGTAGAAGACTTGAAACGAAAACTCTGAAATGATTGAAAGAACTACTACTAATGTAACATCCCCAAACCCGGCCCATTCACTACGACCGAATCTGGTTATGTTAGTGCGGAAAAGTCGGTGGAAAATCTATTTAACTTAGAAAAATTTAAAACTTGCTAACTTTTGAAAAATCCATGTTTATTTAAACTTATGATTAAAACTTTGTTATTAAAATATACTCATACTAAAAGATTAATATATACAAGCCAAATTGAATAGGTAGGTTGGAAAAATATAATCATCTTCACATAGTGTTTCAAATTCTTCAAACCATAATAAATACTAATAAAATAATTACAAAAAAACAAATAAGAGTCAAAAGGCCTTTATTACATATTCTATTTAAAACCAAATACTTAAAGTAAGCCTAAAATGTTTAATCCCTTCTTCTGCATGGGCCACCATGTGTCCTCTCCGATCCCGGTCCAAACTACGTGTCACCTGAAATGTTAGAAAAAATAATAGGGTGAGTCTTAATGACTCAGTGCATAATCACAACACAGATTTCTCGCGTATGGGCTTGGCCCCATACCAAACAATTCACATAGCAAGTCAAGCCCATGTGCATCTCAGCCCAACCCATTGTCCAACCGAACACCAACCTTAGCAGACTCCCTGCCTAAGGCCGTGGCTAACCCACCGATCACATCGTGATCCAAAACGTCTTACCTTGGCAAGCTCGCTGCTCAAGGCCGTGGCTGAGCCACCGATCAACCCAAGTGATCACAATATCGCAATCTGCCTACGGTGATGCACATAGCAATCAACCGCCGAGACGGGCACCTAGCCAACATCTCCCTTGAGGTAGCACAAAGCTAACCATCAAGCGCTAATGTAGCCGGAGCTATCATTAGACCACGTACACCTTGTGTACACTTCCTCCTTCATCGAATCAAACCCAACCTCATGCAATTATGCAGATGTTACATGTTAAATCATCATATCACACAAGTATATAAATATATACATACATAAATACATCATAAATAATCTTACCATCACCAGTTCTCATCACTTAAGCCATTATACATAGTTTTAAACGTTAGCAATCAAACCGAGGAATTGTGCGATGATTACGCACCTTAATAGCACAAACGATCCAATCCCGAAGTGCTGCTTGACTAACTCTCTCCGAAACACCACCTCCTTCTTACCGAGTTCGGTTGCGGAAGCTTGACTGAATACTACAAATCCCCAAAGTGCCTTCACTAACTGATTGCACACCAAGGCCCGAAGAGATCTACTTCCAATATTTGGTAACGTTAAGTTTAAATAAAAGAAAGTGATTTTGGCACAGAGGTAAGGTGTAGGTTCGACTTTGCAAAACTAGAAGACAAAGAAGTGGGTGCTAGGGTGCTTCAAAAGGTGTTGCGGCAATCAGAGAAATGAGGAGAGTTTATGGTCTAGCAACGAGTGAAATGGATAAGAAAAATGGAAGGAGAAAGGGACTTGAAGTTTCGGCTCAGATGAATAAGTGAGAGAGAGAGGCGTTTTGGTGTGGTTGAGGTATAAGGAGGAAATGAAAATGGAGGCTAAAAGGAAAGGCTAAAAAGTGGCAAGGGAGAGAAAGCCAAAAAGATGAATGGAATGAACACCTCCCCCCCTATTTATACTAGAAGGCCAAGCTCCAACCTCCCAAAAATAATCCTCAAAACTCTCCTAAAATACCTCCCTTCCACCCATTCAAAAACTTTGAAAAAGTCAAACCTATCTAGCCAAATTCAAAAACAAGATGACCAAGTCTTCTCCACCTTTTAAGCCTTTCAAAACCGTCCATCCACCCCACCAAGATGACGCAAAAACAATGCCCATCTGCTGCTCTTGCGAATCGAACCTGAGCCCCTTCCCCCCTGCAAATGGCGTCACACCCACAAGGCCTTAGTGGCGCCTATCCTGCCACTCCACCAGCTCCTTTCTTGTGACATAAACTCCCAAATAATTCTCTTAAGACACCCCTCGCCAAGCTCCCCTTTTAACCCCTAAAACTAAAAATTTTCCAAAGCGTTCCCCCACTACCTAGGGTTCTCCGGACCCCTAAAACTTACCCAACCACACCCTAAAGTGTGCCAACACCCGAGCTAAGCACCAAAAAAAAACCAACCCCTAAAACCAGGGTGTTACAATTCTACCCTCCTTAAAATAATTTCGTCCTCGAAATTACTTAGCTAACGAACATCTGCACAACCTATCTTACCACCTTCGCTTATGCTGCGCAACTCTGATCTTAAAGAGCTAACATACTTCTAGGCACAGGTTCTAAGTTCATACTCAAAGTTCCAACTACTTTACGAGCAACAGATCAAACAATCACCAAAGCGAACAAAACAACAAAGAGTATTCCAGACTTAAGGAACTTACCAGTTGACACGCCAGGCACATCATTATCGTCTCTCCGGCGAACCGCATAAACCAGACCTGGCTGCCTTGCCTCAGTGCCACCATTACCGCGGTCTACTGCTCCCCGACCTCGGCCGGAACCATTTCCTCCATGGTTCGAACCACGACCTCTCGTCGCTTGCTGACCACCTCTGCCTGGTTGCACATAACCTTGACCTTCTGTCCGAGTCCTATTCGGATTCTGGGGACAATCCTTAATCAGATGAGTCTTGGACTTACATCTGAAGCACTCCCGAACTCGATTCCAGCACCCGCCAATATGATACCTTTCCGCACTGCGCACACGGATGATCTGGATTTCCGGTGACCGGCTTAGCAATATGAACAGGAGTCTCAACCCTCGGTCTTTTCTGGACCCTCTCAACCCCTTCTGGCGATCCCACACTTCTCTTATCCCGGTTCCTTTCCCTATTGAGCCTCTCAGCCTTCTTGACCTCCTCAGCTATTCGAGCTTTCTCCACTAAAACGGCGAAGTCTCTTTCCTGATGCGGGGCAATCAAAACTCGCAGCTCATCCCGTAGCCCATCTTCAAATCTGACGCATCTCTCATAATCAGTTGCCACGATGCCCCGAGCATACCGGCTCAAGCGCAGGAACTCAGCTTCGTACTCCGCTATCGACTTGCTACCTTGCACCAAGTTAAGGAACGCCTTCCTCTGAGCATCAACATAGCTTGCTCCGACATACTTCCCTTCAAACTTGATCTTAAAGTAACCCCAATCCACTCGATCCGTAGGGGTACTTTCCTTAACCGTGAGCCACCACTGGTAGGCCTCATCCCGTAGCAACGAAACAACTCCCTTAAGCTTTTCCTCAGCAGTTAAGTCTAAGTCGTCCATAATTCTTTCAACAGCCTCAAGCCAGTACTCTGCCACATTTGGAGCTACCCCAGACACTCCTCTGAAAACCTCAGCTCCATTCGCCCTAAGCCTTTCGGGCACTGACTTCCGATTCTTATTGCCCACATTGGCTCCTGCCACTCGTTCGAGCACTCGCAGCACAGCTTGTGACACTGCGTCGTCTCCTCCAGTCTGATCCTGCTGTTCAACCTCAACAGCTGGTGGCGGAGCATCACTTTCTGACCCATGGCGTGACCCAACCGGTTCCGATTCTGACATCCTGCCTCTGCCACGTCCACGAGTATTGCAACCACGCCCCCTAGAGCTCATATCTAGCGCCTCGACTTAGTCTATTTAGAAAGTTTTATGCATTAGAAATTCTTGTTTCACTGTTTTATCCACGAGCAATTTTATGGAAAGGAGTTTCCGAGAGTAGTTCTTTCGAGCAATCAAAGTTTCATTCCCTACCCAGGGTAATTTCGTCTTTTTCCTATAGGGGTATATCGGTAATAACTCTGGGTCAATTTTTGAAATTAGTTTTCCAACTTAAAGATATTTCAAAATTCACAAAATCTCAGGGTCATCTTGAAAATTTTGTTCAAACCGGAGGTATCGCAAAAATTTCAGAAATCAGGGTTATTTTTGTAATTTTTTTGAAATCATGGGCATTTTCGTAAATTCTCAAAATCGAGATATCACAATATTTCACAAAATAAGATTTTCTGATATTTAGTAAAATAGGAATATTTCAGTAAAGATCGAGAGAAATTTGAGAACTTAGTACCGAGGGCATTTCGGTAATTTTATCAACCAGGGGTATTTTCGTAAATTTCCGCAACCAAAGTATCTTAATTTTGAAAACTCGAGATTTTGGTATTTTACCAAGTAAAAAGCATTTTATCAAACATTGAGGGTAAAACGGTAATTTTATAACACAGGGGCATTTTTGTAATTTTGCCACTAGGGCATTTTGGTAATTTTATAAATTGAGAAAACATCTTTCAAAATCTGATTTAGAGTTTTACAAACAAAAGGGGTAAAGTTAAAATTTTAAAACAGAAGGTTTAAAAAAACAGCAAGGCTATTTCCCTTTCGGGTTTTAATAACTGGTTTAGCCTATGAGCAAGTCCTCTTGGTTAAGGTGAACCGTAGCTACGCACCAGGTAGGATTCAAGTAAAGAGGAGGTGAGTCGCTAGGACTGCTTAAATACCAAGCTCTTACTGAATGCCACTCCTAGACATGCGTACAGTGGTTACCACACCTTAACTCGGCGACTTACTTCACAGGTTTGTTTATTAGGCACTTTAAATCTTATGCACGTGTTTGAGTAGTCTAGTCCTAGGGTCCAACAGATCCTATTATTCTATTCTACGAGCCCAAACTAAGCCCAAATCAATTCATACAAACAGATCACTTCAAGAGAGTCCGAAGTACTTACCTGGTGGACTTCGGGTCGGAGGTACAGGTGCCATGCCAGAATAACCTGAAAACTTTTTATAAAAGCCCACATTTTGAAAAGCCCATTTTGGAAACGTTTTTGGGCCCAAAACCCTCAAAGACGAGTTTTGAACCGGGCTCTGATACCAAACTGTAACATCCCCAAACCCGGCCCATTCACTACGACCGAATCTGGTTATGTTAGTGCGGAAAAGTCGGTGGAAAATCTATTTAACTTAGAAAAATTTAAAACTTGCTAACTTTTGAAAAATCCATGTTTATTTAAACTTATGATTAAAACTTTGTTATTAAAATATACTCATACTAAAAGATTAATATATACAAGCCAAATTGAATAGGTAGGTTGGAAAAATATAATCATCTTCACATAGTGTTTCAAATTCTTCAAACCATAATAAATACTAATAAAATAATTACAAAAAAATAAATAAGAGTCAAAAGGCCTTTATTACATATTCTATTTAAAACCAAATACTTAAAGTAAGCCTAAAACGTTTAATCCCTTCTTCTGCATGGGCCACCATGTGTCCTCTCCGATCCCGGTCCAAACTACGTGTCACCTGAAATGTTAGAAAAAATAATAGGGTGAGTCTTAATGACTCAGTGCATAATCACAACACAGATTTCTCGCGTATGGGCTTGGCCCCATACCAAACAATTCACATAGCAAGTCATGCCCATGTGCATCTCAGCCCAACCCATTGTCCAACCGAACACCAACCTTAGCAGACTCCCTGCCTAAGGCCGTGGCTAACCCACCGATCACATCGTGATCCAAAACGTCTTACCTTGGCAAGCTCGCTGCTCAAGGCCGTGGCTGAGCCACCGATCAACCCAAGTGATCATAATATCGCAATCTGCCTACGGTGATGCACATAGCAATCAACCGCCGAGACGGGCACCTAGCCAACATCTCCCTTGAGGTAGCACAAAGCTAACCATCAAGCGCTAATGTAGCCGGAGCTATCATTAGACCACGTACACCTTGTGTACACTTCCTCCTTCATCTAATCAAACCCAACCTCATGCAATTATGCAGATGTTACATGTTAAATCATCATATCACACAAGTATATAAATATATATACATACATAAATACATCATAAATAATCTTACCATCACCAGTTCTCATCACTTAAGCCATTATACATAGTTTTAAACGTTAGCAATCAAACCGAGGAATTGTGCGATGATTACGCACCTTAATAGCACAAACGATCCAATCCCGAAGTGCTGCTTGACTAACTCTCTCCGAAACACCACCTCCTTCTTATCGAGTTCGGTTGCGGAAGCTTGACTGAATACTACAAATCCCCAAAGTGCCTTCACTAACTGATTGCACACCAAGGCCCGAAGAGATCTACTTCCAATATTTGGTAACGTTAAGTTTAAATAAAAGAAAGTGATTTTGGCACAGAGGTAAGGTGTAGGTTCGGCTTTGCAAAACTAGAAGAAAGAAGTGGGTGCTAGGGTGCTTCAAAAGGTGTTGCGGCAATCAGAGAAATGAGGAGAGTTTATGGTCTAGCAACGAGTGAAATGGATAAGAAAAATGGAAGGAGAAAGGGACTTGAAGTTTCGGCTCAGATGAATAAGTGAGAGAGAGAGGCGTTTTGGTGTGGTTGAGGTATAAGGAGGAAATGAAAATGGAGGCTAAAAGGAAAGGCTAAAAAGTGGCAAGGGAAAGAAAGCCAAAAAGATGAATGGAATGAACACCTCCCCCCCTATTTATACTAGAAGGCCAAGCTCCAACCCCCCAAAAATAATCCTCAAAACTCTCCTAAAATACCTTCCTTCCACCCATTCAAAAACTTTGAAAAAGTCAAACCTATCTAGCCAAATTCAAAAACAAGATGACCAAGTCTTCTCCACCTTTTAAGCCTTTCAAAACCGTCCATCCACCCCACCAAGATGACGCAAAAACAATGCCCATCTACTGCTCTTGCGAATCGAACCTGAGCCCCTTCCCCCCTGCAAATGGCGTCACACCCACAAGGCCTTAGTGGCGCCTATCCTGCCACTCCACCAACTCCTTTCTTGTGACATAAACTCCCAAATAATTCTCTTAAGACACCCCTCGCCAAGCTCCCCTTTTAACCCCTAAAACTAAAAATTTTCCAAAGCGTTCCCCCACTACCTAGGGTTCTCCGGACCCCTAAAACTTACCCAACCACACCCTAAAGTGTGCCAACACCCGAGCTAAGCACCAAAAAAAAACCAACCCCTAAAACCAGGGTGTTACAACTAAACTTCTTTACATAAAACTTATTCGTGGGTAATCAGTGGAACAAGAACTAATGCATAAAACTTTTTAACCAGATTAGATCGCGATCGTAGATATGAGTTCTAGGGGACGTGGTCGTAATGTGCGAGGGCGTGGTAGAGGCAGAATGGCCGTATCGGAACCCGTTAGGTCTGGTCAAGGGTCTGAGAACGAGGTACCACCACCACCAGCTGCTGAGGTTGAACATCAGGATCAGACAGGGGATGATGCAGTATCGCAGGCGATGCTGCGGGTTCTTGAGAGGGTGGCTGGAGTAGGTGGAGGTATGGGAGCTCGGAAATCTGTACCCGAGCGATTCCGAGCCAATGGAGCTGAGGTATTCCGTGGTGTATCCGGTGTTGCGCTCAATACGGCTGAGTATTGGTTGGAGGCGACGGAGCGAATCATGGACGAGTTGGATCTGACTGCTGAGGAGAAACTGAAAGGAATAGTGTCGCTTCTTCGCGATGAGTCATACCAATGGTGGCTCACAGTTCGGGATGGTGCTACAGTTGAGGATCTCACTTGGGAGTATTTCAAGGCAGCGTATCAGAAGAAGTATGTTGGGACTAGCTATATTGATGCGTAGAGGAAGGCATTTCTGAGGCTGGTTCAGGGAAGTAAGTCCGTAGCGGAGTACGAGGCGGAATTCTTAAGGTTGAGCTGGTATGCTCGAGGTATCGTGGCTACGGAGCATGAGCGATGTGTCCGGTTTGAGGACGGGCTGAGGGATGACCTGAGATTGTTGATAGCTCCACAGCAGGAACGGGACTTTGTAGTGTTGGTAGAGAAGGCTAAGGTAGCAGAAGGAGTTAAGGAATCTGTGAGACAGAATACGGATAGGAATAGGCAAAAGAGAGGTTTTGGATCATCAGGGTCATCCGGAAATGTTCAGAAGAGACATAGAGTGGATGGGCCGCGAGGTCAGCAGGTTGTTACGGGAGGACAGTACCGTACTTGTGTACAGTGTGGAAAGATGCACCTAGAAGAGTGTTGGAAGAAGACAGGGGATGTTTTAAGTGTGGGTCCAAGGATCACATGATTAGGGATTGTCCTATGAAAACAGACGGGAGTCGACCAACATGTCAGGGTTTTAACCAGGCTGGAAGAGGTGGACAGTAGCCACCATGGGGTCGTGGTCCGATTGGCAGAGGTAATGGTTCTGGAAGAGGGCGAGGAAGACTGGGCAGAGGTGTGGGTAATGCAGAGGCAAGACAGTCGGGTCTGGTGTATGCAGTTCGCTGGAGGGAGGATGGTGACACACCGGACGTCATAACCGGTACATTCCTTATAGCTGATAAGCCTTACTTTGCTTTAATTGATGTCGGCTCGACCCACTCGTATGTTGCATGTAGAGTAGTTGAAACGCTAGGTGTAGCATCTGAACTGTCTAATAGGGAGATGACTGTAGTGAGCCCGTTAGGTCAAACGGTAGTGGTGAATAGGATATTTCGGAGTGTACCTTTAGAGATTCAGGGAGTGGTACTCCCTGCTGACTTGATGGAACTACCTTTCGGAGAATTTGATCTCATTCTTGGCATGGATTGGCTAGTTAAACATCAGGCGAAATTGGATTACGCAGCTAAGCGAATGGAGTTAAGGACCCCAGAGGATGAGGAGATAATTATGATGGGAGAAAGAAGAACCTATTTGTCTAACGTAGTCTCCGCATTAAAGGCTGATAAGATGGTTCGGAAAGGGTGCAAGGCATTTTTGACCTTCGTTAGTGCATTGGATGCAAAGGAAGAGGGAGTTAGTGGAGTTAGAACAGTAAGGGAATTCGTAGATGTGTTTTTGGAGGAGCTACCTGGGTTACCCCCGGATAGGGAGGTGGAGTTCGGAATTGACTTACTGCCGGGTACAGCTCCTGTGTCAATTGCTTCGTATAGAATGGCACCAAAGAAGCTGGTTGAGCTCAAGGCTCAGATCCAAGAGTTGCTTGATCGTGGGTTTATCCAACCCAATGTGTCTCCATGGGGAGCACCGGTCCCGTTCGTGAAGAAGAAGGACGGGACTATGCGCATGTGCATAGATTATCGGCAGTTGAATAAGCTGACCATCAAGAACAAGTATCCATTGCCGAGGATAGACGACTTGTTCGATCAGCTTAAGGGGGTCGCAGTATTTTTGAAGATAGATCTACGGTCTGGATATCATCAGCTCAAGGTGAAGGAAGTGGATATCCATAAGACAGCTTTCCGGACAAGGTACAGGCACTTTGAGTTCTTAGTAATGCCATTCGGATTGACGAACGCCCCAGCTGCATTCATGGATATGATGAACCAGGTTTTTCAACCTTACTTGGATCTGTTCGTCATTGTGTTCATAGACGACATCCTAGTTTATTCCAAGTCTGAGGTAGAACATGATAAACATCTCCGGATAGTGTTGCAAGTGTTAAGAGAGAAGAAGCTCTATGCCAAATTCAGCAAGTGTAAATTTTGGCTGAAGGAGGTAGCGTTTTTAGGGCATGTGGTGTCTGCAGAAGGGATAAGGGTGGATCCTTGGAAGATTGAGGCAGTATTAGATTGGAAACCACCTAAGTCTGTGGCTGAGGTTCGCAGTTTCTTGGGGTTAGCAGGCTATTACAGAAGATTCGTAGAAGGGTTTTCATCAATAGCTGCACCTTTGACGAAGTTGCTAAGGAAGGAGGTACCTTTTGTATGGACAGATAAGCAGCAGGAGAGTTTCGAGAGACTTAAGAGGGTTTTGACTAAAGCTCCGGTTCTGATTCAGCCTGAGGCTGGGAAGGATTTTGTGGTGTACTGTGATGCTTCTCACATGGGATTAGGATGTGTGCTGATGCAAGACGGGAAGGTAGTCGCTTATGCGTCTCGACAATTGAGGCCGCATGAGGTTAATTACCCGACGCATAACTTAGAGTTGGCAGCAGTGGTCTTTGCTCTTAAGGAATGGAGGCATTATTTATATGGGGAAAAGTCAGTGATCTACACAGACCACAAAAGTCTTAAGTATCTGCTGACTCAGAAGGAGCTGAATCTGAGACAGCGGAGGTGGGTGGAGTTATTGAAGGACTACGATTGTTCTATAGAGTATCACCCGGGCAAGGCGAATGTAGTAGCGGATGCCCTAAGTCAGAAGGTTGTGTCGGATTTGAGGGTGATGTTTGCACATCTTAGCTTGTATGACGATGGAAGTTTGCTGGCAGAGTTGCAGGTCAAGCCGTCATGGTTGAATGAAGTGAAAGAAGGACAGTTGGCAGATGATGATTTAAGTGCTAAGTTGCGGCAAGTGCAGAGTGGGGAGTTGGAAAACTATGGTGTTAACAGTGAGGAAGTGCTGTGTTTTCATGGTAAGGTCTGTATGCCTAAGGATAAGGAGTTAAGGCAGAGGATTCTTCAGGAATTGCATAGTAGCCCTTATGCTATGCATCCTGGAGGAAGTAAGTTGTACAGAGATCTTCGGGATCAATTTTGGTGGCCTGGTCTTAAGCGGGAAGTTACGGAATTTGTAGGGAAGTGCTTAACGTGTCAGCAAGTCAAGGCTGAACACCAAGTTTCGTCAGGATTGCTTCAGCCGATAAAGATTCCGCAGTGGAAGTGTAACACCCCTTACCCGAAACCTTTGCCGGAGTCGAGTATGTGGTATCACTAAACTTGACTATTTATTTAGGGCATAAAGATGTAAAGCTGTCCAACTGCGTCATGCTGACTAAATTGACCGTAACTCGAGTTACAAAACTCGAAATTTAGATCCGCAAATTTTCCTTGAAACTAGACTCATATAAATTTTCACCATAATTTTTCCAAAATTTTTCATGTGGCCAATTAGTACAGTTTATTCATCAAAGTTACCCCTGTTTCACTGCTTGACAATTCTGACCTATCTTTACAAAAACGCAGTTATCTCATTGCACAAAATTTCAATAATGTTCTTGTTTATTCCAATCAAAAATAGACTCATTAAGGATTCTAGGCATATAAACCATGCTCCAAAATTATTTTTGTACAATTTTTGACAATTTTTCCAAAACAGAACAGAGACTCACGAACTCATTCAGAACAAGTCTCACTAAAACTTAAATATCTCATAATATGTAATTCATTTGCCTACTCTGTTTCTTTCATGTAAAAATAGACACAATAAGGTTTAATTCTATATCTATTCACTCTCTAATTCCATTTCTCCTATTTTTGGTGATTTTTCAAAATCACGTTACTGCTGTTAACTAAAAACTGTTTCATTTAAACTCCAAACGTTAATCATACTTATACACAAAGTATAGCCATTTTCGCATGGCTTATACAAATATATACACAACTTCAAACCAGCAATAGTAAAACTAGACTATACATGCCATGTAACTAAAGCTCCAAGCATTTATTAACCGAAACAACAATTGGATAGTGTGATGCGATCTCCTTTGACTTCCAACCCGAGCAAGCCTTGGAAACTCTATAAACATAGGAAAATTTCACAAAGTAAGCTTTGAAAGCTTAGTAAGTCATAAGCAAATAATTCACCATAGAAACATATTAATTCAATTCAAAAAGGCTAAATTTAGTTAATCACATACACATATATTATCACCTTTCTCATATAATCCATGTTCCTCGTTAAGAAACTTCACTTACCTTATTTTTCATTTAACAAATAGACTCACACATACCTGAACATCGAACTCATTTACCAGATTTAAGTTCCACATCATCAAAACCTATTTAAGCATATACTTATAATAATTCACCGGCATAAAGCCTGCTAGGCATAAAGCCCGATATTATCCACCGGCGCAAAGCCTGCTAGGCTTAAAGCCCGAACACTTTCACCAGCACAAGGCTTGCTAGGCTCAAAGCCTGAGTACTTTCACCAGCACGAGGCTTGCTAGGCTCAAAGCCTGAAAACTTTCACCAGCACGAGGCTTGCTAGGCTCAAAGCCTGAAAACTTTCACCAGCACGAGGCTTGCTAGGCTCAAAGCCTAAAAACTATATTAATTTATACCTCTAAAATAACGATCCATCCAAACCACCCTTTAACATGTATACTAAATTTCGAATGATAAGATCTCATAATATCAACATACTGAGTTCAATCTTTGAGATCTCAATTGATCGCACACATACTGCTCTTTAGCCGATTTCGCACACATAGGATTCAGACATTGAATTCGTACACTTAGTGCATAGCGACCGATTTCGCACCCTTAGTGTTCGGTGTCACAAATTTGCACATTACTCAAGCTTGTTACTTATTCACACTCATATATATATATTCATAAGGCTTAAACCTCAACCACATAGGTACATATATAGTACAGTGTTCATTACACGATTTATAATATAATCGAGTGTATCATTTACATGTATTTATACCTCACATTCAGTTCCACTCATTTTCCAAGCAATATCATAATTGGATATAACATTATCAAATAAGTATACCTCACATTATACATATGGATCATACCTAAAAATTCAATTGAAATCATACCAAGTATATCATCAATTTCAAACAATTAAACATGCCATAAAGTTATACAATGTATACATACTTTACAAGCCACATAACTCTAATCATATGCATATCACCTTAATAATATTCGAATACTTATCATAATTTAAATACTTTACTTCATAATTCTTTACATACTTATACACAACTTAATATCCATAAACAAATACGACATTAACAATTTCGTATTATGAACAAGCATATCTCATTAACATAAAAATCTTATGCGCATTTGACTACATCAAAAAGAACCATTCAAGTATGATCATGAATACACTTTGCCATCCTTTCCATGCCTTATTCGGCTAGCAAATCACTATATCAAATTTTATTGTTTTCATGCACTACTCAAATACTAATATTATCCATATAAAAACATGCTTATAATGCACTCATGTGATCAAATCAAATCATCTTATTTATATAACCGAACACATATCTAGACATAACAAATTTTCACAAATAAATAATGATATAATAATCCAACAAGAGCACATATATATATCTTAACCGAATATACACATGCTCATAATTTGTTCTTAAACTAAATAACAATCATGGCATTTAATTCATCATATATGATATCACATGTACATTGCTCATACCAAATTCCAAATAGATCCAAACACTCAATAGAACCAATGTACACCTTAATTCGTTTGCATGTGCATAATTGAACCAAAAATAATTATAAGACTTATTCATTATTTTGCATTCGCCAACCACTCCTAATTTGCAAATCATTCAAGCATTTTATAAGTGTACATATTTCCTTTACAATTGAATTAAAACAATCAATACAAAACCTTATATATATATATATATATATATTCATTTTTATCCCTTTACTAAATGAATTTATAATCATACTCAAAGACAAATCATACCAAGCATCAAGATCATCAATTTAGACAAATTCTTATGCAATATGATTGCTTAAAAGCTTACCTCAACATCATAAACATTTACTCAAACCTTAGCTGAATGAAAAGGGCATTTTTATGCTCAATTTACAATAATTTCCATAACATTTCAAACAATTTAAAACCACTATTCTCTATTTCCTCCAAATCCCTTTCTCAACTTATCTTGTATTTACTAACACAACAACTCATAATTTCACCTCCATGGCCGAATCTAAGTGTACCAAATCCTAGAAATTTTAACATGGTTTTGATAAAAAATCAAGATAACCAACTCAATTTAATAGGAATTTACTAAAATAAAACTCAACTACTTACCTTAGTACCACATGCAATGGCCGAAAATGGGGGTTCAACTTTCTTCTTTTCTTTGAAGAAACTTTCGATGAAGAAGATGATGATGATCCCAGAGAGAATCAAATTTAAAAACACATTTCTTCTTTTTTATAAAATAAATACTTATTATTATATACTTAAACTAAAATAATGCACCCATTATACATATAAAATTGTTTTTCCTAGCATGCTTGCCGTCCACACCATGAGATTTGGGTTAATAGACATGCAAATTCATTCTTTCCAACAACACTTCAATTAAACCCTTTAATTTAATGAATGCTACTTTTACCATTCATATAATTTGGTCCTTTTTCTGAAATTAAACATACAAACAGTCAAATAATTTCACGAAATTTTAACACATGCTCAATCATACATATTTAACACGAAAAAAATATTAATTTATTATTCCGACTAGAACTCGTGGTCACGAAATCACATTTCTGATCAGGTTAAAATCGAGTTGTTCTCAAGTGGGATTTTAGTATAATTTAGTATTAAATCATAAAACAATTATAATATAATCTTTAACATATAAAATAATACTTAAAAACATATTATAAGACCACATAGCCGTCCACTATAACTTAAAATAGTTATATTACCCTTTAAGGGCTTCACTAAAATAAAGCCACATCAATCTAACCATAAATCAAATAAAAGGTCACCTTTACTAGTTACGCGATTTAGTCCTTTTTAACTAATTGAGCACACAAACAGTTAAATTTTTATACGAAATTTCCACACACATTAATTCACATATAACTGACTCGAAATATAATATTAAAATATTTCTCGGACTCGGATTCGTGGTCCCGAAACCACCGTTCCAATTAGGGTCAAATTCGGACTGTTACAGGAAGTGGGAGAGAATCACCATGGCCTTCGCTAGTGGGCTTCCCCCTACGCCTACTAAGAAGGACTCGGTATGGGTGATAGTGGATCGATTGACAAAGTTCGCGCATTACATACCAGTGCGGGTTGACTTTTCTTTGCAGAAGTTGGCGAAGTTATATGTGGCAGAAATTGTAAGGTTGCATGGAGTGCCGATGTCGATTATTTCAGATAGGGATCCAAGGTTCACGTCTCGGTTTTGGAAAGCACTTCATCAGGCTCTGGGCACCAGATTAGATTTTAGTGCGGCATTTCATCCGCAATCGGACGGTCAGTCTGAGCGAGTAATTCAAGTGTTAGAGGATATGTTGAGGGGCTGTGTGATAGACTTCAGAGGAAGTTGGGAAGAATATTTGCCTTTAGCGGAATTTGCATATAATAACAGCTATCAAGTCAGTATTCGTATGGCACCGTATGAAGCGCTGTATGGACGGAAGTGTCGCACTCCTACGTGTTGGACAGAATTGGGGGAACATCGAGTTTTGGGTCCAGAGATTGTGGCAGAATCCGAAGAGAAGGTTAAGGTAATTCGGGCATGGTTGAAGGAAGCATCTGATAGGCAAAAGTCGTACGCAGATCTTAAGTGGAAGGAAATAGAGTTTGCTGTGGGAGATCAGGTGTTTCTAAAAGTTTCGCCTTGGAAGAAGGTAATGAGATTTGGTCGCAAAGGGAAGTTAAGTCCTAGGTTTATAGGACCTTATCGGGTTTTGAAGCGAGTTGGACCAGTGGCATACCAGTTAGAGTTGCCTCCAGAGTTGAAGCAGATGCACGATGTATTCCATGTTTCGATGCTACGTCGTTACCGATCGGATCCATCTTATGTAGTGCCGGTTGAAGAGGTGGAGCTAAGGCCAGATTTGTCCTACGAGGAGGAGCCAATTCAGATTTTGGAACGAGATGTGAAGGTGTTGCGGAGGAAATCAGTTCCTCTAGTCAATGTACTATGGCGTAATCATGGATCGAAAGAAGCCTCTTTGGAGCCGGAGGAAGCAATGCGACAGCAATACCCTCACTTAGTTTAGCCAGGTAATTTCGAGGTCGAAATTATTTTTAAGGGGGGTAGAACTGTAACATCCGGGATTTAGGGGTTGTGTTTTTTTTGCTTAAATGTATGTGGAAGCATGCTTATGTGTTGTTTGAATGTGTTTTGAGAGTTCCGGGAACTTTAGAATATAGGTGAATGCCTTAGGAAAATGTTGGATTTTAAGTCTTAAAGGGGAGCTAGGCAAATGAGGCCTTAAGAAAAGTTGTAGGGGAATTTGGACATAAGAATTGGCTTGGTAAAGTGGCAAGGAGGCGCCACTTAGAGTCTTAAAGAAGTGACGCCACAAGCAGTGCAAGAGGGGCCTAGGTTCGAGCAGCAAGGGGAGCAATTGTGGAGTTGTTTTTGCGTCAGGGAGGAAGGGAGTTGGACGGCATGGGGAGACTGGATGGATGAGCTTTAGATGTGGTCAAATTCTTTTTAAAATTCGGCTAAGGTAGAAAGATAATTGTTGATTTATTCAGATTATTTTGAATGGGTAAAGAAGAGAAGTTTTAGGAGAATAACAAGGGATCGAGTAGAGAGATGGAGAGTTGGCCGGCCTAGGGACTGTCTTGATGTTATTTTCGGCCAAAGGGAAGAAGGGAGGCCATTTTCTTTCTTTTCTTTTCAATTGTGCCTCTGCCGAAATTCTTTTTTCTGTTGACCAAAAACTAAAAGTATCTTCTCTTCTCATTTCTTTTGTTCAAGCCGAATCTCCTTTTGTCACCAAGTTAAATCGCACCACATTCCATCATTTACTTTCTCTTCTCACGAATCTTTCAAAAGCCGAATCCTCTATTTTGTGGCCATAACCGATTACTCCTCTACCCTGTTGAAGTCGATTTGATCATAAACATTAAAAGTCGAAAACTCAACATCTCTTTCCTCTTGTCGACACATAGAGTTGGTGAACCAATTGCGTTTTGGTCATTCTATTTGGTAAGGGATCTCTCTTGGGTTTAAAAGGCTCTTTTCTCTATTTTGGTCTATCGAAATCAAGACTCTAATCCCATTAATGCTCTTTGGCTGAACTTTGAAGGGGGAATTTCGGGATTCTGTTATTATCGACTACGAGGGGGAAATCTTCGGGATTTCAAGATCCAAGGTAAGCCATGTGTAGTATTCGACCAAGGGCCATTTTCATAGATCTTGTACAATAGGTTGACCCTAATATATACCATGTAGGGATTTTAGCATCTCCATAAGACAAGTGACAATTTCGGGATTTAGATCCGCAAGGTAAGGGAGTATTAATATTCGGCCAAGGCCATATTAAGTGTTAGTGATGGGCCGATTCTGACTATGATTTTTAGGAAGGAGTACAATCTGTTTCGGTAGATTTTCGGGATTCAGTAATCGTGTTAGTACCAGGTGTGTAGCCCTACACTAATTCCTGATAGATTTATGGTAATAATATTGTGCATGTGTTAATGGAAATATGAAAAATGTGGCTAAAAGGTACCATTCAATGGTACAGTGTATTCATGTACGTTACCTTTAATGCTCTGTTAATAATGTTATGAATATTGAATATGACACATATGTGAATTCGTTATGAATATGGAATAAGGTATATTGCATGATTTCTGCATGTTTTGTATGACGCATGGGCATATGGGTGATATGAAAAGGGGAAGTGATCTGGTGGCTTTTACCACATTATCTGGTGACTCATGTCACATAATCTGAATCTGGTGACTAATGTCACGTATTATTATCTGGTGACTCTGTCACATTATCTGGTGGCTATGCCACGATTATAAGGGCGATGTGCAGTTGACTGCAGCGACTGCCTTCGATGGTGTGTAGCGGATGGAGGGTCGATTTAGTAATTCCCACGGTGTGATTGGCAGGTACGGGTGATGTGTAGAGGATGGTTGTTTAGGTTTGGGTTTGGGTTTGCATCATTGCCTATATTTATTATATGTGATTTGATATACCTAAATCGTTTGGGAGTCTGTGTTGGTTGCTATACACTGAGTCTGTTGACTCACCCTTCGTGGGCTAACATTTTGCAAGTGCACTCAGTAATTGGACCGGGTCGGCAGGAACTTAGTGGTGGCCATGCTCAGCTCAATATTTACTTTATTCTGGGTTTTTATATTTGGTTTTGGATTTATTTCGAGTTTTGGTCTGATGTAATAAGGCCATTACTTTTAAACTGTTTTATGCATGCGCTTTACTTTTTTCTATGAAATGATCAATATTATATAAAAAGGTTAAACAACCTTTCTTTAAAATAATTTCAAATGTGTTGACACCTAAACCCCAACGATTTTCAACTTAATGCTACGCTCTAAAATTTGGCATTTCTTTTAACTTATAGTTTTCAAGTACGAAAATAACATTTTAATAAAATATAACATCACGATTTTTCAATTTAATCACAACACAAATAAACTTTTCTTCAAAACCACCCAGAATTTTCCCAAATGACAAACAAGCTTTTGACATGTTTTACTCAAGGAGCATGCCAGATCCGGTCAAGGCTCGTGGGCCGGGTTTGGGGTGTTTCACTAGCCCGTGGGCAACACTGATTAACTCACACGGCCTAGGCACATGCCCGTGTGACTACTCCGTGGTCTATTCTGGCTTAATATGCCAACATGCAGGGGACACACGGCCAAGTCACACGCCCGTGGGCTGACCGTGTGTCACACATGGTCTATACACACTCTCGTGTGTCTATCCACATGGACAAGAACAAAGCTATATGCCAAGTTCTTTTCACCCCTTTAGCATACATAATATGCACTCATTCAACACATCCATAACCAACTCATAATGAAGTGCAATTTCACATGGATAACTACATCTTTTCATATAACAAAGTAGCCAACAACTATGTCATATACAAAATAGATTATCCAACTACGGGCTAACACATCTTAGCCATTTACAATAAAATTCACTAACTTTTCTAGCCCCTATACATGCCATATACAAAACATTGAGTCTCATGTACCAGAGTGTGATGATAGCATGGGTGATTCTCCAACTGATCCTCGTATCTCGAGTCAACTCTATTGCTCTATAAGACAAGGGAAAAGAAAGAGAGTAAGCTTTGAGCTTAGTAAGTATACACATAAACAATTAAGCATCATAGTATAAGCTAAACAACAATTAGCATTATACTAACATATAATACACAACTATGCTTACTCTTTCTATCCCTTACCACATTTCCAACACATCATGATTCATATACTCATAACCATTGAAATGCACCCCTGCATTCAATATCACATTTATACAATATACAACACAACACAACATCATTCCTCGATAATTCATCCACACAGCTAATCAACTCAATAATACAACCACACAGCTAATCCACACAACTAATTTCTCAGTAATACAACCACACAGCTAATCCACATAGCTAATTTCTCAGTGGTTTCGCACTTAGCCCACCACAATCAATTTATAAGGTAGTATCGCACTTAGCCTACCATAGTGGTTTCGTACATAGCCCACTAGACGATATACCTAGCGATAGCATCGCACATAGCCAGCTCATCGTCAATATGCATTAGGATGGTATCGCACTTAGCCCACCATTTAGCATTATCACTACACATTCTCATATCTACTTACTCACAATATCTACCACATTCATTCCACATAGGTTCTCAAACATGCTACACACTAGCTAGCATTAACAAATTGTAAGTATGAATGTATTGTTTATGCATAGACTTACCTCGGTACTCAAAAGTATAGAAACGTGCAATTTAGTCCACCACCTTGCTCTTGCCTTAGTTTAGATCTGGGCTTCGTCTTTCTTGATCTATAATGAATAAATCGGCTTATTCAATACACACATTGACTAAATTAACCCACATCTCATACTTTAGCAAAATTACCATTTTGCCCCTAAACTTTCTCATATTTACACTTTCCGCAAGGCTCGTAAAGTGATTTTTATTCAACTTCCTAGCCTTTCATGCTTAGCCGAATCACTTACTCAACTAAAACATTCATCAATTCTCACTACATGCATTTTTCATGGAAAATCACTTAGCAAAAGATGTTTCTACTACATCAAGCTTTCATATTCTTCCATAAAACATCAAAATACATGCATGTCATACATGAGTACATTTTTGAACATCCATCATAGCTCATCAAATAGCTAAAAATAGCTTACTCATGCTACTAGGACTTCAAAAATACGAAGAATATAAAAAACGGGGCTTAGATGCACTTACTAGCAAGCTTGAAAAATTTGAAGAACCAGAACAATGGCTCTTGAAAATTTCGGCAGCCTTGGAGAAGAAGATGAGTGAATTTTGTCATCTTTTCTCCTATTTTAATCATTTAATAGCCAAATGACCAAAATGCCCTTTTTGATAAACTTCCTATTTTTAACTCATCCATGCCCAATTTTGTCCAAAAACTAAAAATTGGGAAAATTACTCATTAAGGACCTCTAATTAATATTCTAAAGCTATTTCACACAAATAGCTTCTAGAATATCACATTTTTCAACTATTGCAATTTAGTCCTTTTGGACAATTTAATCTCAATTTCACAAAATTGCTTCATGAAACTTTCACACTAGCATGCATACATAGCATAAACCTCAAAAACTCATACATATACCTTGGATTTGTGGTCTCGCACCACTATTCCGACTAGGCCCTAAACTGGGATGTTACATGACCCCTGTAGTTTACAATTTTCTATCTTTTTTCTATAAAATTCTAAAAGTTTTTTATTTAGTCCCGAATAATTTCTAAAGTGTTTATAAGGTCTCGAGGGCTCGAAATAGGGACGATATACATGTGTTGAATGAGTTTAGATATGATTCATGAAATGCTTGTAATTGAATGTTTTAAGTTATGTTTTGCAGGAATGCTCCTTAACCCTATTCCAGTGACGGATACGGGTTAGGGGTGTTACAAAATTTTCTTTTAATACGTGATCTAATGTGAAAATCTCACCAACACTTACCCTCAATTCGAATGCTCGAATTCGTCACTTTCGCGATGTTTAACTATTTATTTCTTAGAGGATTGATATTCTATCATTCATGGTAACACAAGATCGTATTAGTACTACTAATTTTCAAAATAGTAAAAAAATACTAATTATTTAGGCCCTAAACCATTCGACCATGCCACAAAATCTTAATACGAAGGATTTTCAATCCCATACTTCACTTACACTTGTTTCATTATGAGATGATCGAAGGAACGAAAATGGAGGGAAATCTAAAATAATTGACAAAAAATAATTGATGGTTGGATAATCTAAAATAATTGAATAAAATAAAATATAAAAAACAGGTCTTTTAGTCATTAGGGTAATTGACAAAAAAATAGAAAATAAAAAGGAAGAAATTAGTCACCGACTGTGACAGTGGTCTGACAATGGCGATGGTGGAAACTCGACTGTCGTCCGACTATGGGGAATGCGGTTGTCCGGTGGTGTTACAAAATATAAGTAGAAAGGAGGGTTCAGTCACTTTTATATAAAAGAGAGGAGAAAAAGAGAGTAGAAAATAAAATTGATGGAGGAAAAGATGACCCGCAGTGGTTGCGGCAGTGGACACGGCGACGTATGGTGTAAGAGGGGAGGGGAAATCGAAAGGAAAAGTGAGGGAATTTTGGTTATGGACGGTGGTGAGCTGGTGGTGCAAATATTCTTATGGTGGTGGAAAGAAAATGATGGTGGTTGTGGTGGCCAAAAAAAGAAAAAGGAGAGGAAAAAAATGAAAAAAATGGAGACTAGGGTGCAAATAGGAGTGATGGACGGTACAAGAGGTGGTGTAGCTTGGTCAACCATGACTAGGTTGAATGCACCACAAGCTTATGGCAAGAGAATAGCTTTGTGCAAGGGAGTGAAACAAGGAGGGAAAAGAGGGATGTGTTTCATTTTAAAAATGCAAGTTTACCTTGCTAATGGAGGAAAGGAATCCTCCCTATATGGTAAAATAGGCGGATGTAAAGGCTAGCTAGCACATGCTAAAAATGTGCAAATATTAAATAAAAAAACTATGTGCACAAAGGGGTTTGAACTATAGACTTTAAAGATAAATAAGGAGCTTCCTACCACTAAGCCACAACATTTCCCTATTTTAGGACATAATAGCTAGTAGATTCACCCGCTTTAGTAAATTAAATTAATTAAGAAAATGGGATGTGACATGAGAGCTCGTGGAGAGGAGGGTCTAGAAACCCAAATAGATTCGTTTATGTCACGAGTGTGCACACCTAAGCCCGTGACTAAACTTGAGCTAGTGGTTGACCAAGTTGAAAATACTCATACCATTTAAGAGGATCATCAGGAGCCTGTTGACGATGTTGTGTTGCAAGCCATGCTTAGGGCCCTTTAGCGTGTTGCTGGGGCCCAGGATGGATCAGGAAATTGTTTGACATTTTATATTTTAACTATATGAAAACCGGAGGTATGCAAACTCGTAGTTTGTGATTTTCAAGGAGAAAAATGTTGAGTAACCCAAGATTAATTGTTAGCTTTTCAAGGACCTGTGTCTAACTCTGTGACAAATTACATCGTTAATACGTCTACCGCTAAAGAAGGAAATCATGATACTAGGGATGATACATTATCCCAAGCAATGTGGGGAGTTTTATAAAGGGGCTTTTGAGACTACGGTTGAGAATAACAAGATATTAGAAGGGAGTAAGTGATTGGAATGTGAGAAAAAGGAAAAGAACAATGTATGGAATAATAGGAAATCTAGTTCTACTGGCCCAAATTCACGACCTTTGAATCGAGCTAGAGAGGATAGACCATCATCGAATGTTCTAAAAGCTAGTATTAGAGGTTCTATTGGATCAATAAGAAATTTCTATTTGTATGTATTGTAATAAGCGCCATTTGAGCGAGTGTTGGAAAAGTCAGGAATATGCCTGAGAAGTGGGTCCGTTGAGCATCGTGTTAAAGATCAATCACGCCATTCTTTAAGTTAAATACAAGCTTCGAATCAAAAATGGAAATGGAGATTGGTTTATGCAACTAGGCATCGAGATGATCGAGATGCATCTGACGTTAATGAAGGTACTTTTACCTTTCATTCTAATTGTGCCTTGCACTGATTGAGGATTGGTTTTACCTAAAAGTTTGTTGTTAATAGTGTATTTGTGAAATTGAGAATTTGGGAAGGAGGAAATCATTAGTGATATTTTTGTAGATAGTCCGTTGAGACAATCTGTGTACATAAATAGAAAATCCATTGGAGATTTATGGTGAAGTATTGGAACTACATTGGAATTAGAGTTGCGCAACGAAAGCATGGTGGTTGGTTTAGAAAGAAAATTTCTGATATTTGTGGACAAGTGAATTATCATGACAATAGAAACGTAACACCCCTTACCCGTATTCTAAGCCGGAATCGGGCACGAGGTATTGCCGGACTTCGTCTCCTTAACCACACGACTTTAATCAATAGCTTTCAGTACCAATTAGACATATCTCTATGGCCATCATAACAACCTCATTGAGGGCCTACGAGGTCTTAAACATTCATATGAGTGGTTTCGGAACCTTATCGGAAACCTTGGTGATCTTAAATTTTTTTCCCCTAAACAGGGGCCACACGCCCGTGTGAAATGAGGCACGCCCGTGTGGGTAGACTGTGTGGTCACACATGCCCATGTCCCTACCCCATGTGGGATTTATTTTCATTACGAACCTATAGGTGTTATCACACGGCCTAGACATGCCCGTGCACCGCCCGTATGTAAAAACATGGGTATTCTGTTTGTGATGTCAGCAGCCTTATAAGGGTCACACGGCCTAGGCACACGCCCGTGTGGCTAGCCTGTGGTCGAAACTGACTTACAACACCAACATGCAGGGGACACACAGCCAAGTCACATGCCCATGGGGCTGACCGTATGTCACACACGGCCTAGGCACACACCCGTGTGCCTACCCGTGTGGACAAGATCAAGGCTATTTGCCAAGCTCTTTTCACCCCTCTAGCTCACACAACATGGATCCATTCAACAAATCATCAAACAACTCATATTTTGCAATATAAACTTCCATAAATAACTACATCTTTTCATATATACACAAAAGGCCAACACTATGGCTAGATATACAAGAGCTTCTCATTAAAGGGGGCCAACACACCCTTGGCCAAATAACAAAACAATAAACCTAGTCTAGCCCCTATACATGCCATACTCAAAATCACTAAGTCTAGATGTACCGAGATGAGTTGATAGTGTAGGCGGTCTTCTGGTTATCCATGTATCCCGACCCAGCTCTTTAACTCTATAAAAACAAGGGAAAATAAAGTGGGAGTAAGCTTTAAGCTTAGTAAGTTTACATGTAAACAAATAACATTATAGTATGTGCTAAACAATTATATAGCATTACATACTAAACAAGAAACAATCCACATTGATAATCATGCTTACTCATTTCGTCCATTTCCACATTCCAACCATATCACAAGCTTAATGTATACATTCATTTGCATGCCTCCCTACACTTAGCACCACAATGTCACATAATGCAACACATTGCAATCTCTTAATCAACTACTCATAATCAAATTACTCGGTGGTTTCGCACTTAGTCCACCATCAATCTTTATTAGGGTGGTATCGCACATAGCCCACCAAAAAGGTTAGGTACAGTGGTATTGCACACAGCCCACCAAATGATAAATAGACGATGGTATCGCACATAGCCCATCATAATTAAGTAACAAGGTGGTATCGCACTTAGCCCACCATCAAGTGTTGTCATTACACGTTTATATGACTATTTCGTCATTCATACGATAATGGCTATCAAATTCAACCCATTTGAATCATACATGTTCTTAATCATGCCATGCACCAATCAACAACAACAACGTGTATATAAAATGCATCGTTTACACATAAACTTACCTCGGTGCAAAACGTTTCAAATTACGGTTTAGTACGTAACCTTGCTTTTCCCCCAGTCAAGGTTAGTTTCGCGTTCTTTTTGATCTATAATAATAAAGTTCACTCATTTAGATATTCTATGATCACAATGCATCAAAATTCACACATAGGCAAAAGTGACCATTTTGCCCTTATACTTCGGCAAAAATTACGATTTTGCCCCTAGGCTCGTAAATCCTTTTTCAACACATTAGTACACTAAACATGCATAGATGGACATTTATTCCTCTTACAACAACCCACAAATCTAACTATTTCATGCATTTATTACACGTTTTCAATATTTGCATTCAAGTCCTACCTAGGCGTTTTCTTGCTAACTCCCTTCACCAAAGTTGTTTCTCATCTCACTAACATTCATTTTCTTCCATATAAACTCAGCTAACAATATAAACTCTTTCATGGCAAGTCCTTAAACTTTCAACCATTTAACAAATTAGTCCCCTCACTAGCTAGCTTAAGCTTTGAGGACTCCAAAAGTACAAAAATCATCAAAAATAATTATCAAAAGGACTTACTTGCAAGGATGAGATGTAGCTAAAATTTTAAAGCTTTCATACCCTTAAACTTGCTAAAAGTTTCGGTAGTAGAGGGGGAGATGAATAGTGAAAGATGATAGCTTCCTTTAGTCATCTTATTTTAATCATTTTTACCATCTAATGTCATCAATTTTTGACTAAATTTAATGCTCTTGTCCCCCCTAATCTATATGGCCGCCCATCTCTCATTTAATGGCCTAATTTCACTATGAGGACCTCCAATTTAATAATCTTTGACTATTAGACACCTCCACCACTTATAATGGAACTTTCGCACTTTATGCGATTTACTCTTTTTTCACAATTAATCATGAAATCATTAAAATTAACACACCAAAATTTTCATATAGCCATATATTAATGCCATAACACATAGAATAATATCAAAATAATTTTCCTCAACCTCGGATTAGCTATCTCGAAACCACTGTTTCGACTAGCCCCAAAATCAGGCTGTTACAAGGAATTTTCAGAACGAAAATCTTTTCAGGGAGGGGAGAGTTGTCACATCCCAAAAAAATGGGTTAGTAGAAATTGGATTAATGAACCAAGAGTGGTTACAACCAAATTTTTATTTAGATAGTGTAACATCCCGATTTGGGGCCAGTCGGAACAGTGGTTTCAGGACCACTAATCCGAGGTTAAAGAAAATTATTTTAATATTATTTTATGTTTTATAGCAAGTTTTTAAGGATGCATGAAAATTTTGGTGCCTTAATTTTAACGACTGTATGCTTATTTAAGAAAAAGGACTAAATCGCATAAAGTGCGAAAGTTCTATTTTACAAGCTAGGGGTGTCTAATAGCTACGGAATATTAAATTGGATGTCCTTAAAGTGCAATTAAACCTCCCTAAAGATGATGGCCGACCAAGGGAACCAAGAGAGACAAGAGCATTAAATGAGTCAAAAATTTGGTGGTGTTAGGTGACTAAAATGAATAAAATAAGATAAGTAAAGTGAAAGCTATCATATTTTTCATTTCTCTTATTCTTTTACCAAAATTTTTAGCAAGAAATAGGGGTTTTGAAGCTCAAACTTTCAGCCAACATATCCTCTAGCAAGTAAGTGATTTTAGAAGTCTTTCTTGATAATTTTTGTACTTTTGGAACTCCCAAAGCTTAAGCTAGCTAATGAGGGGACTATTTTGCAAAATGGTTGAAAGTTTAGGGACTTGCCATCAGAGTGCTCATGTTGTTTGCTGAGTTTTTATGGAAGAAAATGAATGTTAGTGAGTTAAGGAACAATTTTTGTGAAAGGTGTTACCATGAAAACACCTAAATGGGACCTATTAGTAAAGGTTGAATTTGTGTAATAAATGCATGAAATAATTGGTTTTGTAAGTTGTTGTAAGAGAAATAAATGTTCAACTAGGCTTGTTTAATGAGAAAGTGTGATGAAAAACGATTTACGAGTCTAGGGGCAAACTCATAATTTTGCCAAAGTTGAAGGGCAAAATGGTCATTTTTGCCTAAGTAGAAATTTTGATATATCATGAACTGTAAAGTGATTGAATGAGTGAATTTTTTATTATAGATCAAGAAGAGCACGGAAACAACCTTGACCGAGGAAAAGGCAAGGTTACGGACTTAAACGTCGAATAATACATTTTGCACCGAGGTAAGTTTATGTGTAAACGATACATCTTTAATACATATGTTGTTACTCATTGGTGCATTGTATGAATGAGATCAATTATGTTTGAGATTAATTGAAATTGATAGATAGTGAATAATTCTTGTATGAACCTCAGAATAGATATGTAAGTGCAAAAAAAATATCTGTAAATATTCTTATTGGTGGGCTATGTGCGATACCACCATAATTATTCTTTTAGTGGGCTTTGTGCGATACCACCTTATTATTTATTCATGATGGGCTATGTGCGATACCATCATTTATATTATCATTTGGAGAGCTATGTGCGTAACCACCGTAAATATTCTTGTTGGTGGGCTCTGTGTGATACCACCTATTATTGAATAATGGCGGGCTGTGTGTGAAACCACCAAGTACTTAGTATTATTCTGAATGGTTCATCGAGAAATTGTCTATGTAAATGTTTCATGTGGCTTTGTGGTGATGAGTACAGGATATGTGAGCATTATAAATGTTATATGGTTGGAAGGTGTAAGAGATGAGATGAGTAAGCATGGTTATGAAAATGTGAATTATTCTTGTTTAGTATGAAATGTAATTAACTGATTAGCACATGCTATGATGCTTATTGCTTACATGTAAACTTACTAAGCTTAAAGCTTACTCCCTTTCTTTTCCCTTATTTTAAAGTGTCAAAGAGCTGGCTCGGGATGCGAAGATAATTTAAAGATCATCCACACTATCAGCTCATCTCGGTATATTAGACTTAGCATTTTGAGTATGGCATGTATAGGGGCTAAACATAGTGAAATGTTTTGTTGTTTTGGCCAAGTGTGTTGGCTCTTTTAAAGATGAACACTTTTATAAATGGCCATATTTAATGGCTCATTATCATTATATATATGAGAAGATAAGGTTATTCATGAATGTGTATAACACATGATTGAGTTGCTTGGTAAATGGTTTAATGTGATTGATGTTGTATGAGTTAGGGTAATAAAAAGAGCTTGGGAAATAGCCTTGTTCTTGTCCACACGGGTAGGCACACGGGCGTGTGTCTAGGCCGTGTGTGACGCACGGTCAGTCCTATGGGTGTGTGACCAAGCCGTGTGTCCCATGCATGTTAGTGTTGCAACTCAGTGTCAACCATGGGCTAGACACACGGACGTGTGCCTAGGCCGTGTCCCTTATTTGGTTGCTGACATCACAAATAAAATACCCAGATTTTCACACACGGCTGATGACACGGGCGTGTCTAGGTCGTGTGAAAGAGACGGTCCAAGGACACGAGCGTGTGTCCGGCCGTGTGAAAACCCTTGTAAGTTTGAAAAGAAAATAAATTTCACACTGGCTAGGGACATAGGCGTGTGTGACCACACGTTCTGCCCACACGGACGTGTCCCATTTAACACGGGTATGTGGCCCTATTAAGGCAAAATTTTTCTAAGTATACAAAAGATCCCGATTTGATTCTGAGGCCCTCCGTTTGCATGTGTAAGACCTCGTATGCCCATAATAAGAATGTTATGAATGCGAATGAAATATTTTATATTGGAATGAAATTTGATAGCCCAAAGTTGTTTGTTAAAGTGCGTTAAGTTTGGTAATGCCTCATACCCGGTTCCGACGTTGAATACGGACAAGCGGTGTTACATTTAGTGGTATCAGAGCTATGATTTAGTCAGTTCTTGAACTACCGTAGCGTGTGTAAGAGTCTAGCTATACATGCCATAAACGTATATTGATAGTGTGGTGATACGAATCGTCTCAGGTTTGAAAACGAATCGTAAATGTTGCCCGACAGTAAATTAGGTAGTTTTTCGTTTAGATAATAAGAGGAGTAATTTTATCGATAATGTTTTTGAAAAATAAAGGTAGGTAAGTGGTTGAGGTGGATACGAATTTGAAACAAGAAAGAACCTTTAATAAAAATTAAAGACCCGAATCTTATAAGCTTCAAATTGATGAAAGGAGTTTTGAATAAAAACCGAGACCCACTATCTAGCAAGATAGGAACCAACGGTACAGATAAATGAACGCCACACCCGAAAGGATGATAAGTTCGAAACAAGGATAGAATGATGCCACTAGAAACTAGATAAGTCAATTCAAATCTTGAAGAATTAGGAGAGTGAATTAAACTCACCAAAAAGAAAAATATTCATTCATCAAAATTCTATTCCTCAAATGACAAAGGTCCAACCTATTTATAGGACAAGTGGTCTTCAAGAAATTTAAATTCATGAAAGCTTGGAATTCGACCAAGGAATGCTTTTAGCCATCCCCATGCTTTGAATAATTTCATGAAAGTCAACTTGCATGTGCTGCTCAATTGTTTAAAATCCTACCAATTAAAAATCATTCAATCATGCTCCATTTTAGCCGTCCACTTACTCACAAGAAGACAAGGGAATATTTAATTCATGTTGTCGTCCATATCCACCTTAATTCACACATGTTTTCTTTCATTTGTTTATTCCTCCTTTCCACTATGCCGTCCATGTGAGGCATGCTTCCACAAGCTTTAAATATTCTTCATGTATATTATTTTATACAAGCCAAGATTCCTTCCTTATCATGCCGTCCAACATTAGAAAAACATGGCCCTTATCTCTTGTACAAGTTCACGCTTGCCTTCATATTTGCCTTTATCAAATCATCAATTAATTCAAGGGTTGTCAAACCCCATACCCCATGTGTTATCAAATTAAAATTCTTTCCTTCATGCACCAATTCTTGCTGTCCCATGCTAGGTGCCATCCCACTAATTTAAAAATTCAATTCATCCATTCTTAGTGTCGCATGCTTCATCTTGTTAATTCCACCTTGATTAATCTATTCCAAAGTCAATGCCTTGTGCCGTTCATGCTTCAAATAACTTCCACATTTGATCGTTTATTTCCACCATAGTTGTGCCGTCCATGCTTGGATCACATTAAAGCTCCACCATGCCTTGTTGCCATGTTCCATGTTGTTTGTCTTTTAGCTACCATTTGTTGCCGTTTGTTCCACTAGCTAGTGTCCATGGTTCTTGCATGCCTTCCATTTGTTATTTCCGTTTGTTCCACTAGTGTCCATGGTTCTTGCATTATTTTATTTAATCCATGATTTGTGGTCATCCAACTTGCATCAAAAGCGTGGAGCAAACTACAAAACATATAAACCAACATTATTAGTAAAATTCGGTTGACATAGTTAGCACAGATTTTAATCACTTTATTTAAACACTAGGTAAAACACACTAACATTCAACTTCGACAAAGGACATATTAAAAACTGGTACTATCTAGATAAATTAACATGAACTAAGAAAATGCAGCAAACTAATTAAATGATTGAAAATAAATCAAACATGCGTAATAAAGTGTTACATAAACTAGCAGTCGGACTAGCTAGTATATTCAACTTCAAATAAATTGTAAGAGTTCAGCATGGTCTTGGGCTCTTTTCTATATGTATTCCAAATTTGTGCCACCAAAGCCGACGTGGCATCTTTGAATTGTTTAGCACGGGCACGCGTAATTGGCCCATTAGGTAGCTCGATTGGGTCTTAGTTGACTTCCGTCACAGGCTTCTTAGGTGAGTTCGTATAATATGGCGATTCTAACAAATTGTAAACTATGTTTTCATATAGTAAATGGATCCTAACTGAACTGTTGCTGATGACGCTGCTAGTAACGCGCCGACTCTTGATAAACCGTAATATAAACATATTTTAATCCCACATTTAGCATACTTTTTGATGATTTATTCCCTGAATTGTGTAATTTGGTGCTCTTAATCCTTTGTTTTCATGTTTTATACTTAGGAGAGCACCAGAGGACGAAAAGAACGAGAAACAGGCCTAAACCAGAGTAAATGGGCCAACTTACAAAATCAACACGGCCTGGGCCCAAGACCACACGGCCGTGCCTCCTTAACAGACCCGAACACGGCCTGGCCACGATTCACACGGGCGTGTGCCATGGGCGTGTCCCTGCCGTGACAAAGAGGAATTTTACTCGGAATAGGGTACTTAGAGGCAAAGAAAGCCATTCCAAAAGCCTATATAAACACCCTAAAGGCCAACCTTCAGGGGGCGTCAAGTTAGGCCAAAGAGCCAAGCCAGATAAGCCAGAATTGTGGAATTTACTCAAAGAAAGCCAGTTGATTCATCTTAAGAAGCCAGAGTTATACTCAAGACGGAAGATCTTCCCTTCAATTTCCTTCGGGGGTTTTAAGGTTTTTTTTATGTTTTGTTTTATATTTTCTTCTGAGATGTATTCTTTTATAATTATGAACTAAATCCCTTAAATACCTGAGGGGGATGAAACCTAAGACGAATCTTGTTATTGTTTCCTAAACTATATGATAAATAATTGATTTGTTCTTAATTATGTGTTCCTAATTCTTGCTTTGATATTTCAGGATATTGATTCAAGTATTGGTGTACTTAGACAGAGGAGGAATAGACCCTGTCTAAGAGTAGATCTAGCATAATCAAGTGGAGTTGATCGCAATCTTAGAGATAGGATGACGAAAATCTACCGGATTAGGGTCAAACTTAATATGGGAGTCCATAGATCGAGTTAATGCAATTCTAGGGGTCAAACCCTAATACAAATAAAGAAATCTCTTTAAGGGTACTCAAGGTTTTCCCATACGGAACAGTTGAGGTAAGTAATCCTATGTTCGACACTTTTAAAGTAAACGCTACTCGACTTGAACTATATACTGATAATAGGATTGATAGCATGAGAAAGGACTTTCAACTCCTCAAACCACCATGATTATGCGAATGAGAGGTAAGTCTATCTTAAGACTATAAACGAGTGCTTCTCGGGAGGCAACCCGAGAATTAATTTCATGTTCTTATTTTTTCTTTTATTTTTCCTTTTTAGCAACTAACTATAAACTAACCAAGTGCAGATTTCCATACCACACGGCCTTGCAAACAGCCGTGGCCATGGCCGTGTGGATACTACGAATGTACGTACTGACATGGCAGAGATAGTACGAAACAGGATGAAAAATATCTTCAAGCCATGGGCTCCAACCAAACACCACGGCCGTGCGATGCGGCCATGGTCAACAATGTTTTATCAACACGAGTGTGGGACCTACACATGGGCGTGGGAGAAACGAACGAAGCATAACACGGCCGTGCGACACGACTGTGTGACTCGACACGCCCACGGTATACGGGCGTGGGGATGTACTAAATTAGAAATCTCTATTTAAAACACCCCTCTCCCCTTCACACCTACTCCCAATTCCTTTCTCTTCCACACTCCTTACATTCCCTTTCTTTTTCATTCTCATTTTTCTTGATTCACCCTAACTATAGATCTAACCATATCCATGTCAAAAAAATTGAAGGATCCTAGCACAGTCTCCCTTTGTGAGACCGATCTACATAAGTTCATGCCAGCCGCTTCATTAACTTGACAGGAAAAGGACCTTTGAGTCCATTTAACTTTTCTTTTTATCATTCTCCTTTATTTTCCTTTTCTTTAGTTTTCTTTTACTTAGTTTAATCTATTTTATTTCATTTTCTTTGATGTAGGTTCTAAAGGCTGCTTGGGAATCACACACTACGGCCTTAGAAATCACACCCACCTCGCTAACCATCTAACAATAAGGACTCTTCATTATCTTCAAGCCATGACCCTCAACTGAACACCACGGTCGTGGCCGACACTATTTTAGAAGCACGTGCGTGGTGACTTGCACATGGGCGTGGGAGAAACGAATAAAGCATAACACGGCCTTGCGACACGGCCGTGTGACACAACACGCCCACGGTACATGTGCGTGGGGATGTACCAGACCTGAAATTTCTATTTAAACCACCCCTTCTCACCTACTCCCTATTCTTCTTCTTCTTCCATAACCCTTTACACTCTTAACTCTTCATTTTCATTTTTCTTCATCCCCCTAACTCAAGATCTAACCATACCAATATCGAAAAAGTGGAAGGATCCTAGCACAGTCTCCCTCTATGAGACCGATCTCCATAAATTCATGCCGACCTTTTCATTAACTCGACGGGGAAAGGACCTTTGAGTCCATTTAACTTTTCTTTTTATTTTCCCTTCTCCTTTATTTCCTTTTCTTTAGTTTTCTTTTACTTAGTTTAATCTATTTTATTTCGTTTTCTTTGATGTAGGTTCCAAAGGCTGCTTGGGAATCACACACCATAGCCTTAGAAATTACACCCACCTCGCTAACCATCTAACAATAAGGGCTCTTCGGTCCATTAATCTTTTCTTTTAATTTTATTTTACTTTCTGTTTTTTTCTCTTTATCTTTCTTGTCTTTAAATATATATTTAGTATATTTTGAATTATTATCATTATTTCCTGGCTAATTTTTCATGAGCTTCCCAATTTCTTCATCTAGCGCAGAGATTGTCGGCGGCCACCACACCACGACACTCCCAACTGAAGGAAGCCATCCAAATTTAGGAAGTTTCACCTCTCCCTATCTCTTAAATTTCATATATATCTTTGTACATTGAGGGCAATGTACATTTTAAGTGTGGGGGTGAATATTTATTTCGAGAAAGTACCTAACTTCCTGCATTATTCTCAAGTCCCTGAATTATACCTAGAATTATGCCTTGTTCTTAAGTAATTTTCTCATATTATGGTTAGAATGAATTTCTTTTGATTTATGATTTTTATTGATATGTTTTGGATTAAGTAATTGATAATTGTGCAGTGATTATTTAAACTTCAGGAGACTAGAGAATGAAGCATGATAAATCCATTTTCAAATATTAAAATTTTGTTAGGTTGTCTACTTGAATCCAATTATTACCTTGAAGTTTGAAATTTACAAAGTTGATATAAAAAACCCATAATTTTTGTGAGATTTTGAGCCTTTTAAGAGCATATATTCTTTTCGTGCTCACTTTTTGATTATGAGTGTGTCAACATTGATTTGTTATTCTAGAACTTGCTTTGATTATACATGTCAAGACCACATTATTGATTTGATGTACTGAGATGATAAAGGCACTTAGGATTGAACCCACTCACTCCACTAAAAAGCCTACCCTCAGAATTAACCCCTAGTGAACCCCTTTGATCCTAACAACCCTTTTTATTGATTCACCCACTAATATTACACCAAGACCTATCTTGTATTTGTTATCACCATTCCTTGACTCCCTTTTTGTCGAGATTTTTGAACAGTTTCCTAACTATGTTCTATATTTTAGTTGTTAAGTTTCTTTCTTATTATTGTATTAATTTGTTCTTAAAAAAACGAAGTATTTTCAATATTAGCTTTATGTAATTTAGCTTGTAGGTTTAAATTCCACATCTTGAGAAGAAGCTCATGTTATTAGTATTTCATGTTTTCAATTGATGTAATTATTCAGGATTAGTTCATTTTTCTAGTTAGGTAAATTGTCAATTCAATCTTGATTCTAACCTTCTAATTCAGCCTTTATCCACACCTTTAACCCAAGCCCCATTACAACTCTTTTTTAAAGACCTTTTAATTTATGTATCATCTCATTTTACAGTGGTGGAGATTTGATTTTCAGGCAAGCCTATGGGATTAGCTTTTCATGTTCGACTTTTGAGTGCTTAATTTTGAACCTTAAACACTTTTAGTGATTTGAGTGAATCTTTAGTGAGGATGCCAACTCTTGTCGATTTTGAATTAAAGGTGATTATTTAGGTAAAGGAAAACGCCTATATTTTTCGTGCTACAAAAACTATGACTTTGATTGTTTGGACCTTTAGGACCCTTTTACTTAAATCATCAATGTATGAATTATCTTTGAATTATGATGGCACACTATTGATGAATATTATTGTAACATCCTGAAAAGGGCCTATGCATTTTCGGTTTAATTGTACGAAATGACATGTCTTATGTGTTATGAATATATTTTGAACATTTTTGGAAACTTGGAAATGTATGGAAATGTTAAGTTTAAAAGAGGGAAGTGAACATTTTTGGAAACTAAGAAAGGTAAGGAAATGATTTGGAAATGATTCAAAAGAGGAAAGTGAACATTTCTGGAAACTTGGAAATGTAAGGAAATGTTAAGTTTAAAGGAGGCAAACGAAAATTTTTGGAAACTTGGAAATGTAAAGAAATGTCAAGTTTTAAGGTTTGAAAAGAGGAAATTAAGGCAAGGTGGCCTTAAGAAAATTAATAGGAGGAATTTGACACACAAACAGGCTTGGAAAAGTGGCCTGAAGATATCACTTAAGGCCCAGGCAGGTGACGCCACCAGCTATGCAAGTGGGCCTGAGTTCGAGTCACTTGGGGAGCAAATAAAAAGAAGTTTTATTTTTGCTTCCAGAAGCAGAGAGGTGGACGGCATTAAGGCTCTTAAAAGAGGAGTTTTATTCTCTTTAAATTTCAGCTAAATAGAAGGATAAATGATGATTTATCTTAAATTATTTTCAAGGAGATAATAAGGGATTATTCTTTTAATAAAGTGATAATTAAAAGGATAAAGCTATCAAATAGAAGAGTGGTGGCCAAGTAAGGGACTCTAGCCTAGTAATTTTGGCTATAAAAGGAAGGGTAAGGTTATTCTTCATTCATTCTTTTCTCTTCAAGTAAACCTCTGCCGAAATTCTCTAAAGTTTCTCCTCTTCTCTCTACCGAATTCTCTCTGCCATTATTCTCTTTTTCTCTTTTCTTTTCTTATTCTGTTACAAACACAATCAAAAGCCGAAGATGCCAATAGCCCTAGCCGATTTCTCACTAAGCCTCAAGAGCCGAAATTGTTATCCACATCAAAGCCATAGCCGAATACTGCTAAGGGTTCAAGCAAGAGTTCCATCGAATTCTTCAGTAAGGAGATCTTTCGGGATTTACTAAGTGTTGACTACAAGGAAGGAGAAGTTCTTTTCCCGAAGGTACACCATAAGCCGCCTGTTCCCTAGTTATTCGGTGAGTTTCAGGATTTAAAATCCACATGATTCAAGGGATCTAGTGAGTAGCCGATTTTAAAGGAGAAGAATACAAGTTTTCGAGATTTGACTATAGTCAATTCGACAACAAGGAATTGAGATCTAAAGCAATAGATCGGTTTTTTTGGGATTTCAAGGAATTCGTTAAGCAAATCAGGTGTGTAATCCACACTAATTCTGAATATGTTTTATGGCAATATTTAATATGTGCATGTTTATAAGAATGTGAATATGGCTAAGGTACTGTGTTACGGTACAAAGTACTCAGGTACGTTTCCTACTCATACTAGGATTACGAAATATGTTATATTTAACATGTGAAAAGTGACATGAATGTGAATTTAAGTATGATATGCATGATATGAATAAAATGGGGCATTCGGGTTATATGAAGGGGAAGTGAATGTGGTGACTTCGGTCTCACTATCTGAATGTGGTGGCTTCGGTCACATTATCTGAATGTGGTAACTTCGGTTACATTATCTGAATGTGGTAACTTCGGTTACATTATCTGAATGTGGTGTCTCATGACACAATTATCTGGTGGCTATGCCACGAATTATATATGGGTGATGAGCACGTCGACTGCAGCGACTGCCTTCGATGGAGTGTAGCGGAAGGAGGGTTGACTTAGTAGTCCCCACGGTGTGCAGGTTGGTACGGGGATGTGTAGCGGATGGCATCTAGGTTTGGGTTCGGGATTGCATCATTATCTTTAATTATTATGTGAACATGATATGTATGGTATGCCTAAATCTATTAAATTTTAGTGTTGGTTGCACATTGGGTCTGTTTGACTCACCCCGTTGGGGAATATTTTCAGGTGATGAGCAGTAATGGACCAGGTCGGCAGGAGCTCAAAGGTGGTCATGCACAGCAAGCAAATTATTTAATCTAGACATTTTATTTTATTTAAGTACTCTACAATTTTTATTTTGGGTTTTGTTTTATGTAATAAGGCCATAGTGAACTATTTTATTTCTGTCTTATTGTTTAATTATGTTTACAAATTTTTATTAAGTTAAACATTAAGTAATTTAATTTTTTTTGAATATACTCTGTATGTTTTATCACTTAAAATTAAAAAGGGTTTTCAAATAAAATCGAATTCGTTTTCAACTCAAGCCCAACCCAAAACAATATTTTTTTTTAAAAATCGCACAAGTTTTTCCTATGAAGCAAGAGAATTTGAACCGGTTTTCTTGAGGAACATACCAAATCTGGTCAAAGCTCGTGGGCCGGGTTTGGGGTGTTTCAATTATGAATAAAAAAAGTTCATTTTAATTGTGAGTTGAAAATTTTGCTTGAGGACAAGCAAATGCTTAAGTGTGGGGGTATTTCATAAACCGTAATATAAACATATTTTAATCCCACATTTAGCATACTTTTGGATGATTTAATCTCTGAATTGTGTAATTTGGTGCTCTTAATCCTTTGTTTTCATGTTTTATACTTAGGAGAGCACCAGAGGATGAAAAGAACTAGAAACGGGCCTAATACGGAGTAAATGGGCCAACGTACGAAATCGACATGGCCTGGGCCCAAGACCACACGGTCGTGCCTCGTTAATAGACCCAAACACGGCCTGGCCACGATTCACACGGGCGTGTGCCATGGGCGTGTCCCTGCCGTGACAAAGAGGAATTTTACTCGGAATAGGGTACTTAGAGGCAAAGAAAGCCATTCCAAAAGCATATATAAACACCCTAGAGGCCAACCTTCAAGGGGCTTCTAGTTAGGCCGAAGAGCCAAGCCAAAGAGGCCAGAATTGTGGAATTTACTCGAAGAAAGCCAGTTGATTCATCTCAAGAAGCCGGAGTTGTACTCAAGATGGAAGATCTTCCCTTCAATTTCCTTCAGGAGGTTTTAGGGTTTTTCTTATGTTTTGTTTTATATTTTCTTCTGAGATGTATTCTTTTATAATTATGAACTAAATCCCTCAAATACCTGAGGGGGATGAAACCTAAGATGGATCTTGTTATTGTTTCCTGAACTATATGATAAATACTTGATTTGTTCTTAATTATGTGTTCTTAATTCTTGCTTTGATATTTCAGGATATTGATTCAAGTATTGGTGTGCTTAGACAGAGGAGGAATAGACCCTGTCTAAGAGTATATCTAACATAATTAAGCGGAGTTGATCGCAATCCTAGAGATAGGATGACAAAAATCTGCCGGATTAAGATCAAAACTAATATGGGAGTCCATAGATTGAGTTAATGCAATTCTAGGGGTTTTAATTAGAAAGAGATTTCAATTAATCAACCCAGGGTTAGACGTTAGTAGCCTCGAGAGAGGTATTAATATAAATTAGGGAATCCTACGAATCAAGTCAAGTGAATAAATTGTCTAGTTCAGAGTTAAATAACAAGTGAAGTCTTGTGGATTCTTCCTCGGGTATTGTCTTAATCAATTGGATTTTCCCACAACTATTTTTCCAATTCATTCTCTTTAGCTTAGTTGTTAGTTAATTTTAGATTAACTAACAATTCCCTTAATTCATAGGCTAAATAATAAAAAGAAAGTTAGTATTAGTACTTTTAGTTCCTTTGGGTTTAACAATCCGGTCTTGCCACTTAACTATACTACTGTTCGATAGGTGCGCTTGCATCAATCGTTGTCATAGTTAGTTTCTAGGCTCGATCATTCTTTTTATAAATTTTTAAGACTCTGACATAACGATCAACTCCCGCGCAAGGGACTGCGCCTGTAGAAAGTAAACCCGAGACTTTGGGTCAAGGGGAAGAAGCTCGAGAAGCCTTTCTCCACATGATGAGTAATTGGTACACTGAATTTGTACGAGCAAACCCTAATGCTCAACCTCCTCCACCCCCACCTATACCTCAACTAGTCCCCGTGGCTCCTCAAGGTATAAATTTGGTGAGAATGACTAAACCCCCGGTCAATAAGATTCAGAAACAAGGGGCTGAGGAATTCAGAGCTAATATAGACGATGACCCCGAGAGGGCGAAGCTCTGGCTTGAGAACTTAATGCAAGTATTCGATGAACTCTCCTGCATACCTGGGGAGAGCTTGAAATGTGTCGTGTCATTGCTAAAGGACTCGGCATATTGTTGGTGGAAAATGTCGACGTCAGTAGTTCCAATGGAGAGAGTGACATGGGACTTCTTTTTGGAGGAGTTCCGAAAGAAGTACATAAGTCAGAGATTTGTAGATCAGAAACGGAAAGAATTCCTTGAATTGAAGCAAGGCAGAATGACTGTGGCAGAGTATGAGCGCGAGTTTGTTAGGCTCAGCAAGTATACACAAGAGTGTGTGTCTATGGAAACTATTTTCTATAAGAGGTTTGAAGACGGGCTGAATGAGGATATCATACTCCTAGTTGGGATTTTAGAATTGAAAGAATTTGTGGTGTCGGTTGATAAGGCATGTAAGCCGAGGAGTTGAATAAGGAAAAGAGAAAAGCTATGATTGAGGCCCAAGATGCAAGGAAGAGATCGATGAGTAAATCGTTCCAAGTTCAATCAAAGAGATTCAAGGAAATGAACCCTCAGACGATTGCTTCAGTTGGGTATTCACACCGAGATTGAGGTAATACATATTCGGGCTCAAGAGTTCAAGCCACCTTGATGGCAAGCGTGGGCAATCTAAATTCAAATAAACTGGAGTGTATAAATTGTGGTAGACAACACACTGAGGAGTGTTGAGGAAACAACCGTAATTGCTACAAGTGTGGTTCACCCGACCACTTCATTCGAAACTGTCCAGAGAGGGATGAGAAGGATAGAAAACAAGAAGTAAGATCAAGCAATGTCTCATCGAGGGTAAGACTACAAAAGAACCCGGGGAATGGGACTATTAGTAGAGGCGCGCCTAGAGACTCTGCTATGAGATCGGAGGGTCGAGCACCTAGAAGGACCTATGCCATTCGCGCTCGCGAAGAGGCATCATCCCCAGATGTGATCACGGGTACATTTTCTCTTCATGATATTTCTGTTGTTGCTTTGATTGATTCGGGGTCTACCCATTCTTATATTTGTTTGAAATTGGCATCTAGCATGAGTATGATTGTTGAGTCTACGGAATTCGTGATAAAAGTGTCAAACCCGTTAGGCAAACATGTGCTAGTTGACAAAGTGTGCAGGAATTGTCCCTTGACAATTAGAAGTCAATGTTTTCTGGAAAATCTCATGTTGTTGCCATTTGATGAATTTGATTTGATTCTTAGCATGGATTGGTTGACCACTCATAATGTTTTAGTAAATTGTGATAGTAAGTTTATTGAATTGAAGTGTGTAAATGGAGATGTCATTCGGATGGAATCAGGCAGATCGGATAGTTTGCCTGTGATAATTTCATCTATGGTAGCCGAGAGATACTTGAGAAAAGGGTATGAGTCCTATCTCGCCTTTGTGCTAAATACTCAAGAGTCAGAGGTAAAGATTGAATCAGTGCCGGTGGTACGTGAGTATCCAGATGTGTTCCTGGAAGAGTTACCCGGATTGCCTTCAGTTAGAGAGGTCGAGTTTGGGATTGAGTTAGTTCTAGGTACAGCACCTATTTTGGTTGCCCCGTACAGGATGGCACTATTGGAGCTAAAAGAATTGAAGGTTCAGTTGTAGAAGCTAACGGATCAGGGTTTCGCAAGACCGAGCTATTCACCGTAGGGTGCTCCGGTACTTTTTGTGAAAAAGAAAGATGGGTCGATGAGATTGTGCATAGACTATAGACAACTCAACAAGGTGACAGTGAAGAATAAGTATCCCTTGCGAAGGATAGATGATTTATTTGACCAATTGAAGGGAGCTACGGTATTCTCTAAGATAGACCTTAGGTCTCGCTACTACAGTTGAGGGTTAAGGAGCAAGATGTACTGAAAATTGCATTTCGGATGAGATATGGCCATTATGAGTCTCTTGTCATGCCATTTGGCTTAACGAATGCTCCTGCGACTTTTATGGATTTAATAAACTGCATCTTCCAGCCGTATTTGGATAAGTTTGTAGTTTTTTTATCGACGACATATTAGTTTATTCTCGGGGTGAGAATGAGCATGCAGAACACCTGAGCATTGTTTTGCAGACTTTAAGAGACAAGCAATTGTATGCTAAATTCAGCAAGAGTGAGTTTTAGCTCCTAGAGGTCGGATTCTTAGGACACATTGTGTCAAGTGATGGCATTAGAGTTGATCCGAGTAAGATCTCGGCTATTGTAGAGTGGAAATCACCGAGGAATGTGTCAAAAATTAGAAGCTTTTTGGGTTTAGCGGGGTACTACAGATGTTTTGTAAAGGGGTTCTCCATGATCGCTACCCCGATGACGAAACTATTACATAAAGATGTTAAGTTTGAATGGATTGAGAAATGCCAACAGAGTTTCGAGAAATTGAAAGCATTATTGTAACAGCCCGATTTAGGGGCTAGTCAGAACAGTGATCTTGGGATCACTAATTCGAGGTTATAGAAAATTATTTCCATGTTATTGTATGTGTTATAACATGTTTATAAAGATGCATGGAAATTTCGGTGCCTTAGTTTTAGCGATTTCATGCATAATCGCGAAAAAGGACTAAATCGCATAAAGTGTGAAAGTTCTATTTTATTTGCTAGAGGTGCCAAATAGCTATGGATTATTAATTGGAGGTCCCAAATGTGTAATTTGGCCTTGTTTAATTGAGTTGGCCGGCCATAGTATGCATAGGGGACAAGAGTATTTAATTTGGTCAATAGTTTGTGATATTAGTTGGTAAAATGAATAAAATAAGATGATATAAGCAAAAGTTATCATTTTTTTATTTAGTCTTCTTCTCCAACCAAAAATATCACCAAGGGAGGGCTTTGAAAGCTTGAAAATTTTAGCAACTCATTTTCTCTACAAGTAAGTGATTTTGATGGTATATGTTGATAATTTTTGTACTTTTGGAGTCCCCAAAGCTTAAGCTGGCTAACGAGGGGCTAATTTACAATATGGTTGAAAGTCTAGGGACTTTCCATGAGAGAGTATATATTGGTTGCTAAGTTTTTATGGAAGAAAATGAATGTTGGGAAGATGAGAAACAACTTTTGTGAAAGGTGTTGTCATGAAAACACCTAATTGGGACTAAGATGCAAATGTTGTAGTTTGTTCATTAATGCATGAAATAGATGGAATTGTGGATAGTTGTAAGATGATTACATGTTCAACTAGGCTTGTTTAATAAGAAAATGTGATGAAAAGTGATTTACGAGCCTAGGGGCAAAATTATAATTTTACCAAAGTATAAGGGCAAAATTGTCATTTTGCCCAAGTGTGGTTTATGACGTATTATGATTTATAAGTGATTAAATGAGTAAATTCTATTGTTCTAGATCAAAGAAAACGAGATTCGGACCTAGAACAGGAAAAAAGAGACATATGGACAAATAGGTCCCTTTCTCCCCTTTTCGGTATCGAGGTAAGTTCATGTGTTAATTTGTACAACTCTAAGTGATGTGTTTTTAATATTTCGATATTGTATAAATTGTTTATTACCTTCATGTATATGTAAGTACGTTTTGATGTGATGTCAAGAAATGAAAGCCTTGATTTAATCCATGAATAGTGGAAATGAAAATAGCATGATATGATGGTAATTAAGGTCTCGTGTAAGACCATATTTAGAATATGGCGTCGGTGTGGGATTTCATATAAGACCATGTCAGGGACATGGCATCGATATGTTAATTCATGTAAGACCCTATCGGGGGTATGATGTCAATGTGATATTATGTGTATGAGACTCAAGGGTGTTATTTAACAATTTGAGTGATTCAACAAGTATATTGAAAATGAGAATGAATGTGGTTGTACCACGAGGGGTACAGGTATGTGTTAGAACTGAATTGAGATGAATTCGGTATATGATGAACCCATAGTGGGTTATGTGTAAATGATGCACCTTAGTTGCATAAGTTATAATTATTAATGCATTGCGTGAATGGGAACGATTATTGTAGAAAGCTAATTATTAATGATAATGTGTGAGGATGTTCCCGGATGAACATTTGAAATAGGGAAATGTATGTGGATAAATATTCGTGAATGTATAGTAATGGTGGGCTATGTGCGATACCACCTTAAATTGTAAATGGTGGGCTATGTGCGTTTCCACCTTATGTATTATTAAATGATGGGTTGTGTGCGATACCATTGCTTATATTATCATTTGGTGGGCTAAGTGCGATACCACCGTAATTATAAATGATTGGTGGGCTATGTGCGATACCACCCTATTAGAGATTGAGGGTGGACTAAGTGCGAAATCACCGAGTGAGTGGTAGTATGAGTGGCTTATTGAAAATGTTTGATGTGTTTTTTTTTTTTTGTGATCATCTGGTGACAAGTGCATGGATGTATGCTAATTAACATGAGCATTTGGCTTGTGGCATGGTTAGTGTAACAGTCCAGTTTATACCCTAGTCGGAACAGTGGTTTCGGGACCACGAATCCTAGTCTGAATAATATTTTAATATTATTTTCTGTGCCGTTAATATGTGACTAAGCATGTGGTAAATTTTCGTAAGTGAATTTGTCTGTTTGTGTGTTTAATTTGAGCAAAGGATTTATTTGCATTAAATGTGAAAGTTGCTTGCTAATTGTTTAAGTACTAATGTGTTGTGGGTTTTTAAAGTTATGGCCTTCTATGGAAAATAAGCCATTATTATGCTAGTGGATGGTTATGGTAAAAAATAACCTTGTTTTATATGTTATAAATATTTTACATTATAAGGCTAAAATAGGAAATTGGTTATTAATGTAATATACTATGATTAAAACATGAAAATGGACTTTAATTCATCCATTTTTCCATCGAAAAACACAAAGAAAAGAGAAAGCTTGAAGCTTTGTATTTTCGGTTGATTAATGCCAAAATTCAAGGTATGTTTTCGGTCGGTTTTCGATAATTTTTACGTTTTTGCAATCGTTGCTTTGAGAGCTTCAAAACCCATGTATTAATTTTGATTATTGATGATGTTTGTGTGAGATGCCATTGTTGATATGTTGAGTTTTGAAATGAGTTTAGTTGATAATTGAAAGATTTGAGTTAGATGAACATGTTTTGTTCTTGAAATTTTGATGAATTTGGCTAAATAGGGCTAAATTGTGAAAATATTATTTTGGAGGACTAATTTGTGAATTTGATGGAAAATGTGGACTTATATGAGATGTATATGCATTCAGCTAAGCATGTGTATGTGTGGATTTTGTGAATTTGATGTTTTGAGAAAAATGGACTAAATTGATAAAGTGTGCAAATATGAGGGTTAATTTGCAAATAGCCCTAAATGTGTGTCCTTGGATTGAATTGAATGAATCAGCGAATAAAAGGGTTAATTCAGAACATGTTTAGATCAAGAACCGAGGAAAACGGACTTAGATCGCGGGAAAGCGAAAATAATCGAGTAGCAGTTTCTATTCCGATAAATCGAATCCGAGGTAAGTCACTATGCAAATAAACGTACTTGTATGATATTATAATTGTTCGTATGACTAATATTGTTTATGGATAATTATGAGAAGTTATGAATATGAATTCCAGGATAAGCCCGATATAGTGATTAAGTTTGAGAAGTCCCGTACGAACCTCGTAATAGATAGGATTAGCTATGTCATGAAATAGATATCTGTTCTGTTTTATCATGTAAGACCACGTTTGGGACGTTGGCGTTGATTTGAGACTCGTGTAAGACCACGTCTGGGATATTGGCATCGATATGAGCATTACGTGTAAGACCACGTCTAGTACGTTGGCATCGTTATGATCCTTACATGTAAGACCTTGTCTGGGACATCGGCATCGTTTTGATTCATATAAGACCCTGTATGGGATGGTGGCATCGATATCTGAGTGCATGTAAGACCTCGTCTGGGACGTTGGCATTGTACGACTATTCTGAGCTTTCTGAGTATCCTACTAGATTCCTTACGGTCCAACGGCCAAGTCTGTGATATGAATTGTGAATACGAGCCATGATCAAATAAGTGAACAAATGTTTGTCTCAGGTACGTCTGGTATATATATACAAGTGTGTATAAAAAGGTAAGTACCTATACAACTTTGACTCGAAGAAGTGTATGCTTAAATGTGAGAACGAGAATCTTAAAATGATGAATGTGGCAAATGTGGCCACAAATATGAGAAACAAAGCATAATTGTGATATATGCTAAATGATTGGAATGTGCCTATGTATATATTTGCAATATATGCGTTTTATGCTAAGTTTGTTTGTATATTGACTTACGAAGCTTTTTGAAAGCTTACTCTGTGTGTGATTTCTCTGTTTTATAGGTCGTCAAAGCTACTGAGGGCTCGGGACCGTCACGGATCGTCATCACACTAATAAATTCATTTTGGTACACTTTGGAATGTTTAATGTTAGAGATGGCATGTGTAGGCTAGCATTTTGGTATAGGCTAGTTTTGGTCATAAGTTTTGCTATGTGAATTGACCTTGCATTTTGGCTAGTCATGAAATGGAAATATTCATGAAAGACTGTGTTATGTGGAGCTTGTTTTAGCATGATGAATTGGTCCATAATATGGTTAAGTTTTTGGGTAAGAAAATGCATGAATTATGCTTGTGATGAGATAAGTTTTAGTCTTTGAAGTTGTCATGGTTGGAATTGGTATTGAATGCGTGGTTTGAATGACTATTTTGGTATGTTTTTGGTGGTTATATGTGCATGAGATATCTTGGTAAATATGGCTTGTAGGTTTGACCCTTACGGGTGGCATTTTGGCCTTGCAAATGGCCTATAATGTCAGACGGTCGTGGCACACGGGCGTGCCTAAAGACCGTGGGTGAATAGCAAGATGTAGCTTGGTAGCATACGGCCTCGACACGGGGGTGTCAACTAGTCGTGGTGTACAAGTCAGTATCTAGCTAAGAGTACATGGCCATGGTGCACTGGCGTGCTTGGTGGCCGTGGTGGGGAAGTCAGTATATAGCCTAGTTGTACACGGCCATGGCAAACGGGCGTGCCTAGTGACCGTGTTGGTATAGTCAGTATATAGACACGGATGGACACACGGCCTCCTCCCACGGGCGTGTCTCCCCTGTATTTTAGAAAAAGTTTCAATTTTCCATGAGATTTTGTTTGTGTTTCGGTTTAGTCCCGACTCAATTTGTAAGCATGCTTAAGGTCTCATTGACCGTTTTAAGGGACCTCATACTTGAGAATGATGAATGAATGTGTGAAATTTCTGTTGATGCTTTCCGATAGGGAACAGACACGGGATAGGGGTGTTATATTTGGTTGGTATCAGAGCTACGATTTAGCCGATTCTCGGACTAACGTAGCATGTCAGAGTCTAGCTATACATGCCATATATCTGAATTGTGATAGTGTGATGAATCCTAACGTATAAAATGTGGTTTTTGTATAGCAATGGATCCCGAAAGAGCCATAGCTGACGACGTAGAAAGTAATGCACCTGCTCCCACGCAAGGGACAGCGCCCTTTGAGTCGAGACCGGCTACGAGCGGTCAAGAGGGAGAAGCTAAGAAAGCTTTCTTCCAGATGATGAGTGAGTGGTTCACTCAATTTGTAAGAAATAACCCGACTGTTTCACAACCCCCACCCCCGGTTAATCCCCCTCAGACATCCAATATACCTCCGACTGCAAATCTGAATCTGTTGAATAAGCCTCTATTGACAAGATCCGTAAGTATGGGGCCGAAGAATTCCGGGCTACTAAGGATGATGATGCTGAAAAGGCCGAGTTCTGGATTGAAAATACTATCCGGGTATTTAATGAAATGTCTTTGACTTTGGAAGAATGCATTAAATGTGTTGTATTGTTACTTCATGATGCAGCTTATCAATGGTGGAAAACTCTGATTTCTGTTGTTCCGAGAGAACGAGTTACATGGGATTTCTTTCAGAGTGAATTCCAGAAGAAATATATCAATGAGAGATTTGTTGATCAGAAACGGAAGGAATTTCTAGAACTTAAACAGGGTCGAATGACTGTCTCAGAATATGAACGAGAATTTGTGAGACTAAGTCAGTATGCTCGAGAATGCGTATATTCTGAAGCTATAATGTGCAAAAGGTTCGAAGATGGCCTTAATGAAGACATTCGTTTGCTAGTCGGGATTTTAGAAATAAAAGAGTTTATTGATTTGTTGACCGAGCTTGCAAAGCTGAAGCACTCGGAAAAGATAAGAGAAAAGCTGAGTCTGAAGCTTGAGATGTGAGAAAGAGATTTCAGAGTAAATCATTTCAGTCTGTTCCAAAAAGATTCAGAGATGATCAAAGTCGTTCCAGAGATAATACGGGACATTTGAACAGAAATCGAGCTAGATCGCAAATGAATTCCAAAGCTCCAGCAACTTCAGTGGCCAACGTTGGTAATGTTTGATCTGAGAGACTTGAATGTAAACATTGCGGAAAAAGACATCCGGGAAGCTGTAGGTTAAATGACAGAACTTGCTTCAGATGTGGATCGCTTGATCATTTTATCCGTGATTGGCCTGAGTCTGTTGAGCCAGAGACCGTTCAGAATTTGAGATTTGATAATGCACCTGTGAGAAGTCGGCCATCAAAGAATGTAAAGAATGCCAGTGGTAGTCAGAGAACTACGAGAGACAATGTTGTCAAATCCGAAGCTAGAGCGCCTGCTAGAGCGTATGCTATCCGAGCTCGCGAGGAAGCTTCATCACCTGATGTTATAATGAGTACTTTCACACTTTATGATACTTCTGTGATTGCATTGATAGACCCTGGTTCTACGCATTCATATATATGCACGAATTTAGTATTCAGCAAGACTTTGCCTGTAGAGCCTACTGAGTTTGCTATAAAAGTATCGAACCCCTTAGGTAAAAGTGTCCTTGTTGACAAAGTATGCAACAGCTGTCCGTTAATGTTTTGAGATATCTGTTTTCTTGCTGATCTGATGCTTTTGCCATTTGATAAATTTGATATTATTTTGGGTATGGATTGGTTGTTTATGTATGATGCTGTTGTGAACTGCAAAAGAAAGACTATAGATTTGAGATGTCCGAATGATGAGATTGTACAGATTGAGTCTGATGATTTGAATTGATTGCCTGCAGTGATATCTATTTTGAAAACTCAGAGTTATGTGAAAAAGGGTTACGAGGCATATTTTGCTTATGTGATTGATTTAAAAGCATCTGAGAAGAAAGTTGAATCAGTGCCTATTGTTTGTGAGTTTACTGATGTATTTCCTGAAGAGTTACTGGGTTTACCTCCGATTCGTGAAGTTGAATTTGGTATTGAATTGTTCCCTGGTACTACACCTATTTCGATAGCTCCGTATAGAATGGCACCAACAGAGTTGAAAGAATTAAAGTCACAGTTGCAAGAATTGACTGAGAGAGGGTTTGCTAGACCGAGTTTCTCGCCTTGGGGTGCTCATGTTCTGTTCGTGAAAAAGAAAGATGGCACGATGAGGATGTGTATCAATTATCATCAGTTGAATAAAGTGACAAAAGAATAAATATCCGTTGCCTCAAATAGACAATTTATTTGATCAATTAAAAGGAGCTACTGTGTTTTCCAAGATTGATCTGAGATCGGGATACTATCAGTTGAGAGTTAAAGATTCAGACATTTCGAAAACTGCTTTCAGAACAAGGTACTGGTATTATGAGTTTCTAGTTATGCCATTTGGACTAACCAATGCTCCTGCTGTTTTTATGGATCTGATGAACAGAATTTTCAGACCGTATCTAGATTGATTTGTTGTGGTATTCATAGATGACATCTTGATTTATTCACATAATGAAAATGAACATGTTGAACATTTAAGGATTGTGTTGCAAACTTTGAGAGAAAAGCAACTGTACGCGAAATTCAGCAAATGTGAATTCTAGTTGCGTAATGTTAGTTTTATAGGACATATTGTGTCAGCTTCTGGAATCCGAGTGGATCCGAGTAAGAAATCTACTATTCTAAATTAGAAATCTCCGAAAAATGTGTCTGAAGTCTGCAGTTTTCTGGGTTTAGCTGGTTATTACGGTAGATTTGTAAAAGGGTTTTCAGCAATAGCTACTCCATTGACTAGATTACTTCAGAAAGATGTCAGATTTGAATGGTCGGATAAATGTTAGAAAAGTTTTGATCAGTTGAAAACTCTGTTAACAGAAGCTCCAGTGTTAGTATAGCCAGAATCGGGTAAAGAATTTGTTGTATACAGTGATGCTTCGCTAAATGGTTTGGGATGTGTTTTGATGCAAGAAGGCAAAGTTGTAGCTTATGCCTCGAGACAATTGAAGCCTCATGAAAATAACTATCCGACGCACAACCTTGAGTTAGCTGCGATTGTGTTTGCGCTAAAGATTTGGCGTCATTATCTGTACGGTGAGAAATGTTACGTGTCCTTAGATCATAAAAGTTTGAAATATCTGATGACTCAGGAAGATTTGAACTTGCGTTAGAGAAGATGGCTTGAGTTATTGAAAGATTACGAGCTTGTGATAGAATATCATCCAGGTAAAGCAAACGTTGTTGCTGATGTGCTAAGTAGAAAATCATTGTCTGCATTACGTGCTTTGAGTACTCAGTTGGATTCGTCTGATGATTGTTCTGTGATAGCCGAATTAAAAGCAAAACCGTTGTTTTTACAACAGATATGTGATGCTCAGAAATTTGATAATGAATTACTAGCGAAACGAGCTCAGTGTGAAATAAATTCCGAATCTGAATTTCAAATTGTGGATGGTAGTTTGAGATTCCGAGATCGTATCTGTGTTCCGAGAAATCCAGAGTTGATTCAATTGATTTTGATTGAAGCACATAATAGTCGTCTATCTGTTCACCCGGGAAGCACTAAAATGTATCGTGATTTGAAATGACATTATTGGTGGTCTGGTATGAAACGAGACATATCTGACTTTGTTTCGAAATGTTTAGTCTGTCAGCAAGTGAAAGCTGAACACCAAGTCCTGTCTAGATTGCTACAGCCAATTTTGATTGCTGAATGGAAATGGGATAGAGTAACAATGGATTTTGTTTCTGGATTGCCTCTGACTTCGAGAAAGAAAGATGTGATTTGAGTCATAGTTGATTGATAAACCATAATTTTAACATATTCTAATCCCACATTTAGCTTGTTTTTGGATAATTTATTCCTCAATTTACGTAAAAAGGTGCTCTTAATCCTTTCTTTTCATGTCTTATACCCAGGATAGCACCCAAGGATGAAAAGAACATAAAACGGGCCCAAAATGGAGTCAATGGGCCATATCATGAAACTGACATGGCCTGGCCCAAAGAGCACACGGCCGTGCCTTGTCAAGCATCTAGAGCACGGCCTCACCCCTGATCTACATGGCTGTGCCTCAACTTAGAAATTCGAACACGACTTGAAGACGAGTCACACGGGCGTGTGACATGGTCGTGCCCCTGCCGTGGCTTTAGATAATTTTAGTCGAAAAAGGATACTTAGGGAGAAAGAATCGCATTCCAAGAGCCTATAAATAACCCCTAAGTATCACCTCTGAAGGGGCGTTGAGCTAGGCCAAGGAGCCAAGCCGGAAAGGTTAGAGTTGAGGGAATCACTCGAAGTTAGCCAGTTGATCCATCCCAAAAAGTCGAAATTCTACTCAAGATGGCGGATCTCTCCTTCAATTTCTTCAGGGAGTTTTAGGGATTTCTTATGTTTTGTTTTATCTTTTCTCTTGAGATGTTTTCTTTATTTGTTATGAACTAAACCCCTCAGATACCTGAAGGGGATGAAACCTAGATGAATCTTGTTATCATTTTTTGAATTATATGATAAATACTTAGTTTGTTTTTAATTATGTATGCTTAATTCTTGATTTAATATTTTGTGGATATTTATTCAAGTTTGATATGCTTAGGTGGAGGAGGAATAGACCCTGCTTAAGAGTAGATCTAGCATAATTAAGCGGAGTTGATCGCACGCCTAGAGATAGGGTGACGAGATTTTGCCAGATTAGGGTGAAACCTAATATGGGAGTCCATAGATCGATTTACTACTATTCTAGAGGGTTATTATAAGAGAACGAGAGTTCCACTAATTAACCTAGGGTTAGACGTTATTCGCCTCGAGAGAGGGTTTAATATATGTTAGGGAGTCCTACGGATCAAACTAAGTGAATAAATCGTATGGTTCAGTGTTAGATAACAAGTGAAGTCTAGGTGGATTCTTCCTGAGGGTATCATCGTGATCAACTGAGTTTTTCTTCTAGTTATTTCCCAATTCGTTCTTTTTGTCTTTGCATCTTTAGCTTAGTAGTCGTTAATTTAGATTAAAGCAACTTCACTTTATTTTAGGCTAAATAATAAAAAGAAAGTTAGTACTTTTAGTTCCTTTGGGTTCGACAATCCGGTCTTGCCTAAGCTATACTACTGTTCGATAGGTACACTTGCCTTTAATCGTTGTCAGAGTTAGTTTCCAGGTTTGATCATTCGTGTTATAAATTTTAAAGCTCTGATTTCAGCGATCAAGTTTTTGGCGCCGTTGCTGGGGAACTTAAATATTAAGAACACTATTTTCATTACTTTACCCATTTTTTTGTTCTTTTTTTTCGCAATTTACTTTTATTTTTATTTTTTAGGTTAAATTTTAATTTTTTCTAAATTTTCCTTCTTTTTCTTTTCTCAGCAGGTACCTCTAGTTTATGACTAGAAGGAACCCGAGAGGACCTTTGGTATAAGATAGTGAAATTGAAGCTACCGTTCGTAGGACCCGCAGAGAAATCAGGCAAGCCCTAAATTACACAGTGGAAGATCAAGAAGGCAGATCCAATCCTACTGAAGGAATGGACGAGAATAATCCACCACCACATGATGTGGGGGAGAGCAATGCTCCACATACAATGTTTGATTATGCTAAACCGCATTTAACAGGAGCGAAATCAAGTATTGTTAGGCTTGCTATAGCTGCTAACAATTTTGAATTAAAGCCTAACACAATACAAATGATTCAACAGTTTGTTCAATTTGATGGTTTGCAGGATGAAGATCCAAACACACATATAGCTAATTTTTTAGAGTTCTATGATACCTTCAAAATAAATGGCATTTCTGATGATGCCATACATCTTCGGTTATTCCCTTTTTCATTAAGGAATAAAGCCAAACAGTGGTTAAACTCATTACCACGAGGATCAATCACTACATGGGAACAAATGAACGAAACGTTTTTATTGAAATATTCCCCACCAGCCAAAACAGCAAAATTACGGAATGATATATCTTTTTTGGTGAAGATGGATCTAGAGACATTATACGACACATGGGAGAGATACAAGGATCTCTTGAGAAGGTGTCCACACCACGGTCTACCCTTATGGCTACAAGTCTAAACATTTTGTAACGGTGTAAACCCCTCAACGAGGCAACAAATCGATTCAGCCGTCGGTGGAACCCTTAACAACAGAACTCCTAAAGCAGCCTACAAATTCATTGAAGAGATGTCACTGAATAACTATCAGTGGCAAGTGACAAGGACGAAACCGACAAAATCGGCCGAAGTTTACAACCTCAATGCGATAATCATACTATCAACACAGGTAGAGATGATGAATAAAAAGATTGATAGTTTGTGTTCTTCACATCCAGTCATGCAGTGCGACGCAAGTGGAACCGTGGCGAATCCTGAGTACCCACCCTACCAACCAGATGCAGAGAGCGAACAGATGAACTATATAGGTAATAATTTCAGATCCAATAATAATCCTTATAGTAATACTTATAATCCAGGTTGGAGGAACCACCAAAATTTTTTGTGGGGAGGTCAAGGAAATCAAAGGCAACAACCTCCTCAAAACTTCCAAAATCAGCCTTATCCACATGAGAAGAAGCCAAACCTCGAAGAGATGCCATCAAAATTTATGGAAAACACGAAAAACCGTTTCAATGAAACTGAAAGAACAATTAAAAACAATGAGAACCGAGTTTGGGAAGTCAAGGAGGTCATTGATGCAGTCGAGCAACTCACAAAGCTAATGTCTGAACGACCGCAAGGACGTCTACCAAGTAACACCGAGATTAACCCTAAGGAGAAAATTCAAGCCATCATAGATCATGATAGCAAAGGGTTAGACGAACCAAACTGATCGCTAAAATGAGAGCTTTAAAATTTATAAAACGAATGATCAAACCTGGAAACTAACTCTGACAACGATTAAAGGCAAGTGTACCTATCGAACAGTAGTACAACTTAGGCAAGACCGAATTGTCGAACCCAAAGGAACTAAAAGCACTAATACTATGTAACACCCCAAACCCGGCCTAAACGTTATCACCGGATCTGACATGTCACAGGAAAACGCGTATGAGAGGTTAGAGGTTCCGGTTTAAAATTTGTCAAAACTCATTGATGTGTTTAAGCTCGTAGAAATCTTGGGCATGATCGTTTAAAACCAATAGTGTATTTTGAAACCCGGAAATTTTGAAAACCCAATTGAATCCATAAGTAAGAACAAAGCTATATCATTTACAAATCCGAATAGTTTCTTTTAGTCGATTTTAAAATCATTTTAACTTAATGTAGAAAAATCTTAAGGTTGGAAAACATTTGAGTTGCATTCATTTTTAATTACAGCGTGATACCCGATGGTAAAGTTTAAAACATATCGCTTTGTAGTTTTGAAAACCTTATCTTTCCAAGTTTTATCCAATATTAACCCAATAATTTGTTAAGGCATATTTGAAATCGAATCTAAGCATATAAATAACCAGAGCATAATTTTAAAAGACCTTTTACAACCCCAACAAAACCAAATGAAAATAAATGAAATAAAGTACCAAGTTTTTAAATCAGTGCAACTTCGAATTTATTCATGGCATGGTCACCTCGAGTCCACCCGGCTCCATGTCCGCGATCTAGGTGTCACCTGAAATGATAAGGGAGAAGGTGAGTCGCAAGACTCAGTGCATAAATCCCCCTCCCTATTAATGCAGCATACTAACACACACCATAACAAAGCAATACAATTAATGCACCCAATCCTAACCATCCATAACACCTTTTCTACCCCGTGTGGTACCAAACCACTGGTGGTGCCAAACCACTGGTGACCCAAAGTCACGAATAGTCCATCTGTGGGACCAACCCACGTGTGATACCAAATCACTGGCGACGATCCCGTATCTCAAAAGTGGGGCCAACCCACGGTGGTGTTAAACCACAGGGACAAGTCGCTATGAGGTGCCAAACCTCTGGTGTCCCAAAGACACAAATGTGATACCAAATCACTGGTGACCGAAGTCACGAATAATCAAGTTGTGGGGCCAACCCACGTGTGATACCAAATTACTGGCGTCGATCCCATAATATCATCTGTGGGGCCAACCCACTGTGGTACTAAGCCACTGGGACGAGACGCTATGAGGTGCCAAACCTCTGGTGACCCAAAGTCACAATAAATCAATATGTGGTACCAAACCACTGGTATCCGTCGACACGAATATCACTTCCCCCTCCTCTCATTTAACCTACATCAATCAATGATATGTATTTAACAGAAAACATGCCAACATGCTTGTTTAGCAACATACATAGGATTTATCATCAGCCATATATTATATGCCACATATACCAAATATGTCATGCTTCCATAAGCACCAGATAGTAAACTCATTTTGACAAGGACTTACCTGAAGCCTTGCTTATACCTCATAAGGTATCATATCAATCAACCATACTGTCCCGGCTTTATCAAATAATCAGGTTATTAAGCATATTATTAAGCAAAAAGTGTGTTAGTTTACACACCTGTTAAAACGCAAGCCTCAATCTCAAAGAACCGATCTAAGACCCTCGATTACCTAGCTCCTATATTCGGCCAAACATGAGATTAGCAACCTAGACCATTCGGCCAAAACAAATAAATCAAAGGGTTAACGCTTGAACCCTTACCTTACAAATGATTTGGTTTCCTACCACGATGGTTCTCCTTTATGCAAACGGCCACACCCAATCGACTACTCCAAAATGACTGCTTCACTTGATCGCTACCAAAATCCCGGAGACCCTACAACAAATCGGTTACCACAAGAGATTAACATCCTTACAACTATTTCCAAAAACGGCTCTTAACCATATCAAAAACGACAGCAAACAAGGGAGAAGAGAAATAGACATTCGGCCAAGCACTAGCCTTCTTCAACGATTGAAAATAACCAACCGAGATCAGCACCACACTTAATATTCGGCCAAAGTGAAAACTAAATGGGAGAGATTCGGCTAAAGGTGCTTAACACCACTTATGGTTCGGCTTGAGTGGTAAGAGAGAAAGAGTAGAAGTGAAAAGAGATAGGGGTGCTGGAATCGGGTTTGAGAAAATAAAATGAAAGTTTGAGGGGACAAGATGAGATGGCTTCGGCTCAAATGAAATGAAGATGAAACAAATGGAGAATTCGGCTTAGGAGACAAAGTAAGTTTCGGCACTTAAGAAAGAAAGAAAGACAAAATATCAGAGGAAGAAAAAAATGACTATTTCGGCTTAGCACAAATGAAGAAGAAAAGAGAGGTAGGAGAGTAAGGTTTCGGCTACCCAAGGAACACAAAGAAACAACCGCAAAATTTGGCTAGATGCCCAAAGGAAAAGTCGGCAAAGGTATGGTTGCTTGAGACCTTCGGTTTCAAAGAAGAAAAATGAGAGAACCTCTTGAAAATTCGGCTTTGGTACCCTAGACTAAGGCTGGCCGAAAGTCACCCAAAATGCCTAAGAGAATTTCGGCACTCCCCACTTACACACCTACCAACCGGCCACTCCCCCCATGAAGCACCCAAGATTCGGCCACCACCTACAAACACTCATGGACACTAATTCAAATCACTTTGAACTAGTCAACCTCCTTGATTTCCTCTCCACCCACCATTTGAACATTTGACTTAGTCCATGGTAGAGTTTGAACTGCACACAACTTCTCCCCCTCCTTGACGTCAAAATGGAAGCAAAAGGATGAGACTTCTGCAACTCGAACACGGGACCTCCTCCCCCTACAAGTGGCGTCACACACAAGCTCTAAGTGGCGCCTACCTTGCCACTCTACTAGCTCAATTCTTGTGCTAACATCCACCTAAAAATACCTATAATCCCCAGCTCCTTCAGCTCCTCTCACTTAAGCTTAAAAACTAAAATTTTTCCTACCACTCAGGCTTACACTATACTTACAACTAAGCCCCAAAACATCAAAAATACTGACACCACAGTCCAAACACAAGCACTCAATGCCATTACAACTAGCCCCTATTTAAGGATGTTACATACTAACTTTTCTTTTTATTATTTAGCCTAAAATAAAATGAAGCTGCTTTAAATCTAAATTAACGACTACTAAGCTAAAGACACAAAGACAAAAAGAACAAATTGGGAAATAACTAGAAGAAAAACTCAGTTGATCACGACGATACCCTCAGGAAGAATCCACCTAGACTTCACTTGTTATCTTACACTGAACCATACGATTTATTCACTTAGTTTGATCCGTAGGATTCCCTAACTTATATTAAACCCTCTCTCGAGGCAAATAACATCTAACCCTAGGTTAATTAGTGGAACTCTCATTCTCTTATAATAACCCCCTAGAATAGCAGTAAATCGATCTATGGACTCCCATATTAGGTTTCACCCTAATCTGGCAAAATCTTGTCACCCTATCTCTAGGCTTGCGATCAACTCCGCTTAATTATGCTAGATCTACTCTTAAGCAGGGTCTATTCCTCGTCCACCTATGCACATCAAACTTGAATCAATATCCGTGAAATATTAACTCAAGAATTAAGCACACATAATTAAGAACAAACTAAATATTTATCATATAATTCAGAAAATGATAACAAGATTCATCTAGGTTTCATCCCCTTTAGGTATCTGAAGGATTTAGTTCATAACAAATAAAGAAAACATCTCAAGAGAAAAGATAAGACAAAACATAAGAAATCCCTAAAACTCCCTGAAGGAATTGAAGGAGAGATCCCCCTTCTTGAGTAGAATTCCAGCTTCTTGGGATGGATCAAGTGGCTAACTTCGAGTGATTCCCTCAACTCTGACCTTTCTGGCTTGGCTCCTTGGCCTAGCTAACCGCCCCCTCAAAGGTGGTACTTATGGGGTTATTTATAGGCTCTTGGAATGCGATTCTTTCTCCCTAAGTATCCTTTTCCGGCTAAAATTGTCTAAAGTCGCAACGGGGGCACGTCCATGTCACACGCCTATGTGACTCGTCTTCAAGCCGTGTTCGAATTTCTAAGTTGAGGCACGGTCGTATAGATCGGGGGTGAGGCCGTGTTTTAGATGCTTGACAAGGCACGGTCGTGTGCTCTTTGGGCCAAGCCGTGTCGATTTCGTGATATGGCCGATTTATTCCGTTTTGGGCCCGTTTTATGTTCTTTTCATCCTCGGGTGCTTTCTTGGGTATAAGACATGAAAAGAAAGGATTAAGAGCACCTTTTTACATAAATTGAGGAATAAATCACCCAAAAACAAGCTAAATGTGGGATTAAAATATGTTATAATTACGGTTTATCAAATACCCCTACACTTAAGCTTTTGCTTGTCTTCAAGCAAAATTCTCAACATACAATTCAAACGAACTTTCCATAATTCACAATTCCTACTGACAATGCCTTATCATAATTCATAGATGATTTATACATGGATAATTCAATTTAAAAAGTCCTAAAGATTCAAACAATGATAAGTCATTCATTTGTAATTCGAAAACCTAGGTGTCTCCCCTTATCTGGATAATTACCTTTAATTCAAAATTGACAAGAGTTGACATCCTCACTAAAAGATTCACTCAAATCACTCAAAGTGTTTAAGGTTCATAAAAAAGAAACACTCATATGTCGAACCTGAAAAGTTAATCCCATATGCTTGCTTGAAAATCAAATCTCCACCACTGTAAAATGAGATGATAAACAGATCAAAAGGTCTTTGTTAGGGTTGTAACGAGGCTAGGGTTAAGGTGTGGATAAAGGCTGAAACTAGAAGGTTAGAATCGAGATTGACTTGACAAGTACCTACTTAAGAATACTGAAATAATATTTACATTAACTGAAAATAATAATCCTAATAATACGAGCTTTTCTTTCGAAAAATAAGCTTTAACTGTATAAGCTCACCATTAATACTGAATATACTTCAATTTTTTTAAGAACAAACTAATAATAATAATGGATGAATTCAACTCATGCTTTGATTTAATTCAGTAACTAATCAAATCATATCTCGATTAAAGGGTAGTCAAAAAGGAATGGTGATAACAAATACAAAGGGTTTTGGTTTAAAATAGGTGAGTCAATAAAAAGGGTTGTTAGGATCAACGGGGTTCACTAGGGGTTAATTTATGTTGGTAGGCTATTTAGTGGAGTGAGTGGGTTAAATCCTAGGTGCCTTTATCATCTCTGTATATCAAATCATCAATGTGGTCTCAACATGTATAAACAAGGCAAGTTCTAAAATAACAGTTCAAAGTTGACACACTCATAATCAAAAAGTGAGCACAAACAAGAATATATGCTCTATAAGGCTTAAAATCTCAAACAATTATGGGTGTTTTGACATCAATCTCATAAATTTCAAATTTCAAAGCAATATCCAAATATAGGTTAACAACCTAGCAAAATATTTTTTATTCTGAAAAATAGACTTATCATGCTTGATTATCTAATATCTTTAAAATTTAATTATCAATGCACAATTATCAATAAGTTAATCTAAAACATGTCAATAACAATCATAAATTATCAGAAATTTCATCCTAATTAGTAATATGAAGAATTTACTTAAAAACAAGACTAAATTGAGGGATTTGAGAATAATGAAAAAAGTTTGGCCGGATTTGAGAATAATGCAGAAAGTTAGGCCCTTTTTTAGATAAATATTCACCCCCCCACACTTAAGATGTACATTGCCCTCAATGTATAAAGATAGATAATGAGAATTAATAGGAAATCAAATAGAGGGGAGAAAATGACACTTCCTGAATTACGGATGATATCCTTAGAGGCTGTGGAAAATACGTGGCGTCGGGTGACTTTATTGAATTTCTCCTAGTTATATGTTTGTGTATGTGGAGTGTGCAGTTTATTCTGCAAAGTCACTAGTTAAAAATCTTGGTGGCGTAATAGGTATGTGTTAGGTATACTCGAATAGTTAGATAGCCAATGATAAAAGTTTGCAATAAAATAAATAAAAGTTCAAATTTAAAACTAAAATAAAAACTGAAAATCAAGAAAAGAAAGTTAAAAATAACAAATTAAGAGGTCTCAGAAGTCTTCATCATCAGCTGGGTCCTGTGGTGGTGCTGGTGATGAGATACGGAGGTGTTGGCATATCTATTGAAGGGTGGCCTCTATCCCGTCAAAACGTCGAGTATTTTCAGCAAAATACATCTCGAATTGTTCGGGTCGTGTAGAGATATCTGCCAATGAGGTTGCTGTATGGGATGGCCGCTGGCTCGGAATCGGTGCCTCCTGTGATGGTGGTGGGACATCATCAGTAATGTCCTCGGGCTCCCCTTCAGCTGTGGAAGTCACTAATCGGTATTGAGGAGGGTCGGTTCCTCGACGATGTTTAATCATCCTCATGTTTAGCGTCATTTGGATGCCCTGAGGTACCATATGAACGATCAGTGTAAGTGAGGAAATCTGAGCCTCGGTGTGGAGGGGGCCAAAGTATTAAGCTAGCCTTGTGATATACGACCCCATTGATAGAATCCCCTTCCTGTGTGCCTCTATTTGATGCTGAATTGCACATGCGATGAAGTATGCCAGGTCAAAAACATGCCCTTCCGACATGCATGATAGGTAGTAGACATCATGCTTGTTTACCATGCTGGTGCTCTCACGTCGTCCTGTGATGGTGTGAGCGAAAATGGCGTGAATATACCTTAGGGGTGGGAGAAGGGCTGTCGTCTTAGAGCGATTGGGGTCGTAGATGCTTGTGGTGGGGCCTAGGCTGTGCCAGCAGTTGAGCGGAGTGCAATGGAGCTGGCGGTTTAACCCGGAGAGTGGGTTTTCTTCTATAAATTCCAGTGTATAAAGTCTGAATGCCGAGCCGAATTGTGGTAGGCTCAGTCAACGTACCGTGCCGCCTAAACAGAATTGGATGGTACCTGGATCGTCGAACTGTGCCATCACTGTCTGCAATGTGAAGGTGGTGCAGAATTCTAGTGTGAGCTCCAAGTATGTGGGCTCGATGATTGAGAAGAAATGCTCCCACGGGTCAGTCGAGAGGAAGGCTCAAATATCGGTTGCAAGCCCGACTTGTTCTATTGCTTCCCAATCGATGCACCTACCAGTGCCTAGGGTCTATACTGGATTTGCTTGTAACGCTCTTCCTGAGCTACTTGATAAAATCTGAAGAATGGGTGTCGTAGCTCGGAAGAAGCACTTGCGGAGGATGATTCGGGCCCCTTCCTTTTCTTGCTTGGGGCGGCTGTGGATCATTTTGGTCATGATGATGACATTTGTACTTGATATTTGTAATCAAAATATAAAGCAAGTTCTTTTTTATCAAGCCTCAACAGTAATATAGCCAGAATATGCCACACTAAATTAAGCAAAGTTTGAAAAGTTAGAATCTTCTGCAGAAATTATTTGACAGCAGTGAGCAAGGAAATGTATCAACCTTTCTGAAATGAAAGAATTTATTCCTAAATATGAACATGAAATCTAGCAAATAACAACCAATAGATATTCATGGGGGCTAAATTTTTGAGACAAGTTTCCTAAATAAAAATCATGCTTTAATACTAAAACTAAACAAAAGATGAAAATAAAGAAGAGTGCCATAATGTTTATCATAATGTTTATCAAGTTTCAAGTCAAGAAAAAGGGAACCAGGGATTTTGATGGTATGAATCTTTTGAGCACGGGCGCAGCACGACAGTGGTGTGAGTTTGCAGTACGAACACGGCGGTGGCAGGAGCGTGGCCTTCGGCAGCACGGTGGTGGGGAGGGCATGTGTAACAGTCTGAATTTGACCCAAATCGGAAAGATAGTTTCGAAACCATGAATCCGAGTCTAAAATATATTTAAATATTATATTCTGTGTTTATTATGTGTGAATTAATGTGTGTGAAAGTTTCGTAGAAAAATTTTATCGTTTAAGTGTTTAATTTGATAAAAAGGACGTAATCGCGTAAAGTGTAAAAGTTACATACTATAGTGGAAAGTGCTTAAATGATGATGGCTTTTTAGTATGGAGTATTAAAAGGGCAAATAGCCCATTTTACAAGTTAGTGGATGGCTTTTGACTAATATGCCCTTATTATATATGATAGTTTTATTTTTAGTAAAAGGCTATTATAGTAATCTAAAATAACATATTCTATACTTTAATAAAACAAAAACAAAGGCTATTATCATTTTATTTTCATTTGGCCGAATGTTGGTGAAGGAAGAAAGGGTTTATTTCCTTTGAATTTTGGCACTTAGAAGTTCAAATTAAAGGTTAGTTTGACTTTGGTTTTTGTTAATTTTTACGTTTTTGAGATCGTTGCTTAGTATATTATCCGACCCATGCTAAAATTTTTAAGATTATTGTACATGTGACATTCGGCCATTGATATGTTCTTGAAGTTTTTGGTATTTGATGATTTTATATTAATGATATGTTAAAGATTGGTTTGTTTTGTATTAGAAATTTAGTGATTTTGAGTATTTAGGACTTTATTTCAAAGAATAAAATTTAGAGGGGCTTAATTTCAAAATAAATGAAAGAAATGGACTTGTGAGGTCCCTATGAATATTTGGCCCTAAGGTATCATATTGAAATTTTATGCATTTTTGTATTTTGTGCAATTAGGACTAAATTGTTAAAATGTGAAATAGTATGGGTAAAATGGTAATTTACCTATTTATGTGCTTTGGGACTAAATTGAAATGAAATGTACTTGAATGAGCTTATTTTTTATATGTTTAGATCAAGAACAAAGAAAAATAGATTTGGATCGGGGAAAGACGAAGGTTGTCGAATAGTCGGTTTAAGTCATCCATTGATAATCGAGGTATGTCCTTAAGCAAATATCTATTAAAGAGTTGATTATGAATATGTTAAATGATGATATTTGATAATCTTGAGTATAAAACTATGAGTTAGCTGATTGTAAAAGTGTTGAATTGGATTGAATATACATTTTGTAAATGCGATATGACTAAGTGTATTTGATATGATATGTGAAGGTAATATGAGGTATATAATGTGTTGGAGAAATTAGTATTTAAATATGTGTATTGAAGGATTGGATTAATTATGTGGTTATTTCGGGCTTTGAGCCTAGCAGGTTTTGTGCCGGTGGTATATTTCGGGCTTTGAGCCTAGCAAGCTTTGTGCGGGTGGTATATTTCGGGCTTTGATGCCTAGCAGGCTTAATGCCGGTGTATATTCGGGCTTAACACCTAGCAGGCTTAATTCCGGTGATATGTTATAAACAAATGACCCGTGACTTATACGTGGTGGAACATGAATTTCTGTTAGGAGCTAATAGCTCAAGTAAGTATAAACGTTTGTGTTTGCAATGAGTAAAGTAAGTTAGCGTGCTATGATTCGAATTAAGTATGATAGAACATGGTGGTGATTCAATATGGATTTGTATGAAAGCTATTAAGCTTATCGTTGTTGGGTGAAAACATGTTGTATTAGAAGTTGAGGTTTAAATATGTTATAGGGATATTTGTCCATAAGTCAAAATGTAAAAGTGAAAGGGTGGGATGTGCTTTCAATTGTACATAAATGAGTTTAAGTGGTTGGTATAAATGTGTACTTATTTGAGTTGAAATATGCTAATGTTTGTAACATGTATATGTATAGATATATGTCATTTGGATTTTAGTGAATTACATGTCATGTTGATAAGGTACAAGTACTTAATATAATGATTTAATAGTATTCGGCAAGGGTGGATTCATATGTTGAATTCTGAATATAATGATATATGTGTAATGAGATTTAAGTTTATAATGTTTAAATATTTTATATAGTGAAAGTAAAAATTTGCTTGAGACTTACTAAGCTATTAAGCTTACCTTGTGTGCGTTCATTGTTGGTTTTATAGATTTTGGACTCGGCTGCTGGCTGATAGGATCTTCGGGAAGTTAACCACACTATCACCCCTTTTGGTATATTTCAAGCTAGTTATTTAGAATCAAAGGCATGTGTAGGCTAGCTAAATGTGTGTGAATGATGTTTTGTTTATATATATATATATATATATATATAGCGATGTGAAAATGGCTTCAACATTTAGTATAAGTTCGGTTTTATTTGTTCTTGCCTATGTGATCAAAATGTTTGGTTTTAAACCATTCAGACATGGACTGTCTTTATTTTTAAGCTTAGACATTATGTGTTCATGATGAATGCTTGTTGATAATGCCAATGTCGGTATTAAATTAGTTAGATGAATCGACATTTAAGTAAACTTTTGTATATATATATACATATTTATATACAAGATAATTAGGTACTAGCTGAGCTTCATTAGAAAATTATATCTATGTATGTATCAACTTTGGTTGTTTTAAATAATATGAATTATATTGAATAAAACATGTATGTGTATTCGGCCAAACCTAGGTGACATTTGCAAATGTGGTTAAAATGTTTAAAGTAGTTTAGGCATAGTCAAATATGAAAAAGAGTGCATAACTGAGATGTATGCATTTATATATATGTATTTGGATTGTTAAATTGCTTATTTTAATTGAGTGCATGAAACCGCTAAACTCGGTTTGTGCTAGGTAATGTTCGTGAAATGTTATAAATGAAACCATGCATATTTAGCCAAATAAGTGGGTGTACAAGTGATGTGTAATAGGTTGCAGGCATTAGTTTATTTGTAACTAAGTCTTTATGCTATAAGAAATTGGTTTAAATAGATGTTATGATGCAATGACAATCTAGTATACTTATTTAATTAGTTGGCTATAAGAAGTTTAGACATTTATGAATTTTCATGAGATATGCTTGGTTATGTGATATTGACGTAATATACATTGTATGATGACTTATGTTCATCGATGATTCTTTTGTATATGACTTGGATCAAAGTATCTAGTATGTGTTACACATGTGTGGATTATTTGTTTATAAGATAATATTTGATAAAGATGATCTACCATGATTCAATTGATTTAACTAAAGTTTTAGCTTGCATGGTAATACCCGTAACCCTAATCCGGCGACGGACTCGGGTTAAGGGGTGTTACATTTACAACTCTCCCCCCTAAGGGATTTTCGTCCTCGAAAATCTTACCGTTAAACAAAGTCGGATATTGTTGCCTCATTGAATCCTCAGGCTCCCACGTAGCCTCTTCAACTCCGTGCCTATTCCACAGTACTTTCACTAATAGAATTCTCTTGTTTCTCAACTTTTTCGTTTCCCAAGCTAAAATACGGATCGGTTCTTCTTCATACGTCATATCGGTTCGGATTTCAATCTCAGCCGGAGTAATCACATGTGACGGATCTGATCTATATTTACGAAGCATTGAAACATGAAATACATTGTGTATCTTTTCTAATTCAGAGGGAAACTTCAATCTATAAGCAACAGGCCCAATACGTTCAATGATCTCATACGGTCCGATAAACCTCGGGCTTAGTTTGCCTTTCCGACCAAATCGGAGTACTTTCTTCCACGGGAAAACTTTCAAGAATACCCGATCTCCGACCTGGAACTCTATATCTTTGCGCTTCAAATCAGCATAAGACTTTTGATGATCCGAAGCAGCTTTCAAACTATCCCTGATTATAGCCACTTTCTGTTCCGCCTCTTTAATCAAATCTACCCCGTGTATCTTATTTTCACTGAGCTCGGTCCAGTATAATGGTGTACGACACTTGCGTCCATATAGAGCTTCGTAAGGTGCCATTTTAATACTCGATTGAAAACTGTTATTATAAGAAAATTCAATCAAAGATAAGTATCTTTCCCACGTACCTTCAAACTCGAGGATGCAACATCTCAACATGTCCTCAAGTATCTGAATGGTTCGTTCAGACTGACCGTCTGTCTACGGATGAAAGGCTGTACTAAAGTGAAGTTTAGTAACTAAAGTATCTTGAAACTTCTTCCAAAATCGCGATGTGAATCTCGGGTCTCTGTCTGAAACAATAGAACTCGGCACACCATGTAATCTCACAATTTGAGATACATACAACTCAGCAAGTTTATCAAGCGAATAGTCTGTATGAACTGGCACAAAGTGAGCTGATTTGGTCAGTCTATCCACTATAACCCAGATTGCATCTTTCTTGCTCGGTGTCGTAGGCAAACTAGATACAAAATCCATAGTGATTCTATCCCATTTCCATTCAGGTATCATGATCGGTTGAAGTAACCCAAAAGGCACTTGATGTTCGGCTTTGACTTGCTGACATATTAATCAAATTCAGATATATCCCTTTTCATGCCAGGCCACCAGTAAAATTGTTTCAAATCATTATACATCTTCGTGCTACCCAGATGTATCGACATTTGACTATTATGAGCCTCGTTTAAAATCATCTGAATCAAATCCACATTCTTCGGAACACATATTCGGCTTTTGAAATTCAAACAATCATTTGCATCAATTCGAAACGCTAACTCTGTATCATTTTCACACTGAACTCGTCTAACAATCAAGTCTTTGTCAATTCTTTGTGCATCACAAATTTGCTGAATAAACATCGGTCTTGCTTTCAACTCGGCTATGATCGAACCATCACCAGACATAACCATATGTGTGTTCAACGCACGAAGAGCAAACAACAATTTTTGACTTAAGGCAACTGCATCAACGTTAGCTTCCCCGGATGGTAGTCAATCACTAATTCATAGTCTTTCAACAGTTCTAACCATCTGCGTTGTCTCAAGTTCAAATCTTTCTGAGTCATTAAGTACTTCAAACTTTTGTGATCTGAATAAACATGACATTTTTTGCCAAACAAGTAATGATGCCATATTTTTAAAGTGAAAACAATGGCTGCTAGTTCCAAATCATGAGTCGGATAATTTCTTTCGTGAGGCTTCAGTTGTCTCGAAGCATAGGCTATGACTTTGCCTTCCTGCATCAAAATGCAACCCAACCCATTCAAAAAAGCATCACTGAAAACAATAAATTCTTTAACCGATTAAGGCTGAGCTAACACTGGAGCTTCGATTAAAAGGGCTTTCAACTGATCAAAACTTTTCTGACACTTTTCTGACCATTCGAACTTGACATCTTTATGTAGTAGCTTTGTCAAAGGTGTAGCTATCATGGAAAAACCTTTGACAAATCGTCTGTAGTATCCCGCAAGTCCCAGAAAGCTTCGAATTTCGGAAACATTCTTTGGTGGCTTCCAATAAAGTATAGCCGATATTTTGTTCAGATCAACCCGAATACCTGACGCTGAAACAACATGACCCAGGAAGCTGACTTCCTTCATCCAGAACTCACACTTACTAAACTTTGCATACAACTGTCGATCTCGTAATGTTTGTAGCACTAATCTCAAATGTTCGGCATGCTCGATTTCGTCTTTGCAGTAGATCAGTATGTCATCAATAAACACTACTACAAACCGATCCAAAAATTGTTTGAAAACCCGATTCATCAGATCCATAAAAACAGCAGGTGCATTAGTAAGTCCAAAAGGCATAACCAGAAACTCAAAATGTTCGTACCTCGTCCGAAATGCAGTCTTTGGCACATCTGTATCTCTGACTCGCAACTGATAATAACCTGATCTCAGATCTATCTTTGAGAACACTGAAGCCCCTTTTAACTGGTCAAACAAATCATCAATTCGGGGTAACGGGTATTTATTCTTTATTGTCACTTTATTCAGCTGCCGATAATCAATACACATTCGCATACTCCCGTCTTTCTTTTTCACAAATAGAACTGGTGCACCCCAAGGAGAGAAACTTGGTCGTGCAAAGCCTCTATCTGTCAGCTCTTGCAACTGTGCTTTCAACTCTTTCAACTCAGTAAGTGCCATCCGATACGGAGCTATCGAAATCGGAGTCGTTCTCGGCGCTAATTCAATGCCAAAATCAATCTCTCGTACTGGTGGTAAACCCGGTAATTCTTCAAGAAACACATCTAGGTATTCACACACAACCGGTACAGATTCAATCTGTTTTTTAGATACTTTATTATCCAATACATAAGCCAAATAAGCTTCGCATCCTTTTCTCACATACTTTCGGGCTATCATCGAGGATATTACGGTAGGTAGCCCATTTAAATCACTAGATTCAACTCGGATGGTCTCACCGTTCTGACATCTCAAATCAATGATCTTTCTTTTGCAATTCACCACTGCATCATGCAAAGTTAACCAATCCATTCCCAAAATTATATCAAACTCGTCAAAGGGCAACAACATCGAATCGGCTGGAAAGCAGGAATCCCGAATCATCAATGGGCAACCTTTACACACTTTATCAACAAGAACACATCTACCCAAAGGGTTGGACACACGAATCACAAACTCAGTAGACTCAACAGGCAGAGTCTTACTGGATACTAGATTTTCACACACATATGAATGAGTCGAACCAGGATCAATCAATGCAATCACAGTAGTATCATAAAGTGTGAAAGTACCGATAATGACATCTGAGGAAGAAGCATCCTCTTTGGCTCGTATAGCATAAGCTCTTGTTGGAGCTCTAGCCTCTGATCGAACTGCAGTGTCTTTCGTCCCTCTCTAACTGCCACCTACATTGCCTGAATGTCTGGGTGGTCTACCCCGTACTGGTGCGCTGCTCGGTTTAGTGTTCTGAGCCGTATTTTGCTCGGCTAACATTGGGCACTCTCTAAGAAAATGATCTGACGATCCACATTTAAAACAGGACCGGTCTCAGAATCTACAACTCCCGAAATGCCATTTACCACAGTGCTTGCATTCAACTTGATTCTGCGGAATATTACCAACACTGGCCGTCGAGGTAGCTCGGGAACTCACTGGAGGTCGGTTTCGTCCAGACTGGTTTGAAGTAGTTTTATGTCGGCTGAAGCCATCTCTGAACTTCTTAGGCACTGAATGGAAAGTCTTACTCGATGATCTTTTACGAGTGTCTCTAGCTACAATTTCATCATTTCTTTTCTCTTTTCCGAGCTCTTCGGCTTTACAAGCTCGCTCGACTAGTACCACGAACTCTTTGATTTCAAGAATGCCAACTAGCAACTTTATGTCTTTGTTCAGGCTGTCTTCAAATCTTTTACACATAATGGCTTTAGTGGATACGTACTCTCGGGCATATCGACTCAATCTGACAAATTTTCGCTCATATTCAGTCACAGTCATGCGGCCCTGTTTTAGCTCCAAAAATTCTTTCCTTTTCTGATCGATGAACCTTTGGCTAATATATTTCTTACGGAACTCGATCTGAAAGAAATCCCACGTCACCTTTTCTTTTGGAACCACTGATACTAGTGTATTCCACCAGTGATATGCAGTGTCCCGTAATAGAGATATAGCACATTTTAGGCATTCATCTGGGGTACAAGATAGCTCATCAAGTACCCAAATAGTGTTATCAAGCCACATCTCAGCCCGCTCCGCATCGTCATCATCATTAGCTTTGAATTCTTCGGCCCCATATTTTCTAATTTTATCAACAGGAGGCCTACTAGATCTCATCGGATCTATCATCGGAGGTACTGAAGGTACCGGAGTTGGATTATTCGGGGGTGGAGGTTGTGGTACAGCCGGGTTACTCTGAACAAACTGGGTAAACCATTCATTCATCATCTGGTAGAAGGCTTGTTTAGCCTCTCCCTCATTGCTACCCGAAACTGGTCGAGAGTCTACCGGCACTGATCCGCGTGCGCGATCAGGTGCTACGCTCTCTAAATCATCTACTACAGCTCTGTCAGGATCGGAATCCATTTACTATATAAAATACAGTTTGAAATGTCAGAAGTCACCACACTATCAAGTATACAATAAAGGCATGTATAGCTAGACTCACACGGGCTACGGTAGTCCTAGAATCGACTAAACCGTAAGCTCTGATACCAATCAAATGTAACACCACTTAACCTGAGTCTGTCGCCGGATTAGGGTTACGGGTATTACCATGCAAGCTAAAACTTTAGTTAAATCAATTGAATCATGGTAGATCATCTTTATCAAATATTATCTTATAAACAAATAATCCACATATGTGTAACACATACTAGATACTTTAATCCAAGTCATATACAAAAGAATCATCGATGAACATAAGTCATCATACAATGTATATTACGTCAATATCACATAACCAAGCAGATCTCATGAAAATTCATAAATGTCTAAAATTCTTATAGCCAACTAATTAAATAAGTATACTAGATTGTCATTGCATCATAACATCTATTTAAACCGATTTCTTATAGCATAAAGACTTAGTTACAAATAAACTAATGCATGCAACCTATTACACATCACTTGTACACCCACTTATTTCGCCAAATATGCATGGTTTCATTTATAACATTTCACGAACATTACCTAGCAGAAACCGAGTTTAGCGGTTTCATGCACTCAATTAAAATAAGCAATTTAACAAGCCAAATACATATATATAAATGCATACATCTCAGTTATGCACTCTTTTTCATATTCGACTATGCCTAAACTACTTTAAACATTTTAACCACATTTGCAAATGTCACCTAGGTTTGGCCGAATACACATACACGTTTTATTCAATATAATTCATCTTATTTAAAACAACCAAAGTTGATACATACATAGATATAATTTTCTAATGAAGCTCAGCTAGTACCTAATTATCTTGTATATAAATATGTATATATATATATATATACAAAGGTTTACTTAAATGCCGATTCATCTAACTAATTTAATACCGACATTGGCATTATCAACAAGCATTCATCATGAACACATAATGTCTAAGCTTAAAAATAAAGACAGTCCATGTCTGAATGGTTTAAAACCAAACATTTTTATCACATAGGCAAGAACAAATAAATTCAAACTTATACTAAATGTTGAAGCCATTTTCACATGGCTATAATATATATATATATATATATATATATAAACAAAACATCATTCACACACATTTAGCTAGCCTATACATGCCTTTGATTCTAAATAACTAGCTTGAAATATACCAAAAGGGTGATAGTGTGGTTAACTTCCCGACGATCCTATGAGCCAGTAGCCGAGTCCAAAATCTATAAAACCAACAATGAACGCACACAAGGTAAGCTTAATAGCTTAGTAAGTCTCAAGCAAATTTTTACTTTCACTATATAAAATATTTAAACATTATAAACTTAAATCTCATTACACATATATCATTAAATATAAAGAATTCAACATATGAATCCACCCTTGCCGAATACTATTAAATCATTATCTTAAGTACTTGTACCTTATCAACATGACATGTAATTCACTAAAATCCAAATGATATATATATGTATATACATATACATGCTACAAACATTAGCATATTTCAACTCAAATAAGTACACATTTATACCAACCACTTAAACTCATTTATGTACAATTGAAAGCACATCCCACCCTTTCACTTTTACATTTTCACCACCATGTTCTATCATACTTAATTCAAATCACAGTACGCTAACTTACTTTACTCATTGCAAACACAAACGTTTATACTTACCTGAGCTATTAGCTTCTAACAGAAATTCATGTTCCACCACGTATAAGTCACGGGTCATTTGTTTATAACATATCACCGGCATCAAGCCTGCTAGGCGTTAAGCCTGAACATACACCGGCATTAAGCCTGCTAGGCATCAAAGCCCGAAATATACCACCGGCCCGAAATATACCATCGGCACAAAGCCTGCTAGGCTCAAAGCCCGAAATAACCACATAATTAATCCAATCCTTCAATACACATATTTAAATACTAATTTCACCAACACATTATATACCTCATATTACCTTCACATATCATATCAAATACACTTAATCATATCACATTTACAAAATGTATATTCAATCCAATTCAACACTTTTACATTCGGCTAACTCATAGTTTTATACTCAAGATTATCAAATATCATCATTTAACACATTCATAATTAACTCTTTAATAGATATTTGCTTAAGGACTTACCTCGATTATCAACGGACGACTTAAACCGACTATTCGACAACATTCGTCTTTCCCCGATCCAAATCCGTTTTTCTTTGTTCTTGATCTAAACATATCAAAAATAAGCTCATTCAAGTACATTTCATTTCAATTTAGTCCCAAAGAACATAAATAGGTAAATTACCATTTTACCCCTACTATTTCACATTTTAACAATTTAGTCCTAATTGCACAAAATACAAAATACACAAAATTTCAATATGATACCTTAGGGCTGAATATTCATAGGGATCTCACAAGTCCATTTCTTTCATTTATTTTGAAATTAAGCCCCTCTAAATTTTATTCTTTGAAATAAAGTCCTAAATACTCAAAATCAGTAAAATTTCTAATACAAAACAAACCAATCTTTAACATATCATTAATATAAAATCATCAAATACCAAAAACTTCAAGAACATATCAATGGCCGAATGTCACATGTACAATAATCTCAAAAATTTTAGCATGGGTCGGATAATATACTAAGCAACGATCTCAAAAATGTAAAAATTAACAAAAACCAAAGTCAAACTAACCTTTAATTTGAACTTCTAAGTGCCGAAATTCAAAGGAAATAAACCCTTTCTTCCTTCACCAACATTCAGCCAAATGAAAATAAAATGATAATAGCCTTTGTTTTTGTTTTATTAAAGTATATATTATGTTATTTTAGATTACTATAATAACCTTTTACTAAAAATAAAACTATCATATATAATAAGGGCATATTAGTCAAAAGCCATCCACTAACTTGTAAAATGGGCTACTTGCCCTTTTAATACTCCATACTAAAAAGCCATAATCATTTAAGCACTTTCCACTATAGTATGTAACTTTTACGCTTTACGCGATTACGTCCTTTTTATCAAATTAAACACTTAAACGATAATTTTTTTCTACGAAACTTTCACACACATTAATTCACACATAATAAACACAGAATATAATATTTAAATATATTTCAGACTCGGATTCGTGGTTCCAAAACCACCGTTCCAATTTGGGTCAAATTCGGACTGTTACAGCGTGCGAGTGGTTTTTGTAAGGTTTTTGAAGAAAAGGGCAAAGGGATGAGTTTTGGGAGGGTTGAGGGTGTGGGTGTGGCTGGACTTGGGACGGAGGAGGCTGAGAAATCGGATTAGGGTTGATGTGAGGGGGTGAGCAGTTAAATTTGGTTAAATAGGGGAGTGGGCACGGGCTATCGCCACGCCCGTGTAGAATTTTAAATAGCCCTTTCTTTTTGTGATTTTAAAATTTGGGTGCGTTCAGGGTTATTTGCACGACTGTGGGAAAATGGGCACGCCCGTGGTGTGAAAGTCAGTAGCTTCTTACGGTCGTGGGGCACGGGCGTGTGTATCTCGTGCTCGACAAGTCTGTAACCTTGCACGGTTAGGTGGCACGGGCGTGGACTGGTATCGCGGATCGTGTTGGGAAAGAAATTCTTCTTTGTTTGTGCACGGCTATTGGCACGTCCGTGGTTCGTCCTCTGTCTTCCACACGGCCATGGGCATGCCCGTGTTCGAGGCCGTGTGGTTTAAAACCTGCTCTTTTATTAGACTAATTTACTATGGAGTCAGATGTTGAATAAAAATAAATGAAAAAAAAAATAAAATTTTAGTGAATTAGTGCTTGGGTTGCCTCCCGAGAAGCGCTTGCTGTAACATCCTGAAATTGGGCCTAGTAGGATTAAGCCCAATGGGCCTTAAGCGTAGTAGCGTTTGAAATTTTAGAGAACGGTATTAATGCAAGTTAGACTTATTAGATAAGTGATTTTGAAAGGTTAGAGGGCTTCTATGAAGTCCCGGGATCAAATATTAGCTTTGGGAAAATTTTTGTTTTAGGCGGAAAAAACCCTGGAAGTTGGCAGGTAGGCCTTAAGAATAAAAAGTGGAGGAAAATGATACAACTGGAGTGTGTGGTGTAGTGGCAAAGTGACGCCACATAAGAGACAATGGGGTGACGCCACAAGGAAGGAAGGAGGTCCAAGGTTCATGTCTTGGCTTTTGCATTTTGGTTTCTTTTTACTTGGATCTTAGAATTTGGGCCAAAGTTTATATTTAGTTGCGCATGGTTTAAGACACAAGAGAAGCTTGTGGCCAAGTGGTTAGCAATGTGAATTATGTTGCAAGGAGCCTTGGTTCGAATCTCGTGAGAAGCAAAGGAGTATTTATTTTGCGGATTGGACGGCAAGAGTTTCAGTTGAATTTAAACTCTATTGGCGAAGGGATCCCACATCGAAAAGACACAAAGAAGGAAGGTGAAGAGCTAGCTATATAAAGAGCATTCCAGGAGAAGAGTTAACATACCTTGGAGGGTGTTTGGGCACAAGAGTGGTCGGAGCGCGGATTAGCACCAGACTCCTATCAGGTGTGTGTGTACTTCTCTACTCTAGCTGTAGAGCGACAAAATGCCGAAATGCCAGTCACACGACATTAGTAGCCACACGAGCGTGCGAGCGCACGTGTGGGGCTTCAATGCGATAGTTGAGGCCATCAGTAGTATTCTTGTGGGTTGGGCTGCTTGGGCCACGATGGGCCGACGTGGGCCCGATGGGCCCGTGGGCCCGAATGAGTAAATTGTATGATTGTTTAGTATATGTTGAACTAGACTAGGTGGAACTTATATACGTGGCTAGATTTGTGCTAGGTGGGCCACACGAGCGTATGGGCCCGAATGGGCCGAAATCGGGTTTTAGGCCCAATCATCCGGTACAACCGGAAATGGTAGCTGAGTAGCTAGTGGCGACATTAGGCCTTCGGAAAGGCCATTGCAGGTGCAAATTTACGAAAATACCCTTGGTGGGTAAATTACGAAAATACCCTTGGTAGGTAAAATTACTGTTATACCCTTAGAGGTTGGTTAGCTTGATTATGTTGTATATTATTATTCTGATTATGATGGTAATTCGTTTCATACGTTGTCTGATATGTTCATAATGATTACATTGTCATTTCATCATAACTTTGTATATTGCATGGGCACAATGGTTATAATGTAAAGGGGAAGTGTTCTGGTGGTTTTACCACATTAATCTGGTGACTCATGTCACAATGTAATGTATCCGGTGACGTTGTCACATTATCTGGTGACTTATGTCACATATTATGAATCCGGTGACTCTGTCGCATTATCTGGTGGCTATGCCACGTTATAAGGGTGATGTGCAGTTGACTGCAGCGACTACCTTCGATGGTGTGTAGCGGATGGAGGGTCGATTTAGTAATCCCCACGGTGTGATTGGCAGGTACAGGTGGTGTGTAGAGGATGGATACCTAGGTGGGTTCGGGATTGCATTTTCATTCTTATATGTACATGTGATTTAATATGCTATGGTTTGATATGCTATGTTGTGGGCTTATGGCCGAATATGACTAGAGAATGGGTTTTGCATCATTTGGCATGTGCTATCTGCTATACTTTGATGTTAGGGCTACGACCCGATTCGATTTATGTGGGCTTCGGCCAAGTATGTTATTGTGAGGGCTAAGGCCCAATCTGCTTCTATGGGCTTAGGCCCAGTTATCACTCGTAAGGGGAAACACACACTGAGTTTTCGTAAACTCACCCCCTCTTTTTAAATGTTTCAGGTAATCATTAGACCGCGGATTTGGGGAGCCGAGGCAGACTTGTGGTGGCCCTGCAATGTTTTCTCGTAAACTCGTTTCTTATATTTAAACTTACTTTTAATTTTGGGATTTTGATATGTAATAAGGCCTTTAGTATTTTATTTGGTTTTAGCTTTCAATTTGGTTACTGTTTACTATTTAATGTTCAATATGGGATTTTCCTGAAATGATAATAAACCGTTTTTATTCAAAATTACTTAAACTCGATTTTCACAACAAATACAATTTTATTCAAATTAATAACAACTTTGTAAAGTGGGCATTGAATGAATTGGCTTTTATAAACAAACCACAAAACGCGGAGTTTCAAAAAGAATACGAACTTTTTAACAAACGCACAGTTTTTAAACAACCCTTCTGTGTGACATGCCAGATTCGGTCGTAACGTTTAGGCCGGGTTTGGGGTGTTACAATTATGGTATCAGAGCCCAGTTTCAAAAACTTGGCTGTGGGTTTGGGTTCAAAAATGTTTTCAAAGGATGGTTTAGAAAAATATATATCAGTTTTCTGGAAGTGTGGCACCCGAGTCTCCGGCACCAAATCCGTAAGTTTCCTTTCTACTACATTTTATTATATGCTGAATGATTGTATTTATTTTGTGATGTGTGGATGTGATGCTTGAATATAGGAATTGTATGTATGTGGGAAAAATATCTGTTTGCTCCGGTGTTAGATAGTTGGTTATGTGAAGGATTCCAAGATTTAGTTAGAAAGGGTATTAGTGTTATTAGAATCAGAGTGCACAGCGTGAGCGTAGTGTTGTAGGTTAGGATGTGTGACTGTACCTATAGTTGGAAATTTCGAGGACGAAATTTCTTTAAGGAGGGTAGATTTGTAACATCCTGAAATTGGGCCTAGTAGGATTGAGCCCAATGGGCCTTAAGCGTAGTAGCGTTTGAAATTTTAGAGAACGGTATTAATGCAAGTTAGACTTATTAGATAAGTGATTTTGAAAGGTTAGAGGGCTTCTATAAAGTCCCAGGATCAAATATTGGCTTTGGGGAAATTTTGGTTTTAGGTGGAAAAAACCCTGGAAGTTGGCAGGTAGGCCTTAAGAATAAAAAGTGGAGGAAAATGACACAAGTGGAGTGTGTGGTGTAGTGGCAAAGTGACGCCACATAAGAGACAAAGGGGTGACGCCACAAGGAAGGAAGGAGGTCCAAGGTTCAAGTCTTGGCTTTTGCATTTTGGTCTCTTTTTACTTGGATCTTAGAATTTGCCCCACAGTTTATATTTAGTTGCGCATGGTTTAAGACACAAGAGGAGCTTGTGGCCAAGTGGTTAGCGGCGTGGATTATGTTCCAAGGAGCCTGGGTTCGAATCTCGTGAGAAGCAAAGGAGTATTTATTTTGCGGATTGGACGGCAAGAGTTTCAGTTGAATTTAAACTCTACTGGTGAAGGGATCCCACATCGGAAAGACACAAAGAAGGAAGGTGAAGAGCTAGCTATATAAAGAGCATTCCAGGAGAAGAGTTAACATACCTTGGAGGGCGTTTGGGCACAGGAGTGGTCGGAGCGCGGATTAGCACCAGACTCCTATCAGGTGTGTGTGTGTACTTCTCTACTCTAGCTGTAGAGCGGCAAAATGCCGAAATGCCGGTCACACGGTATTAGTAGCCACACGAGCGTGCGAGCGCACATGTGGGGCTTCGACGCGATAGTTGAGGCCATCCGTAGTATTCTTGTGGGTTGGGCTGTTTGGGCCACGATTGGCCGAAGTGGGCCTAATGGGCTCGTGGGCCCAAATGAGTAAATTGTATGATTGTTTAGTATATGTTGAAATAGACTAGGTGGAACTTATATACGTGGCTAGATTTGTGCTAGGTGGGCCACACGAGCGTGTGGGCCCGAATGGGCCGAAATCGGGTTTTAGGCCCAATCGTCCGGTACAATCGAAAATGGTAGCTGAGTCGCTAGTGGTGACATTAGGCCTTCGGAAAGGCCATTGTAGGTGCGAATTTATGAAAATACCCTTGGTGGGTAAATTACGAAAATACCCTTGGTAGGTAAAATTATTGTTATACCCTTAGAGGTTGGTTAGCTTGATTATGTTGTATATTATTATTCTGATTATGATGGTAATTCGTTTCATACGTTGTCTGATATGTTCATAATGATTACATTTTCATTTCATCATAACTTTGTATATTGCATTGGCACAAGGGTTATAATGTAAAGGGGAAGTGTTCTGGTGGTTTTACCACATTAATCTGGTGACTCATGTCACAATATTATGTATCCGATGATGTTGTCACATTATTTGGTGACTTATGTCACATATTATGAATCCCGTGACTCTGTCACATTATCTGGTGGCTATGCCACGTTATAAGGGCGATGTGCAGTTGACTGCAGCGACTGCCTTCGATGGTGTGTAGCGGATGGAGGGTCGATTTAGTAATCCCCACGGTGTGATTGGCAGGTACGGGTGGTGTGTAGAGGATGGATACCTAGGTGGGTTCGGGATTGCATTTTCATTCTTATATGTACATGTGATTTAATATGCTATGGTTTGATATGCTATGTTGTAGGCTTATGGCCGAATATGACTAGAGAATGGGTTTTGCATCATTTGGCATGTGCTATCTGCTATACTGTGATGTTAGGGCTACGGCCCGATTCGATATATGTGGGCTTCGGCCAAGTATGTTATTGTGAGGGCTAAGGCCCAATCTGCTTCTGTGGGCTTAGGCCCAGTTATCACTCTTAAGGGGAAACACACACTGAGTTTTCGTAAACTCACCCCTCTTTTTAAATGTTTTAGGTAATCATTAGACCGCGGATTTGGGGAGCCGAGGCAGACTTGTGGTGGCCCTACAATGTTTTCTCGTAAACTCATTTCTTATATTTAAACTTACTTTTAATTTTGGGATTTTGATATGTAATAAGGCCTTTGGTATTTTATTTGGTTTTAGCTTTCAATTTTGTTACTGTTTACTATTTAATGTTCAATATGGGATTTTCCTGAAATGATAATAAACCGTTTTTATTCAAAATTACTTAAACTCGATTTTCACAACAAATACAATTTTATTCAAATTAATAACAACTTTGTAAAGTGGGCATTGAATGATTGGCTTTTATAAACAAACCACAAAACGCGGAGTTTCAAAAAGAATACGAACTTTTTAACAAACGCACAGTTTTTAAACAACCCTTTTATGTGACATGCCAGATTCAGTCGTAACGTTTAGGCCGGGTTTGGGGTGTTACACTTGCTTATAGTCTTAAGCTAGACTTTCCCTGTTTTCTGTTCTAAAAGAAGGTTCATGGAGCAGAAGCTCCTCTATCATATCTCCAAAGTTTGCACCGTTATAAATTTTGAGTAGGTGACCATTTACCTTGAATGTGCCCTTAGTGGGGTGAGTTACCTTGATTGTGCTGTATGGAAAAATGTTTTTGATCATGAATGGGCCTGACCATCTTGATTTCAGCTTCCCAGGGAATAATTTAAGCCTTGAGTTGTATAGTAGGACCAAGTCCCCTTATTCGAATTGTTTTGATTTCTTTAGACAAGAATCGTGGCATCGGTTTGTTGCCTTTTTGTATAGTTTCGAGTTCTCATAGGCCTCAGCTCTCCATTCGTCTAGCTCGTTCATATGCATCATTCTTTTCTTTCCTATAGTTTTAAGATCAAAATTTAAAAATTTTATGGCCCAATAAGCTTTGTGTTCTAACTCGAATGGTAGATGACAACTTTTCCCGTATACAAGTTTGTATGGGGATGTCCCTAGAGGTGTTTTAAATGTTGTTCTATAGGCCCATAAAGCATCATCTACTTTTAATGCCCAGTCTTTTCTATTTGATTCAACTGTCTTTTCTAGGATGCGCTTAAGTTCTCGGTTTGCTACTTCAACTTACCCACTGGTTTGAGGGTGATATGGGGTAGCTGTCCTGTGGTAAACTCCATATTTCTTCAGAACGTTTCCAAATTGAGTATTACAGAAATGAGTACCCCTATCACTAATGATAGCTCTAGGTGTCCCAAATCGAGAAAATAGTTTCTTGAGAAATTTAACTACTACCCTAGCATCATTGGTAGGTAAAGCTTCCGCTTCTACCCATTATGACATGTAACCAACTGCTACCAAGATATATTTATTTCCAAACGAACTAGGAAATGGTCCCATAAAATCAATACCACATACATCAAATATTTCAAATGATAACATATATGTTTGAGACATTTCATCACGTTTAGAAATATTACCTATTCTTTGGCATTTATCACACGAAGTAACATACCTGTTGGCATCTTTGAATAGAGTGGGCCAGTAAAAACCTGATTCGAGTATTTTGTGTGCTGTCTTAATTCCACTGTAGTGTCCTCCTGAAGGTCCTAAATGGCAATGTTCCAGGATTTTGATTGCTACTTCCTTTGTAACGCATCTTCGAATTACCTGATCTGCACATATGCGGAAAAGAAAGGGATCCTCTCAAAAATAATTTTTCACATCAGCAAAGAATCACTTCTTTTGGTGATGTGTTAATCTTTTTGGCAATATGTTAGCTGCTAAGTAATTCGCAATATTTGCAAACCATGGTACCTCAGAATGTGTTATAGAAAAGAGTTGTTCTTCGAGAAACGAATCGTTTATCTCACTTTCACCGAGCTCTTTGGTATGTGGATTTTCAAGTCTAGAAAAGTGCTCCGCTGCAAGATTCTCAGCTCCCTTCTTATCTTGTATCTCCAAGTCAAATTCCTATAAGAGTAAAATCCATCGTATGAGTCGAGGTTTTGCATCGGATAGCTGAATGGTCAGTGTAAACGACAACTTTGGACAATATTAGATACTGCCTAAATTTGTCAAAAGCAAAAACTACAGCTAGCAATTCTTTCTCTGTGGTGGTGTAGTTTTCCTGTGCGGGTGTTAATGTTCTGCTAGCATAGTAAATTGGCTGAAAATGCTTGTCTCTTCGTTGTCCCAAAACTGCACCTACTGCAAAATCACTTGCATCACACATTAGTTCAAAGGGTAAGTTCTAATCAGGTGCAATTATAATCAGAGCACTTATTAATTTGTTCTTAAGGACATTTAATGCATCTAAACATTCCTGATTGAAATTGAAAGGAACATCTTTTTCTAGTAATTTTGTCAACAGCTTATCTATTTTAGAAAAATCTTTAATATATCTTCTATAGAACCTTGCATGTCCTAAAAAACTTCTAATAGCCTTAACTGAACTAGGGGGAGGTAATTTTTCTATGGTTTCAACTTTTGCTTTATCTGCCTCAATCCCATTACTAGAAATCTTATGTCCTAACACAATCCCTTCTCTAACCATAAAGTGACATTTTTCCCAATTCAAAACAAGGTTTGTTTCCTCACATCTTATTAGGACTCGTTTTAAATTTTTAAGGCAAAGATGGAAAGAGTTACTTAATAACGAGAAATCATCCATAAATACCTCCATGATGTCTTCCACGAGTTCATCAAAGATTGCCAACATGCAACGCTGAAAAGTAGCAGGAGCATTACATAATCCAAAAGGCATTCTACGATAAGTAAACGTACCGTATGGGCATGTAAATGTTGTCTTCTCTTGGTCTTCAGGAGCTATGGGGATTTGGAAGTAGCTAGAGAGTCCGTCGAAGAAGCAGTAGTACATATGCTCGGATAGTCTTTCTAACATTTGATCTATGAAGGGTAGAGGGAAGTGATCTTTTCTGGTGACATCGTTCAGATTTCTATAGTCTATACAGAATCTCCAACCTGTAACCATTCTTGTGGGGATTAACTCATTCCTTTCATTGGGCACTACCGTCATACCTCCTTTCTTTGGAACTACCTGCACAGGACTTACCCAAGTGTTGTCAGAAATAGGATAAATTATTCCTACATCTAGAAGTTTAATTACCTTAGCTTTGACCACTTCTTTCATATTGGAGTTTAGCCGTCTCTAGGGCTGAACACATGGCTTGTATTCTTCTTCCATTAAAATTTTATGGGTGCAGAATGATGGGCTTATTCCTTTAATGTCAGAAATTTTCCAAGCTATGGCCCTTTTATATTCTCTTAGTACCTGTATCAATTCCTCATTTTCTTTGGGTTTTAGTTCTGAAGAGATAATAACCGTAGCGTAGAATTTTCCTAAGGAATGCGTATTCCAGGTGTTTCGGCAATTATTTCAATTCCAGATTGGGTGGCTCATCAATGGAGGTTTTCTGTTTTAATTTGTCATTGTCTTCAATGCTTTATTCTTTCATTTGTCTAAATGAAGATGTATTCAAGTTCATCTCTTCGCCTTTATCTTCTTCCACCTCTTCTTGAGTCAGGCACAGTTCCATCGTGTTGTCACGAATGATTTCCTGTAATGAATTTTGAATGATATGATCAGTAGTATCAACAAAATAACAGGAATCATCTTGTTCTTTAAAATATTGCATTGCATCATAAATTTGAAAAATAATTTCCTCATCGCCTATCCTTAATGCAAGTTTACCGTCACCTACATCAATAACAGCTCTAGCAGTGGCTAAAAAAAGATGCCCTAAAATTAAGGGAACATTAATATCTTCATCCATGTCTAACACAACAAAATCAACAGGGAAAATAAATTTATCAATTTTTGTAACATCCCCAAACCCGGCCCATTCACTACGACCGAATCTGGTTATGTTATGGGAAAAACTTATTGAAGAAAACAGGTTACCATTTAACTTTTTGTCTAAACTCCTTTAGAGTAGTTTTACTTGCAGAAATCTTGGGCATGTTTGTTTGCAAACCGTTAGGTTACTTTGAAATCTCGGGGTTTCGTCTTTAAAACTCTTAGTTGTCAATTTCCTTAGGTTGGAAAACGTTTAAAACATCAGACTCAAGTGGTTTAAGCTTAGTTCATAAAAGTAACATTATTCCCAAATCTCTTTAGACATAAATTACCAAAAGAAAACCAAATAACTTAAGAGGCTCTTATTACAACATAATGATTCCAAGTACTTGGTAATAAAGTGCATAAAGAAAATATTAAAACGTCCTTTGCATGGGCCACCTTGTATCCACTCCAACCCGGTCCGATCATCCTTTCACCTGCGATGTTGGATAAGAGATTGGGTGAGTCACAATGACTCAGTGTGTAAGTTAACCACTGAAATCCACCCACATGCTAGCCACATAATATCCCATCTATCAAATGCAACAAGTAATGTATATTCATTTTAACAATTACCACAATCTGGGCTTGGCCCACATTCAAATCATACTCAAATACTGGGCTAGGCCCATTCCTCAATAAACCACATATCAACTGGGCTTGGCCCATTTCCATGTATGTTCCCAAAACATACCTATCCACATGTCATATTGGGCTTGGCCCATTACCATATCTTTTCATAAATGAAATAATGCAATCATGAAACCCAACCCAAGCCTAGGGTCCATCCGCTACACACCCCCTGATCCAGCCTACCACACACCAGGGGACTATCGAGTCACCCTCTCCTTTTCCCTCCAAAAAGGCAACCAATGCCATCCACGATGTAGCATATAGCTAACATCAAACCACGATGGAGCACACAGCAATCCATCAAGCCACGATATGGCATAAAGCCGATATCAATTAAGGTAACCACGCGAACTAAATCGCAAAGATCCACAACGCGACCTCAGTCAGCGCCAATCCACGATGTAGCACAAAGCTGACATCAACCACGTACTCAAGTACACCCGTACCTTCTTTTCAAAAAAAACCCACCCATGCACATGTAACGTGATATAATGACAAGGTGATGCATGAGCATGTCATTCACACAAATATAGGCATACAATCATATTTAAATCAGTGATCACATAGTAACAAGTTTGCCACTAACCTGGTCATCGTCATACCCCTTAAGGGTACCATTTTCACATTTAACTGCACTTGTTAGCAAACATATACAATAGGCAAATATCACGCAAATCCCGGAAACAATGGCTAACTACATACCTTAAAACCCGGAGCTCTAAACCCTCGATCCCAACGCTATCGACTAGCGAGACTACCGCTATCTGCCTATAGCTATCTCCTGCCGCTGGCCCACACCCCGGTGGCCAATCCCGAACTGCTGAAACCGCTCTTTTCTTGAACTTCGAAATAGGGACCTTCCCTTGCCCACTCTGACTGGTTGTGGCCTCCATCAAAAAGCTTAATCAGGTAAACAGGTTAACCCCCAAAACACCACTTAAGCATTTAATCTAAATAAATACCTCTTACCAACTCAACTTGAATCCCGAACGCTACTCTATGCCACTGCAACTGCTGACTAAACGACCTTGCTAACCACTCCCTATTGCTCCAGCTAGAAACGACCACCACCAAGGAAGTAAGGTTCGGCTCAGGGACTTGTAACCAAAGTGAAGAGAATGGATGATTCGGCAAGGCTCTAAGATAGTGTTTGGGATATTCAGCAATGGTAGTTTTCTATGGATGGTTACGGTTTAAGCAAGGTTTAAAAAGAAAAAGGTGAGAAGGGAGAGGGATATAGGTTCATAAAAGGTTAAGCCCTCTGCTACTTTCGGCTACAAAGAAATGGCATGAAAAAGGGGTTTGCTTGGACTAACTTTCGGCAATGGACAAGGGAAAATAAATACAAACAAAGGAAAGAACTTTTTGGCAAGGGAGAGAAACAAATGATGAATGAAACAAGCACCTCCCTCCCCCCTATTTATAATATTCGGCCAAGCCCCAAGCTCCCAAAAAAAATCCTAAAATCTCTCCTAAAACACCTCCCTTCCATCCATTTTAAAAGTTTGAATGAGTCAAACTTTTACCTAGCCAAATTTAAAAAAAAGATGACCAAGTCTTCTCCACCTTTCAAGCATCCAAAAACCGCCCAGCCTCTATCCTCCTTGACGCAAAAACAAGGCCCCAAATGCTACCCTTGCGAATCGAACCTGAGCCCCTTCCCCCTGCAAATGGCGTCACTTCTCCATGCTCTAAGTGGCGCCTCCTTGCCACTCTGCCAAGCCACTCTTTATGCCAAAACTCCACCAAAAATTCTCTTAAGACCCCCTCTATCCAAGTTCTCCTTTTTAGCCCCTAAAACTAAAAATTTTCCAAAGCGTTCTACCATCACCTAGGGTTCTCAGGACCCCTAAAACTTACCCAAACACACACTGAAGTGTGCCAACACCCAAGCTAAGCACCAGAAATCCAACCCCTAAAACCAGGGTGTTACAATTCTACCCACCTTAAAATAATTTCGTCCCCGAAATTACTTGTCTAAACTAACAGTCCAATTCCTCCCGCTACGCTATGGCTGCGCACTCTGATTTTAAAGAGCTAACATACTTCCCAATCATAGCCTCTAAGTTCGCACTCAAAATTCAAAGCAACTCAGAAAAGAGCTATTCCCACAAGCAAGCAAAGCAATTAAAGCATGCACCAAAGCAGATGAGCTTACCCGATATCACCTCCTTGGTTGATTCTGACTGGAACCATTCCCTCCATGGCTTGAACCATGACCCCTCGTTGATCGAGGACAGTTCTTAACCAGATGTGCCTTATATCTACACCGAAAGCATGTTTTACTATTCCTCCAACACTTTCCTGTGTGAGGTCTTCCACATCGAGCACAGAGACAATTCCGATTCTCAGCAACTGGCACGGGTGTATGTACCGTATTCCCAACTCTTGGTCTTTTCTGAGCATCTCCAAACGATGCTGACCATCCAACACTTCTCTTATTCTCGTTCCTATTCTTTCCTCGGTTTTCCCTTACCGTCCTCTTAACTTCTTCGGCTATACGAGCTTTCTCCACTAGCACCGCGAAGTCTCTTTCCCTCTGCGGAGCGATCAGCACTCGAAGTTCATCTCGCAATCCGTCTTCAAACCGGACGCACCTCTCATAGTCAGTGGCCACAATTCCCTTAGCATACTGACTAGCCGTACAAACTCTGCTTCGTATTCCGCTATCGACTTATTTCCTTGCACCAGATTTAGAAACGCCTTCCTTTGCGCATCTAAGTAGCTTGCTCCAACATATTTTCCTTCAAACTTTTCCTTAAAGTAATCCCAATCCAATCGATCTGCCGGTACACCTTGTTTGACAGTGAGCCACCATCGATAAGCCTCATCCCGTAGTAGCGAAGCAGCACCTTTCAACTTTTCCTCTGGGGTACAATCCAAGTCGTCCATAATTCTCTCGACTCCTTCTAGCCAATACTCCGCTACGTTCGGAGCCGTTCCCGACACTCCTCTAAAAACTTCAGCCCCGCTCGACCTAAGTCTCTCGGACACTGACTTTCGAGCTCCATTTCCCCTACTAGCTCTTGCCACTTGCTGAAGCACGCGTAACATAGCCTGCGACACTGCGTCCTCTTCACTTATCGGATCTTGTTCCTCTACATCCACTGCTGGCGGCACTTCGCTTTCTGACCCATAGCCAGACCCTACTGGTTCCGAAGCTGTCATTCTACCTCTACCGCGTCCCCTAGAACTCATCTCTAGCGCTTCGATTTAATCTGTTTAGAAAGTTTTATGGATTAGAAATTATTGTTTCACTGTTTTATCCACGAGCAATTTTATGCAATGAAGGTTCCGAGAGTAGTTCTTTCGAGCAATCAAGTTTCCTTTTCCTACCCAGGGGTAATTTCGTCATTTTTCCTAAAGAGATATTTCGGTAATAACTCAGGGTCAATTTTGAAAATAGTTTTTCCAACTTAGAGATTTTTCAAAATTTGCAAATCTCAAGAGTCATCTTGAAAATTTTGTTTCTCAAACGAAGTGTGTTGCAAAAATTTCAGAAAGTAGGGTCATTTTCGTAATTTTGGAAATCATGGGCATTTTCGTAAATTCTCAAAATTGAGATATCACCACATTTTACAAAATAGAATTTTCTGATATTTAGTAAAGTAGGAATATTTCAGTAGAAGTTGAGAGAAATTTGAAAATTTAGAAACCAATGGCATTTCGGTAATTTTGTCAACCAGGGGTATTTTCGTAAATTTCCACAAGTCAGAGTATCCTAATATTTTGAAAACTCAGATTTTAGTATTTTGCAAGGTAAAGAGCATTTTATCAAAATTTGAGGGTAGTACAGTAATTTTGCAATACAGGGGCATTTTGGTAATTTTGCCACTAAGGGCATTTTGGTAATTTTGTAAATCAAAAGAGAAACGTCCTTCAAAGTCAGATTTAAGGTTTCACAAACCAGAGGGGTAAATTTGAAAATTTAAAAACAGGGAATTTAGGAAACAGCAACGCTAATTCCCTTTCGGGTTTTAATAATTAGTTCAGCCTGTGAACAAATCCTCTTGGTTAAGGTGAACCGTAGCTACGCACCAGGTAGGATTCGAGTAAAGAGGAGGTGAGTCGCTAGGACTGCTTAAATACCAAGCTCTTACTGAATGCCACTCCTAGACATGCGTACAGTGGTTACCACACCTTAACTCGGCGACTTACTTCACAGGTTTGTTTAAGAGCTTTAAGTTTTATGCAAGTGTTTGAGTAGACTAATCCTAGGGTCCAATAGCCTTAATATTCTAAACTACGAGCCCAACTAAGCCCATAACAGTTCATAATAACAAATCACTTCCAAAGTTCGAAGTACTTACCTGGTGGACTTCGGGTCGGAGGTACAGGTGCCATGCCAAAATATCCTGAAAACCTTTTTATAAAAGCCCATTTTTTTCAAAAAGTCCATTTTGAAAACTGTTTCGGGCCCAAAAACCCTCAAAGCCGAGTTTTGAACTTGGCTCTGATACCAAACTGTAACATCCCCAAACTCGGCCCATTCACTACGACCGAATCTGGTTATGTTATGGGAAAAACTTATTGAAGAAAACAGGTTGCCATTTAACTTTTTTGTCTAAACTCCTTTAGAGTAGTTTTACTTGCAGAAATCTTGGGCATGTTTGTTTGCAAACCGTTAGGTTACTTTGAAATCTCGAGGTTTCGTCTTTAAAACTCTTAGTTGTCAATTTCCTTAGGTTGGAAAACGTTTAAAACATCAGACTCAAGTGGTTTAAGCTTAGTTCATAAAAGTAACATTATTCCCAAATCTCTTTAGACATAAATTACCAAAAGAAAACCAAATAACTTAAGAGGCTCTTATTACAACATAATGATTCCAAGTACTTGGTAATAAAGTGCATAAAGAAAATATTAAAACGTCCTTTGCATGGGCCACCTTGTATCCACTCCAACCCGGTCCGATCATCCTTTCACCTGCGATGTTGGATAAGAGATTGGGTGAGTCACAATGACTCAGTGTGTAAGTTAACCACTGAAATCCACCTACATGCTAGCCACGTAATATCCCATCTATCAAATGCAACAAGTAATGTATATTCATTTTAACAATTACCACAATCTGGGCTTGGCCCACATTCAAATCATACTCAAATACTGGGCTAGGCCCATTCCTCAATAAACCACATATCAACTGGGCTTGGCCCATTTCCATGTATGTTCCCAAAACATACCTATCCACATGTCATATTGGGCTTGGCCCATTACCATATCTTTTCATAAATGAAATAATGCAATCATGAAACCCAACCCAAGCCTAGGGTCCATCCGCTACACACCCCCTGATCCAGCCTACCACACACCAGGGGACTATCGAGTCACCCTCTCCTTTTCCCTCCAAAAAGGCAACCAATGCCATCCACGATGTAGCATATAGCTAACATCAAACCACGATGGAGCACACAGCAATCCATCAAGCCACGATATGGCATAAAGCCGATATCAATTAAGGTAACCACGCGAACTAAATCGCAAAGATCCACAACGCGACCTCAGTCAGCGCCAATCCACGATGTAGCACAAAGCTGACATCAACCACGTACTCAAAGTACACCCGTACCTTCTTTTCAAAAAAAACCCACCCATGCACATGTAACGTGATATAATGACAAGGTGATGCATGAGCATGTCATTCACACAAATATAGGCATACAATCATATTTAAATCAGTGATCACATAGTAACAAGTTTGCCACTAACCTGGTCATCGTCATACCCCTTAAGGGTACCATTTTCACATTTAACTGCACTTGTTAGCAAACATATACAATAGGCAAATATCACGCAAATCCCGGAAACAATGGCTAACTACACACCTTAAAACCCGGAGCTCTAAACCCTCGATCCCGACGCTATCGACTAGCGAGACTACCGCTATCTGCCTATAGCTATCTCCTGCCGCTGGCCCACACCCCGGTGGCCAATCCCGAACTGCTGAAACCGCTCTTTTCTTGAACTTTGGAATAGGGACCTTCCCTTGCCCACTCTGACTGGTTGTGGCCTCCATCAAAAAGCTTAATCAGGTAAACAGGTTAACCCCCAAAACACCACTTAAGCATTTAATCTAAATAAATACCTCTTACCAACTCAACTTGAATCCCGAACGCTACTCTATGCCACTGCAACTGCTGACTAAACGACCTTGCTAACCACTCCTTATTGCTCCAGCTAGAAACGACCACCACCAAGGAAGTAAGGTTCGGCTCAGGGACTTGTAACCAAAGTGAAGAGAATGGATGATTCGGCAAGGCTCTAAGATAATGTTTGGGATATTCAGCAATGGTAGTTTTCTATGGGTGGTTACGATTTAAGCAAGGTTTAAAAAGAAAAAGGTGAGAAGGGAGAGGGATATAGGTTCATAAAAGGTTAAGCCCTCTGCTACTTTCGGCTACAAAGAAATGGCATGAAAAAGGGGTTTGCTTGGACTAACTTTCGGCAATGGACAAGGGAAAATAAATACAAACGAAGGAAAGAACTTTTTGGCAAGGGAGAGAAACAAATGATGAATGAAACAAGCACCTCCCTCCCCCCTATTTATAATATTCGGCCAAGCCCCAAGCTCCCCAAAAAAAATCCTAAAATCTCTCCTAAAACACCTCCCTTCCATCCATTTTAAAAGTTTGAATGAGTCAAACTTTTACCTAGCCAAATTTAAAAAAAAGATGACCAAGTCTTCTCCACCTTTCAAGCATCCAAAAACCGCCCAGCTTCTATCCTCCTTGACGCAAAAACAAGGCCCCAAATGCTACCCTTGCGAATCGAACCTGAGCCCCTTCCCCCTGCAAATGGCGTCACTTCTCCATGCTCTAAGTGGCGCCTCCTTGCCACTCTGCCAAGCCACTCTTTATGCCAAAACTCCACCAAAAATTCTCTTAAGACCCACTCTATCCAAGTTCTCCTTTTTAGCCCCTAAAACTAAAAATTTTCCAAAGTGTTCTACCATCACCTAGGGTTCTCAGGACCCCTAAAACTTACCCAAACACACACTGAAGTGTGCCAACACCCGAGCTAAGTACCAGAAATCCAACCCCTAAAACCAGGGTGTTACAATTTTTACCAAGACATCTTCGATAACTCCTCTAGGATATTTAATGGATTTGTCAACTAACTGAATACTCATCCTAGTGGGTTTTGGTTCCCCAAGATCTAGTTGTTTAAACATTTTGTAAGGCATTAAATTAATACTGGCACTTAAATCAGCTAATGCTTTCTTAATATTTAAGCTACCAATTAAACAAGGGATAGTAAAACTTCCTGGGACTTTTAATTTGGTTGGTAACTTGTTTTGGAGGATGGCTCAGCATTCTTCATTAAGTTCCACCGTCAACACTTCTTCAATCTTCCTTTTATTCGTCAGAAGTTCCTTTAAGAATTTTGCGTACTTCGGCATCTGTGAAATGGCTTCAACAAAAGGTAAGTTAATATGTATTTGTTTAAAAAGTTTAAGAAACTTACCGTATTGGGCATCTAATCTTTCTTTCTTCAACTTTGTTGGATCTGGGATTGGTGGTTTACTTTCTTTGTGTATTGGATTTACGTCCTCCACCCCCTCATCTTTTGTTTTGTTATCTTCGTGCTGTCTCTTTGGTTCAACTAACTCTTTTCCACTCCTTAGTGTAACTACTTTTACCTGTTCTGTTCCTTTAGAAAGAGTCTCTACCCGTATTTCGTAGATCATCTTAGTAAGTAATCCAACTGACTTAGAGAGCTCCTCGAATGACTCAGTAAGCTTTTCAACTAACGCATGTTGGCTTTAAGTGTTCTCTCAGTGTCTTGGAAATAGTTTTCTGTGTCTGACATGAATTTTCTCAGCTTCTCTTCGAGGTTTGGCTGATTTTTGAAATTCTGAGGAGATTGTTGCTTTTGATTTCCTTGACCTCCCCATGAAAAATTTGGGTGGTTCCTCCAACCTGGATTATAAGTATTACTATAAGGATTATTATTGGATCTGAAATTATTACCTATATAGTTCATCTGTTCGCTCTCTGCATCTGGTTGGTAGGGTGGGTACTCAGGATTCGCCACAGTTCCGCTTGCGTTGCACTGCATGACTAGATATGACTGCGAAGAACACAAACTATCAATTTTTTTATTCATCATCTCTACCTGTGTTGATAATATGGTTATCGCGTTGAGGTTGTAAACTCCAGCTAATTTTGTCGGTTTCGTCCTTGTCACTTGCCACTGATAGTTATTCAGTGACATCTCTTCAATGAATTTGTAGGCTTCTTCAGGAGTTCTGTTGTTAAGGGTTCCACCGACGGTTGAATCGATTAGTTGTCTCGTTGAGGGGTTTACACCGTTATAGAATGTTTGGACTTGTAGCCACAAGGGTAGACCGTGGTGTGGACACCTTCTCAAGAGATCCTTGTATCTCTTCCATGCGTCCTATAATGTAACAGTCCGAATTTGACCCTAATCGGAACAGTGGTTTTGGGACCACGAATCCGAGTCTGAAAAATATTTAAATATTATTTTCTGTGTTTATTATAAGTGAATTATTATGTGTGAAAGTTTCGTATAAAAATTTGATTGTTTGTGTGCTTAATTGAATAAAAGGACTTAATCGCGTAAAGCGTAAAAGTTATAAACTATAGTGAAAAGTACCGATTTGATAGTGGCTTTTTAAAATGGAGTTCTAAGAGGGAAATTAGCCCATTTTGCAAGATAGTGGACGGCATGGTTGTTTAAGTAACCATTAATATGTTTTATTGTTTATTTATTTTATATTATAAGTTAACTTTTATATTATATTATATGTTAAATATATAAAACATCATAAATAAAAGACACATGCATTATCTTTCTCCTTTGGCCGAATATGAGATGAGAAAAACACCATAGAAAAGCTTGAAGTTTCGGCAACAAATTACATTGATTAAGGTATGTTTAGTTTTCGGTTTTTGATAATTTTTACGTTTTTGAAATCGTTGCTTCGAATACTTCAAGTCCCAAGCTTGAATTTTTGATTTTGATCAATATTTTGAAATGTGCCATTGATGAGTTCATGAGTTTTATGATGTTAGTTGATGGATTATGAAAGATATATGTTAGATTAATATGTTTTGTCTTTGGATTTTTGGTAATTTTGAGAGATTAGAGCTTAATTGCAAAAATAAATTTTTGAGGGACTAAAATGTGAAAAAAAAAGAAATGGATGGATTTGTATAAAGCCTATGAATATTCAGCCCTTAAGGTGTGAGACCAAATTTTGTGTATTTTGTGTTTTGTGTAATTAGGACTAAATTGTAAAAGTGTGAAACATTAGGGGCAAAATGGTAATTTGCCCATTTAGGTGTTTTTGGATTAAATTGAAATGAAATGTTGTAACATCCCAAACCCGGACAAGACACCACGTCCGAATCTGGTATGTTACGGGGAAAACGTATTTGAGAGGTTAGATTTTTTTTTCCGTTTAGAAGCGGGGAAAACATAGTGAATTTGAAGAAAATTTTGAGAAGGCTTGTTTGAAATCAAATGGTGTATTTGAAACTCGGAAATTTTGAAAACTTATCCGAAGTATATAGTTAAAAACGAGTTGATTTCATTTAGTAATTCCAATAGTTTCTTAGTGCTATTTTAAAACATTTTTGACTTAGTAGAAAATCGAGTTTGATTTGAAAAATCTTTTGAGTTTACTTTATAACAAAACATAGTGGGATACCCGATGGTATAGTTTAAAACACATTGCGTTATAATTTTGAAACCATTGTCTTTCCAAATTTTAGAAAAATTCATACTAAGTTATCTTGTTAAGGCGTATCAAAATCTAATCAAACATAAACATCATAAAACATAAATCAAAGGCCTTTTACAAATCCAAATTAAAACCCAACTAAAAGTAAATAAGTTAAAGTACCCAAATTGAATAGTCTGAGCAAACTTTTATTAAAGCATGGCATGTGCACCCCGAGTCCACCCCGGCTCCATGTCCGCGTCTACGAGTCACCTGAAATGTCAAAGGAGAGGGTGAGTCGAATGACTCAATGCATAAATCTCGCTCCCGATGAAACAACATGCTAACACACATCATACATAGCAACATAATTAATGCAACCCGATCCTAACCATCCGTATCTCCTTTTCTACCCCGTGTGGTACCAAACCACTGGTGGTGCCAAACCACTGGTGACATATAGTCACAATGTGTTACCAAAACACTGGTGTACCAAAGACACAATATCCGTCAATGTGGTGCCAAACCACTGGTGTCCCAAAGACACGTTTGTGCTACCAAAGCACTGGTGACCGAAGTCACAATCCAATGATGGGGCCAACCCATCGTGTGATACCCAATCACTAGCAGACGATCCCGTATCTCAAGTGGGGCCAACCCACGGTGGTGTCAAACCACAGGGACGAGTCGCAATGAGGTGCCCAACCTCTGGTGTCCCAAAGACACAAATGTGGTACCAAACCACTGGTGACCGTAGTCACAATAATCGAGTGATGGGGCCAACCCATCGTGTGATACCCAATCACTAGCAGACGATCCCATATCTCAAGTGGGGCCAACCCACGGTGGTGTCAAACCACAGGGACGAGTCGCAATGAGGTGCCAAACCTCTGGAGGTGCCAAACCTCTGGTGACCCAAAGTCACAAAGTGTGTTACCAAAACACTGGTGCTCGTCAGCACAAAAATATCACTGCTCCCTCCACTCATATCACCCATCATCATACCAACTCATGTGATCATGCATATCATACAAGTCATACATATCATGCTAATATGTTTTACATCATTATCCCATATCACATACATCTATAGTCATGGTACCATATAGATCATCAGTAAGCTCAAAACAACACTGACTTACCTGAGTCCAAGATCATACCCAAAAGGGTATCATGTCAATCCATCAAACTGCCATGATTTTAATAGGCAAACAGGTTTAACAATAATATCACTAAGTATGGGTGTGTTAGTTACACACCTGGTAATACGAGTCTAAAATCCCAACGAAACGATCTAAATCCCTCGAGTATTAGCTCCTACAATCGGCCAAACATAAGGGTTAGGCATCCTTAATATTCGGCCAACATCAATTAACCAAAGGGGTTAATATCGAACCCTTACCTTTATATTAGATTTGGTTTCCTACCAAATCTTGAACCAAGCAGTGGTTCTCCTTTAACAATCGGCCACCCCTAAAAAGAGAACAGTTAAAACACTTGAAGCCTTATCTTATTGAAATCCAAAAGAATAGTCTAACAAATAATCCTCTTACCACCACTTATCAATCGGATAACAGAAAAACGGCTCCTCTTGCTTGCTTCCACACTCCAATGACCCTAAAGAAATTGGTTCCACACCAAAAGATTAACACTCAACAACCAGGCCATATTCGGCTCTTAATCAACCAACATCAACAAAGTATAGGGGAAGGGAGATGACCATTCGGCCAATCACTTACCAAATCCAAACGATCGAAGCAAGACCCCAACACTTACTGATATTCGGCCAAGACTACAATAGGAGAGAGCCACAAAAGATTCGGCCAAGGGAGACTACTAGGAGAGGAGAGATTCAGCCTAAGTGTTTAACACATACTTATATTCGGTTTTAAATGGAGAAGGAAGGAAAAGAAAATAGGAAATGAGAATGAAGTTTCGGCAATAATGAATAAGAAAAGAAAGCAAAGGTTTGAGATGCAAGTGGTTGTGGTTTCGGCACAAAGAAATGAGGAGAACAAATGAGTAATTTGGCTATCACGGCTTAAAGAAGAAAAAGAGAATTTGAGTAAGGAAGAAACTAGTTTCGGCTTACCTACATGAAAAGAAAAGGGAGAGAGAGAGCATACGGCTACCAAAAATAATTGAGAGAAAACAAAGCACAAAATCAGCAAAGTTGCCTGGACTTTCAGTTTGTGAAGGAAATGATGGAGAACTCACTTCGAATTTCGGTTTTAACAAATGAAGAAAATTGAGAGAAAACCTTGGTAAAATTTCGGCTAACAGAACCAAAATGAACACTTTTGCTTACCAAAAAGAAGACCGAAAATGTACCAAAAAGGAAAAGTACATTCGGCCTCCCCCCTCTCCCACACAAAGCCGTCCACTCCCCCACTCCAAACTCCCTCAAATTCGGCCATAATCCCCCCAATCACTCCATACCACACATTCAAACATGCATGACCAAGTCTCCCTCCTACAATTGCTCTCCACCTTTCTTTTGAATGGTATAACTTGGTCCAAGGTAGAATTCTAGTTGCCTTCTACCTCTCCTCCATGCCGTCCCAAAATGAAGCCAAAATGGGGGCTCTGCAGCTCGAACACTAGACCCCTATCACATGTAGATGACGCCACACCTAGCTCCCCCAAGTAACGCATGCTTACCACCTTGCCAGCTCTTCATTTGTGCAGTAAAACTCCAAATTATATTCTTAAACCCCAGCTCTTTCAGCTCCCTACACCTAAGGCTCAAAAACTAAATTTTCCCCTTTCCCTCAGGCATACTCCTAGCCTATAACTAAGCCCCTAAAACATAGAAATAGCAACACAGCACACTAACTCATGCAATATCATGCAACAACAAAATAGCCCCCTAACCCGGGATATTACAGTTCTACCCCCCTTAAAAATAATTTCGGCCTCGAAATTACCTGATCAGAAGAGTTGCGGGTATTGCTGTCTCATCATATCCTCGGGTTCCCACGTCGCTTCTTCCACGCCATGATTTCGCCAAAGTACCTTAACCAAAGGCACAGACTTTCTACGCAGAATCTTCACATCCCGATCAAGGATCTGCACAGGTTCCTCCTCCATGGTCAAATCTGGATTTACCTCGATCTCTTCCACTGCTACCACATGTGACGGATCTGAACGATAACGCCGAAGCATCGATACGTGGAAAACGTCGTGAATCTGACTTAGCTCCGCTGGCAACTCAAGCTGATACGCCACTGGTCCAACTCGCCTCAATACCTTATACGGCCCAATAAACCTCCGACTTAGCTTGCCTTTCCTCCCGAACCTCAGCACCTTCTTCCACGGCGAGACCTTCAGAAAAACTTGATCCCCCATAGCAAACTCTATGTCTCTCCGCTTAAGATCGGCATAAGACTTTTGCCGGTCCGAAGCTTCCTTCAATCGAGACTGAATCAACTTAACCTTGTCTTCTGTCTCAGCAACCAACTCGGTCCCAACAACTGACGTTCACCCAACTCCGTCCAACACGTAGGTGAGCGACACTTCCTACCATACAACGCCTCATATGGTGCCATCTTGATGCTCGCTTGATAACTGTTGTTGTAGGCAAACTCAGCTAATGGTAAAAATTCCTCCCAACTACCTCTGAAATCCAAGACACAACCTCTCAGCATATCCTCTAAGATCTGAATAACCCTTTCTGATTGACCGTCAGACTGAGGGTGAAAAGCTGTGCTGAAATCCAAACGAGTACCCAGAGCTTGATGCAATGCTTTCCAGAACCTTGACGTAAACCTGGGATCCCTATCCGAGATATCGAAACTGGCACACCGTGCAACCTCACTATCTCTGACACATACAGCTTCGCTAGCTTCTGAAGTGAGTAGTCAACCCTCACCGAAATAAAGTGAGCTGATTTAGTCAGGCGATCCACCACTACCCAAACTGAATCCTTCTTGCTTGGCGTAAGCGGTAACCCACTGACGAAATCCATGGTTATCCTTTCCCACTTCCACTGAGGAATCTTCACAGGCTGAAGCAACCCCGACGGCAACTGATGTTCAGCCTTGACCTGCTGACAAGTCAGACACTTCCCAACAAACTCTGTCACCTCTTTCTTCAAGCCAGGCCACCAAAACTGCTCTCTAAGATCCCTATACATCTTGCTACCTCCAGGATGCATAGCATAAGGACTGCTATGTGCGTCCTGAAGAATCTTCTGCCTCAGCTCAACATCTTTAGGCATACAAGCCTTACCCTGAAAACACAGAACCTCATCACTAGACAAGCTGTAACCCTCCAAACCACCATCCTGCACTTGTAACCTTCGCGCACTCAGAACCTCATCCTCTAGCTGTTTCTCTCTGATCTGCTCAACCCAAGTAGGCTTAACCTGCAACTCTGCCAAAATACTCCCGTCGTCATACAAGCTCAAGTGGGCAAACAATGCTCTTAAGTCCGAAACAACCTTACGGCTCAACGCGTCTGCCACCACGTTAGCCTTGCCCGGATGATACTCAATAGAACAGTCATAATCTTTCAGCAACTCAACCCATCTGCGCTGCCTCAAATTCAAATCCTTCTGAGTCAGGAGATACTTCAGACTTTTATGATCTGTGTAGACTATCGATCTCTCCCCGTACAAGTAGTGCCTCCAAATCTTTAAAGCGAAGACTACAGCCGCTAGCTCCAAATCGTGCGTCGGATAGTTGACCTCATGTGGCCTCAGCTGTCGAGAAGCGTAAGCCACAACCTTACCTTCTTGCATCAGTACACAACCCAAGCCCGAATGTGATGCGTCGCAATACACTGTGAATTCCTTACCAGCCTCAGGTTGAATCAAAACCGAAGCCTCAGTCAAAATCTTCTTTAACTTATCGAAGCTTTCCTGCTGTTTCTCAGTCCATACAAACGGAACCTCTTTCCTCAACAACTTGGTCATCGGCGCTGCTATCAACGAAAAACCCTCAACAAACCTTCGGTAGTATCCGGCCAAACCCAGAAAACTCCGAATCTCAGCCACTGACCTAGGCGGCTTCCAATCCAAAACTGCCTCAATCTTACGAGGGTATACTCGAATCCCCTCAGCCGACACTACATGACCCAAGAACGTCACTTCTCTAAGCCAGAACTCGCACTTACTGAACTTAGCATAGAGCTGCTTCTCCCTCAGAATCTGCAGCACAACTCTCAAATGTGCATCATGCTCTTCCTCTGTTCTTGAATACACTAAGATGTCGTCTATGAAAACCACCACGAACTGATCCAGATACTGCTGAAACACCCTATTCATCATATCCATAAACGCTGCCGGTGCGTTAGTCAACCCGAACGGCATTACCAGAAATTCGTAGTGCCTGTATCGAGTCCGAAACGCTGTTTTATGGATATCAGCCTCTTTAACCTTCAACTGATGATACCCAGACCTCAAGTCAATCTTCGAGAATACCGCAGCACCTCTCAGCTGATCAAACAGATCATCTATCCGTGGCAACGGATACTTGTTTTTAATCGTCAGCTTGTTCAACTGGCGGTAATCTATGCACATCCGCATTGTGCCATCTTTCTTCTTAACAAAAAGTACCGGCGCACCCCACGGCGAAACACTGGGCCTGATAAAACCTCGATCCAATAACTCCTGGATCTGAGCCTTAAGCTCAACCAACTCTTTTGGCGCCATCCTATACGGAGCAATAGACACTGGCGCAGTCCCGGGTAACAGATCTATCCCGAACTCTACCTCACGATCTGGCGGCAAACCCGGAAGCTCTTCAGGAAACACATCAGCAAATTCCTTAACAGTACGAACCTTCTCCACAGCAGACTCTTTAGCCTCCAAAGCATATACATGAACTACATACGCTTCACAGCCCTTCCTGACCATCTTCTCTGCTTTCAAAGCAGATACCACATTTGATAAGTAATCCCTCCTATTACCTATCATAGCCACCTCATCACCCTCAACCGTCTTAAGAACCATGCGCTTGGCCGCGCAATCCAACCTCGCCTGGTACTTGACCAACCAGTCCATCCCAAGAATCAGATCGAACTCCCCAAATGGCAGTTCCATCAGATCAGCAGCAAACACTACCCCTTGGAGTTCTAGGGGTACCTCTCTAAACAGTTTATCTACTACTACAGAGTGACCTAGAGGGCTAATTACAGTCATCTGCCTAGAAGATACCTCAGAGTCTAAGTCCATGGTCTCTACTATACTACTGGCAACATAAGAGTGCGTCGAACCCACATCAATCAAAGCAGTATAAGGAGAACCAAAGATCAAGAACGTACCAGTTATGACGTCCGGTGCGTCGCCCTCCTCTCGGCGCCTCGCTGCATATACTAATCCAGGCTGTCTGGCATCAGAACTACCTGCACCTCTGCCCGGTGCTCCACGGCCCCGACCAGAACCATTACCACCACTGCCATTACCACGGCCCCTCTGCTGTGGCGGTCCACTACTCCTGAACTGATTACGGCCCTGACCCTCCGACTGAATCCTGGCCAACCTACGCGGACAGTCCCTCACACGGTGCTCCAGAGAACCACACTCAAAGCAACCTTTTCCTCCAGTCCAGCAGCCACCCCAATGAGATTTCCCACACTGATTACACTGCGGTGGTCCCTGCCTAGCAGCAACAAACCTGGCAGGCTGATTCGGCCCACTCGGTCTAGCCCTCTTCTGCGGATTACCCGACGACCCAGAAGACCCAAAGCTCCTTTTATTCCTATTTCTGTCCATGCCCTGCCTCACGGACTCCTTAACACCCTCAGCTACCTTAGCCTTCTCAACTAAGACAGCAAACTCGCGCTCCTGCTGTGGAGCAATCAGTAGTCTCAACTCGTCTCGCAGACCATCCTCAAAACGAACACACCTCTCATGCTCAGTGGCCACAATGCCCCTGGCATACCTACTCAGCTTCAGGAACTCAGCCTCGTATTCAGAAACAGATTTACTCCCCTGAACAAGCCTCAGAAATGCCTTCCGCTGGGAGTCAATATAACTAGCTCCGATGTATTTCTTTTGATATGCAGCCCTGAAATAATCCCATGTCAGATCCTCTGCTGCCACACTGTCCCGAACTGTGAGCCACCACTGATATGACTCATCCCGAAGAAGCGATACGATGCCCTTCAGCTTCTCTTCAGCAGTCAAGTCCAGATCATCCATGATCCGCTCAGTTGCCTCCAGCCAATATTCAGCAGTGCTGGGAGCAACACCAGAAACACCTCGGAAGAATTCGGCCCCATTTGCCCGAAGTCGCTCAGGCACAGATTTTCTAACTCCTGCACCACCACCTACACCAGCTACCCTTTCCAACACTCACAGCATCGCCTGTGACACTGCATCGTCCCCAGTCTGATCTTGGAACTCACCACCTCCAGCTGGTGGCGGAACTGGTATCTCATTTTCTAAACCCTGACCAGATCCTACGGGCTCAGAAAGTGTCATTCTACCCCTACCTCTACCACGAGTATTACGACCACGTCCGCCTCGAGTGCTCATGACTAATCTTTCTACGTATCTGATTAAAGAGTTTTATGAATCAGTACTTATTCCACTGTTTAAGAGCAAGTCTTATGAATATTCAAGGAGATTTGTTCTCGCGAGTTCACAGAATCCTATCAGTTTCAATCTCTAAAGTAGTATACTATTGCTATTTATCAAATCATATCACATCCAACCAAATCACAAGCAATAGTACGGGGTACTTACCTGGGCGAACTGGTGCCGGAGACTCGGTGCCATGCCTTTCAAACCGTATATTCAAACCCAAAACACTTAAAACAAACTTTTGAAACCATTTTGGGCCTCAGGCCAACAGCCGAGCTTTTGAACTTGGCTCTGATACCACAATTGTAACATCCCAAACCCGGACAAGACACCACGTCCGAATCTGGTATGTTACGGGGAAAACGTATTTGAGAGGTTAGATTTTTTTTTCCGTTTAGAAGCGGGGAAAACATAGTGAATTTGAAGAAAATTTTGAGAAGGCTTGTTTGAAATCAAATGGTGTATTTGAAACTTGGAGATTTTGAAAACTTATCCGAAGTATATAGTTAAAAACGAGTTGATTTCATTTAGTAATTCCAATAGTTTCTTAGTGCTATTTTAAAACATTTTTGACTTAGTAGAAAATCGAGTTTGATTTGAAAAATCTTTTGAGTTTACTTTATAACAAAACATAGTGGGATACCCGATGGTATAGTTTAAAACACATTGCGTTATAATTTTGAAACCATTGTCTTTCCAAATTTTAGAAAAATTCATACTAAGTTATCTTGTTAAGGCATATCAAAATGTAATCAAACATAAACATCATAAAACATAAATCAAAGGCCTTTTACAAATCCAAATTAAATCCCAACTAAAAGTAAATAAGTTAAAGTACCCAAATTGAATAGTCTGAGCAAACTTTTATTAAAGCATGGCATGTGCACCCCGAGTCCACCCCGGCTCCATGTCCGCGTCTACGAGTCACCTGAAATGTCAAAGGAGAGGGTGAGTCGAATGACTCAGTGCATAAATCCCGCTCCCGATGAAACAACATGCTAACACACATCATACATAGCAACATAATTAATGCAACCCGATCCTAACCATCCGTATCTCCTTTTCTACCCCGTGTGGTACCAAACCACTGGTGGTGCCAAACCACTGGTGACATATAGTCACAATGTGTTACCAAAACACTGGTGTACCAAAGACACAATATCCGTCAATGTGGTGCCAAACCACTGGTGTCCCAAAGACACGTTTGTGCTACCAAAGCACTGGTGACCGAAGTCACAATCCAATGATGGGGCCAACCCATCGTGTGATACCCAATCACTAGCAGACGATCCTGTATCTCAAGTGGGGCCAACCAACGGTGGTGTCAAACCATAGGGACGAGTCGCAATGACGTGCCCAACCTCTGGTGTCCCAAAGACACAAATGTGGTACCAAACCACTGGTGACCGTAGTCACAATAATCGAGTGATGGGGCCAACCCATCGTGTGATACCCAATCACTAGCAGACGATCCCATATCTCAAGTGGGGCCAACCCACGGTGGTGTCAAACCACAGGGACGAGTCGCAATGAGGTGCCAAACCTCTGGAGGTGCCAAACCTCTGGTGACCCAAAGTCACAAAGTGTGTTACCAAAACACTGGTGCTCGTCAGCACAAAAATATCACTGCTCCCTCCACTCATATCACCCATCAACATACCAACTCATGTGATCATGCATATCATACAAGTCATACATATCATGCTAATATGTTTTACATCATTATCCCATATCACATACATCTATAGTCATGGTACCATATAGATCATCAGTAAGCTCAAAACAACACTGACTTACCCGAGTCCAAGATCATACCCAAAAGGGTATCATATCAATCCATCAAACTGCCATGATTTTAATAGGCAAACAGGTTTAATAATAATATCACTAAGTATGGGTGTGTTAGTTACACACCTGCTAATACGAGTCTAAAATCCCAACGAAACGATCTAAATCCCTCGAGTATTAGCTCCTACAATCGGCCAAACATAAGGGTTAGGCATCCTTAATATTCGGCCAACATCAATTAACCAAAGGGGTTAATATCGAACCCTTACCTTTATATTAGATTTGGTTTCCTACCAAATCTTGAACCAAGCAGTGGTTCTCCTTTAACAATCGGCCACCCCTAAAAAGAGAACAGTTAAAACACTTGAAGCCTTATCTTATTGAAATCCAAAAGAATAGTCTAGCAAATAATCCTCTTACCACCACTTATCAATCGGATAACAGAAAAACGGCTCCTCTTGCTTGCTTCCACACTCCAATGACCCTAAAGAAATCGGTTCCACACCAAAAGATTAACACTCAACAACCAGGCCATATTCGGCTCTTAATCAACCAACATCAACAAAGTATAGGGGAAGGGAGATGACCATTCGGCCAATCACTTACCAAATCCAAACGATCGAAGCAAGACCCCAACACTTACTGATATTCGGCCAAGACTACAATAGGAGAGAGCCACAAAAGATTCGGCCAAGGGAGACTACTAGGAGAGGAGAGATTCGGCCTAAGTGTTTAACACACACTTATATTCGGTTTTAAATGGAGAAGGAAGGAAAAGAAAATAGGAAATGAGAATGAAGTTTCGGCAATAATGAATAAGAAAAGAAAGCAAAGGTTTGAGATGCAAGTGGTTGTGGTTTCGGCACAAAGAAATAAGGAGAACAAATGAGTAATTCGGCTATCACGGCTTAAAGAAGAAAAAGAGAATTTGAGTAAGGAAGAAACTAGTTTCGGCTTACCTACATGAAAAGAAAAGGGAGAGAGAGAGCATACGGCTACCAAAAATAATTGAGAGAAAACAAAGCACAAAATCAGCAAAGTTGCCTGGACTTTCGGTTTGTGAAGGAAATGATGGAGAACTCACTTCGAATTTCGGTTTTAACAAATGAAGAAAATTGAGAGAAAAACCTTGGTAAAATTTCGGCTAACAGAACCAAAATGAACACTTTTGCTTACCAAAAAGAAGACCGAAAATGTACCAAAAAGCAAAAGTACATTCGGCCTCCCCCCTCTCCCACACAAAGCCGTCCACTCCCCCACTCCAAACTCCCTCAAATTCGGCCATAATCCCCCCAATCACTCCATACCACACATTCAAACATGCATGACCAAGTCTCCCTCCTACAATTGCTCTCCACCTTTCTTTTGAATGGTATGACTTGGTCCAAGGTAGAATTCTAGTTGCCTTCTACCTCTCCTCCATGCCGTCCCAAAATGAAGCCAAAATGGGGGCTCTGCAGCTCGAACACTAGACCCCCATCACATGTAGATGACGCCACACCTAGCTCCCCCAAGTAACGCATGCTTACCACCTTGCCAACTCTTCATTTGTGCAGTAAAACTCCAAATTATATTCTTAAACCCCAGCTCTTTCAGCTCCCTACACCTAAGGCTCAAAAACTAAATTTTCCCCTTTCCCTCAGGCATACTCCTAGCCTACAACTAAGCCCCTAAAACATAGAAATAGCAACACAGCACACTAACTCATGCAATATCATGCAACAACAAAATAGCCCCCTAACCCGGGATATTACAGTTCTACCCCCCTTAAAAATAATTTCGACCTCGAAATTACCTGATCAGAAGAGTTGCGGGTATTGCTGTCTCATCATATCCTCGGGTTCCCACGTCGCTTCTTCCACGCCATGATTCCGCCAAAGTACCTTAACCAAAGGCACAGACTTTCTACGCAGAATCTTCACATCCCGATCAAGGATCTGCACAGGTTCCTCCTCCATGGTCAAATCTGGATTTACCTCGATCTCTTCCACTGCTACCACATGTGACGGATCTGAACGATAACGCCGAAGCATCGATACGTGGAAAACGTCGTGAATCTGACTTAGCTCCGCTGGTAACTCAAGCTGATACGCCACTGGTCCAACTCGCCTCAATACCTTATACGGCCCAATAAACCTCGGACTTAGCTTGCCTTTCCTCCCGAACCTCAGTACCTTCTTCCACGACGAGACCTTCAGAAAAACTTGATCCCCCACAGCAAACTCTATGTCTCTCCGCTTAAGATCGGCATAAGACTTTTGCCGGTCCGAAGCTTCCTTCAATCGAGACTGAATCAACTTAACCTTGTCTTCTGTCTCAGCAACCAACTCGGGTGCCAACAACTGACGTTCACCCAACTCCGTCCAACACGTAGGTGAGCGACACTTCCTACCATACAACGCCTCATATGGTGCCATCTTGATGCTCGCTTGATAACTGTTGTTGTAGGCAAACTCAGCTAATGGTAAAAATTCCTCCCAACTACCTCTGAAATCCAAGACACAACCTCTCAGCATATCCTCTAAGATCTGAATAACCCTTTCTGATTGACCGTTAGACTGAGGGTGAAAAGCTGTGCTGAAATCCAAACGAGTACCCAGAGCTTGATGCAATGCTTTCCAGAACCTTGACGTAAACCTGGGATCCCTATCCGAGATATCGAAACTGGCACACCGTGCAACCTCACTATCTCTGACACATACAGCTTCGCTAGCTTCTGAAGTGAGTAGTCAACCCTCACCGAAATAAAGTGAGCTGATTTAGTCAGGCGATCCACCACTACCCAAACTGAATCCTTCTTGCTTGGCGTAAGCGGTAACCCACTGACGAAATCCATGGTTATCCTTTCCCACTTCCACTGAGGAATCTTCACAGGCTGAAGCAACCCCGACAGCAACTTATGTTCAGCCTTGACCTGCTGACAAGTCAGACACTTCCCAACAAACTCTGTCACCTCTTTCTTCAAGCCAGGCCACCAAAACTGCTCTCTAAGATCCCTATACATCTTGCTACCTCCAGGATGCATAGCATAAGGACTGCTATGTGCGTCCTGAAGAATCTTCTGCCTCAGCTCAACATCTTTAGGCATACAAGCCTTACCCTGAAAACGCAGAACCTCATCACTAGACAAGCTGTAACCCTCCAAACCACCATCCTGCACTTGTAACCTTCGCGCACTCAGAACCTCATCCTCTAGCTGTTTCTCTCTGATCTGCTCAACCCAAGTAGGCTTAACCTGCAACTCTGCCAAAATACTCCCGTCGTCATACAAGCTCAAGTGGGCAAACAATGCTCTTAAGTCCGAAACAACCTTACGGCTCAACGCGTCTGCCACCACGTTAGCCTTGCCCGGATGATACTCAATAGAACAGTCATAATCTTTCAGCAACTCAACCCATCTGCGCTGCCTCAAATTCAAATCCTTCTGAGTCAGGAGATACTTCAGACTTTTATGATCTGTGTAGACTATCGATCTCTCCCCGTACAAGTAGTGCCTCCAAATCTTTAAGGCGAAGACTACAGCCGCTAGCTCCAAATCGTGCGTCGGATAGTTGACCTCATGTGGCCTCAGCTGTCGAGAAGCGTAAGCCACAACCTTACCTTCTTGCATCAGTACACAACCCAAGCCCGTATGTGATGCGTCGCAATACACTGTGAATTCCTTACCAGCCTCAGGTTGAATCAAAACCGGAGCCTCAGTCAAAATCTTCTTTAACTTATCGAAGCTTTCCTGCTGTTTCTCAGTCCATACAAACGGAACCTCTTTCCTCAGCAACTTGGTCATCGGCGCTGCTATCAACGAAAAACCCTCAACAAACCTTCGGTAGTATCCGGCCAAACCCAGAAAACTCCGAATCTCAGCCACTGACCTAGGCGGCTTCCAATCCAAAACTGCCTCAATCTTACGAGGATCTACTCGAATCCCCTCAGCCGACACTACATGACCCAAGAACGTCACTTCTCTAAGCCAGAACTCGCACTTACTGAACTTAGCATAGAGCTGCTTCTCCCTCAGAATCTGCAGCACAACTCTCAAATGTGCATCATGCTCTTCCTCTGTTCTTGAATACACTAAGATGTCGTCTATGAAAACCACCACGAACTGATCCAGATACTGCTGAAACACCCTATTCATCATATCCATAAACGCTGCCGGTGCGTTAGTCAACCCGAACGGTATTACCAGAAATTCGTAGTGCCCGTATCGAGTCCGAAACGCTGTTTTATGGATATCAGCCTCTTTAACCTTCAACTGATGATACCCAGACCTCAAGTCAATCTTCGAGAATACCGCAGCACCTCTCAGCTGATCAAACAGATCATCTATCCGTGGCAACGGATACTTGTTTTTAATCGTCAGCTTGTTCAACTGGCGGTAATCTATGCACATCCGCATTGTGCCATCTTTCTTCTTAACAAAAAGTACCGGCGCACCCCACGGCGAAACACTGGGCCTGATAAAACCTCGATCCAATAACTCCTGGTTCTGAGCCTTAAGCTCAACCAACTCTTTTGGCGCCATCCTATACGGAGCAATAGACACTGGCGCAGTCCCGGGTAACAGATCTATCCCGAACTCTACCTCACGATCTGGCGGCAAACCTGGAAGCTCTTCAGGAAACACATCAGCAAATTCCTTAACAGTACGAACCTTCTCCACAGCAGACTCTTTAGCCTCCAAAGCATATACATGAACTACATACGCTTCACAGCCCTTCCTGACCATCTTCTCTGCTTTCAAAGCAGATACCACATTTGATAAGTAATCCCTCCTATTACCTATCATAGCCACCTCATCACCCTCAACCGTCTTAAGAACCATGCGCTTGGCCGCGCAATCCAACCTCGCCTGGTACTTGACCAACCAGTCCATCCCAAGAATCAGATCGAACTCCCCAAATGGCAGTTCCATCAGATCAGCAGCAAACACTACCCCTTGGAGTTCTAGGGGTACCTCTCTAAACAGTTTATCTACTACTACAGAGTGACCTAGAGGACTAATTACAGTCATCTGCCTAGAAGATACCTCAGAGTCTAAATCCATGGTCTCTACTATACTACTGGCAACAAAAGAGTGCGTCGAACCCACATCAATCAAAGCAGTATAAGGAGAACCAAAGATCAAGAACGTACCAGTTATGACGTCCGGTGCATCGCCCTCCTCTCGGCGCCTCGCTGCATATACTAATCCAGGCTGTCTGGCATCAGAACTACCCGCACCTCTGCCCGGTGCTCCACGGCCCCGACCAGAACCATTACCACCACTGCCATTACCACGGCCCCTCTGCTGTGGCGGTCCACTACTCCTGAACTGATTACGGCCCTGACTCTCCGACTGAATCCTAGCCAACCTACGCGGACAGTCCCTCACACGGTGCTCCAGAGAACCACACTCAAAGCAACCTTTTCCTCCAGTCCAGCAGCCACCCCAATGAGATTTCCCACACTGATTACACTGCGGCGGTCCCTGCCTAGCAGCAACAAACCTGGCAGGCTGATTCGGCCCACTCGGTCTAGCCCTCTTCTGCGGATTACCCGACGACCCAGAAGACCCAAAGCTCCTCTTATTCCTATTTCTGTCCATGCCCTGGCTCACGGACTCCTTAACACCCTCAGCTACCTTAGCCTTCTCAACTAAGACAGCAAACTCGCGCTCCTGCTGTGGAGCAATCAGTAGTCTCAACTCGTCTCGCAGACCATCCTCAAAACGAACACACCTCTCATGCTCAGTGGCCACAATGCCCCTGGCATACCTACTCAGCTTCAGGAACTCAGCCTCGTATTCAGAAACAGATTTACTCCCCTGAACAAGCCTCAGAAATGCCTTCCGCTGGGAGTTAATATAACTAGCTCCGATGTATTTCTTTTGATATGCAGCCCTGAAATAATCCCATGTCAGATCCTCTACTGCCACACTGTCCCGAACCGTGAGCCACCACTGATATGACTCATCCCGAAGAAGCGATACGATGCCCTTCAGCTTCTCTTCAGCAGTCAAGTCCAGATCATCCATGATCCGCTCAGTTGCCTCCAGCCAATATTCAGCAGTGCTGGGAGCAACACCAGAAACACCTCGGAAGAATTCGGCCCCATTTGCCCGAAGTCGCTCAGGCACAGATTTTCTAACTCCTGCACCACCACCTACACCAGCTACCCTTTCCAACACTCGCAGCATCGCCTGTGACACTGCATCGTCCCCAGTCTGATCTTGGAACTCACCACCTCCAGCTGGTGGCGGAACTGGTATCTCATTTTCTGAACCCTGACCAGATCCTACGGGCTCAGAAAGTGTCATTCTACCCCTACCTCTACCACGAGTATTACGACCACGTCCGCCTCGAGTGCTCATGACTAATCTTTCTACGTATCTGATTAAAGAGTTTTATGAATCAGTACTTATTCCACTGTTTAAGAGCAAGTCTTATGAATATTCAAGGAGATTTGTTCTCGCGAGTTCACAAAATCCTATCAGTTTCAATCTCTAAAGTAGTATACTATTGCTATTTATCAAATCATATCACATCCAACCAAATCACAAGCAATAGTACGGGGTACTTACCTGGGCGAACTGGTGCAGGAGACTCGGTGCCATGCCTTTCAAACCGTATATTCAAACCCAAAACACTTAAAACAAACTTTTGAAACCATTTTGGGCCTCAGGCCCACAGCCGAGCTTTTAAACTTGGCTCTGATACCACAATTGTAACATCCCAAACCCGGACAAGACACCACGTCCGAATCTGGTATGTTACGGGGAAAACGTATTTGAGAGGTTAGATTTTTTTTTCCGTTTAGAAGCGGGGAAAACATAGTGAATTTGAAGAAAATTTTGAGAAGGCTTGTTTGAAATCAAATGGTGTATTTGAAACTCGGAAATTTTGAAAACTTATCCGAAGTATATAGTTAAAAACGAGTTGATTTCATTTAGTAATTCCAATAGTTTCTTAGTGCTATTTTAAAACATTTTTGACTTAGTAGAAAATCGAGTTTGTTTTGAAAAATCTTTTGAGTTTACTTTATAACAAAACATAGTGGGATACCCGATGGTATAGTTTAAAACACATTGCGTTATAATTTTGAAACCATTGTCTTTCCAAATTTTAGAAAAATTCATACTAAGTTATCTTGTTAAGGCATATCAAAATCTAATCAAACATAAACATCATAAAACATAAATCAAAGGCCTTTTACAAATCCAAATTAAAACCCAACTAAAAGTAAATAAGTTAAAGTACCCAAATTGAATAGTCTGAGCAAACTTTTATTAAAGCATGGCATGTGCACCCCGAGTCCACCCCGGCTCCATGTCCGCGTCTACGAGTCACCTGAAATGTCAAAGGAGAGGGTGAGTCGAATGACTCAGTGCATAAATCCCGCTCCCGATGAAACAACATGCTAACACACATCATACATAGCAACATAATTAATGCAACCCGATCCTAACCATCCGTATCTCCTTTTCTACCCCGTGTGGTACCAAACCACTGGTGGTGCCAAACCACTGGTGACATATAGTCACAATGTGTTACCAAAACACTGGTGTCCCAAAGACACAATATCCGTCAATGTGGTGCCAAACCACTGGTGTCCCAAAGACACGTTTGTGCTACCAAAGCACTGGTGACCGAAGTCACAATCCAATGATGGGGCCAACCCATCGTGTGATACCCAATCACTAGCAGACGATCCCGTATCTCAAGTGGGGCCAACCCACGGTGGTGTCAAACCACAGGGACGAGTCGCAATGAGGTGCCCAACCTCTGGTGTCCCAAAGACACAAATGTGGTACCAAACCACTGGTGACCGTAGTCACAATAATCGAGTGATGGGGCCAACCCATCGTGTGATACCCAATCACTAGCAGACGATCCCATATCTCAAGTGGGGCCAACCCACGGTGGTGTCAAACCACAGGGACGAGTCGCAATGAGGTGCCAAACCTCTGGAGGTGCCAAACCTCTGGTGACCCAAAGTCACAAAGTGTGTTACCAAAACACTGGTGCTCGTCAGCACAAAAATATCACTGCTCCCTCCACTCATATCACCCATCATCATACCAACTCATGTGATCATGCATATCATACAAGTCATACATATCATGCTAATATGTTTTACATCATTATCCCATATCACATACATCTATAGTCATGGTACCATATAGATCATCAGTAAGCTCAAAACAACACTGACTTACCCGAGTCCAAGATCATACCCAAAAGGGTATCATATCAATCCATCAAACTGCCATGATTTTAATAGGCAAACAGGTTTAATAATAATATCACTAAGTATGGGTGTGTTAGTTACACACCTGGTAATACGAGTCTAAAATCCCAACGAAACGATCTAAATCCCTCGAGTACTAGCTCCTACAATCGGCCAAACATAAGGGTTAGGCATCCTTAACATTCGGCCAACATCAATTAACCAAAGGGGTTAATATCGAACCCTTACCTTTATATTAGATTTGGTTTCCTACCAAATCTTGAACCAAGCAGTGGTTCTCCTTTAACAATCGGCCACCCCTAAAAAGAGAATAGTTAAAACACTTGAAGCCTTATCTTATTGAAATCCAAAAGAATAGTCTAACAAATAATCCTCTTACCACCACTTATCAATCGGATAATAGAAAAACGGCTCCTCTTGCTTGCTTCCACACTCCAATGACCCTAAAGAAATCGGTTCCACACCAAAAGATTAACACTCAACAACCAGGCCATATTTGGCTCTTAATCAACCAACATCAACAAAGTATAGGGGAAGGGAGATGACCATTCGGCCAATCACTTACCAAATCCAAACGATCGAAGCAAGACCCCAACAATTACTGATATTCGGCCAAGACTACAATAGGAGAGAGCCACAAAAGATTCGGCCAAGGGAGACTACTAGGAGAGGAGAGATTCGGCCTGAGTGTTTAACACACACTTATATTCGGTTTTAAATGGAGAAGGAAGGAAAAGAAAATAGGATATGAGAATAAAGTTTCGGCAATAATGAATAAGAAAAGAAAGCAAAGGTTTGAGATGCAAGTGGTTGTGGTTTCGGCACAAAGAAATGAGGAGAACAAATGAGTAATTCGGCTATCACGGCTTAAAGAAGAAAAAGAGAATTTGAGTAAGGAAGAAACTAGTTTCGGCTTACCTACATGAAAAGAAAAGGGGGAGAGAGAGCATACGGCTACCAAAAATAATTGAGAGAAAACAAAGCACAAAATCAGCAAAGTTGCCTGGACTTTCGGTTTGTAAAGGAAATGATGGAGAACTCACTTGGAATTTCGGTTTTAACAAATGAAGAAAATTGAGAGAAAAACCTTGGTAAAATTTCGGCTAACAGAACCAAAATGAACACTTTTGCTTACCAAAAAGAAGACCGAAAATGTACCAAAAAGCAAAAATACATTCGGCCTCCCCCCTCTCCCACACAAAGCCGTCCACTCCCCCACTCCAAACTCCCTCAAATTCGGCCATAATCCCCCCAATCACTCCATACCACACATTCAAACATGCATGACAAAGTCTCCCTCCTACAATTGCTCTCCACCTTTCTTTTGAATGGTAAGACTTGGTCCAAGGTAGAATTCTAGTTGCCTTCTACCTCTCCTCCATGCCGTCCCAAAATGAAGCCAAAATGGGGGCTCTGCAGCTCGAACACTAGACCCCCATCACATGTAGATGACGCCACACCTAGCTCCCCCAAGTAACGCATGCTTACCACCTTGCCAGCTCTTCATTTGTGCAGTAAAACTCCAAATTATATTCTTAAACCCCAGCTCTTTCAGCTCCCTACACCTAAGGCTCAAAAACTAAATTTTCCCCTTTCCCTCAGGCATACTTCTAGCCTACAACTAAGCCCCTAAAACATAGAAATAGCAACACAGCACACTAACTCATGCAATATCATGCAACAACAAAATAGCCCCCTAACCCGGGATATTACAAATGTGCTTGAATGAGATTAATTTGATCATGTTTAGATCAAGAACAAAAGAAAACGGACTTGGATCGGGGAAAAGCGAAAGTTAACGAATAGTCGATCTTCGCCGTCCGTCGATAGTCGAGGTAAGTCTTTAAGCAATTTAATACCGTTAATATTAGTGATAATCTTTAGTACATGTTGAAATTGAATTTATAGATTGGAAATTTAGCCAAAGCCGAATGTGATATAGTGTTTAAGCAATGAAATGTAGTAAACTTGATTATGTTCATTATGTGAAAGTGATATTGAATTATGTGTGATATATGTGATATTAATAATATGTGAAAATGATATTTAATTATGTGTGATACATGTGATATTAGTATTATGTGAAAGTGATATTGAATTATTTGTGATATATGTTATATTAATAATATGTGAAAATGATATTGGATTATGTGTTATATATGTGATATTGGTAGTATGTGATGTGAATGAGATGGCTCAATAATATGAATATTGGGCTTCGAGCCTAGCAGGCCATGTGCCGGTGAAGTTTATCAGGCTTATTGCCTAGCAGGCCTTGTGCCGGTGAAGTTTGTCAGGCTTATTGCCTAGCAGGCCTTGTGCCGGTGAAGTTTAACAGGCTTATTGCCTAGCAGGCCTTGTGCCGGTGAAGTTTATCAGGCTTTGCCTAGCAGGCTAAATGCCAGTGATTTAATTTCAGACCTTGGGTCTAGCAGGCTTAGTGCTGGTGGGAAATTTAGGCTTACGCCTAGCAGGTTTTAAACCAGTGATGAAATTTCAAGTTGCAAGACAAATTTTTCTAGCTATGTAATCATCGAGGAAGTAAGTTGATATTACAAGTTACATATGTATGTTCGACCATACAGGTAAGTGCCTATGAATTATTAAATTGATCTTCAATATTTGGTCTATAAGGTAAGTATATGTGTGTTAAGTTGTCGAACAAGAATGATACTAATTGATCTTGTATATTCGGTATTAAGTTTATGCTTATGTGGCCATGTTGGATTACTTTGATGCCATGTATACGATTGTATGAAATGTCAAATGGATATATTTATATATAAGTGAATATATTTTCTTTATGTGAAATTACTAAGTGTAAAGTATATACTTATTTGCATATACATATATATATATATATATATATGATCCTATTGAATTATGTGTATCGAAAATATGAGTAGTTGTAGATGAGTTATTAATTTATATTTGAACGATATGATGTGATAATAAATTGAAATTTAAAGGTAAAATGGTGATGATGATTGAGCTAAAGAGGTATTAGCATTCGATATTATTAGACCAAATAAGTATTAAGTTTTAGATTTTATGATGTTATGTATGTTATTGAAAATGATTGAAAGATCACTTGATTTAAAACAATTGCTTAAGACTTACTAAGCTACTAAGCTTACTCTGTGTGTTCATTGTTCTGTTTTATATATTTTGATCAAGCTACAAGCTGAGGGGATCGTCAATGAAGTCATCAATACTATCGACTATTTTGGTACCTTTAAAGTCTAGATTTCGAACTAAAGGCATGTATAGGCTAGACTAGGTTTTGAAACAATGAAATTTTGTTCCGGTATATATAATTAGAGCCATGCGAAAATGGCTAAATTATAGTACTTTGGTCTTTAATGTATTCGGCCCTAATGCTTGATCTCTATAAAGGTAGAATCGATGAAGTTAGTAAGCATGGTTGGTAATTTGGTGGATTTATATGTCTATTATGCCATGCATTTGCTATTTAGTAAATAGCTTCTTTTAGAAGTATATCTTATAGTATATTACTTGTGATGGATGTTTTTATAACTTGACTTTGAGGTTAAGATAATTGTTGAATGTGTTTGTTTGTGCTTGGTTAATAGTTGATCATATTATGTGTTTATGAACATTAGGAGTTGTATTAGGAAGTTTGGTATATGCACATATGAAGTTGATTTGAGCCATGCTTTAATAAATACTTATTAATAGAGTGCACATTTTGAAATGCAAATCAGCTTGTAACAATGTCAAACACTTAATTAGGTATATTCGGCCATGATATGATATTATTGGTTGGAATGATAATTTGACTCTGTCGAACATGTTTTATAAATTGTATGAGTATTATTCAAATTGTTATGAATCACGAATTATGGAAGATATTTATTTGATCTTGTTACTCGATTTTGTTCTTGAATATGTATAGATCTATACCTTGATTGGATGTATTAATACTTAGTATGGAAAGTTAGACAAAGGTTAAATTCGAATATGCAAGGTTAAAGCATAATTATTCATATACATGAAAATTTAGTTTTGATATTTGATATTTTGTTTAGGTTTGATAAATAAGAATATGAGCATTTTTGGTCATTGAAGAATGAGTGGCTAAATGAATAGTAATAAGGTTATTCGATGAAAAAATACTTCTTTGTAATTGCGGCTAAATGAAATATGATAGGTATATTAATGTTTAAGTATGCTATGAAAGTATACTATCCTTGTTGTATTCGATCATGTCTAGTGAGCCGTTAATAATTGATATGACTTATACTATGCATGGTAATGCCTTATAACCCTAATCTGGCGACGGATATGGGTTAAGGGTGTTACATTTTATTGGTATCAGAGCATACGGCTTAGTCGATTCTAGGACTACCGTAGCACGTGTGGGCCTAGCTATACATGCCTTTATCTATACTACGATAGTGTGGTGACTTTTGACATCTGAATTGTGATTTTATATAGTAAATGGATCCCGACAGAGCCGTAGCTGATGATGTAGAGAGCGTAGCGCCTGATCTCGCACATGGATCAGCGCCGGTAGACTCTCGATCTATCTCAAGTAGCCATGAGGGGGAGCCTAAAGAAGCCTTCTACCAGATGATGAACGAATGGTTTACTCAGTATATCCAGACTAATCCGGCTGTGCAACAACCTCCACCCCCGAATAATCCATCTTCGATACCTTCAGCACCTCCGATGATAGATCCGATGAGATCTAGCAGGCCTCCTGTTGATAAAATCAGGAAACATGGGGCCGAAGAATTTAAAGCAAATGATGATGATGACGCGGAACGAGCTGAGCTGTGGCTTGGTAATACTATTCGTGTGCTTGATGAGTTATCATGCACTCCAGATGAATGCTTAAAGTGTGCTATATCACTATTGAGGGACACCGCATATCACTGGTGGAATACACTAGTATCGGTGGTTTCGAAGGAGAAAGTGACTTGGGAATTCTTTTAGGTTGAATTCTGTAAAAAGTACATCAATCAGAAATTCATCGATCAAAAGCATAAAGAATTTCTAGAATTGAAACAGGGTCGTATGACCGTGACTGAATACGAGCAGAAATTTGTGAGATTGAGTCGATATGCTCGTGAATGTATTTCAACCGAGGATATTATGTGTAAAAGATTCGAAGACGGGTTGAATGAAGACATTAAGCTACTGGTTGGTATACTTGAGATTATAGAGTTCGTGGTACTTGTTGAACGAGCTTGTAAAGCCGAAGAGCTTGGGAAAAGAAAAAAAAAAGGGGGGAAAGCCAAATCTGAAGCTGGAGATGTTCGTAAAAGATCGTCGAGTAAAACCTTTCATTCTGTATCAAAGAAGTTCAAAGATGAATCCAGTCGACATAAGGCTACTTCAGGCTTTGCCAGACGAGATAGTGATCGACCACCTGCGGGCTTCCGAGCTACTTCGATGGCCAGTGTTGGTAAGGTCCAATAGAACCGAGTTGAGTGCAAACATTGTGGAAAATGGCATTCTGGGAGTTGTAGATTCCATGATCGGTTCTATTTTAAATGTGGATGATGGACCACTTTATTAGAGAGTGCCCGATGTTAGCTGAGCAAAGCACTGTTCAGAATGCAAAATAGAGCAAAGTGTCAGCACGAGGCAGACCACCCAGGCAATCGGGTAATGTAGGTGGAAGTCAGAGGGGAACTAAAGATAAACGATTCGGTCAGAGGCCCGTGCACCTGCTAGAGCATATACTATACGTGCTTGTGAGGATGCTTCTTCACCAGATGTCATACCGGTACTTTTACCCTTTTTGATACTAGTGTGATTGCGTTGATAGACCCTAGTTTAACTCATTCTTATGTGTGTGAAACATTAGCATCCAGTAAGACTCTGCCTGTTGAGTCTACTGAGTTTGTGATTCGAGTATCAAATCCATTGGGTCAGTGCATTTTGGTTGGCAAAGTGTACAAAGGTTGTCCGTTGATGATTCAGGACTCATGTTCCCAGCCAATTTAATGTTTTTGCCTATTGATGATTTTGATATAATTTTGTAAATGGACTGGTTGACTTTGCACGATGCTGTTGTTAATTGCAAAAGAAATTACCCGACGCATGATTTAGAGCTAACAGCCATTGTGTTCACGTTAAAGATATGGCGTCATTACCTTTTAGGTGAGAAATGTCATATTTATTCAGATCACAGGAGTTTGAAGTATTTGATGACTCAGAGAGATTTGAATTTGAGACAACGTAGATGGTTAGAGCTGTTGAAAGATTACGAATTGGTGATTGACTATCATCCAGACAAAGTAAATGTTGTTGCGGACGCCTTAAGTCAAAAATCATTATTTGCTCTTCGTCCGTTGAACGCGCATATGGTTATGTTTGACAATGGATCGTTAATAGTTGAATTAAAAGCAAGACCGTTATAAATTCAACAAGTTAGCGATGCCCAGAAAGTTGACAAAGATTCATTGGCAAGACGAGTTCAGTGTGAAAGTAACATTGAATCAGAGTTTCAAATTGATGAGAATGACCGTCTGAAATTCAAAGGCCGATTATGTGTTCCGAGGAATGTGGATTTGATTTAGATGATATTGAATGAAGCTTACAGTGGCCGATTATCTATTCATTCGGGTACCACGAAAATGTATAATGATCTAAAATAGTTCTATTGGTGGTCTGGTATGAACTGGGACATATCTGAATTTGTCTCAAAGTGTTTAGTTTGCCAGCAGGTGAAGGCTGAGCATCAGGTGCCTTATGGGTTACTTCAGCCGATTATGATGCCTGAATGGAAATGGGACAGAGTAACTATGGATTTTATATCCGGCTTGCCTATGACATCGAGCAAGAAAGATGCAATTTGGGTTATAGTGGATAGACTAACCAAATCAGCCCGCTTTGTTCTAGTTCGTACGGACTATTCGCTCGATAAGCTTGCTAAGTTGTATGTATCTCAAATTGTGAAATTACATGGTGTGCCAATTTCTATTGTTTCGGATAGAGACCCGAGATTTACGTCACAGTTTTGGAGGAAATTGCATGATGCTTTAGGTACCAAACTATACTTTAGCACAGCTTTTCATTCACAGACAGACGGTCAGTCTGAACGAATCATTCAGATATTGAGGATATGTTGAGATGTTGCATCCACGAGTTTGAAAGTATGTGGGAACGATACTAACTTCTGATTGAATTTGCTTACAATAATAGCTTTCAATCTAGTATCAAAATGGCACCCTACGAAGCTTGGTATGGTCGTAAATGTGGTACACCTTTGTATTGGACTAAGCTCAGTGAAAACAAGATACACGGGGTTGATTTGATTAAAGAGACTGAATAGAAAATGGCAGTGATCTGTGATAGTTTAAAAGCTACATCAGATCGGCAAAAGTCATGCACGAATTTGAAACGTAAAGACATTGAGTTTCAGACTGGAGACCAAGTATTTCTAAAAGTTTCACCGTGGAAGAAAGTACTTCGATTTGGACGAAAAGTAAATTGAGTCCAAGATTCATCAGACCGTATGAAGTCATTAAACGAGTCGGGCCTGTTGCATATAGATTACGATTGCCCTTTGAGCTTGAAAAGATCCATAATGTGTTTTATGTCTCAATGCTCCGTAAATATCGATTAGACCTGTCATATGTGATTGCCACGTCTGAGATTGAAATCTAATCTGATATGATATATGAAGAGGCTACTTGGGAGCCTGAGGATTCAATGAGATAACAATATCCAGCTCTGTTTAATGGTAAGATTTTCGGGGACGAAAATCCCTAAGGGGGGAGAGTTGTAACAGTCCAAATTTGACCCTAATCGGAACAGTGGTTTCGAGACCACGAATTCGAGTCTGAAAAATATTTAAATATTATTTTTTGTGTTTATTATATGTGAATTATTATGTGTGAAAGTTTCGTATAAAAATTTGATTGTTTGTGTGCTTAATTGAATAAAAGGACTTAATCGCGTAAAGCGTAAAAGTTATAAACTATACTGAAAAGTACCCATTTGATAGTGGCTTTTTAAAATAGAGTCCTAAAAGGGCAATTAGCCCATTTTACATGATAGTGGACGGCATGGTTATTTAAGTAACCATTAATATGTTTTATTGTTTATTTATTTTATATTATAAGTTAACTTTTATATTATATTATATGTTAAATATATAAAACATCATAAATAAAAGACACATGCATTATCTTTCTCCTTTGGCCGAATATGAGATGAGAAAAACACCATAGAAAAGCTTGAAGTTTCGGCAACAAATTACCTTGATTAAGGAATGTTTAGTTTTCGGTTTTTGATAATTTTTACGTTTTTGAAATCGTTGCTTCGAATACTTCAAGTCCCAAGCTTGAATTTTTGATTTTGATCAATATTTTGAAATGTGCCATTGATGAGTTCATGAGTTTTATGATGTTAGTTGATGGATTATGAAAGATATATGTTAGATTAATATGTTTTGTCTTTGGATTTTTGGTAATTTTGAGAGATTAGGGCTTAATTGCAAAAATAAATTTTTGAGGGACTAAAATGTAAAAAAATGAAATGGATGGATTTGTATAAAGCCTATGAATATTCGGCCCTTAAGATGTGAGAACAAATTTTGTGTATTTTGTGTTTTGTGTAATTAGGACTAAATTGTAAAAGTGTGAAACATTAGGGGCAAAATGGTAATTTGCCCATTTAGGTGTTTTTGGATTAAATTGAAATGAAATGTGCTTGAATGAGATTAATTTGATCATGTTTAGATCAAGAACAAAAGAAAACGGACATGGATTTAGGAAAAGCGAAAGTTAACGAATAGTCGGTCTTCGTCGTCCATCGATAGTCGAGGTAAGTCTTTAAGCAATTTAATACCGTTAATACCGGTGATAATCTTGAGTAGATGTTGAAATTGAATTTATAGATTGGAAATTTAGCCAAAGTCGAATGTGATATAGTGTTTAAGCAATGAAATGTAGTAAACTTGATTGTGTTCATTATGTGAAAGTGATATTGAATTATGGGTGATATATGTGATATTAATAATATGTGAAAATGATATTGAATTATGTGTGATACATGTGATATTAGTATTATGTGAAAGTGATATTGAATTATTTGTGATATATGTGATATTAATAATATGTGAAAATGATATTGGATTATGTGTGATATATGTGATATTGGTAGTATGTGATGTGAATGAGATGGCTCAATAATATGAATATTCGGGCTTCAAGCCTAGCAGGCCTTGTGCCGGTGAAGTTTATCAGGCTTATTGCCTAGCAGGCCTTGTGTCGGTGAAGTTTATCAGGCTTATTGCCTAGCAGGCCTTGTGCCGGTGAAGTTTATCAGGCTTATTGCCTAGCAGGCCTTGTGCCGGTGAAGTTTAACAGTCTTATTGCCTAGCAGGCCTTGTGCCGGTGAAGTTTATCAGGCTTATTGCCTAGCAGGCTAAATGCCGGTGATTTAATTTCAGACCTCGGGTCTAGCAGGCCTAGTGCCGGTGGGAAATTTAGGCTTACGCCTTGCAGGTTTTAAACCGTGACAAAATTTCAAGTTGCAAGACAAACTTTTCTAGCTATGTAATCATCGAGGAAGTAACTTGATGTATGTTCGGCCATACAGGTAAGTGCCTATGAATTATTAAATTGATCTTCAATATTTGGTCTATAAGGTAAGTATATGTGTGTTAAGTTGTCGAACGCGAATGATACTAATTGATCATGTATAGTCGGTATTAAGTTTATGTTTATGTGGCCATGTTGGATTACTTTGATGCCATGTATAAGAATGTATGAAATGTCAAATGGATATATATATATATAAGTGAATATATTTTCTTTATGTGAAATTACTAAGTGTAAAGTATATACTTATTTGCATATACATATATATATATATATATATATATATATATGATCCTATTGAATTATGTGTATCGAAAATATGAGTAGTTGTAGATGAGTTATTAATTTATATTTGAACGATATGATGTGATAATAAATTGAAATTTAAAGGTAAAATGGTGATGATGATTGAGCTAAAGAGGTATTAGCATTCGATATTATTAGACCAAATAAGTATTAAGTTTTAGATTTTATGATGTTATGTATGTTATTGAAAATGATTGAAAGATCACTTGATTTAAAACAGTTGCTTAAGCTTACTAAGCTAGTAAGCTTACTCTGTGTGTTCATTGTTCTGTTTTATAGATTTTGATCAAGCTACGAGCTCAGGGGATCGTCAACGAAGTCATCCACACTATCGACTATTTTGGTACCTTTAAAGTCTAGATTTCGAACTAAAGGCATGTATAGGCTAGACTAGGTTTTGAAACAATGAAATTTTGTTCCGGTATATATAATTAGAGCCGTGCGAAAATGGCTAAATTATAGTACTTTGGTCTTTAATGTATTCGGCCATAATGCTTGATCTTTATAAAGGTAGAATCGGTAAAGTTAGTAAGCATGGTTGGTACTTTGGTGGATTTATATGTCTATTATGTCATGCATTTGCTATTTAGTAAATAGCTTCTTTTAGAAGTATATCTTATAGTATATTATTTGTGATGGATGTTCTTATAACTTGACTTTGAGGTTAAGATAATTGTTGAATGTGTTTGTTTGTGCTTGGTTAATAGTTAATCATATTATGTGTTTATGAACATTAGGAGTTGTATTAGGAAGTTTGGCATATGCACATTTGAAGTTGATTTGAGCCATGCTTTGATAAATACTTATTAATAGAGTGCACATTTTGAAATGCAAATTAGCTTGTAACAATGTCAAACACTTAATTAGGTATATTCGGCCATGATATGATATGATTGGTTGGAATGATAATTTGACTCTGTCGAACATGTTTTATAAAGCGTATGAGTATTATTCAAATTGTTATGAATCACGAATTATGGAAGATATTTATTTGATCTTGTTACTTGATTTTGTTCTTGAATATGTATGGATCTATACCTTGTTTGGATGTATTAATACTTGTATGGAAAGTTAGACAAAGGTTAAATTCGAATATGCAAGGTTAAAGCCTCTTATTCGTATACATGAAAATTTAGTTTTGATATTTGATATTTTGTTTAGGTTTGATAAATAAGGATATGAGCATTTTTGGTCATTGAAGAATGAGTGGCTAAATGAATAGTAATAAGGTTATTCGATGAAAAAAATACTTCTTTGTAATTGCGGCTAAATGAAATATGATAGGTATATTAATGTTTAAGTATGCTATGAAAGTATACTATCCTTGTTGTATTTGATCATGTCTAGTGAGCCGTTAATAATTGATATGACTTATACTATGCATGGTAATGCCTTATAACCCTAATCTGGCGATAGATATGGGTTAAAGGTGTTACATATAATGTCTATAAATCCATCTGCACAAAAGAAGAGATATCATTCCGTAGTTTTGTCGTTTTGGTAGGTGGGAAGTATTTCAATAAAAACTTTTCGGTCATCTGTTCCCATGTTGTGATTGACCCTCGTGGTAACAAGTTTAACCATTGTTTGGCTTTATTCCTTCATGAAAAAGGGAATAACCAAAGACGTATTGCATCATCAGAAACGCCATTTATTTTGAAGTATCACAGAACTCTAAAAAATTAACTATATGCATGTTTGGATCTTCGTCCTGCAAACCATCAAATTGAACAAACTGTTGAATCATTTGTATTGTGTTAGGCTTTAATTCAAAATTATTAACATCAATAGCAGGCCTAACAATACTCGATTCTGCTCCTGTTAAATGCGGTTTAGCATAATCAAACATTGTACGTGGAGCATTGTTCTCCCCCACATCATGTGGTGGTGGATTATTCTCGTCCATCCCTTCAATAGGATTGGCTCTGCCTCCTTGATCTTCCTCTGTGTAATTTAGGGCTCGCCTGATTTGTCTGCGAGTTTTATGAACTGTAGCTTCAATTTCACTATCGTATACCAAAGGTCCTCTCGGGTTCCTTCTAGTCATAAACTAGAGGTACCTGCTGAGAAAAGAAAAAGAAGGAAAGTTTAGCAAAAATTAAAATTTAACCAAAAAAATAAAAATAAGTCAATTGCAAAAAAATAAAAAATAAAAGAATAATGTCTAAAGTAATAAAAATAGAGCGTTCTTAATATTTAAGTTCCCTGGCAACGGCGTCAAAAACTTGATCGCTGAAATCAGAGCTTTAAAATTTATAAAACGAATGATCAAACCTGGAAACAAACTCTAACAACGATTAAAGGTAAGTATACTTATCGAATAGTAGTACAGCTTAGGCAAGACCGGATTGTCGAACCCAAAGGAACTAAAAGTACTAATACTAACTTTTCTTTTTATTATTTAGCCTAAAATAAAATGAAGTTGCTTTAAATCTAAATTAACGACTACTAAGCTAAAGATGCAAAGACAAAAAGAACAAATTGGGAAATAACTAGAAGAAAAACTCAGTTTATCACGACGATACCCTTAGGAAGAATCCACCTAGACTTCACTTGTTATAACACTGAACCATACAATTTATTCACTTAGTTTGATACGTAGGATTCCTTAACGTATATTAAACCCTCTCTCGAGGTGAATAACGTCTAACCCTAGGTCAATTAGTGGAACTCTCGTTCTTTTATAATAACCCCCTGGAATAGTAGTAAATCGATCTATAGACTCCCATATTAGGTTTCACCCTAATCCGGCAAAATCTCGTCACCCTAACTCTGCTTAATTATGTTAGATCTACTCTTAAGCAGGGTCTATTCCTCCTCCACCTAAGCACATCAAACTTGAATCAATCTGTGAAATATTAACTCAATTATTAAGCACACATAATTAAGAACAAACTAAGTATTTATCATATAATTCAGAAAACGATAACAAGATTCATCTAGGTTTCATCCCCTTCAGGTATCTGAAGGGTTTCGTTCATAATAAATAAAGAAAACATCTTAAGAGAAAAGATAAAACAAAACATAAGAAATCCCTAAAACTCCCTGAAGGAATTGAAGGAGAGATCCGTCGTCTTGAATAGAATTCTGGCTTCTTGGGATGGATCAACTGGCTAACTTCGAGTGATTCCTTCAACTCTGACCTTTACGACTTGGCTCCTTGGCCTAGCTAACCGCCCCCTCAAAGGTGGTACTTATGGGGTTATTTATAGGCTCTTGGAATGCAATTCTTTCTCCCTAAGTATCCTTTTCCGACTGAAATTGTCTAAAGCCACGACGGGGGCACGGCCATGTCACATACCCGTGTGACTCATCTTCAAGCCGTGTTCGGATTTCTTAGTTGAGGCACAGCCGTGTAGATTGGGGGTGAGGCCGTGTTCTAGATTCTTGACAAGGCACGACCGTGTGCTCTTTGGGCCAGGCCATGTCGATTTTGTGATATGGCCCATTTATTCCGTTTTGGGCCCATTTTATGTTCTTTTCATCCTCGGGTGCTTTCTTTGGTATAAGACATGAAAAGAAAGGATTAAGAGCACCTTTTTACATAAATTGAGGAATAAATCATCCAAAAACAAGCAAAATGTGGGATTAAAATATGTTATAATTACGGTTTATCACAAACCAAGAGGTAGGCGAAGGTAAAATAGAGGTAATGCAAGAAAAGCCGAAACCAGTAATCAAATAGTACCAACCTCGTATACCTTATCCCGAAGCGACAAAAAGAGATGATTTAGAAGAACAGTTCGATATGTTTCTTAAACTTTTAAAGAAATTACATATTAACTTACCTCTTCTTGAAGCTCTTTTTTCAGATGCCAGACTCGAGGAAATTTCTAAAACAGCTCCTGACAAACAAATGCAAAATAGATGAAGAGCACCATGTGGAATTAAACGCAGCATGCTCAGCAATGTTACAGAATAAACTACCGTGAAAGCTAAAAGATCCAGGGAGTTTTACTATTCCATGTTTAATTGGTAGTTTAACTATTGATAATGCGTTAGCTGATTTAGAGGCAAGCATAAATGTCATGCCTTATACATTGTTTAAACGACTAGGTCTAGGGAAGCCCAAATAAACTAGGATGAGCATTCAATTAGCTGATAAAACGGTTAGAATTCCTAGTGGCATTATCGAAGATGTTCTTGTCAAAATCAATAAATTTGTTTTCCCAGTAGATTTTGTTGTCTTAGACATGGATGAGGATAGTTCAATCCCCTTAATTTTAGGAAGACCTTTTCTAGCAACTGCTAAAACTAAAATTGATGTTGCCACAGGCGAACTCATTCTTTGCATAGGTGACGAATCACTCAGTCTCCAAGCTTTTGACTCGGCCAGGACAATGGTCGATGAAGGTAAGAAAGTCACTTCATTTGATAATCAAATTGTTCAACTTTCATCGCAGGAAACACCACAGGAATACAGCCCTGAGCCAAATCTTAGACCCCAAACCAACAAAGATGAAATACATAAGGAACAAAGCCTTAGGGTCGACAAATTAGAAGAGCAGAAGACACACGTCAAAGAAGAACCGGAACCACACAAAGCAAAACCTAAGGAACAACTTGAAGAACTCGTAGGAACATCAAATCACTTCAAAATAGGAGACCAGGTACTGTTAGACAAAGCCGATCATCGCATCACCACATCAAACCTGAACGTAAGCGAGGAAATTCCTCTAAAGGTACACGACATCTTCCTCCACGGAACAATCGAGGTAAGCAATCCAACATTCGGCACTTTTAAGGTAAACGCTTCTCGACTTAAACTTTATCAAGAAAATAGAACTATAAGCATGAGGGAAGATATTCAAGCCTTTAAACCTCCCTGATTTTTTTTCTTTCGAGGAAAGTCTAGCTTAAGACTATAAACGAGCGCTTCTCGGTAGGCAACCCGAGCACTAACATTATTTACTTTCAAATTTATTTTCAGTTTCTTTACTTTCCTTCTTTGTTTCCTTTTAAAACTAACCAAAAGTGCAGAATTTCACGGCCGCATGGTCTTACACACGACCGTGTCCGTGACCGTGTGGACCACTAGAATCTCTGTGCTGACTTATCAGAGGCCGTGCGAATCAATCCCAACCACTTTTTGATGTCACGGATCCAACCACTACCCCACGGGCTCCGTAAAAGTGGCACGCCCGTGCCTCTCAACCGTGTGAAGCTACTGACTTGCACACCACGGGCAGAACACGCCCGTGTCTTACAACCTTGCGAGGTTATTAATTAGTTGACCACGGGCAGAACACGCCCGTGCCTCCCAACAGTGCTACCATACTGGCTTCACATACACGGGCGTGGTTAGTAGAAGAACGGCCAGGGAGATACAGCACGCGCAGACACACGACCATGCGAGAAGGCCGTGTAAATCGACACACCCCTGGTCCACGGGCGTGGGAACGTGCCAGATTTGAAATCCTATTTAAACCCCACAGCCCTTCCCCTTCTCCCCATCTGATTTCTTCATTCTTTTCTTTTCTCCCTTTTTCCTCTCAGACTTTTTCCTCTTTATAATAAATCTCTAGATCCTTGAGCCATCCAATATCATGTCGAAGAAGCGAAAAAGGCCAACCATAGTCTTCTCAAAGAAGAACAATCAACATGAGTTTATGTCGGTAGCTTCGTCTACTCACCAAGCCAAGGGTCTTTGAGACCAATTAGTTTTTATTTTTCTTTTCTCTTTTGCTTCAATTTCCTTCTCTTTGACAATCTTTTGGTTAGTTTAGTTTAACTTATTTTAGTTTCTTAGTGTCAGGTTCGCCAGGCTGCTAGGGAATCACGCCACTTCCGCCACCGCGAGCACCTTCGTAGCCCTAGAAGTCACACCCACCTCGTGAACCATCCATCAATAAGGACTCTCCGGTCCATCCACCTTTCCTTTTATTTTTATTTTCCTTCTTAGTCTCCTTTCCTTTTTCTTTCTTGTCTTAAATTATATATTTAGGTTATTTTAAATGTGTCTTAATAATCCCTGGCTAATCCTCTACAAGCTCCCCAATTTCTTCATCTAGCACAGGTTCGTCATCCAGACCGACCTCTTCAAACATACACACCACGACCTCTACCATCCTCCAAGGACACCATCCAAAATTCAGGGAGTATTCTTTCCCCTTCTCTTTTGATTTATCCCATAAATGTTATACCTATCTTTGTGCATTGAGGGCAATGTACATCTTAAGTGTGGGAGGGGTGAATATTTATCTAAAGAAGGGCCTAACTTTCTGCATTATTCTCAAATCCGGCCAAACTTTTTTTATTATTCTCAAATCCTTGAATTTAGTCTTGTTTTTAAGTAAATTTTTCATATTACTAATTAGGATGAAATTTCTGATAATTTATGATTGTTATTGACATGTTTTAGATTAAGTCATTGATAATTGTGCATTGATAATTAAATTTTAAAGATACTAGAGAATCAAGCATGATAAGTCTATTTTTCAGAATAAAAAATTTTTGCTAGGTTGTTAACCTAAATTTGAATATTGCTTTGAAATTTGAAATTTATGAGATTGATGTCAAAACACCCAGAATTTTTGTGAGATTTTGAGCCTTATAGAGCATATATTCTTGTTCGTACTCATTTTTTGATTATGAGTTTGTCAACATTGAACTGTATTCTAGAACTTGCCTCGTTTATACATGTTGAGACCACATTGATGATTTGATATACAGAGATGATAAAGGCACCTAGGTTTTAACCCACTCACTCCACTAAATAGCTTACCTCCATAAATTAACCCCTAGTAAACCCCGCTGATCCTAACAACCCCTTTTATTTACTCACCTATTAATAACCCAAAAACCCTTTGTATTTGTTATCACCCTCCTTTTGACTACCCTTTAATCGAGATACGATTTGATTAGTTACCGAATTAAATCAGAGCATGAGTTGAATTCATCAATTATATTATTAGTTTGTTCTTAAAAAAATAAAAAAATTCGAAGCATATTCAGTATTAGTGGTAAGCTTATACAATTAAGGCTTATTTTCCGAAAGAAAAGCTCGTAGTGTTAGGATTATTATTTTCAGTTAATGTAAATATTATTTCAGTATTCTTAGGTAGGTACTTGTCAATTGAATCTCGATTCTAACCTTCTAATTTTAGCCTTTATCCACACCTTAACCCTAGCCTCGTTACAACCCTAACAAAGACCTTTTGATCTGTTTATCATTTCATTTTACAGTGGTGGATATTTGATTTTCAGGAAAGCCTATGGGATTAACTTTTCAGGTTCGACGTATGAGTGCTTCTTTTTATGAACCTTAAACACTTTGAGTGATTTGAGTGAATCTTTTAGTGAGGATGTCAACTCTTGTCAATTTTGAATTAAAGGTAATTATACAGATGAGGGGAGACACCTACGTTTTCGAATTACAAATGAATGGCTTATCATTGTTTGAATCTTCAGGACTCTTTGAATTGAATTATCCATGTATAAATTATCTATGAATTATGATAAGGCATTGCCAGTAGGAATTGTGAATTACGGAAAGTTCGTTTTAATTGTATGTTGAGAATTTTGCTTGAGGACAAGCAAAAGCTTAAGTGTGGGGGTATTTGATAAACTGTAATTATAACATATTTTAATCCCACATTTAGCTTGTTTTTGGATAATTTATTCCTCAATTTATGTAAAAAAAAGGTGCTCTTAATCCTTTCTTTTCATGTCTTATACGCAGGATAGCACCCGAGGATGAAAAGAACATAAAACGAGCCCAAAACGGAGTAAATGGGCCATATCACGAAATTGACACTGCCTGGCCCAAAGAGCACACGGTCGTGCCTTGTCAAGCATCTAGAACACGGCCTCACCTCGATCTACACGGCCTCGCCTCAACTTAGAAATCTGAACACGGTATGAAGACAAGTCACACGGGCGTGTGACAAGGCCGTGCCCTTGTCATGGCTTTAGACAATTTCAGTCGGGAAAGGATACTTAGGGAGAAAGGATCGCTTTCCAAAAGCCTATAAATAACCCCTAAGTACCACCTCTGAAGGGGCGTCGAGCTAGGCCAAGGAGCCAAGCCGGAAAGGTCAGGGTTGAAGGAATCACTCGAAGTTAGCCAGTTGATCCATCCCAAGAAGCCGAAATTCTACTCAAGACGGCGGATCTCTCCTTCAATTCCTTCAGGGAGTTTTAGGGATTTCTTATGTTTTGTTTTATCTTTTCTATTGAGATGTTTTCTTTATTTGTTATGAACTAAACCCCTCAGATACCTGAAGGGGATGAAACCTAGATGAATCTTGTTATCGTTTTCTGAATTATATGATAAATACTTAGTTTGTTCTTAATTATGTGTGCTTAATTCTTGAGTTAATATTTCGTGGATATTAATTCAAGTTTGATGTGCTTAGGTGGAGGAGGAATAGACCCTGCTTAAGAGTAGATCTAGCAAAATTAAGCGGAGTTGATCGCATGCCTAGAGATAGGGTGACGAGATTTTGCCGGATTAGGGTGAAACATAATATGGGAGTCCATAAATCGATTTACTGATTCTAGGGGGTTATTATAAGAGAACGAGAGTTCCACTAATTAACCTAGGGTTTAACGTTATTCGCCTTGAGAGAGGGTTTAATATACGTTAGGGAGTCCTACGGATCAAACTAAGTGAATAAAGCGTATGGTTCAGTGTTATATAACAAGTGAAGTCTAGGTGGATTCTTCCTGATGGTATCGTCGTGATCAACTGGGTTTTTTCTTCTAGTTATTTCGCAATTCGTTCTTTTTGTCTTTGCGTCTTTAGCTTAGTAGTCGTTAATTTAGATTAAAGCAACTTCACTTTATTTTAGGCTAAATAATAAAAAGAAAGTTAGTATTAGTACTTTTAGTTCCTTTGGGTTCGACAATCCGGTCTTGCCTAAGCTATACTACTATTCGATAGGTACACTTGCCTTTAATCGTTGTCAGAGTTAGTTCCAGGTTTGATCATTCATGTTATAAATTTTAAAGCTCTGATTTTAGCAATCATTGACCGATTAACTAAATCTGCCCATTTTATTCCGGTAAGATCTGACTTTTCACTTGAGAGATTAGCTGAGCTTTATATTTCTGACATTGTTAGATTGCACGGGGTGCCATTCTCTATTGTGTCAGATAGAGATCCGAGATTCACATAGCGGTTCTGTAAGAAATTGCAAGACACTTTGGGCACGAAATTGCATTTCAGTACAGCTTTTCATCCGCAAACAGATGGTCAGTCCGAACGGATTATTCAGATTCTTGAAGACATGTTAAGATGCTGTGTACTTGAGTTTCATGGTTTGTGGGAACTGTATCTGCCGTTGATCGAATTTATGTATAATAATAGCTTCCATACGAGTATAAAAATGGCACCATATGAAGCTTTGTACGAACGTAAATGTCGTACACCTCTGTATTGGACCGAACTCAATGAAAATAAACTTCACGGGGTTGATTTGATAAAAGATTCAGAATAGAAAGTGAAATTGATCCGGGATTGTTTGAAAACAGCATCTGATCGTCAGAAGTCTTATGCGGATTTGAAACAAAAAGATATAGAATTTGAAATCGGCGATAAAGTATTTCTGAAGGTGTCTCTGTGGAAGAAAGTGCTTCGATTTGGATGAAAAGGCAAATTAAGTCCGAGGTTCATCGAGCCGTATAAGATCATTGAACGTGTCGGGCCTGTTGCATATAGATTAAAATTGCTGTCTCGATGCTCCGTAGTTATCGATCCGATCCATCACATGTGATTGCTCCATCTGAAATTGAAATCCAATCTGATATGACATATGAAGAGGAACCGATCCGTATCTTAGCTCGTGAAGTGAAAGAGTTGAGAAACAAGAAAATTTCATTAGTAAAAGTACTGTGGAATCGACATGGAATAGAAGAGGCTATCTATTTAACGGTAATGTCCGACTCTGTTTAACGGTAAGATTCAATGAGACAGCAATATCCGACTCTGTTTAACAGTAAGATTTTCGGGGACGAAAATCCCTAAGAGGGGAGAATTGTAACAGTCCGGTTTATACCCTAGTCAGAATAGTGCTTTCGGGACCACGAATTTGAGTCTAAATAATATTTTAATATTATTTTCTGTGCCGTTAATATGTGACTAAGAATGTGGTAAATTTTCGTAAGTGAATTTGTCTGTTTGTGTATTTAATTTGAGCAAAGGATTCATTTGCATTAAATGCGAAAGTTGCTTGCTAATTGTTGAAGTACTAATGTGTTGTGGCTTTTTAAAGTTATGGCCTTATATGGCAAATAAGTCATTATTATGCTAGTGGGTGGTTATGGTAAAAAATAACCTTGTTTTATATGTTATAAATATTTTATATTATAAGGGTAAAATAGGAAATTGGTTACTAATGTATTATACTATGATTAAAACATGAAAATGGACTTTAATTCATCCATTTTCCACCGAAAAACACAAAGAAAAGAGAAATCTTGAAGCTTTGTATTTTCGGTTGGTTACAAGCCAAAATTCAAGGTATGTTTTCGGTCGGTTTTCGATAATTTTTATGTTTTTGCAATTGTTGCTTTGAGAGCTTCAAAACCCGTGTATTAATTTTGATTATTGATGATGTTTGTGTGAGATGCCATTGTTGATATGTTGAGTTTTAAAATGAGTTTAGTTGATAATTGAAAGATTTGAGTTAGATGAACATGTTTTGTTCTTGAAGTTTTGATGAATTTGGCTAAATAGGGCTAAATTGTGAAAATATTATTTTGGAGGACTAATTTGTGAATTTGATGGAAAATGTGGACTTATATGAGATGTATATGCCTTCGGCTAAGCATGTGTATGTGTAGATTTTGTGAATTTGATGTTTTGAGAAAAATGGACTAAATTGATAAAGTGTACAAATATGAGGGTTAATTTGCAAATAGCCCTAAATGTGTGTCCTTGGATTGAATTGAATGAATTAGTGAATAAAAAGGTTAATTCTGAACATGTTTAGATCAAGAACCGAGGAAAACAGACTTAGATCGCGGGAAAGCGAAAATAACCGAGTAGCCGTTTCTATTCCGATAAATCGAATCCGAGGTAAGTCACTATGCAAATAAACGTACTTGTATGATATTATAATTTTTCGTATGACTAATATTGTTTATGGATAATTATGAGAAGTTATGAATATGAATTCCGGGATAAGTCCGATATAGTGATTAAGTTCGAGAAGTCCCGTACGAACCTCGGAATAGATAGGGTTAGCTATGTCATGACATAGGTATCTGTTCTGTTTTATCATGTAAGACCACGTCTGGGACGTTGGCGTTGATTTGAGACTCGTGTAAGACCACGTCTTGGACGTTGGCATAGATATGAGCATTACGTGTAAGACCATGTCTAGGACGTTGGCATCGTTATGATCCTTACGTGTAAGACCATGTCTGGGAAATCGGCATCGTTTTGATTCGTATAAGACCCTGTCTGGGACGGTGGCATCGATATCCGAGTGCATGTAAGACCTTGTCTGGGACATTGGCATTGTACGACTATTCTGAGCTTTCTGAGTATCCTACTAGATTCCTTACGGTTCAACGGGCAAGCTTGTGATATGAATTGTGAATCCGAGCCATGATCAAATAAGTGAACTAATGTTTGTCTCAGGTACGTATGGTATATATATACAAGTGTGTATAAAAAGGTAAGTACCTATACAACTTTGACTCAAAGAAGTGTATGCTTAAATGTGAGAACGAGAATCTTAAAATGATGAATGTGGCAAATGTGGCCACAAATATGAGAAACAAAGCATAATTGTGATATATGCTAAATGATTGGAATGTGCCTATGTATCTATTTGCAATATATGCATTTTATGCTAAGCTTGTTTGTATATTGACTTACTAAGCTTTTTGAAAGCTTACTCTGTGTGCAATTTCTCTATTTTATAGGTCGTCAAAGCTACTGAGGGCTCGGGACCATCACGGATCGTCATCACACTAATAAATTCATTTTGGTACAGTTTGGAATGTATAATGTTAGAAATGGCATGTATAGGCTAGCATTTTGGTATAGGCTAGTTTTGGTCATAAGTTTTTCTATGTGAATTGACCTTGTGTTTTGGCTAGTCATAAAATGGAAATATGCATGAAAGACTATGTTATGTGGAGCTTGTTTTAGCATGATGAATTGGTCTATAATATGGTTAAGTTTTTGGGTAAGCAAATGCATGAATTATGCTTGTGATGAGATAAGTTTTAGTCTTTGAAGTTGTCATGGTTGGAATTGGTATTGAATGCATGGTTTGAATGACTATTTTGGTATGTTTTTGGTGGTTATATGTGCATGAGATATCTTGGTAAATATGGCTTGTAGGTTTGACCCTTATGGGTGGCATTTTGGCCTTGCAAATGGCCTATAATGTCACACAGTCGTGGCACACGGGCATGCCTAAACACTGTTGGTGAATAGCAGGATGTAGCTTGGTAGCACACGGCCTCGACACGGGGGTGTCAACTAGCCGTGGTGTACAAGTAGTAGCTAGCTAAGAGTACACGGCCATGGTACACGGGCGTGCTTAGTGGCCGTGGTGGGGAAGTCAGTATATGGCCTAGTAGCACACAGGCGTGCCTAGTGACCGTGTTGGTATAGTCAGTATATAGACACTGATGGACACATGGGGTGTCTAGAAGCCGTGGAGGACACACGGTCTCCTCCCACGGGCGTGTCTCCACTGTATTTTAGAAAAGTTTCAATTTTCCATGAGACTTTGTTTGTGTTTCGTTTTAGTCTCGACTCAATTTGTAAGCATGCTTAAGGTCTCGTTGACCGTTTTCAGGGACCTCATACTTGAGAATGATGAATGAATGTGTGAAATTTCTGTTGATGCTTTCTGATATGTCCGGTAACGCTCCTAACCCTTATCTGGCGACGGACACGGGATAGGGGTGTTACAGTTAGAATGTGGTAAGAGACAGAATGAGTAAGCTTCAAGAATGATTGGGTAGGTAACCATGAGTTTAAGTGTAAAACTCATTATAATACCTTGTGGTTGAGAATAATCAATGAATATCAATAGTCGATTATTATATGCATATGAACTTACTAAGCATTATGGCTTACTCCTTTTTTCTTTCTCCTCTTTTATAGGTTAACTTAACTAGCTCGGGTTGGAGACTGCCGGAGATGTTTTCACACTATCGAGCAGATGTTTTCTATGAGGTTTCAAGTCCTTATGAGTTATGGCATGTATAGGGATAGTATTTAAGGTTGATTAAATCATAGTTAATGTAGCCAAATGTGTTGGCCTAAGAGAATTTATGGTTTGATTGTGTATAGCCATAGATGATGGCTTAAGTCGATTGTAATTATACCAGAAATAGTTCTCCCTCGTATATGGGATGCATACTTCATTTTGTAGTTTAAATGTGATAATTCAAGAGTTATAATTGGTAATATATGAAGTTTATGTGATGGTGTATGAATGTATGCAAGTGAGGGTGGCTAAATGCTTGGAAAATAGTCTTGAATGGGTCCACACGGGTAGACACACGGTCAGCCCCATAGGCATGTGACTTGGCCGTGTGTCCCCTGCATGTTGGTGTTGTAAGTCAATGTCGACCACGGGCTAGCCACACGTGCGTGTGCCTAGGCCGTGTGGCCCTTACAAGGTTGCTGACGTCACAAACAAAATACCCAGGTTATTACACACGGGCGGGACACGGATGTGTCTAGGCCGTGTGGAGCACAGGGGCTAAGCACACGGGCATGTGCCTAGGCCGTGTGAAAACCCCTGTAGGTTCGTAATGGAAATAAATCCTACGCGGGGTAGGGGCATAGGTGTGTGTGACCACACGGCTTGCCCATACGGGCGTGCCCCGTTTCACATGGGTGTGTGGCCCCTATTTAGGGGAAAAAATTTTAAGATCACAAAGGTTTTCGGTAAGGTTCCGAAACCACTCTATGAATGTTTAAGGCCTCATAGGCCCTCAATGAGGTTGTTATGATGGCCATAGAGATATGTCTACCTGGTACTGAAAGCTATTGATTAAAGTTGTGTGATTAAGGAGACTAAGTCCGGTAATGCCTCGTGCCCGATTCCGGCTTAGACTACGGGTAAGGGGTGTTACAATTATTGACTTAGATGCCGATTTTAGTACAACCTGAGTCGGGGAAAGAGTTTGTGGTTTACAGTGATGCGTCATTAAATGGCCTTGGTTTTGTGTTGATGCAAGAGGGCAAGGTAGTAGCTGTAACAGCCCAGTTTAGACCTTAGTTGCAATAGTGGTTTTGGGACCACAAATTCAAGGTTAGAAAAATATTTTAATATTATTTTAGATGTTTATAATATGTGATTGAGCATGTGTGAAAATTTGGTGTGAAAATTTTATCGTTTGTGTGTCAAATTATGAAAAAGGACTTAATCGCATAAAATGCAATAGATGTGTGCTGATTGTTAAAGTGCTTAATTGGCATGACTTATTAAATGAAAGGTCCTTAAGTTGTAATTAGACCATAGATAGTGGAGATGGACATATATGTACATAGTGGAAATTTTAATGAAATAATCAAAGGTAAAAATGGTAAAAAGTCTATTAATGTGTATTAAATAAAACAAAAAAGATGAAAACATGTTCATCTTTGCTTCTTTCAACCAAAAATAGGAAATAGATAGGGCTTGGAAGCTTTGAAGCATTCGGCCATCTTGGAGTTTAATTGTAAGTTCATTTTTGTTCGATTTTTGATGATTTCTACTTTTTTTTGTAATTGTTGCTTCGTGTTCTTCAAAACCCATGCTTCAATTTTGTGAATTGGTGAAGATTTTGAAAAGTGCCATTGATGAATGTTTGAGCTTTGTGATAGTTGATGATGAAATATGAAAGATATGTGAAAGATTAACATGTTTTGTCTTTGAATTTTTGGGGAAATTGAGTAATTTGTACTAAACTGTGAAAATAATATTTTAAGGGACTAAAATGTGAAATAAATGAAATGTGTGGCTTGTATGGATATAGGGAAAATTCAGCTAGGCATGGGTGGAATGAAATTTTGTGTATTTGATGATTTTATGAAATAGGGAATGAATTGGTGATTGAATGAGCTAAATTTGAATATGTATAGATCAAGAAAAGAGAGATTCGGATCGTGATCGAGGTAAAGACAAAGTACTCGATTGATCGGCTAGTCTCAGTATTTTGACGTCCGAGGTAAGTTCGGATATTATACATGTTCTTAAATTTTGTTTATATGCTATGAAATAAATAGTTTTGTGATTATCGAATTAGAAATGCTATGTGTGGAATCGAGTTAGATGGCACTAAGTGTGCGTAATTAGAATCAAGATAGAGATGAATATCACAGCGTGTGCAAAGTAATGGATGATTCAGCTTTATTGATTGGCACTGTGTGTGCGATACCAAAATATATTCGGTTCTATGTAAAGGCACTAAGTGTGCGATGATAATTGTGTCTCGGCTATGAAATTCGCACTAAGTGTGCGATTGTATCGAAGAAATAATGAAGATTGATCGAAAGGTGGGATCGAGTTTTAGGTATCAAAATTGGTTATAAACTAGGTGTTGGCAAAGGTATGTATGAACCTATGTGGTTGATGAACTTGTAGATGATGAATGAATAAAGATGTTAATATATGGTTATAGTTCAGATTGTGTATTCATAAAAATCAATCTAGGTGATGGTTTATTTTGTATAGTTATTTGAATTGTTGAGTTACATGTCTTGTATTATGAACTTACTAAGCTTAAAAAGCTTACTGTGTGATGTGTGTCTATTTTATAGTATCAGTAAAGCTAGCTCGGATCTGGGGATCGTCAGCGACTCAATCACACTGTCAGTTAACTATTTTTGTACTTTTGAAAGATGTGTATATTTGAATATGGCATGTACAGGCTAGTTAATGTGGCATGTTTTGAGTTGTATAAACCTTGCCATGTGATATGGCTTGGAAGTTGAATGTTGTTGGTTTATACTTGAAGCTATGAAAATGATGATTCTAGTATAATATAGTGAGATTGGAATTGGTATATTTCATGCTTGGATTAGTTTATGAGAATGGTGTTTTAAGTGTGAGTTTGTGGCATGAGTAGATGATGTTTAGTTTATATGATTTAAGTTGTGAAGATGATGTTTTGGATAGACTTATTTGAGTAGAAATGGTGTATGGGAATAAATGATGTAGTTGATAATTGTTTGGTGCATGTATTGGTATATTTTGGTTGCATTTGAGGCATGAATTGGTAATGTTTTGATGATTATAGATGATTCCAAAGTGTGGTTGGTAATTTGGCCTTGAAAATGGCCTATAATTGCCCACACGGTTGAGCACACGGGCGTGTCGCTCGACCGTTTCCTTCGAGGTTGTGTTTCAAAACAAGTCAGATTCGACCACGGGTTAGACACATGGGCGTGTGACTGGCCGTGCTGTGCAAGTCAATGTTGACCACGGGTGAGGCACACGGGCGTGTCTCAAGCCGTGTGGACAAGTCAGTAGGTATGCCCCGTTTTGCCACGACTTAGACACATGGGCGTGTCTGAGGCCGTGTGAGGCACACGGCCTACCCACACGGGCGTGTGACCTCTATAACTTAGAAAGATGTTTGAATTTAAAAATTTTTCGTATGTATTCGGTTTAGTTCCGGCCTTATTTTAAAGCATGTTTAAGGTCTCGTGTACCTATTTAAGAGACTATATGAATGAGAATTTTGATGTTTGGTTGTGAAATGAGATGAAATGATCGAAAATGATTAGTAATGCCTCTTGATCGTATTCTGGCGTCGGTTTTGGGTTAGGGGTGTTACATTTTATTGGTATCAGAGCTACAGTTTAGTCGATTCTAGAACTAACGTAGCGCGTGTGAGTCTAGCTATACATGCCATATATATAAATACGATAGTGTGATGAATCCTGACAGTTAAAAATGTGTTAAGAGCAATGCGTCTGCTCCCGCTAAAGGGACAGCGTCGGCCACATCTAGGCCAAACGTTAGTAGCCATGAGGGAGAGGCTAAGCAAGCTTTCTTCCAAATGATGAGTGAATGGTTTTCGGAGTTCGTTCGAACGAATCCAGCAGCTCCACAACCTCCACCCCCACAAGTACCCGTTGTGCCACAAGTTGTAGATCCGATCATATTGAATAAACCTCATGTAGATAAAATTCAAAAGTATGGGGCCGAAGAGTTTAGGGCCACAGCTAATAACGATGCCGAGCGAGCTGAGTTTTGGCTCGAGAATACCATTCGAGTGTTTGATGAAATGTCGTTGACTCCTGATGAATGCATTAAATGTGTTGTTTCCTTGCTGAAAGATACGGCATATAACTGGTGGAAGACGTTGATATCTGTGGTTCCGAAAGAGAGAATCACCTAGGATTTCTTTCAAGTTGAATTCTGAAAGAAGTATATCAGTTAACGATTTATAGATCTAAAATGTAAAGAGTTTCTAGAGCTGAAACAGGGTCGTATGTCAGTTACAGAGTATGAACGGGAGTTTGTGAGACTGAGCCAATATTCACGGGAATGTGTTTCGACCGAAGCTACTATGTGTAAACGTTTCATTGAAGGCCTGAATGAAGACATTAAATTTTTGGTTGGAATACTTGACAGAAATGAATTTGTTGTGTTAGTTGAAAGAGCCTACGAAGCCGAGGAGCTTAGCAAAGAAAAGAAGAAAGCAGATTCTGAGGCTAGAGATGAAAGAAAAAGATTGATGAGTAAGTCACTCTCAACCTTCGACGAAAAGATTTAGAGATGCAAGCAATCATTCAAATGCTTTGTTTGGACATCCAAATAGAGACCGTATGAGACAAAGTGTGGGTCCAAGAGCTCAAATCGCAACTGAATCAAGTGTTAGAAGTGTCAAAAGCAACAAGCCTGAGTGTAAATAGTGTGGAAGACGACACGTCAGTGAATGTTGGGCAAATACAATAATAGAACTTGATATAAATGTGGATCACGAGATCATTTCATTTGAGATTGCCTAGAGTTAGCTGAAAAAGACAATGTTCAGAGTGCGAGACCGAGTAATATGATGGCTAGGGGTAGACCTCCCAGAAACACTGGAAATGTGAGTGGTAGTCAGAAAGGAACAATGGATACAACTATGAGATCTGGGGTGAGAGCACTTGCCCGAAACTATGCTATACGCGCACGAGAAGAAGCGTCATCTCCAGACGTCATTACTGGTACTTTTATTCTATTTGATATTGATGTGATTGCATTGATAGATCCAGGTTCTACTCATTCCTATGTGTGTGTAAATCTAGTATCAAGTAAGACTCTAACTGTTGAGTCTATTGAATTCGTGATTAGAGTATCGAACCCCTTAGGCAAGTGTGTCTTGGTTGATAAAGTGTGCAAGAACTATCCGTTGATGTTTTGAGATATTTTCTTTCCGGCTAATTTGATGTTGCTACCCTTTGATGAATTTGATATCATTCTGGGTATGAATTGGCTCATTTTACATAATGCTATTGTAAATTGTAAATGAAAACATATTGATTTGAGAAGTTAGAACGGTGAGATGGTTCGAATAGAATCCAGTGATTTGAATAGGTTACCAGCTGTTATATCATCAATGAAAGCTTTGAACTATGTGAAAAAGGGTTGTGAAGGCTAACTTGCATATGTTATTGATACAAAAGTGACAGAAAAGAAAGTTGAATCTGTGCCTGTGGTTTGTGAATTCCCTAATGTGTTTCCTAAAGAACTACCAGGATTACCTCCTATACGAGAAGTTGAATTTGGTATTGAATTAGTATCGGGGATGACTCCGATATCGATAGCTCCATATAGAATGGCACCGACTGAATTGAGAGAGCTGAAGTCTCAGTTGCAAGAGTTGACCGATAGAGGATTTACACGACCGAGTTTCTCTCCCTGGGGTGCTCCCGTGTTATTTGTGAAAAAGAAAGATGGTACTATGAGGATGTGTATTGATTACCGATAGTTGAACAAAGTGACGATAAAGAATAACTATCCCTTTTCACGTATTGATGATCTATTTGATTAGCTGAAAGGAGCTACAATGTTTTCTAAGATAGATTTGAGATCGGGTTATTACCAGTTGAGAGTTAAAGAATCAAATGTACTGAAAACTGCTTTCAGAACGAGGTACGGACATTATGAATTCTTAGTTATGCCTTTTAGACTAACAAATACTCCTGCAGTGTTTATGGATTTAATAAATTGGATATTTAGACCGTACTTAAATCGCTTTGTTGTGGTGTTCATTGATGATATTCTGATTTATTCTTGTGATGAGATGCAACATGCCGAGCATTTGAGAATCGTGTTGCAGACTCTACGTGAGAAGCAATTGTATCCAAAGTTTAGCAAATGTGAGTTTTGGTTGCGTAAGGTTGGTTTTCTGGTGCATATTGTATCAGTTGCGGGAATACGAGTTGATCCAAGTAAGATCTCAATTATTTTAGAATGGAAGCCTCTGAGAAATGTGTCTGAAGTCCGTTGTAACACCCCTATCCTGTGTCCGTCGCCGGATTATGGTTAGGACCGTTACCAGATAGATAGGAAACATTCACAGACAAAATCATACATTCAATCATCATTCTCAGACATAATGTCCCTTAAACGGGTCCTCGAGACCTTAATCATACTTACAAACCGAGTCGGGACCAAACAGAAACATATACAAAATTCACGGAAAATTTAAAACTTTTCTAATATACAGAGGAGACACGCCCGTGGGAGGAGACCGTGTGCCCTCCACGGCCTCTAGACACCCCTGTGTGTCCATCCGTGTCTATATACTGACTTAATCCCCACGGCCACCAGACACGCCCATGTATACTGACCGTGGTCCTATACTGACTTCCCCACCACGGCCACCAAGCACTCCCGTGTGCCTTGGCCGTGTGCTCTTAGCTAGCTACTGACTTGCACACCACGGCCAGATGACACGCCTGTGTCAAGGCCGTGTGATACCAAACTGCATCCTACAATTCACCCACGGTCGTTAGGCACGCCCATGTGCCACAACCGTGTGACATTGTAGGCCATTTACAAGGCCAAAATCCCACCCATAAGGGTCAAACCTACAAGCCATATTTAACAGGATATCTCATGCACATTTAACCATCAAAACCTAGCAAAATAATCTACCAATTCATGCATATTTGCCCACTAAGGTAATCACAGTACAATCCATTCAAACCAATTCTAAACATACCAATTTGCATCACTAAATCTCAATTATACCCAAGTTCTTTTCATCAATATATACTTACCACCTCGTAACCATTTCATATATCAATAAATCATACCAAAACAACTTCACATATCACAATCATTAAAGCATATTACCAAAACATAACTAGCCAAATCACATGGCTAAGTTCACTTTACAACATATACCAAAACTAGCCTATACATGCCATATTGAGCTATATACATTTTCAAAGTGTACCAAAATAAGTTTTAGTAGTGTGATGACGATCCGTGACGGTCCCGAGCCTTCAGTAGCTTTGACGACCTATAAAACAGAGAAAAATACACACAGAGTAAGCTTTCCAAAAGCTTAGTAAGTCATATACAAATAAACTTGGTATGGAAGGCATATATACAATTAAATACATTGGCACATATCAATCACTTAGCAACTTTCACATTTTTGCTTTGGTTCATACATTTTTAACCTCATTAGCCATTTTCACCATTCAAGAATCATATAAACACAGAGCTCATCTAACCAAAATAATTCTTATCATATCATAAGTTCCATATACAAATTATCATAGTAAGATCATTTGGATACTTACCTTATATACACTTATAGTGTATAATCAACATACTTGAATCGGACATTCATTTACTAAATATATCAAAGCTTAAAATTGCCATTCATTTCTCAGACTTACCCGTAGAACCAATAGGAATCTAGTAGGATACCTAGAAAGCTCGGAATGATTGTACAATGCCAACGTCCCAGACAAGGTCTTACACGCACTCAGATATCGATGCCACTGTCCCAGACAGGGTCTTATACGAATCTATACGATGCCGATGTCCCAGACATGGTCTTACACGTAAAGCTTGTATCGATGCCAACGTCCCAGACGTGGTCTTACTCGTAAAACTTATATTGATGCCAACGTCCCAGATGTGGTCTTACACATAATCAGATATCAATACCACAGTCCCAGACAGGGTCTTACATGAATCTCAGATCAACGCCGACGTCCCAGACGTGGTCTTACATGATAAAACGGAACAGATACCTATGTCGTGACATAGTCAATTCTATCTATTCCTAGGTTCGTACGGGGCTTCTCGGACTTAATCACTATATCGAACTTATCTCAGAAATTCCAATGCATAACCTCTCATAACATAAGCATTCAATATCATCATTAATTATAATCAATTACAAATGCATACATATACATTTATTTGCATATTGACTTACTTCGGATTCGGTTTATCAGAATGAAAATGGCTACTCGATTACTTTCATTTTCCCGCGATCTAAATTTGTTTTCCTCAGTTGTTGATCTAAACATATTCAGAATTAACCCTTTTATTCACTATTTCATTCAATTCAATCCATACGCACATATTTTGGGCTATTTACAAATTAGCCATCACATTTGCACATTTTATCAATCTAGACCATTTTCCACAAAACATCAAATTCACAAAATCCATGCATACACATGCTTGGCCGAACCTCTCTAGCGACTATATAAGTCCAAATATTTCATCCAATTAGCAATTTAGTCCCTCAATTTACCATTTTCTCAATTTAGTCCTAATTTGCTAAATTCATCCAAAATTCAAGAACAAAATATGTTCATCTACCACCAACCTATCTTTTAACACCTTTAAACATCACAAAGCTCAACATATCATCAATGGCATAACTCACAAACATCATCAATACACAAAATTGGACATGGGTTTGATAGTAGACGAAGCAACGACTGCAAAAACGTAAAAATTATCGAAAACGGATCAAAACTAACCTTGAATTTTTGGCTTCCAAGTGCCGAATGTCTAACCAAAGTTTCTTTCTTTTTCTTTTACTAGTTTCGGTCAAAACAAAATAATAAAGATGAACACTGTCATCTTTTGTTTCATAAATTTTATGATAATAAAACAATTACCTTTTTAGCCATTAAAAGATATTTGGCATAATTAGACAACAAGGGTATAATAGGCCATTTACCATCCACTATCTAAATAGTGGTCTATTTGGCACATAAGGCCACAACTTTACAAAACTACAACACATTGGTACTTTCACAAATAGCAAGCAACTTTCACATTCAATGCAATTTCATCCTTTTGTTAATTTAAACACACAGACGGACAAATTAGCTTACGAAAATTTAGCACATGCTTAATCACATATCAACAGCACAGAAAATTATATTAAAATTATTATTCGGACTCAAATTCGTGGTCTCGAAACCACTGTTCCGACTAGGGTATACACTGGACTGTTACAATTCTCCCCTTAGGGATTTTCGTCCCCGAAAATCTTACCGTTAAACAGATTCGGGTATTGTTGTCTCATTGAATCTTCAGGCTCCCAGGTAGACTCTTCAATCCCATGTCGATTCCACAGTACTTTTACTAATGGAATTTTCTTATTTCTCAACTCTTTCACTTCACGAGCTAAAATACGGCTCGATTCTTCTTCATATGTCATATCAGATTGGATTTCAATTTCAGATGGGGCAATCACATGTGACGGATCGGATCGATATTTACAAAGCATTGAAACATGAAATACGCTGTGAATCTTTTCTAGTTCTGAAAACAATTTCAATTTATATGCAACAAGCCCAACACGTTCAATGATCTCATACGGTCCGATGAACCTCGGGCTTAATTTGCCTTTACGTCCGAATCGAAACACTTTCTTCTACGGAGACACTTTCAGAAATACTTTGTCACCGATCTCAAATTCTATATCTTTTCGTTTCAAGTCTGCATAAGACTTCTGACGATCAGATGCTGCTTTAAGACAATCTCGGATCAACTTCACTTTCTGTTCTAAATCTTTTATCAAATCAACCCCGTAAAGCTTATTTTCACTAAGTTCGGTCCAATATAGAGGTGTTCGACATTTTCGTCCGTACAAAGCTTCATATGGTGCCATTTTGATACTCGATAGAAAACTATAGTTCTATGCAAATTCAATCAAAGGCAGATACTATTCCCACGAACCATTAAACTCAAGTATACAGCATCTTAACATATCCTCTAAAATCTGAATGATCCGCTCAGATTGGCCGTCAGTTTGCGGATGAAAAGTTGTACTAAAATGGAGTCTCGTGCCCAAAGCCTCTTGCAATTTCTTCCAGAACTGCGATACGAATCTCGGATCTCTATCTGACACAATAGATAGTGGCACCCCGTGCAATCTCACAATCTCAGAAATATAAAGCTCGGCTAATCTCTCAAGTGAAAAGTCAGATCTTACCGGAATAAAATGGGCAGATTTCATCAATCGGTCAACTACAACCCAAACCGCATCTTTTTTTTCTCGGAGTCAGAGGCAAACCAGAAACAAAGTCCATCATCACTCTATCCCATTTCCATTCAGGAATCAAAATCGGTTGTAACAACCTAGACGGAACTTGATGTTCGGCTTTCACTTGCTGACAAACTAAACACTTCGAAACAAAGTCAGAAATATCTCGTTTCAGGCCAGACCACCAATAGTGTCGCTTCAAATCATGATACATCTTTGTATTTCCCGGATGAATAGATAAACGACTATTATGTGCTTTGTTCAAAATCAACTGAATTAACTCTGGATTTCTCGGAACACAAATACGATCCCGAAATCTCAAACAATCATCAACAATTTTAAATTCAGATTCAAAATTCACTTCACACTGAGCTCGTTTTGCTAGTAATTCCTTGTAAAATTTCTGAGCATCACATATTTGTTGTAAAAACAACGTTTTTACTTTTAATTCTGCTAACACAGAACAATCATCAGACAAACCCAGTTGTGTATTCGAAGCTCGTAGTGCATACAACGATTTTCTACTCAATGCATTAGCAACAACGTTCGCTTTACCCGGATGATAATCTATCAAAAGCTCATAATCTTTCAACAACTCAAGCCATCTTCTCTGACGCAGGTTCAGATCTTTTTGAGTCATCAAATATTTCAAACTTTTATGATCTGAAAATACGTGACATTTTTCATCGTACAGATAATGACGCCAATCTTAAGTGCAAACACAATCGCAGCAAGCTCAAGGTCGTGCGTCGGATAGTTCTTTTCATGAGGCTTCAACTGTCTCGAGGCATAAGCTACCACTTCGCCTTCCTGTATCAAAACACATCCCAGACCATTTAACGAAGCATCACTATATACAACAAATTCTTTACCCGATTCTGGCTGTACTAACACTGGAGCTTCTGTTAACAGAATTTTCAACTAATCTAAACTTTTCTGACATTTATCTGTCCATTCAAATCTGACATCTTTCTAAAGCAGTTTAGTCAATGGAGTAGCTATCACTAAAAAGCCTTTTACAAATCTGCGATAATAACCAGCTAAGCCCAGAAAACTACGGACTTCAGACACATTCTTCAAAGGTTTCCAATTTAGATTAGCAGAAATCTTACTCGGATCCACTCATATTCCAGAGGCTGACACAATATGTCCTAGAAAACTAACCTTGTGCAACCAGAATTCACATTTGCTGAATTTCGCGTACAATTGCTTTTCTCTCAAAGTTTGCAACACGATTCTCAAATGTTCAGAAAGCTCATTTTCATCACGCGAATAAATCAAAATATCATCTATAAAGACCACAATAAGTCGATCTAAATACGATCTGAAAATTCTTTTCATTAGACCCATAAAGACAGCAGGAGCATTGGTTAATCCAAATGGCATAACGAAGAATTCATAATGACCGTACCTCGTTCTGAAAGCAGTCTTTGGAATGTCTGAATCTTTCACCCTCAATTGATAATATCCTGATCTCAAGTCAATTTTTGAAAACACAGTAGCTCCCTTTAACTGATCAAATAAATCGTTTATACGGGGCAACGGATATTTATTCTTTATTGTCACTTTATTCAGCTGATGATAATCAATACACATTCTCATCGTGCCATCTTTCTTTTTCACGAACAGAACAGGAGCACCCCAAGGCGAGGAACTCAATCTAGCAAATCCTCTATCGGTCAACTCTTGCAACTGTGACTTTAACTCTTTCAACACTGTTGGTGCCATCCTATACGGAGCTATCGAAATAGGTGTGGTACCAGGTAGCAACTTAATACCGAACTCAACTTCACGAATCGGAGGCAAACCCAGTAATTCTTCAGGGAACACATCAGAAAACTCACAGACAATAGACACTGATTCAACTTTCTTCTGGAATACTTTCGAATCAATCACATAAGCAAAATATGCCTCACAAACCTTTTTCATATAACTCTGAGCTTTCAAAACAGATATTACAGCAGGCAATCCATTCAAATCATCAGACTCAATCTGTACAATCTCATCATTCGGACATCTCAAATCTATAGTTTTTCTTTTACAGTTCACAATAGCATCATGCATAAACGGAAAAAGCATCAAGTCAACAGGGAAACAGATATCTCGAAATATTAACGGACAGTTCTTGCATACTTTGTCAACAAGGGTACTTTTACCTAAGGGGTTCGATACTTTTATAACAAATTCAGTAGACTCTACAGGCAAAGTCTTATCTTATACTAAATTCATGCATATGTATGAATGCGTAGAACCAAGGTCTATCAAAGCAATCACAGAAGTATCATAAAGAGTAAAAGCACCAGTTATGACATCAGGTGGTGAGGCTTCCTCTCGAGTTCTAATAGCATACGCTCTGACTGGCACTCTGGCTTCAGATCTGACAATATTATCTCTCGTATTCCTTTGACTACCACTAAAGTTTCTTACATTCTTTGAAGGTCTACTTCTCACAGGTGCATTATCAGATCTCGGATTCTGAACAGTCTCTGGCTCGATAGGCTCAGGGCAGTCACGGATAAAATGATCAAGTGATCCACATCTAAAGCAAGCTCTGTCGTTAAGTCTACAACTTCCCGGACGCCTCTTCCCACAATATTTACATTCAGGTCTCTCGGATCGAACATTACCAACACTAGCCACTGAAGTTGCTGGAGTTTTGGAACTCATTTGTGATTTAGCTCGATTCCTGTTCAATTGTCCCACATTATCTCTAGAAAAATTCTGATCATCTTTGAATCTTTTTGGAGCAGATTAAAATGATTTACTCTGAAATCTCTTTTTCATATCACGAGCTTTAGACTCAGCTTTTCTTTTATCCTTCCTGAGTGTCTCAGCTTTGCAAGCTCGGTCAACGACTACAACGAACTCTTTTACTTCTAATATCCCAACTAACAGACGGATGTCATCATTAAGGCCATCTTCAAACCTTTTGCACATTATAGCTTCAAAAGATATACATTCCCGGGCATACTGACTTAGTTTCACGAATTCTCGTTCATATTCAGAAATAGTCATTCGGCCCTGTTTAAGTTCCAGAAATTCCTTTTGTTTCTGATCAACGAACCTCTCCCTGATATATTTCTTCCAGAACTCGATCTAAAAGAAGTACCACGTAACTCGTTCTCTCGGAACAACAGAAATTATGGTTTTCCACCATTGATAGGCTGCATCTCGAAGTAACGATACAACACACTTTATGCATTCTTCCGGGGTCAAAGACATTTCATTGAATACCCAAATAGTATTTTCAATCCAGAACTCGGCCCTTTCAGCATCATCCTCTTTAGTAGCCCGGAATTCTTCGGCCCCATACTTACGGATCTTGTCAATTGGAGGTTTATTCAACAGATTCGAATTTGCTGTCGAAGGTATATCGGATGTCAGAGGGGGATTAATCGGGGTCGGGGGTTGTGAAACAGTCGAGTTATTTCTTATGAATTGAGTGAACCACTCACTCATCATCTGGAAGAAAGCTTGTTTAGCTTCTCCCTCATGACCGCTCGTAGCCAGTCTCGAATCATAAGGAGTTGTCCCTTGTGCGGGAGCAGGCGCATTACTTTCTACATCGTTAGCTATGGCTCTTTCGTGATCCATACTATACAAAAAATCACATTTTACACGTCAGGATTCATCACACTATCACAGTTCAGAAATATGGCATGTATAGCTAGACTCTGACACGCTACGTTAGTTTGAGAATCGGCTAAACCGTATCTCTGATACCAATCAAATGTAACACCCCTATCCTGTGTCCGTCGCCGGATTAAGGTTAGGAGCGTTACCAGACAGATAGGAAACATTCACAGACAAAATCATACATTCAATCATCATTCTCAGACATAATGTCCCTTAAACGGGTCCTCGAGACCTTAATCATACTTACAAACCGAGTCGGGACCAAACCGGAACATATACAAAATTCACAGAAAATTTAAAACTTTTCTAATATACAGAAGAGACACGCCCGTGGGAGGAGATCGTCTGCCCTCCACGGCCTCTAGAAACCCCCGTGTGTCCATCCGTGTCTATATACTGACTTAATCCCCACGGCCACCAGACACGCCCGTGCATCCTGACCGTGGTCCTATACTGACTTCCCCACCACGGCCACCAAGCATGCCCGTGTGCCTTGGCTGTGTGCTCTTAGCTAGCTACTGACTTGCACACCACGGCCAGATGACACGCCCGTGTCGAGGCCGTGTGATACCAAACTGCATCCTACAGTTCACCCACGGTCGTTAGGCACGACCGTGTGCCACAACCGTGTGACATTATAGGCCATTTACAAGGCCAAAATTCCACCCATAAGGGTCAAACCTACAAGCCATATTTAACAGGATATCTCATGCACATTTAACCATCAAAACATAGCAAAATAATCAACCAATTCATGCATATTTGCCCACTAAGGTAATCACACTACAATCCATTCAAACCAATTCCAAACATACCAATTTACATGACTAAATCTCAATTATACCCAAGCTCCTTTCATCAATATATACTTACCACCTCGTAACTATTTCATATATCAATAAATCATACCAAAACAACTTCACATATCACAATCATTAAAGCATATTACTAGAATATAACTAGCCAAAACACATGGCTAAGTTCACTTTACAACATATACCAAAACTAGCCTATACATGCCATATTGAGCTATATACATTTTCAAAGTGTACCAAAATAAGTTTTAGTAGTGTGATGACGATCCGTGATGGTCCCGAGCCTTCAGTAGCTTTGACGACCTATAAAACAGAGAAAAATACACACAGAGTAAGCTTTCCAAAAGCTTAGTAAGTCATATACAAATAAACTTGGTATGGAAGGCATATATACAATTAAATACATTGGCACATATCAATCACTTAGCAACTTTCACATTTTTTGCTTTGGTTCATACATTTTTAACCTCATTACCCATTTTCACCATTCAAGAATCATATAAACACATAGCTCATCTAGCCAAAATAATTCTTATCATATCATAAGTTCCATATACAAATTATCATAGTAAGATCATTTGGATACTTACCTTATATACACTTATAGTGTATAATCAACATACCTGGATCGGACATTCATTTACTAAATCTGTTAAAGCTCGAAATTGTCATTCGTTTCTCAAACTTACCCGTTGAACCAATAGGAATCTAGTAGGATACCCAGAATGCTCGGAATGATTGTACAATGCCAACGTCCCAGACGAGGTCTTACATGCACTCAGATATCGATGCCACTGTCCCAGACAGGGTCTTATATGAATCAATACAATGTCGATGTCCCAGACATGGTCTTACACGTAAAGCTTGTATCGATGCCAACGTCCCAGACGTGGTCTTACTCGTAAAACTTATATTGATGCCAACGTCCCTAACGTGGTCTTGCACATAATCAGATCTCGATGCCACAGTCCTAGACATGGTCTTACACGAATCTCAGATCAACGCCAATGTCCCAGACATGGTCTTACATGATAAAACGGAACAGATACCTATGTCGTGACATAGTCAATTCTATCTATTCCTAGGTTCTTAGGGGCTTCTCGGACTTAATCACTATATCGAACTTATCTCGAAAATTCCAATGCATAACCTCTCATAACATAAGCATTCAATATCATCATTAATTATAAACAATTACAAATTCATACATATACATTTATTTGCATATTGACTTACCTCGGATTCGGTTTATTGGAATGAAAACGGCTATTCGATTACTTTCGTTTTCCCGCGATCTAAATTCGTTTTCCTCAGTTGTTGATCTAAACATATTTAGAATTAACCCTTTTGTTCACTATTTCATTCAATTCAATCCATACACACATATTTTGGAATATTTACAAATTAGCCCTCACATTTGCACATTTTATCAATCTAGTCCATTTTTTACAAAACATCAAATTCACAAAATCCATGCATACACATGCTTGGCCGAACCTCTCTAACGACTATATAAGTCCAAATATTTCATCCAATTTTCAATTTAGTCCCTCAATTTACCATTTTCTCAATTTAGCCCTAATTTGCTAAATTCATCCAAAATTCAAGAACAAAATATGTTCATCTACCACCAACCTATCATTTAACACCTTTAAACATCACAATGCTCAACATATCATCAATTGCATAACTCACAAACATCAGCAATACACAAAATGGAGACATGGGTTTGATAGTAGACGAAGCAACGATTGCAAAAACGTAAAAATTATCGAAAACGGATCAAAACTAACCTTGAATTTTTGGCTTGCAAGTGCCGAATGTCTAACCAAAGTTTCTTTCTTTTTCTTTTACTAGTTTCGGTCAAAACAAAATAATAAAGATGAACACTTTCATCTTTTGTTTCATAAATTTTATGATAATAAAACAATTACCTTTTTAGCCATTAAAAGATATTTGGCATAATTAGACAACAAGGGTATAATAGGCCATTTACCATCCACTATCTAAATAGTGGTCTATTTGCCACATAAGGCCACAACTTTACAAAACCACAACATATTGGTACTTTCACAAATAGCAAGCAACTTTCACATTCAATGCAATTTGATCCTTTTGATAATTTAAACACACAGATGGACAAATTAGCTTACAAAAATTTAGCACATGCTTAATCGCATATCAACGGCATAGAAAATTATATTAAAGTTATTATTCAGACTCGGATTCATGGTCCCGAAACCACTGTTCCGACTAGGGTATACACTGGACTGTTACAGTAGTTTTTTGGGACTAGCGGGATATTATCGACAGTTTGTGTAAGGTTTCTCGATGATTGCGACTCTGTTGATGAAGTTGTTATGAAAAGATGTTAAATTCGAGTGGTGAAAAAAGTGCCAGCATAGTTTTGAACAGTCGAAAGCGTTGTTAACAGAGGCACCTGTGTTAGTCCAACCTGAGTCTGGAAGAGAATTCATAATTTAAAGTGATGCATTGTTGAATGGTTTGGGCAGTGTACTAATGCAAGAAGGCAAAGTCATCGCTTATGCTTCGAGGCAGTTAAAGCCGCATGAAAAGAAGTATCCGACACATGATCATGAATTAGCTGCGATTGTATTTGCATTGAAGATTTGGTGTCACTACTTGTTTGGTGAGAAATGTCATGTTTTAACTTATCACAAGAGTTTGAAATATTTGATGACTCAAAAAGAATTGAATTTTCCATAGAGAAGATGGTTAGAATTGTTGAAATATTATGAACTTGTGATTGATTATCATCCGGGAAAAGCTAATGTTGCTGCTGACGCCTTGAGTTGAAAGTCTTTATGTGCTTTGTGAGCTATGAGTACTCAGATAGATGTATGTGATGATAATTTGGTTTTAGCTAAATTGAGAGTTAGGCCAATGTTTATACGTCATATTTGCGTATGTGATGATAATTTGGTTTTAGCTAAATTGAGAGTTAGGCCAATGTTTATACGTCATATTTGCGATGCCCAGAAAAGTGATGATGAGATGATAGCAAAACAAGCTCAATGTGATTTGAATTTTGATTTAAAGTTTCGAGTTGATAGTGATGATTGTTTGAGATTCATAGATCGGATTTGTGTTCCGAGGAATTCAGAGTTAATTCAGATGATTTTAAATTAAGCTCACAATAGTTGTTTGGCTATTCATCCAGGGGGTACAAAAATGTATAATGATCTGAAACAATTTTATTGGTGGCATGGTATGAAACGAGATATTTCAGAATTTGTTTCGAGATGTTTGGCCGAGTCGTTTATTGCTGAGGTGGTGAAATTGCATGGGGTGCCCATATCTATTATCTCGGATAGAGATCCGAGATTTACTTCAAGGTTTTGGAAGAAGTTGCAAAAAGCCTTAGGTACAAAATTGAATTTTAGTACAGCGTTCCGTACTCAAACGATAGCCAATCTGAAAGAGTGATTCAAGTTCTTGAGGATATGCTCTGTTGCTGTGTGTTGGAGTTCGAAGGTAGTTAGGAAAAACATCTACCTTTGGTTGAGTTTGCCTATAACAATAGTTATCATTTGAGTATATAGATGGCGCCGTACAAAGCTTTATATGGTCGATCTAGTTAAAGAGACTAAAGAGAAAGTGAAAGTGATCCATGATAGTCTGAAAGCGGCTTCAGATCAACATACGCGGATTTAAAAAGGAAAGAAATTGAGTTTCAAGTGGGTGACAAAGTATTTCTGAAAGTATCCCTGTGCAAAAAATATTGAGATTTGGTCGAAAGGGAAAATTGAGTCAACGATTTATAGGGCTGTATAAGGTTATTGAAAGGATTGGACCAGTAGCATACCGGTTGGCTTTGCCAGCAGAGTTAGAAAGAACACACAACGTGTTTCATTTGCGGCGATATCGTTCTGATCACTGAAATCAGAGTTTTAAAATTTATAAAGAGAATGATCGAACCTGGAAACTAACTCTGACAACGATTAAAGGCAAGTGTACCTATCGAACAGTAGTATAGCTACGGGAACGAAGAGTACTAATATTAACTTTCTTTCTATTATTTAGCCTAAAATAAGTGAAGTTGTTTTAATCTATAATTAACTAATTACTAAGCTAAGATGTGAAGACAAAAAGAGAATGAATTGGGAAATAACTTTGAAGAAAAACTCAATTGATCAAGACGATACCCTTAGGAAGAATAAACCTAGACTTCACTTGTAATTAACACTGAACCATACGATTTATTCACTTAGTTTGATCCGTAAGACTCCCTAACATATATTAAACCCTCTCTCGTGGCGAATAATGTCTAACCCTAGGTTAATTAACGAAAATCTCTTTCTCACTTAATAACCCCCTAGAATAGCAGTAAATCGATCTATGGACTCCCAGATTAGGTTTCACCCTAATCCGGCAAAATCTCGTCACCCTATCTCTAGGCGTGAGATCAACTCCGCTTAATTATGTTAAATCTACTCTTAGGCAGGGTCTATTCCTCCTCCACCTAAGCACATTAAATTTGGATTAAATTCACATAATTAAGAACAAACTGAGTATTTATCATATAATTCAGAAAACAATAACAAGATTCATCTAGGTTTCATCCCTTTCAGGCATCTGAATGGTTTAGTTCATAATAAATAAAGAAAACATCTCAGAAGAAAAGATAAAACAAAACATAAGAAATCCCTAGAACCCCCTGAAGGAATTGAAGGAGAGATCTGCCATCTTGAGTAGAATTCCGGCTTCTAGAGATGGATCAACTGGCTATCTTCTAGTGATTCCCACAACTCTAGCCTTTTCGGCTTGGCTCCTTGGCCTAGCTAACCGCCCCCCTTTAAGGTAACACTTAGAGGGTTTATATAGGCTCTTGGAATGTATTTCTTCGCCCCAAAGTATCCAAATCCGAATGAAATTACTCTTTGTCACGATAGGGACACGGCCATATCACACGCCCGTGTGACTAGTCTTCAAGCCATGTTCGGACTTCTTTAATGAGGCACGGCCGTGTGACTCGGGGGTAAGGCCGTGTTTTAGATTATCAATGTGGCACGGCCGTGTGGGCTTAAGTCTAGGCCGTGTGGATTTCGTGATATGACCCATTTACTTCGTTTTGGGCCTGTTTTATGTTCTTTTCGTCCTCGGGTGCTTTCCTGGGTATAAGACATGAAAAGAAAGGATTAAGAGCATCTTTTTATATCAATCGAGGCTTAAATCATCCTAAAGCATACTAATTGTGGGATTAAAATAAGTTACTTTTACTGTTTATCAAATACCCCCACATTTAAGCTTTTGCTTGTCCTCAAGCAAAATCCTCAACTTACAATTAAAACAAACTTTCCATGATTCATAATTCCTATCAATAATGTCTCATCATAATTCATAGATAATTTATACATGGATGATTTAACTCGAAGAGTCCTAAAGATTCAAACAGTCAAAGTCATATATTTGTAGTATAAAAACGTAGGTGTTTCCCCTTATCTAAATAATTACCTTTGATTCAAAATCGACAAGGATTGTCATCCTCACAAAAGATTCACTCAAATCGCTCGAAGTGTTTAAGGTTCAAGAAAAAAGAGTACTCAAAAGTCAAACCTGAAAAGTTAATCCCATAGGCTTGCCTAAAAATCAAGTCTCCACCACTGTAAAATGAGATGATACACAGATCAAAAGGTCTTTAACAGGGTTGTAACGAGGCTTAGGTTAAGGGTATGGATACATGCTGAATTAGAAAGTTAAAACCGAGACTGAATTGACGAGTTACCTGACTTGAAAAATAAAGTAACCCTAAATAATTACATCAATTGGAAACTAATAATAGTAGCTTTTTCTTCAAGATTTGCAATTTAAACATATAAGCTCACTTTTCAATGTACTGATACTAAATATACTTTGATTTGATATATATATATATATAATTAAGAATAATTCAAATAATAATAAACTTTAACAATTGAAACATAGAACATAGTTAGGTAACTACTCAAAATCAAATCTCGACAAAAAGGTAATCAAGGAATGTTGATAACAAATACAAAGGGGTTTTGGTTAATATTAGTGGTTGAGTCAATAAAAAGGGTTGTTAGGATCAACGGGGTTCACTAAGGGTTAATTTATGGAGGTAGGTTTTTTTTAGTGGAGTAAGTGGGTTAAAACCTAGGTGCCTTTATCATCTCAGTATATCAAATCATAGGTGTGGTCTGAACATGCATAATCAAGGCAAGTTCTAGAATAACAGTTCAAAGCTGACACACTCATAATCAAAAAGTGAACATGAAAAAAGAATATATGCTCATAAGGTTCAAAATCTCACAAAAATTATGGGTGTTTTTGACATCATCCTTGTAAATTTCAAATTTCCAAATAATATTCAGATTCAGTTCAACAATCTAGCAAAGATTTTAATTCTAAAAAAATAGACTTATCATGCTCGATTCTCTAATATTCTTCTAGTTTAATCATCAATGCACAATTAACTATGACTTAATTTAAAACATATCAATAAAAATTATAAACCATCAGAAGTTTCATCCTAATTAGTAATACGAAGAAATTACTTAAATATAAGACTAAATTTAGGGATTTGAGAGTAATGAAGAAAGTTAGGCTGGATTTGAGAATAATGCAGAAAGTTAGGCACTTTTTTCAAATAACTATTCACCCCCCACAATTAAGATGTACATTGCCCTCAATGTACAAAGACAGAAATTGGAGTTGGATTACAGATGAGATCCCGGAGTTGGAGGAGTCGGTCTAGATGATGATCCTGAGCTAGATGAAGAAATTGGTAAGCTCGTAAATAGTTAGCCAGGAGTTAAAGGTATTAAATGGCTATGAAATTAAGTAGTGGAGGTCCTTATGTGGTAAATATACCATTGTTAATATGAGTGGACATTTATGGACTTATATTAAGTGATTTTAATGAATTATATTAAAGGTTAAAATAGTAAATTATAAAATAACTTAGTAAAAATAATAGAAACATAAAATCATCTTTATTTTCTATCATCTCCCACCGGAAATAAGAAAAGAAAACATCCATGTAAGCTATTTAGGGTTTAAAAACTTCATGGTTGAATTGGTGAGTGATTTTTGTCACGTTTTTAATGATTTCTATGTTTTTGAGATCGTTGTAGCTAGTCTAACTAGCCCATGGACTATTTTGCAAAACTGTTAAAGTTTTAGGGTTTTGCCATTGATGAATCTATGTGTGTTTTGATGTTTGATGATAGAAAATGCATGCTTGTTGTTAGATAAACAATAATTATTAAGTGATTTTTAGTGAAATGTCCAATCAGGGATTAAATTGTGAAATGTGTAGTTTTTGTGGTTAAATTGTGAAATAAATGAAAAATATGGACTACTAGGGACCTAATTGAAATTTAGCTAGCATGGGTTTTAATTGAATTGCATGAATTTTTAATTTATGAAATAAGGACTAAATTGTAAAAATGTTGAAATGTTAGGGGCAAAAGTTTAAATTTTCCTTAATGTGTATTTTGGACTAAATTGAATAGAGAGATTATTAAAAAAGTTAATTTTGATCATATTTAGATCAAGAAAGGCGAAAGGCGGATTTAAATCAATGAAAGAATAATGTTTCAGATTAATCGACTTAATTCGCCTTTTTAACATTCAAGGTAAGTTCATATGTATTAAACATTATTATAATTGTGTTTTAAATGCTTCGATATTGCCTAATTTGTGAATACGACACTGTGAACATATTCGACAACAATTCGGCAAGTGAGAAATCCCTGTTGAACCTTAGGAATAGATTAGGATACGAATGACATGTCATTAGGGGTTATGTAATTTGGGTGCTGTTTCATACGTCCTACCAGTGGCTAAGTTATTCGGCATGTGTTACAGATACTCGTCAACTTGTGAGAGCAGCACCATTTCGTCATGACCGTCAGCTTGTGTGAGCAAAACTGTTGATGGCTCTAGTGTGAGCATTATATGTGATATGAGATTGAGATAGCTTTGGCTATGTATGTGGCACTTAGGGTGAGAGCTTCTCGACTATCCAATAGTATTCCGAATGGTTCAATGGGTATACCAAAGACACATATGAGTTTGAGACTAAATAGAGGTGGTACATGTATGTACATGAATCGTACAAACTTTGAATAGAAGAAATTGATGAATTTCACATCTAGTCTTATGATTAAATATGTGAAAGGTTTGTTAGTTAATATGAATTATGTGTTGATATATTCAATTGTCTTAATTACATATTTATAGTTAATTGATTTTAATGCTATACGGACTTACTAAGTATCGATTATTTTCCATGTTTTATAGTGAAATTAGAGCTAGCTCGGATTCGGGAATCATCGGAGACTTTATCACACTATCCTATTATCACTTTGGTATTTTTGAACTTAAGTATTTTAAGTATATGGCATGTATAGAATTATGGTTATTTTGGTTATGGATTGATAATGAATTTAGCCATTTGAATTGGCATGTAAATGTCTAAAGTTTGGTTTTGTATATAGCCATGGGAGCTGGCTTATTTTGATATAGTTGATCATGTATATATATGTGTGCATATGTCTTGTGTGGTGTGTTGGATGATGGTTATGTGATGCTTGTTGATAATAGGTATTATAAGTATCAACCGGTTGAGTTGTGGATATTTGATGCTAGTGAAACTAGACAAATAATGCATATTTGAAATTGGTTATTTTGATGGTTTGTGTGAGTTTTGGAATGATATTTAATAGTAAATTGTGGTATATGTGAGCCTTGTTGTTGTTGGTATAGAATTAGCATGAATTAGGCTTAGATTGAGGTTGGATTAAATGCCTATTTATGCCTTGTTAGGTGCCTTTATGAATTGGTGTAGGTATATGCAAACTTGGGCGGCAAAATGACTTGAAAAATAGCATATTTTTGTCCACACGAGCAGAGACATGGTGTGTGTCTCAACCGTGTGTGACACACGGTCAGGTTACACGACTGTGTGTCCCTTGGTGTTGAATTAAAATCAAGTCAGTATGATCCACATGGCTTAGAACACGAGCGTGTGGCTAGGCCATGTTGCATAAGTCAGTATACCCTACAGGTTTGGCACAACCAAGCACACGACCTAGCATAAGGGCGTGTGAGGCTATTTCGAGAGGGCACATGGGCTGGTCACACGGGTGTGTGGTTGGCCGTGTAACCCAAGTCAGGGTGTAACAGCCCGTTTTTAGTCAAATCGAAATAGTGGTTTTGGAACCACAAATCCGAAGTCAAAATATTTACTTTGTTACTATTTTAATGTTTACAGCATGATAACATGTATGTGTAAAAATTTTGTGAAAACATTTTATCGTTTAAATGGTCAATTTGAGAAAAATGACTAAATTGCATAAAGTGTAAAAGTAGTGTTCTATTAGTTAAAGGTATTAAATAGCTATATAACCTTAAAGCTAAGGTCCTTATGTTGTAATTAGACCATTATATTGGTGAGTGGACATATATGGACATATTACTATGTGTTTAAATGGTTTATTATTAAGGTTAAAATGGTAAATTAGTTATTAATGAATTATTAAATGAAACATAATCAATTTCAACTCCATTATCATCTTCTTTGGCTGAATATTGAAGAAGAAGAAAACATTTTGTTGTGTTTTAAGGTTCGGCACTTGCAATTTTAAATTGGTAAGTCATTTTGACTCCGTTTTTAATGATATCTATGTTTTTGAGATCGTTTGTAACATCCCAATTTTGGGGCTAGTTGGAACAGTGGTTTCCAAAACCACTAATCCGATATCGGGGAAATTTATTTTTATATTATTTTATGTGTTATATCATGATTATATGAGTGCATGAAAGTTTTGGTGTATTAATTTTGGTGATTGCATGTTTAATTGTGAAAAAGGACTAAATCGCATAAAGTGCGAAAGTTTTGTTCTAATAGCTAGAGGTGTCAATTTGCTATGAAACATTAAATTATAGGTTCTTATTGAGTAAATAGACCACAAATTTGTTAGCGGCTAGACTGGAGACAAAATCATGAAATGTCAAAGGATTAGGTGGGGTTTTGGTGACCAAATTGACTAAAAATAAAATAAAGAAAGAAAGCGTGGTGTCCATCTTCTTCACCACTAAAATTTTCAGCAAGAATTAGGGGGTTTTTGAAGCTCAAACTTTCATCCAAGCTATCCTCTTGCAAGTAAGTGATTATGATGGTTATTTTTGATATTTTTGTGTTTTTGGAACCCTTAAAGCTTAATCTAGCTAATGAGGGGACTATTTTGCAAAATGGTTGAAAGCATATGGTTTTTCCATGAAAGCATTAGTGTTGTTTGCTGAAATTTTATGGAAGAAAATGAAACTTGGTTGTTAAATAAACATCTTTTGTGAAGAGATTTCCCATGAAAACACCTAAAAAGGACCTTTTTGTAAAGGTTGTAAAATGGGTAGTAAATGCATGAAATGATTGGTATGTGTATTGTTATAAGAGCAATAAATGTTCAGCTAGGCTTGCTAAATGAGGAAACTTGATGAAAAATGATTTACGAGCCTAGGGGCAAAATCATAACTTGCCAAAGTCTAAGGGCAAAACGGTAATTTTTGCCTAAGTAGAAATTTTAAAGTGTCTTGATTTATGTAGTGATTAAATGAGTAAATTTTATTATTATAGATCGATAAGAACGTGGAATCAACCTTGACCGAGGAAAAGGCAAGGTTACGGACTAAATTGCAAATTGACATATTTTGTATCGAGGTAAGTTTATATGTACATGATACATCCTTTTTATTTTTGCTTTTACATATTAATGAAATATGTGAAATATGAATGAATGTCATTGATATTTATAGAAATGATAGAGAGTGAGGAAATTCTCATATGAACCTTCGGAATAGGAAAATGGGTACGGATAAATATCCATGAACATGTGATTATTGGTGGGCTGTGTTTGATACCACCATATTTATTTATTATTGGTGGGCTGTGTGCAATACCACCTTGTTATTTATTAATGATGGGTTGTGTGCGATACCATTGTATTTATTATCATTGGTGGGTTGTGTGCGATACCACCGTAAGCATGTAATTATTGGCGAGCTGTGTGCGATACCACCTTGTTAATTATTAAATGGTGGTGTAACAATCTGATTTAGAACCTAGTCGGAACAGTGGTTTTGGGACCACAAATTCGAGTCTGAAAAATATTTTAATATTATTTTCTGTGCCTATGATACGTGATTAAGCATGTGGAAAGTCTAGTACGAAAATTTGTCTGTTTGTGTGCTTAATTTGAGCAAACGACTAAATCGCGTAACTTGTAAAAGTAGCTTTCTATTTGACTAATGGCCGAACTGATGTGACTTTTAAATGTGGAGGCCTTATAAGGCAATTAAACTATTTTAAAAATGAGTGGATGGTGTTGGACATTAATGGCCTTGAATTTTATATGTTTTATATGTTTATTCATAAGGTTAATTTGGTAAAAGAATTAATATATATGTTATAATAAAATAAAACATAAAATATGGCCATTGTCATCTTATTAGTGCCGAAAATATCAAAGAAAAAAAAGAAAGGGTTAAGCTTTGTTACATTCGGCCAAGGTTCAAGCATAAATCGGGTATGCGTTTTTGATCGGTTTTTGATCATTTCTACGTTTTTGTAATCGTTGCTTCAAATGCTACAAGACCCATGCTTGAATTTTTAAAATTGATGATGATTTTTTGTTAGGCCATTGATGGTAGTTTGTGATTTTTGTTGTTTGATGATAGAATATGGAAGATATGTTTTGAATTAACATGTTTTGTCTTTGGAATTTTGATGATTTTGAGTAATTTGAATTAAATTGAAAGAATAAAATTTTGAGGGACTAAATTGTGAAATAAATGAAATGTATGGACTTATATGAGCTACATGAAATTTCGGCTAGGCATGGGTAACTTGAAATTCTGTGTATTTTGTGATTTTGTGAAATAGGGACTAAATTGTCCAAAATTGAAAATGTGAGGGCTAATTTGTAAATTGCCCTAAATGTGTGTTTTTGGATTGAATTGAATGATTCTGTGAATAAAGGGATTAAATTTGAATATGTATAGATCAAGAACTAAATAAAATAGATTTAGATTGTGAAAAGTCAAAAGTGGTCGAATAACCAAATCCGATCAAATATCCGAATCCGAGGTAAGTCGATATACAAATAAATGTGTTGAATTGAGTTATTATGCTTCTATGAAATTTTAGATGGCTATGATTAATGTTTGAGATGGAATATATATGAAATCTGAGGATATATCGACAAGCTATAAATGTCCGAGAAGTCCCGTACGAACCTAGGAATAGATAGGATTACATATGTCATGACATAGGTGTTCGTTATGTGAAATCATGTAAGACCATGTCTGGAACGTTGGCATTGATCCGAGATTTCGTGTAAGGCCACGTCTAGGACATTGGCATCGATCTGAGACTTACGTGTAAGACCATGTCTGGGACAGTGGCATCGATATCTGATTACATGTAAGACCACGTCTGGGACATTGGCATTGTACAACTATTCCGAGCACTCTGGGTATCCTATTTAGTTTCGAACGGTTCAACGGGCAAGTCCGAGAAATGAATGACTATGTGAGATCTACATCCGTTTCAGGTACGTTGATAGGTATGCTTTATATAAACATGAAAGGTGAGTAAATGTGTGCATTGATGCAAAGAAATATTTGAGATATATGTATGTTTGAGATATGAGCAACTAAGATGGTTGAGATATGATGAATTGGTAAAGAGATTATTTATGGTTTGAAATAAAGATATGATAATGAATTCAAATAGCTACGTTTATGAATGATTACATGGTAAGTTTATTTGTATATGGCTTACTAAGCTTTTGGAAAGCTTACTTTGTGTGTGTTTATTCTGTTTTTTAGATCATTAAGGCTACTAAAGGCTTGGGGACCGTCAAGGATTGTCATCACACTACCCAAACTCATTTTGGTACCCTTTGGAAATGTATATACTAAGTATGGCATGTATAGGCTAGTCACTTTAGCTTATGCTTGAGATGTGTACATATAGCCATGTGATATGGCTAGGTATTTGGTTAAGATGTGAAAGAGTAAATATGTTATATGATACTTGATTTTGGTATGGATTCATGGTTATGATATGGTCATATGAATGGTAAGTTTATGATGCATAGTTTGCATAATATTGATGATAAGTTTGGGATGGATTATACTTTGTATATTCTTGTGAAATGGATGAACCAAATGGCTTATAAGTTAGCATACTTAGAGATGAGATTGAATATGATCAGATGATGCACATTTATGAAGTGTTTTGGTTGTCAATTGTGTTTGGAATATGCTTATATATGCTTGTAGGGATAGCCCAATGTGTGGGTGGCATTTTGGCCTTCAAAATGGCCTATAAATGCCCACACGATTGAGCACACAGACGTGTGGCTCGACCATGTCCCTCGTGGTTGAAATTCAAAACAAGTCAGACTCGACCACGAGCAAGACACACGGACTTGTGGCTGGTCGTGTGGTACAAGTCAGGTTTGACCACAGGCTGGACACATGGGAGTGTGGATGGCCGTGTGGTGCAAGTCAGGTTCGACCACGGTTGAGGCACACAAGCGTGTCCACAGCCATGTGGACAAGTTAGTATGTATGCCCTGTTTTGACACGGCTTAGACACACGGGCGTGTCTGAGGCTGTGGGAGGCACAGGGCCTGCCCACACGGGCGTGTGACCTCTGTAACTTTGAAAATTTTTTAAAAATTTTTGAGAATTTTCGTGTGTGTTCGATTTAGTCTCGACCCTGTTCTAAAGCATGCTTAAGGTCTTGTTGACCTATTTAAGGGATGTTTTGATTACATTGGATGAACTGTAATATGAAAAGTCCATAAAAGTTTTCGATCGTCCGGAAATGTCTTTTAACTCTAAACCGATGATGGTTACGGGTTAGGGGTGTTACATTTGATTGGTATCAGAGCTACGGTTTAGTTGATTCTGGGACTAACGTAGCGTGAGAGAGTCTAGCTATACATGCCATATATCTGAACTGTGATAGTGTGATGAATCCTGACGTGTAAAATGTGTTTATCGTATAGTAATAGATCTTGAAAGAGCCATAGCTGACGATGTTGAAAGCAATGTGCCTACTCCCACTCAAGGGACAACGCCATCTGATTTGAGACCTGCTACAAGCGGTCAAGAGGGAGAAGCTAAACAAGCTTTCTTCCAAATGATGAGTTAGTGGTTCACTCAATTCGTAAGGAATAATCTGACTATTACACAATCTCTGCAGTAATGGGTATAAATCTATTGAATAAGCATCTGGTCGACAAAATCCGTAAATATAGGGCTGAAGAGTTCAGGGCTACTAGCGATGAAGATGCCGAGAAAGCCGAGTTCTGGTTAGAGAGCACAATTTGATTGTTTGATGAAATATCATTGACTCCCGAAGAATGTATAAAATGTGTTGTATCTTTGTTACAAGACGCGACCTATCAGTGGTGGAAGACTTTGATTTCTGTAGTTCCAAAGGAACGGGTTACTTGGGATTTCTTCCAATTTGAGCTCTGAAAGAAATATATCAGTCAGATATTCATTGATCAAAAATGAAAGGAATTCCTAGAATTGAAGCAGGGTCGCATGTCCGTCACAGAGTACAAACGAGAGTTCGTGAGACTAAGTGATACGAATCATCTCGGGTTTGAAAACGAATCGTAAATGTTGCCCGATCGTAAATTAGGTAGTTTTTCGTTTAGATAACAAAAGGGGTAATTTTATTGATAATGTCTTTGAAAAATAAAGATAGGTAAGTGGTCGAGGTGGATACGAATTTAAAACAAGAAAGAACCTTTAATAAAAATTAAAGACCCGAATCTTATAAGCTTCAAATTGATTAAAGGAGTTTTAAATAAATAAAAAAACTGAGACCCACTATCTAGCAAGATAGGAACCAACGGTACAGATAAATGAACGCCACACCCGATAGGATGATAAGTTTGAAACAAGGATAGAATGACGCCACTAGAAACTAGATAAGTCAATTCGAACCGTGAAGAATTAGGAGAGTGAATTAAACTCACCAAAAAGAAAAAATATTCATACCTCCCAAAAAAAATTTTTCAAATGACAAAGGTCCAACCTATTTATAGGACAAGTAGTCTTCAAGAAATTTAAATTCATGAAAGCTTGGAATTCGGCCAAGGAATGCTTTTAGCTGGCCCCATGCTTTGAATAATTTCATGAAAGTCAATTTGCATGTGCTGCTCAATTGTTTAAAATCCTAGCAATTAAAAATCATTCAATCATGCTCCATTTTTGCAGTCCACTTACTCACAAGAAGACAAGGGAATATTTAATTCATGTTAAACAATCCCATTTAGCCATGCTTCCACTCAAATGAATTGAAGTTTTGTTTTGGCTGCACATTCCTTCTTCATTGTCGTCCAAACCAATTTAGAATAATATGGCCCTTATCTCTCACGCATACTTCCACTATGCCTTCATCAAAGCATTATTTAATTCAAGGATGGTCAAACCCCATACCCCATGTGTTTTCAAATTAAAATTCTCTCCTTCATGCACTAATTCTTGCCGTCCCATGCTAGGTGCCATCCCACTAATTTATAAATTCAATTCATCCATTCTTAGTGCCGCATGCTTCATCTTGTTAATTCCACCTTGATTAATTTATTCCAAAGTCAATGTTGTGCCGACCATGCTTAAGCTCCACCAAGCACATGTCTTTATTTGTTGATGACTCATTCCACTACAGCCGTCCATGCTTAAGCTCCACAAAGCCTTGTTGCCGCATGCTCCTTGTAAGTGCCAACATGGTTGATTAAATTAATCCATAGCCAAATACCTTGTGCCACATGCTCCATGTACTTTATTATTTATTCAAAACAAATGTCCATGCTTTACATGGATCCTTGCGTTCATGCTCCAAGAATTAAAACCCATGCTTGTGCACCATTTGTTGTTGCCGTTTGTTCCACTAGTGTCCATGGTTCTTGCATCATTTTATTTAACCCATGATTTGTGGTCATCCAACTTGCATAAAAAATGTGGAGCAAACTACAAAACATACAAACCAACATTATTAGTAAAATTTGGCTGACATAGTTAGCACAGATTTTAATCACTTTATTTAAACAATAGGTAAAACACACTAGTATTCAACTTCGACAAAAGGACATATAAAAAACTCGATCTATCTAGATAAATTAACATGAACTAAGAAAATGCAGTAAACTAATTAAATGGCTGAAAATAAATCAAACATGCGTAATAAAGTGTTGAATAAACTAGCAGTCGGACTAGCTAGTATATTCAACTTCAAATAAATTGTAAGAGTTCAGCATGTTCTTGGGCTCTTTTCTATCTGTATTCCAAATTTGTGCCACCAAAGCCGACGTGGCATCTTTGAATTGTTTAGCACGGGCACGCATAATTGGCCCATGCGTAATTGGCCCATTAGGTAGCTCGATTGGGTCTTGGTTGACTTCCGTCACAGGCTTCTTAGGTGAGTTCGTATCATCCCCTCCCTCTTTAAGTTGATTCTTCCTCAAATCATCACGTACATCGAAAGGAGACAGATCAGAGACATTAAAACTTGCACTCACATTATCTCACCTAGTAAGCCCAATTTATAAGAGTTGTCATTTATTCGCTCAAGGACTTGAAATGGACCATCTCCCCTTGGAAGAAGTTTGGATCGTCTTTGCGCGGGAAACCTTTCCTTTCGCATATGAACCCAAACCCAGTCTCCCGGTTCAAAGCAAATGTGCTTACGGCCTTTGTTGGCTCGTTGCTCGTACTCCTTAGTTTTTGCTTCTATGTTGTCCCTAACCTTTTGGTGCAACTGTTTAATATATTCAGCCTGGCGTTTTCCATCTACATGCACAAGTTGATTAGAAGACAAAGGTATTTGATCAAGCGGTGTTAATGGATTAAAACCATACACAACTTCGAATGGGGAAAACTTAGTAGCAGAGTGTATAGAGCGATTGTAAGCAAACTCCACGTGTGGTAGGCAATCTTCCCATGTTTTTAAATTCTTCCGAATGATTGCTCGTAGCAATGTTGAAAGAATTCGATTTACCACCTCGGTTTGACCGTCCGTTTGCGGGTGGCAAGTGGTAGAGAATAGTAACTTGGTTCCTAATCGTCCCCACAGTGTCCTCCAAAAATGGCTAAGAAATTTTGCGTCCCGGTCAGACACAATAGTCTTAGGCATGCCATGCAACCTAACCACTTCTTAAAAAAAAAAAAGATTAGCAATATTCACAGCATCATCAGTTTTATGGCAAGCTATAAAGTGAGCCATTTTAGAGAATCTATCCACAACTACAAATACCGAATCTCGTCTATTCTTGCTTCTAGGCAAGCCAAGTACAAAATCCATAGAAACATCAGTCCAAGGAGTTTCAGAAATGGGTAAAGGTTTATACAAACCGTGCGAATTAGTTCGAGATTTAGCTCTTCTACAGGTAACGCATCTATCACAATATCGTGGATAAAGTTTTAACAACTCCGAAATGTCCCATCAATCCACAACTATGAGCTTCATCTACTAACACCTCTCGCACAGATCCTTGTGGAATGCATAGTTTACCTTCTCGAAACAAATATCCATCATGGCGGTAGTATTTCTCATAGGCTCCCTTTTCACATAACTTGAAAATTTCACCAAAGTCAGTATCATTCACATATAGGTCCTTAAGAAATACAAACCCCATCAATTTAGAATCCAACACATTTAACAAAGCATACCTTCGGGATAGTGCATCAGCTACTACATTTTCCTTACCTTTTTTGTATTTAATGACATAAGGAAATTATTCGAGAAATTCTACCCACTTAGCGTGACGCTTGTTGAGTTTATATTGCCCCCTTAAATACTTCAATGACTCGTGGTCGGTATGAATCACGAATTCTTTGGGCGGTAGGTAGTGTTGCCATGTCTCTAAGGCTCAAATTAGAGCATACAGTTCCTTGTCATATGTCGGGTAGTTTAAGACAGCACCGTTGAGCTTTTCGCTGAAGTACGCAATGGGGCGTCCGTCTTGCATAAGTACAGTGCCAATACCTAACCCTGAGGCATCACATTCTAACTCGAAAGTTTTGTCAAAGTTTGGTAAAGCTAATAATGGTGCTTGAGTCAAACAGTCTTTAATTTTCAAAAATACTTTCTCTTGTTCTTCTCCCCAAATAAAGTTAGAATTCTTACGGATTACACCGGTTAATGGTGCGGCCAACGTGCTGAAGTTCGGTACGAACCGTCGATAAAAACTAGCCAGTCCATGAAAGCTTTGAACTTAGGAAATATTTGTTGGACGGGGCCATTCTTTGATTGCTTTAACCTTCTCTTGATCAACTTCAAGGCCTTCCGAACTGACGACAAATCCTAAAAACACAATTTTGTTAGTACAAAAATCACATTTCTGCAAATTTGCATATAAGGTTTCCTTTCGCAAAACTTCTAACACAGACTTTAAATGTTTCATGTGCTCATCTAAAGTTCAACTATAGACAAGTATGTCGTCAAAGTATACGACACAAAATCTACCGATGAATGATCGCAACACGTGGTTCATGAGTCGCATGAACGTGCTTGGGGCATTTGTTAGACCGAATGGCATAACGAGCCATTCATAAAGTCCTTGCTTTGTCTTGAAAGCAGTCTTCCACTCGTCACCCTCGCGGATACGTATTTGATGATATCCGCTTTTAAGGTCGATCTTTGAAAATAAGCTCGCTCCACTCAATTCATTGAGCATGTCATCCAATCGCAGAATAGGGTGTCGGTACTTGATCATGATCTTGTTGATGGCTCGGCAATCTATGCACATCCTCCATGTTCCATCCTTCTTGGGAACTAACAAGACGGGCACAGCACAAGGGCTTAAACTTTCGCGTACATAGCCCTTTTCAAGAAGTTCATTCACTTGTATTTGAAGTTCCTTCATCTCTTCCGGATTGCTTCGGTAAGCTGGTCTATTTGGAATTGTGGCTCCCGGCACAAAGTCTATCTGATGTTCTATTCCACGAATAGGAGGCAATCCACTGGGAATCTCTTCCGGGAATACGTCTCAGAATTCCTGTAACAAAGACAAAACAGGGGAAGGTAACTTGTCATCAAAATCGTTAGTTCCAAAGAGACTTTCCTTGTACATAAGTACCAACAGAGGCTATTTTAACAACATAGACTTTCGGATTTCTTTCTCTTTAACATAAAAACTTTCTTATTCACTCTCGTCCTTTGTTTCATTTTCTTGTTGCTCCCACTCTCTCTTTTTATCACTCATTTTCTTGCCCCTCTTTTTTTCTAAATTCTTTTCTTTTTCTTTCTCATTTTTTTGCTCACTTTCTTTTGATTTTTCAATTGATGCTTTCATCTTCAATTGATCTTCGTAAACTTGCTTGGGTGTTAGCGGGGCTAGTGTCACGTTCCGGCCCAAGTATTTGAAAGTGTATGATTAGTGTAGCCATCATGGATCGCTCGCTTTTTAAATTGCCAAGGTCGCCCAAGCAGGAGATGTCCCGCTTGCATCGGTACCACATCGCACAAGACCTCATCTTGATACTTCCCTATTGCAAAGGAGACCAAAACTTGTTTTGTGACCTTAAGTTCTCCCCCGTCGTTAAGCCATTGCAGTTTATACGGATGGGGATGTTTGGTGGTAGTCAATCCGAGCTTCTCCACCAATATGTTGCTGGCCACATTAGTACAGCTTCCTCCGTCAATAATGACGCAACAAATCTTCCCTTGTACTTGGCAACGTGTATGGAAGATGTTTTCAAGTTGTTGTTCATTTTCGACGCCTTGTAAGCTAACACTCCTTTTTACCACTAAAATCTCTCCATTTTCGGCTTGTTCTACTTCTTCCTCGTATTGGGATGTCTCACTAGTATCATCTTCCCTTTCACTTTCAGATTCAATCTCGCCATTGTCTCGAATAAACATAGTGTTTCGGTTTGGACATTGACTTGCAATATGGCCTCGACCCAAACATTTGAAACACTTAATGTCTCGGGATCGGTTCGGAATAGCTTCCATTTTTCCCTTACTCGTCTCACCGCTTGGCTTGTTAAACTTAGGTGCGCCACTTACTTCTTTGGTTCGGCTCGGTATGTCTCGTTTGTTGGTCACTTGCCCCTACTTAGATGTTGAAGCATTATTGGGGATTGCTCTAGGCGTAGCTTTTCGTTTTAGCTATTTTTCAACCTTTATTGCCATGTGAACCATATCGATGATATCGATGTAATGGTGTAATTCTACAACATTTGCGATATCTCGATTAAGGCCAGCGCTAAAGCATGCCATTGTGGCTTCTTGTTCTTCTTCTACATTGGCTCGAATCATGGCCACTTCCATTTCCTTGTAGTAATCCTCCACGCTACGGTGACCCTGAGTTAGGCTTTGCAACTTTTGATGCAATTCGCGGTGATAGTAGGTTGGGATGAATCTTTTCCGCATTAGTGCCTTCATTTCCGCCCATGTAGATATTGGACGTTCACCATTCCGTCTTCGGCTCCTTGTTAATTGATCCCACTAAATAATGTCATAATCAGAGAATTCGATGGCAGCAAGTTTCACCTTCTTATTTTCTGAGTAATTATGGCATTCGAAGATTAACTCCACCTTCTTTTCCCACTCAAGGTAGGCTTCCGGATCGGACCGCCCTTGGAAAGCAGGAATCGCCATTTTAATATTTTTCAAGTCATCATCAGCCCATTCTCGATCTCTTCACTCACGGACTTGTGGACCTCCTCTCTGTGCATTGTGTTTGAAAGCTGGATTGCTGTCAGCTTCACTCGGTCTGTAGATGTCGTTGTCATGTAGCCAAGGTTGTTCTTGTCCCCTTCTCGGAATTAGAGGGGTGTTTGTTCGAGGTATCCGTTCATATCTTCGGTCCAATCGCTCGTTGATTGATTGGAACAAATGTGTGATATCTCGCATTACGGTTTGCAAATCAGGATCTCTTCCTTCAGGATCATTCCTTCGGGGTTGCAATCCTCTTCCACCCCCAGCAGCATCTGATGCTTCGTCGCTTATTGTTCGTCGTTCGGGACTCCTAGACATGTTAAACAAGATTAATGAAACGTCACTACAATCCTCACTTGTTCACTCACAAAGAAATTATTAACACTCACACTCGTGTTTTCACTCAATTTCTGGCTTTTCTTTCAATGTAATCTCTCTCGCCTTTTACCGCTCGAATTCACTCTTCTAGATTCTAGAAGGTTGTCTTTGACTTACTAGCAACTCGTAGGTCGTTTCAAAGAGTTAAAAGGGTAAAATTGTTTTGGAAAAAAGGTAGGTTTTAAAAGGGTAAAAGGTTGGTAGGTGGTGTCGGAAAGTAAGGCTCGATAGTAGAGGTGGTGAATTATGAAGAGTTTGAAAAATCTAGATATTACGACAATTTTTTTTTCTTTTTTTAACTTACTCGGAAAAAATTCGAGATGACAAAACGTGCCTAATTTAATTGGCTCTTATACCAACTGATACGAATTGTCTCAGGTTTGAAAATGAATCGTAAATGTTGCCCGATCGTAAATTAGGTAGTTTTTCATTTAGATAACAAAAGGGGTAACTTTATTGATAATGTCTTTGAAAAAAATAAAGATAGGTAAGTGGTTGAGGTGGATACGAATTTAAAACAAGAAAGAACCTTTAATAAAAATTAAAGACCTGAATCTTATAAGCTTCAAATTGATGAAAGGAGTTTTAAATAATAATAAAAAATCGAGACCCACTATCTAGCAAGATAGGAACCAACGATACAGATAAATGAACGCCACACCCGATAGGATGATAAGTTTGAAACAAGGATAGAAAGACGCCACTAGAAACTAGATAAGTCAATTCGAACCGTGAAGAATTAGGAGAGTGAATTAAACTCACCAAAAAGAAAAAATATTCTTTCCTCCCAAAATTTTTTTTTTCAAATGACAAAGGTCCAACCTATTTTATAGGACAAGTGGTCTTCAAGAAATTTAAATTCATGAAAGCTTTGAATTCGGCCAAGGAATGCTTTTAGCCGTTCCCATGCTTTGAATAATTTCATGAAAGTCAATTTGCATGTGCTGTTCAATTGTTTAAAATCCTAGCAAATAAAAATCATTCAATCATGCTCCATTTTTGCAGTCCACTTACTCACAAGAAGACAAGGGAATATTTAATTCATGTTAAACAATCCCATTTAGCCATGCTTCCACTCAAATGAATTGAAGTTTTGTTTTGGCTGCACATTCCTTCTTCATTGCCGTCCAAACCAATTTAGAATAATATGGCCCTTATCTCTCACGCATGCTTCCACTATGCCTTCATCAAAGCATTATTTAATTCAAGGATGGTCAAACCCCATACCCCATGTGTTTTCAAATTAAAATTCTCTCCTTCATGCACCAATTCTTGCCCTCCCATGCTAGGTGCCATCCCACTAATTTATAAATTCAATTCATCCATTCTTAGTGCCGCATGCTTCATCTTGTTAATTCCACCTTGATTAATTTATTCCAAAGTCAATGTTGTGCCGACCATGCTTAAGCTCCACCAAGCACATGTCTTTATTTGTTGATGACTCATTCCACTACAGCCGTCCATGCTTAAGCTCCACCAAGCCTTATTGCCGCATGCTCCTTGTAAGTGCCAACATGGTTGATTAAATTAATCCATAGCCAAATACCTTGTGTCGCATGCTCCATGTAGTTTATTTTTATTCAAAACAAATGTCCATGCTTTCTCAATTACATGGATCCTTGCGTTCATGCTCCAAGAATTAAAACCCATGCTTGTGCACCATTTGTTGTTGCCGTTTGTTCCACTAGTGTCCATGGTTCTTGCATCATTTTATTTAACCCATGATTTGTGGTTATCCAACTTGCATCAAAAACGTGGAGCAAACTACAAAACATATAAACCAACATTATTTGTAAAATTCGGCTGACATAGTTAGCACAGATTTTAATCACTTTATTTAAACACTAGGTAAAACACACTAGTATTCAATTTCGACAAAGGACATATTAAAAACTCGTACTATCTAGATAAATTAACATGAACTAAGAAAATGCAGTAAACTAATTAAATGGCTAAAAATAAATCAAACATGCGTAATAAAGTGTTGAATAAACTAGTAGTCGGACTAGCTAGTACATTCAACTTCAAATAAATTGTAAGAGTTCAGCATGTTCTTGGGCTCTTTTCTATCTGTATTCCAAATTTGTGCCACCAAAGCCGACGTGGCATCTTTGAATTGTTTAGCAGGGGCACGCGTAATTGGCCCATTAGGTAGCTCGATCTGGTCTTGGTTGACTTCCGTCACAGGCTTCTTAGCTGAGTTCGTATCACTAAGTCAGTATGCTCGGGAATGTTTATCAACGGAAGCGATAATGTGTAAGAGATTTAAAGATGGCCTAAATGAAGACATCCGTATATTAGTTGAAATTCTGGAGATAATACAGTTCGTGGTACTTGTTGATCGAGCGTGCAAAGCTGAAGCACTCAGGAAAGATAAAAGAAAAGCTGAGACTGAAGCCAGAGATGTGAGAAAGAGATTTCTGAGTAAATCATTTCAGTCTGCATCAAAGAAATTTAGAGATGAACATAGCCATTCCAGGGCAAATGTGGGACATTCGAATAGAGATCGAGCTAGATCACAGTTGAGCTCCAAAGCTCCAACAACTCCAATGGTGAGTGTTGAAAATGTATGATCTGAATGACCCGAGTGTAAGCATTGTTGTAAAAGACAATGGGAAGTTGTAGATTGAATGATCGAGCTTGCTTCAGATTTGGATCGTTAGACCATTTCATCCGTGATTGCCCAGAGTCTATTGAGCAAGAAATTGCTCAGAATCTGAGATCTGATAATGTTCCAGCGAGGGGTAGACCTTTCCGAAATGCAAGAAATGTTAGTGGTAGTCAGAGATCTACGAGAGACACTGTTGCGAGATCTGAAGCTAGAGTGCCTGCCAGAGCATATGCTATCTGAGCCCATGAGGAAGCTTCGTCTCCTGATGTTATTACGGGTACATTTACTCTTTATGATACTTTTGTGATTGCGTTGATAGACCCTAGTTCTACTTATTCGTATGTATGCATGAACTTAGTATCCAGTAAGACTTTTCCTGTACAGTCTACTGAATTTGTTATTAGAGTATCAACCCCTTAGGTAAAAGTGTCCTGGTAGACAAAGTATGTAAGAATTTCGAGATATCCGTTTGCCTGTTGATCTGATGTTATTACCTTTTGATGAGTTTGACATAATTTTGGGTATGGACTGGTACGTTGCATGATGCAGTTGTGAATTGTAAAAGAAATACTATTGATTTGAGATGTCAGAATGATGAAATAGTTGGAATTGAGTCTAATGGTTTGAATGGATTACCGGCTGTGATATCAGTGATAAAAGCTCAGAATTATGTGAGAAAGGGTTATGAAGCTTATTTTGCTTATGTAATTGATTCGAAAGTGACTGAAAAGAAAGTTGAATCAGTGCCTATTGTCTGTGTATTCCCTGATATATTCCCTAAAAAACTACTGGGATTGCCTCCGATACGCGAAGTTGAATTTGGTATTGATTTGTTGCCTGGTATGACTCCTATTTCGATAGCTCCGTATAGAATGGCACCAACAGAGCTAAAAGAGTTAAAGTCACAGTTGCAAGAGATGACTGACAGAGGATTTGGAAGACCGATTTTTCCACCTTGGGGTGCTCCCATTCTGTTTGTGAAAAAGAAAGATGGCACGATGAGAATGTGCATCGATTATCGTCAGTTGAACAAGGTTACTATAAAGAACAAATATCCTTTGCCCAGAATCGATGATTTGTTCGATCAGCTTAAAAGAGCCACTGTGTTTTCGAAGATAGATCTGAGATCGGGATACTACCAATTGAGAGTAAAAGACTCAGACATTCCAAAAACTGCTTTTAGAATGAGGTACGGGCATTATTTGTTTTTAGTTATGCCTTTCGGACTAACAAATGCACCTGCCATTTTTATAGATCTGATGAATAGAATTTTCAGATCGTACCTAGATCAATTTGTTGTTGTATTCATTGACGACATTTTGATTTATTCTCGAGATGAAACAGAACATGCTGAACATCTAAGAATCGTGTTGCAAACTCTACAAGAAAAGCAATTATATGCAAAGTGCAGTAAATGTGAATTTTGGTTGCATGAAGTTAGTTTTTTAGGACATATTGTATTGGCCTCTGGAATACGAGTGGATCCGAGCAAGATATCAACTATTCTGGAATGGAAACCTCCAAAGAATGTGTCTGAAGTTCGTTATTTTCTGGGACTTACTGGTTATTATCGAAGGTTCGTAAAAGGATTTTCGATGATAGCTACTCTGTTGACTAGATTTCTTCAGAAAGATGTAAGATATGAATGGTCCGATAAATGTCAGAAAAGCTTTGATCAGTTGAAAGCCCTTTTGACTGAAGCTCCAGTGTTGGTACAACCAGAATCGGGCAAAGAATTCATGATTTTCAGCGATGCTTCATTGAATGGTCTGGGATGCATTTTGATGCAGGAAGGCAAAGCAATAGCTTATGCCTCGAGATAACTGAAGCCTCATGAAAAGAATTATCTGACACATGACCTTAAGTTAGCTGCGATCGTGTTTGCATTAAAGATTTGGCGCCATTATCATTTTGGTGAGAAATGCCACGTGTTTTCATATCATAAAAGTCTAAAATATTTGATGACTCTAAAAGATTCTACGACAAATATTTGATGACTCTGAAAGATTTGAATCTACGACAAAGAAGATGGTTAGAGTTGTTGAAAGACAACGAGCTTGTGATACATTATCATCCGGGCAAGGCAAATGTTGTTGCTGATGCACTAAGTCAAAAATCACTATTTGCATTACGTGCAATGAATGCCTATTTAGATCTGTCTGATGATGGTTCAGTGTTAGCTAAATTGAAAGCGAAACCATTATTTTTACAACAAATATGTGATGCTCAGAAGATTGGCAATGAAATATTAGCAAAACGAGCTCAGTGTGATCTGAACTCTGATTCTAAATTTCGAGTGGATATTGATGATTGCTTGAGGTTCTGAGATTAAATCTGTGTTGCGAGAAACTCAAAGTTGATTCAGTTAATTTTGAACGAAGCTCATAATAGTCGCCTGTCTGTTCATCCGGGTAGTACGAAGATGTACCATGATCTGAAACAACACTATTGGTGGTCTGGTATGAAACGAGACATTTCTGACTTTGTGAGACTGGACGGGCTGCCATTGTCCATTGTGTCAGATAGAGATCCGAGGTTTAAGTCACGGTTCTGGAAGAAACTACAAGAAGCTTTAGGTACAGAATTGCATTCCAATACCGCTTTTCATTTGCAAAAGAATGGACAGTATGAACGGATCATTCAGATACTCGATGACTTGTTGAGATGTTGTATTCTTGAGTTTGACGGTATGTGGGAACAGTACCTGCCATTGATTGAGTTTGCGTATAACAACAATTTTCAATCTAGCATCAGAACGGCACCTTATGAGGCTTTGTATGGACGCAAATGTCGAACACCTCTATATTGGACTGAGCTCAGTGAGAATAAAATACATGGGGTTGATTTGATAAAAGACACTGAGTAGAAAGTGAAAGTAATCCGTGACAGTCTGAAAGTAGCATCTGATCGTCAGAAGTCCTATGCGAACCTGAAAAGGAAGGACATTGAATTCAAAATCAGTGATAAAGTATTTTTAAAAGTATCTCCGTGGAAGAAAATACTCAGATTCAGACATAAAGGCAAGTTGAGTTTGAGGTTCATCGAGCCATATGAGATCATCGAACGAATTGGACCTGTTGCGTATAGATTATTATTGCCGCCTGAACTAGAAAAGATATATAATATATTTCACGTACCGATCTTAGACGATACCGATCTGATTCGTCACATGTGATTCCTCCGTCTGAGATTGAAATCTGATCCAATATGACTTATGAGGAAGAACTGATCCGTATCTTAGCTCATGAAGTGAAAGAATTGCAAAATATGAAAATTTCGTTAGTGAAAGTATTGTGGCATCGACACGGAGTGGAAGAGGCTACGTGGGAGCCTGAAGATGCAATGAGACAACTATATCCGAATCTGTTTAACGGTAAGAATTTCGAGGATGAAAATCCCTAAGGGGGAGAATTGTAACAGTCCAGTTTAGACCCTAGTCGGAACAGTGGTTTCAGGACCACAAATTCGAGTCTAAAAAATATTTTAATATTATTTTCTGTGCCTATGATACGTGATTAAGCATGTGTGAAAGTCTCGTACAAAAATTTGTCTATTTGTGTGCTTAATTTGAGCAAACGACTAAATCGTGTAACTTGTAAAAGTAGCTTTCTATTTGATTAATGGCCGAACTGATGTGACTTTTAAATGTGGAAGCCTTATGAGGCAATTAAACCATTTTAAAAGTGAGTGGACGGTGTTGGACATTAATGGCCTTGAATTTTATATGTTTTATATGTTTATTCATAATGTTAATTTAGTAAAAGAATTAATATATATGTTATAATAAAATAAAACATAAAAGGTGGCCATTTTCATCTTGTTAGTGCCGAAAATATCAAAGAAAAAAAGAAAGGGTTAAGCTTTGTTACATTCGGCCAAGGTTCAAGCATAAACTGGGTATGTGTTTTTGATCGGTTTTTGATAATTTCTATGTTTTTGTAATCGTTGCTTCAAATGCTACAAGACCCATGCTTGAATTTTTGAAATTGATGATGATTTTGTGTTAGGCCATTGATGGTAGTTTGTGATTTTTGTTGTTTGATGATAGAATATGGAATATATGTTTTGAATAAACATGTTTTGTCTTTGGAATTTTGATGATTTTGAGTAATTTGGATTAAATTGAAAGAATAAAATTTTGAGGGACTAAATTGTGAAATAAATGAAATTTATGGACTTATATGAGCTACATGAAAATTCAGCTACGCATGGGTAACTTGAAATTATGTGTGTTTTGTGATTTTGTGAAATAGGGACTAAATTGTCCAAATGTGAACATGTAAGGGCTAATTTTTAAATTGCCCTAAATGTGTGTTTTTGGATTGAATTGAATGATTCGGTGAATAAAGGGATTAAATTTGAATATGTATAGATCAAGAACCGAAGAAAACATATTTAGATTGCAGAAAGTCAAAGGTGGTTGAATAACCGAATCCAATCAAATATCCGAATCCGAGGTAAGTCGATATACAAATAAATGTGTTGAATTGAGTTATTATGCATCTATAAAATTTTAGATGGCTATGATTAATATTTGAGATGGAATGCATATGAAATCCGAGGATATATTGACAAGCTATAAATGTCTGAGAAGTTCTGTACGAACCTAGGAATAGATAGGATTACATATGTCATGACAGAGATGTCCGTTATGTGATACATGTAAGACCATGTCTGGGACATTGGCATTGATTCAAGATTTCATGTAAGATCATGTCGAGGACGTTGGCTTCGATATGAGACTTACGTGGAAGACCATGTCTGGGACATTGGCATCATATTGATTCGTGTAAGACCCTCTCTGGGACAGTGGCATCGATATCTGATTACATGTAAGACCACGTCTGGGATGTTGGCATTATACGACTATTCTGAGCACTCTGAGTATCCTATTTAGTTCCGAACGGTTCAACGGGCTAGTCCGAGAATGAATGACTATGTGAGATGTACATCCATTTTAGGTATGTTGATAGGTATGCTTTGTATAAGCATGAAAGGTGAGTAAATGTGTGCATTGATGCAAAGGAATATTTGAGATATATGTATGTTTGAGATATGAGGAAATGAGATGGTTGAGATATGATGGATTAGTAAGCAAAGGCAAACCAAGTGAGCCAAAAAGATTATTTATGGTTTGAAATGAAGATATGATAATGAATTCAAATAGATATGTTTATGAATGATTCCATGTTAAGTTTATTTGTATATGGCTTACTAAGCTTTTGGAAAGCTTACTTTGTGTGTGTTTATTCAGTTTTATAGACGTCAAGTCTACTGAAGGCTCGGTGACCGTCGAGGATTGTCATCACACTACCTTCACTCATTTTGGTACCCTTTGGAAATGTATATACTAAGTATGGCATGTATAGGCTAGTCACTTTAGGTTATGCTTGATATGTGTATATATAGCCATGTGATATGGCTAGGTATTTGGTTAAGATGTGAAAGAGTAAATATTTTATATGATACTTGATTTTGGTATGGATTCATGGTTATGATATGGTCATATGAATGGTAAGTTTATGATGCATAGTTTGCATAATATTGATGACAAGTTTGGGATGGATTATACATTTTATATTCTTGTGAAATGGATGAACCAAATGGCTTATAAGTTAGCACACTTCGAAATGAGATTGAATATGATGAGATGATGACCATTTATGAAGTGTTTTGGTTGTCAATTGTGTTTGGAATATGCTTGTATATGCTTGTAGGAATAGCCCAATGTGTGGGTGGCATTTTGGCCTTTAAAATGGCCTATAAATGCCTACACGGTTGAGCACACCGGCGTGTGGCTCGACCGTGTCCCTCGGGGATGAAACGGACAAGACACAAGGGCGTGTGGATGGTCGTGTGGTGCAAGTCAGGTTCGACCACGGGCTGGACACATGGGTGTGTGGCTGGCCGTGTGGTGCAAGTCAGGGTCGTGTGACAAGTCAGTATGTATGCCTTGTTTTGACACGGCTTAGACACACGCGCGTGTCTGAGGCCGTGGGAGGCACACGGCCTGCCCACATGAGCGTGTGACCTCTGTAACTCTGAATTTTTTTTTAAATTTCTGATAATTTCTGTATGTGTTTGGTTTAGTCCCTGCCCTATTCTAAAGCATGCTTAAGGTCTTGTTGACCTATTTAAGGGACGCTTTGATTACATTGGATGAACTGTAATATGAAAAGTCCGTAAAAGTTTCTGATTGTCCGGTAATGTCTCTTGACCCTAAACTGGTGATGGTTACGGGTTAGGAGTGTTACAGGTGGGCTGTGTGCAAAACCACCGCGTATCTAATATTATTTTGAAGTGTTCATCGAGAAACTTTGTTTAGGTGAAACTTCATGTGGCTTTGTGATGATATGTTCAAGGTATAAGTACATGTAAATGTGAGCAATGATTATGATATGTGTTTGGGATATGGTAAGATTCAAAATGAGTAAGTATAATTACGATGATTGGAATTGATCTTGATTGATAAGAATATGGTATGATGTTTATTGTTTACATATAGACTTACTAAGCTTAAAGCTTTCTCCTTTCTTTTTTTTCCTTGTTTTATAGTGTTGAAGAGCTAGCTTGGGATACGGAGACCGTCAGAGGATCACCTACACTATCTACGCACTTGGTATAGCTAGATCATTCTTTTTGAGTATGGCATGTATAGGGACTTATTCTTTGTTAAGTGTCATTTTATTTTGGCCAAAGGTGTTAGCTTGTCATGACAAAAATTGTATAAGGCCATAGTTGAATGCTCTTTCTTATTAATCTATGAAATGATGAAGTTATTCAAGAATGTGCAAGTTGCTTGGTTGATTCATTGGTGTAATTATGCATGAATGAGTTGGTTGCTTAATGTGGCTTAGGATGGTGCAAGTAGGGGTGGCGGAAAGGGCTTGGTAAATAGCCTTGTTCTTGTCCACACAGGTAGACACACAGGCGTGTGTCTAGGCCGTGTGTGACACACGGTCTGCCCCATGGGTGAGTGGTTTGGTCGTGCGTCCCCTTGTATTCCATGATGGCAATATACAATGCCCAGTAGAAATCACATAGGCTGAGACACGGCAGTATGTCTCAACCGTGTGGTATACACGGCCATAGGACATGGGCGTGTGCCTTGGCCCTGTGCTCCTATAGGAATGATGACGTCAGAAACAAAATGTCAAGGTTTTTGCACACGGGTGTGTCTAGGTCGTGTGAGGGACACAGGCCATGGACACGGGCGTGTGTCCGACCGTGTTAAAACCTCTGTAGGTTCGAAATAAAAAAATAAAATCCACATGGACTAGGGACATGAGCGTGTGTGACCACACGGCCTGCCCATACGGGCGTGTCCCTCACCACACGAGTGTGTGGCCCTGGTTTAAGCAAAAATTTTCTAAGTGTTCAAAAGTTTTTGGTTTAGTCCTGAACTATTAGGTATGTATGTTTAGGGTCTCGTGGAACTATAATAGGGATGTTATGATCTCGAATGACAAGTTTTAAGTCGAAAAGAAATTAATGTCTCGATGTTGTATGTTTAAGCAAGTTAAGTACGGTAATGCCTTATACCTGGTTCCAGTGTAGGATACGGGTAAGGGGTGTTACATTAGTGGTATCAGAGCTATGATTTAGCCGATTCTCGGACTACCGTAGCGTGTGTGAGAGAGTCTAGCTATACATTCCATAAATATATATAATGATAGTGTGGTGATTCCTGACAATTTCAAATCGTGTTTTTATATAGTAAATGGATCTCGATTGAGCTGCTGCTAATGATGCTGCTAGTAATGCGCTGGCTACTGCGCAAGGGATTGCGCCAGTAGAAACTAGACCTGAGATTTTGGGTCAAGGAGAAGAGGCTCAGGAAGCTTTTCTCCATATGATGAGTAATTGGTACATTGAGTTTGTACGAGCAAATCCTAATGCTCAATCCTCCACCCCTTCCTCATGGTATTGATTTGGTAAGACTGACTAAAGTCCCGGTCGATAATATTTGGAAGCAAGAGGCCAAGGAATTTTGAGCCAACATAGACGATGACCCTGAGAAAGCAGAGTTCTGGCTTGAGAACTCTATGCGGGTATTCAATGAACATTCTTGCACGCCTGATGAGAGCTTGAAATGTGTTGTATCATTACTGAGGGGCTCGGCATACCGCTGGTGGAAAACGTTGACATCTGTAGTACCAAGGGAGAGAGTGACATGGGACTTCTTCTGAGAAGAGTTTCGAAAGAAGTACATAAGTCAGCAATTTATTGATCAGAAATGGAAAGAGTTTCTTGAATTGAAGCAAGGCAAAATGACTGTGGCAGAGTATAAACATGAGTTCGTTAGACTGAGTAATTATGATCAAGAGTGTGTGTCTACGGAAGCTATTATGTGCAAGAGATTAGAAGATGGGCTGAATGAGGATATTAGATTGCTAGTTGGAATCTTGGAGTTGAAAGAATTTGTAGTATTGGTTGATAGAGCTTGCAAGGCTGAATAGCTAATAAGAAAAAGAGAAAAGCTATGATTGAAGCCCGAGATGCAAAAAGAGACCAATGAGTAGGTCGTTCCAACCCCAATCAAATAGGTCTAAGGAAACGAATCCTCGAATGACTGCTTCGGCTGGGTATTCACACCAAGATCGCGGTAAAACATATTCGGGCTCTAGAGTTCAAGCCACCTCGATGGCAAGTGTGGGTAATGTGGAGTATAATAAACCCGAGTGTTAGAAGTGTGGTAGACAACATATTAGAGAGTGTTGGGCAAACAACCGAGCTTGCTACAAGTGTGGTTCGCTAGACCACTTCATTCAAAATTGTCCTGAGATGGATGAGGAAGACCGAAAACAAGAAGTGAGAGTGAGTAATGCCCCTTCGAAGGGTAGATCACAGAAGAATCTAGGAAGTGGGACTAGCAGTAAAGGTGCGCCTAGAGATTCTGCAATGAGATCAGAGGGTAGAGTGCCTGCAAGGACTTATGCTATTCTCGCTCGCGAAGAAGCATCATCCCCCAATGTGATTATGGGTATATTCTCTCTTTACGATACTAATGTCGTTGCTTTAATTGACCCCGAATCCACACATTCTTGTAATACCCCAACCCGGTCAACATACCACGACCGAATTCAGTATGTTACAGAGTGAAAATATTTTGAAGAAACAAATTATTGGTTTAATTTTGTGAAAAATGTTTATCGAAGAACATTTTATCGATTTGGGTTTGAAAGAAAACACTTCTGGGAAAATCATTTATCGTTTCTATTTTTTTTTTTTGAAAGTCGGTTGGTTCCACAAAAGCTCAAGTGAGTTTAAAATAATTAAGTTAAAACCGTTTCATTCTTGAGCTTGAAGGAAAAACTTAGTTTGAAAAATAGTTGAGTTAACTTGTCGTTATCACCATTCGTTATTACCCGATGTAAAGTTGTAAATACCCGATATTAAGCATGATTTTTAACACGTTGATTTTACCAGTTATTTGAGCATGCAATGTCATTTAACTTAAATATAATGTGATAAAACCTAAAAGCAAATAAAACCCAAAATAATAATCTTAGCGGCCTTATTACAAATCCAAAACCAAATTTAAAGAAATCATAGACCCGAAATAAAAGTTTAAACCACAGCCCAAAAGCAACATGCATGGCCACCTCGAGTCCTCCCCGGCTCCATATCCGTGATCTATGCCTCATCTGCAAAATGTAAGGGAAGGGGTGAGTCGCTGAGACTCAGTGCATAAATCCCCATCCTGATATTAACAAGCACTTACACAATTCAATAGTAAATATGCAAATCATGCAAACCCAACCTAACCATCCGAACTCCTGTGTCTACCCCGTGTGGTCAAAACCACTGGTGACCGTAGTCACAAATCATATAAGTGTGGTCAAAACCACTGGTGACCGCAGTCACAAATCATATGGTGGGGCCAACCCACCGTGTGGTCAAAACCACTGATGACAATCCTGTAATCAACATGTGGGGCCAACCCACTGTGGTACCAAACCACTGGGACAAGTCACAATAATCCATGTGTGGTCAAAACCACTGGTGACCGTAGTCACAAATAATATCTGTGTGGTCAAAACCACTGGTGGTCAAAACCACTGAGACTAGTCACAAATAATAAGAAAAGCGAGGCCAACCCACTGTGTGGTCAAAACCACTGGTGACAGTCTAAATCATCCTTCCCCCTCCTCTCATCATACCCACAGTAGTGAACATACTTGTCATGACATAAATATCATATTTAGAATGCAAATATCACATAGCATAGCATGATCCAATGGAACCGCAACACATCACGATAGTCAATCAATAAGGGACTTACCCGGAGTCCACGCACATACCCACAAAGCAAAACACTGGTTTCAATGGCTATTTTGACTTTTAACGGTAAACATAATTAACATATATTACTAATGAAGTGTGAAAGAGTTACACACCTGATTACTCATAAGACTACGCTTTCTACGTCGGTACTGTCGTTAATTGACACTACCGCTATCTGCCTATTGTTCTGCTCAGATGCCGGCCCACACCCCGGTAGCCAATCGCGAACAGCCGACACTGCCCTCTTCTTAAACTTAGGGGCTGGGGTCTCAGATCCAACCCCTCCTAACGTTCGGTTGACAACAGGGTCCATAACACCTTTGGTCACTAAATTGGATTAATACAGAGATTAACATTGAATAGAAATTAAACCCAAATGAATAGATCCCTTACCTAAGTTGACGAAACCCCGAGGCTCTAAGCGTAACTCACAACCAATGAATCTCGAAAGTTCACACCAGATGGCGTCACTACACTCCCCTGCTTTCGACCAAGCACATCACTATTAAGCAAATAGCCATTCGGCTTTTTAACATAATAGGGAAAAGATTGAATCGACAGGAAACCTTACCACAACACTTAACAGATTCGGCCAACCCCTGACAAAAATCGGTAACACCAGAGTAGATGAGGGCCAAAATGGATGTTGATGATGCTTAGATCTTGCACTGAAAGAAATGAAGATGAACAGACCACTAGGGTACGGTTTGAAAAAGAAAAAGATGAGATCCTTGAATGGAGAATATTCGGCTAAGACAAAGAGATAAAAGATGATAATGGAGTTAGGGGTTTCAGTTCATAGATGAAAGAGAAGAGAAAAGATTTAGGCTCCAAAAGGTCCACTAGTTTCAGCTATGGTCAAGGGATGAGAAAAGAAAAGTGTTGCTTAGCTGTTTTCGGCACAAGAGGGTTTAGGAGAAGAAAGGGAGTCGAAAGAGAGAGGGAAGAAGTGTTGATTTCGGCTTTGTAACAAAGATGGAGAAAAGAGAATAGGAGAATTCGGCTTGGACTTTGGAGAGAAAAGAAGAGAAGCAACAAATGCTAAGAGGGAGTTGTGAAAGTGGTTCAATTTCGGCACCAAAAGAAAATAAAAGAGCAAAGCACCAAGTGTTCCAACCAGCCAAATGCCACTCCCCACCAAAGCCTATACCATATTCGGCCACCTCTCTATCTAGCACCTCAAAAATTGAAAATGTAAAGAACCCTCACCCAAAATTCGGCACACCCTTAAACACCCATAACCAAATGCTCCCTACACCCTTAGTGTTTGACATTCGGCCAACACTAAGCTCCCCATGCCCAACTCCTAAATTTCCTCCTAGCCACTCATTCAAACAAATTTGAATGAGTCAAAATCCTTATTTTTCCCTTGTCCATCCATCCAAATCTGTTGACCCAATCCACATCCATCCAAGAGAGTCCTTCCTAAGTCCATCTCCTCCCTGCTTCTGGCGTCAAAAATAAACATACAAGAGGAGATTTCTGCAGCTCGAACCAAGGCCCCCTAGCTCCCTGTGATGTCACCTTCCTTGTACCTTAGTGGCGCCTCCCTTGCCACTTTACCACTAGGTTATCTGTGTGACAACACTCCAAGAATATCTCTTAACCCTTACCTTTCTTAGCTCTCCCTTCCAATTACCTAAAACCAAAATTTTTGCCATGACTCAAGCCCAACCCGAGGTCATGCCTAGACCCCCAAAACACCCTAAGCTAGCACAACCAACATATTATCACATGCAATCATACAGAAAGCAGAGACCCCGATTTAAGGATGTTACAATTCTTATGTTTGTGTGAATTTGGTAAATAGTAAGAATTTATCTGTTGAATTGACTGAAGTTGTGATTAAGGTGTCAAATCCTTTAGGCAAGTATGTGTTAGTAGATAAGGTTTGTAGGGATTGTCTTTTAACGATTCAAGGTCACTATTTTCTGGCCAATTTGATGTTGTTGCCCTTTGACGAGTTTGATGTTATTTTGGGCATGGATTGGTTGACACTACATGATGCTAATGTAAATTGTAGACAGAAAACTCTTGAGTTGAAACGTGAAAATGGTGAGGTTCTTTAGGTTGAAACAGATAACCCAAATAATATGCCTGTGGTGATTTCGTACATGTCTGCTCAAAGGTGTATGAGAAAAGGGTGTGAAGCATACCTTGCATATGTGTTGAATACTGAAGTGACTGAGTCGAAGCTTGAATCCGTGCCAGTTGTTTGTGAGTTTCCATATGTATTCTAGAAAGAATTACCTGGATTGCCTCCTGTTAGAGAAATTGAGTTTGCTATCGATCTGGTACCTGGGATAGCACCAATCTCCATTGCTCCGTACAGAATGGCTCCGACTGAATTGAAAGAGTTAAAGGCGTAGCTACAAGAGTTGACTGATAAGCGATTTGTTAGACCGAGTTTTTCTCCTTGGGGTGCTCTTGTATTATTTGTAAAGAAGAAATACGGAACAATGAGGCTTTGTATTGATTATCGTCAACTTAACAAGGTAACTATAAAGAACAAGTACCCATTGCCAAGAATTGATGATTTGTTCAATTAACTGAAGGGAGCAATTGTGTTCTCCAAGATAGATTTAAGATTCGGTTACTATCAGTTGAGGGTCAAAGAACCCAATGTGTCAAAAACTACTTTTAGAAAGAGGTATGGACACTACAAATTTCTTGTGATGCCTTTTGGTCTAACTAATGCACCCGTTATGTTTGTGAATTTGATGAACTGAATTTTTTTGCTGTATTTGGATAAGTTTGTAGTAGTGTTCATAGAAGATATATTGATTTATTCCAGAGATAAGGCCGAACATGCAGAACACTTAAAAATGGTATTATAGATTTTATGAGAGGAGAAATTGTTTTCTAAGTTCAGTAAAAGTGAGTTTTGGCTTCGGGAATGCTAATTTTTAGGACACATAGTTTCAAGTGACGGTATTCAGGTTGATCCGAGCAAAATTTCAACGATTGTTGATTGAAAATTGCTCAAGAATATATCCGATATTAGAAGCTTTTTGGGCTTAGACGGGTACTATCGACGTTTTGTTGAGGGATTTTCGATGATTTCTTCCCCGATGACTAAGTTGTTACAAAAGAATGTTAAGTTTGAATGGACTGATAGATGTCAACAAAGTTTTGAGAAGTTGAAAGCACGATTAACTGAAGCACCAGTTTTAGTACAACCAGAGTCGAGAAAAGAGTTTGTAATCTATAGTGATGCGTCATTAAATGGTCTTGGTTGTGTGTTGATGCAAGAGGACAAAGTAGTAGCTTATGCCTCGAGACAGCTAAAATCGCATGAAAAGAATTATCTGATGCACGATTTGGAATTGGCTGCCATTGTCTTTGCCTTGAATATTTGGCGTCATTATTTGTATGGTGAGAAATGTCAAATCTTTACCGATCACAAAAGTTTCAAGTACTTGATGGACCAAAAGAACTTGAATTTGCGACAACGGCGGTGGCTCGAATTATTGAAAGATTATGAGCTGGTGATTGATTATCACCAAGGGAAGGCGAATATGGTCGCCGACGCCTTGAGTAGGAAGTCTTTGTTTTCATTAAGACCCATGGATACACTATTGGCTTTATCGGAAGATGGTTCTATTCTAGTTGAATTGAGAGCTAGACCGATATTTCTCCAAGAGATTTGTGAATCTCAAAAAAAGTGACAGTGATTTTCAAGCGATAAGATTTCAATGTGAATCGGGTATGCAGTTAGACTTTCGTATTAGTTCTGATGAATGTTTGATGTTTCGAGATAGGGCCTGTGTACCAATAGAGGATGAACTTATCCGGAAAATATCACATGAGGCATACAATGGTTGTTTGTCAGTAGATCCAGGCAGTACAAAAATGTCTAATAATTTGAAGAAGTTGTATTGGTGGCCGGGCATGAAAAGAGACATCTCTGAGTTTGTTACGAAATGTTTGATCTATCAGCAAGTGAAAGCCGAGCACCAAGTACCTTCTGGTTTACTTCAGCCAATGATGGTTCCCGAATGGAAATGGGGTCGAATCACGATGGATTTTGTAACAGGTTACCTACGACTCCGAAAAAGAAAGATGTTGTGTGGGTTATCATTGATAGATTAACGAAATCGGCTCACTTTATACCGGTACGTGTTGATTACTTTCTTGACAAGTTGGTTGAACTGTACATTGCTAAAATGGTGAGATTGCAAGGGGTGCCTATGTCCATTGTTTCGGATAGAGATCTGAGGTTTACTTCGAGGTTTTGGAAAAAGTTGCAATACAAAATTGAATTTTAGTATCGCGTTCCATCCACAAACTGACTATCAATTTGAAAGAGTGATTCAAGTTCTCGAAGACATGCTACGATGCTGTGTTCTAGAGTTCAAAGGTAATTGGGAAAAATATCTACCTTTGTCCAAATTTGCCTACAACAACAGTTATCAGTCGAGTATACACATGGAACCGTACGAAGCATTATATGGACACAAGTGTCGAACTCCTTTGTATTGGACCGAGCTTAGAGAGAAGCAAATTCATGGGGTTGTTCTAGTTAGAGAAACCGAAAAGAAAGTGAAAGTGATCAGTAATAGTTTGAAAGCTACTTCAGACCGACAAAAGTCATACACGGATTTAAAAAGGAAAGAAATTGAGTTTCAGGTGGGTGACAAAGCATTTTTGAAAGTATCCCCGTGGAAAAAAATATTGAGATTTGGTTGAAAGGGGAAATTGAGTTCGTGATTCATAGGGTCGTATGAGGTTTGAAAGGATTGGACTAGTAGCTTACCGGTTAGCTTTAACGGCGGAGTTGGAGAGAATACACAACGTGTTCCATGTGTCGATGTTGTAGCGATAGTGTTCCGATCCTTCACATGTAATTCCTCCGATCGAAATTGAGATACTATCGGATATGACATATGAAGAGCAACCAATTAAGATTTTGTCTCGAGAGGTTAAACAGTTGAGGAATAAAAGTATAGCCCTAGTGAAAGTGTTGTGGCAAGAACATGGTGTAGAAGAGGCTACATGGGAACCGGAAGAAGCCATGAGAAAACAGTACCCAAACCTTTTTATCGGTAAGATTTTTGGGGACAAAATCTCTAAAGGGGGAGAGTTGTAACAGCCCAATTTTGGGGATAATTGGAACAGTGGTTTTGAAACCATTAATTCGAGATCGGGGAAAATTATTTTTATATTATTTTATGTGTTATATCATGATTATATGAGTGCATGAAAATTTTGGTGTATTAATTTTGGTGATTGCATGTTTAATTGTTAAAAAGGACTAAATCGCATAAAGTGGAAAAGTTTTATTCTAATAGCTAAAGGTGTCAATTAGCTATGAAACATTAAATTAGAGGTCCTTATTGAGTAAATAGACCACAAATTTGTTAGTGGTTGGACATGGAGACAAAATCATGAAATGTCAAAGGATTAGGTGGGGTTTTGGTGACCAAATTGACTAAAAATAAAATAAAGAAAGAAAGCATAGTGTCCATCTTCGTCACCACCGAAATTTTCAGCAAGAATTAGGGGCTTTTTAAAGCTCAAACTTTCAGCCAAGCTATCCTCTTGCAAGTAAGTGATTATGATGGTTATTTTTTATGATTTTTGTGTTTTTGGAACCCTTAAAGCTTAATCTAGCTAATGAAAGGACTATTTTGCAAAATGGTTGAAAGCCTAGGGTTTTTCCATGAAAGCATTAGTGTTGTTTGCTGAAATTTTATGGAAGAAAAAGAAACTTGGTTGTTAAATAAACATCTTTTGTGAAGAGATTTTTCATGAAAACACCTAAAAAGGACCTTTTTGTAAAGGTTGTAAAATGGGTAGTAAATGCATGAAATGATTGGTATTGTGAGTTGTTATAAGAGTAATAAATGTTCAGCTAGGCTTGTTAGATGAGGAAACTTGATGAAAATGATTTACGAGCCTAGGGGCAAAATCATAATTTTACCAAAGTCTAAGGGCAAAACGGTAATTTTTGCCTAAGTAGAAATTTTAAAGTGTCTTGATTTATGTAGTGATTAAATGAGTAAATTTTATTATTATAGATCAAGAAGAACATGGAATCAACCTTGACCGAGGAAAAGGCAAGGTTACGGACTAAATTGCAAATTGACATATTTTGTATCGAGGTAAGTTTATATGTAAATGATACATCCTTTTTATTTATGCTTTTACATATTAATGAAATATGTGAAATATGAAAGAATGTCATTGATAATTAAAGAAATGATAGAGAGTGAGGAAATTCTCGGATGAACCTTCGGAATAGGAAAATGGGTATGGACAAATATCCATGAACATGTGATTATTGGTGGGCTGTATGCAATACCACCGTATTTATTTATTATTGGTGGGCCGTGTGCGATACCACCTTGTTATTTATTAATGATGGGCTGTGTGCGATACCACCGTAAACATGTTATTATTGGTGGTTGTGTGCGATACCACCTTGTTAATTATTAAATGGTGGGCTATGTTTTAAACCACCGCGTATCTAATATTATTCCGAAGTGTTCATCGAGAAACTTTGTTTAGGTGAAAGTTCATGTGGCTTTGTGATGATAAGTGCAAGGCATAAGTACATGTAAATGTGAGCAATGATTATGATATGTGTTTGGGATGTGGTAAGGTTCGAAATGAGTAAGTATAATTATGATAATTGGAATTGTTCTTGATTGATAAGAATGTGGTATGATGTTTATTGTTTATGTATAGACTTACTAAGCTTAAAGCTTACTCCTTTCTTTTTTTTGTTGTTTTATAGTGTCGAAGAGCTAGCTTGGGATATGGGGACCGTTAGAGGATCACCTCCACTATCTACGCACTTGGTATAGCTAGTTCATTCTTTTTAGTATGGTATGTATAGGGACTTAGTCTTTGTTAAGTGTCATTTTATTTTGGCCCAAGGTGTTGGCTTGTCATGACATGAATTCTTTTATATAATGCCATAGTTGATGGCTCTTTCTTATTAATCTATGAAATGATGATGTTATTCAAGAATGTGCAAGTTGCTTGGTTGATTCAATGGTGTAATTATGCATGAATGAGTTGGTTACTTAATATTGCTTAGGTTGGTATAAGTATGGGTGGCAGAAAGGGCTTGGTAAATAGCCTTGTTCTTGTCCACATATATAGACACACGGGCGTGTGTCTAGGCTGTGTGTGACACACGGTCTTCCCCATTGGTGTGTGGTTTGGCCGTGTGTCCCCCTGTATTCCAAGATGGCAAAACAGAATGCCCAGTAGAAATCACACAAGCTGAGATATGGCCGTGTGTCTCAACCGTGTGGTATAAACGACCATAGGACATAGGCATGTGCCTTGGCTGTGTGACCCTATGGAATTGATGATGTCAGAAACAGAATGTCAAGGTTTTTGCACACGAGCATGTCTAGGCCGTGTGAGGGACACGGGCCATTGACACGGGCGTGGGTCCGGCCGTGTGAAAACCCTTGTAAGTTCAAAATAAAAAAATAAATCCACACGGACTAGGGACCTGGGCGTGTGTGACCACACGGCCTGCCGATACGGGCATGTGGCCCTATTTTAAGCAAAAATTTTCTAAGTGTTCAAAAGTTTCTGGTTCAGTCCTGAACCATCTCTATGTATGTTTAGGGTCTCGTGGACCTATAATAGGGACATTATGATCTCGAATAAGAAGTTTTAAGTCGAAAATAAATTGTATGTCTCAATGTTGTATGTTTAAGCAAGTTAAGTACGGTAATGCCTCATACCCGATTCCACTGTCAGATACGGTTAAGAGGTATTACATCGTTGCTTCGTATTCTAGCTAGCTTGTACCCTAGATTTCGAAACTATTAAAGATTTATCATGTTTCCATTATTGAATGCTTGAGTAATTTGATGATTTATGATAGATTTCGAAGGTTTAATGTTAGATTAATAGCTTTTATAAAGTGATTTTTGACAAAAATGTCAAAAAGGGATTAAATTGATAAAATGTGAAATGTGGTGGTTAGAAGTGTGAATAAATTGAAAATATGGGCTGCTAGTAACATGTATTAAATTCGCCTGAGCATGGGTTTGTACTAAATTGCATGAATTTGTAATTTTATGTGATAAGGACTAAATTTTGAAAATGTGAAACATTAGGGGCAAATGTGTAAATTTTCCAAATTGTAAATTATAGGCTAAATTAAATAAACCAAATGTTGAATGTGTTAAATTTGATAAAATATAGATCAACATAAGCCAAGATCGGGATTAGATCGGGGAAAAGGAAAAGTGGATGAATAGTTGATAATTTCCAACCGAGCAACTCGAGGTAAGTTCATATAATTAGAATCGAATTTTTAAATACTTGTAAGTTATTTGAAGTGAAAGTATAAATGAGTAAATGGTATTACTAAGTTTGAAAGCCTAATTGATGATAATTATTGAATATCGAGTTTCGTTTGAACCGTAGAAAGTCGTATGATACGAGTGACATGTCACTAGAGTTACCGTTTTGGTTGAAATCCTGCATGTGTTGCGGACTCACCACAACTCGTATGAGCTTAACGATATATCAGCTCGTAAGAGCTTACTATTTTCAGCTCGCCAGAGCTTACCGTTTCAGCTCAATAGAGCTTACTGTCCATCAGCTCAGGAGAAGCTTACTGATCATAGCTCGAAAGAGCGGAAATGATAATGAATTGACAAAATTACTGATTTATAGACGTAATGTATGTCACCCGAGTATCCCTCGATATTCTAATAGGTTCAACGGGCATAAATTATGTTATTGGTTATGTAAAAAAGCTATGTGTTTATACGTATGAGTTACTGTCTATATGAATTTGATATGATACAATATATTGAGTTTAAATTGAGATAATGGATGATTATATGCACTTATGTGACTAACTTGTTGATGAATGCTTGTGTTTAGGCAATTGGTAATTGAATTGAGTATACCTTATTTATTGTCTTGATTATGTATAAATGGTAAGTTTAATTCTGAATTATACGGGCTTACTAAGCTTTATAGCTTACTCTGTTTATTTTCTTCTATGTTTTATAGTATATCGAAGCTAGCTCAGAACCAGGGATCGTCAGAGACTTCATCGCACTATCAGACATCTATTTTGGTACTTTTGAAGTGTGTATATATGGTATATGGCAAATATAGGCTTGAGTCATTTTGGTATGATAGATGAACATGTATTTAGGCCATTTGAGTTGGCTTGTGATTGTGAATTTGATGTTGTTTATAAATGTGCAAATGGTATTATTTTGAGTTAGGTAATTGACCTAAAATGAGTGATTGAGGTTGAATGAAGATTGCATGTTTGGAATGGTTTAGTTAATTGAATGGTATATGTGAATTAGGTATGAAATTATATGGCAAATTGTGGTATACTTGTGATTTATATTTATGGTAAAGAATTGGTATGATTTGAACTTTGGTTGATGGTATTTGGTTGCATATTTACATCTTGAATTGGTACCATTCGAGTTTGTTTAAGTATGTGCAAAATGGGTGGCAAAATGGCTTGGTAAATAGCCTATTTTTTTCCACACGGGCGTGTGTCTCAGCCATGTGTGACACACGGTTATGTTACACAGCCGCGTGTCCCCTGGTGTTGAAATTGAAATGAAACCAGTATGCTCCACACGGTCTCACACACAGGTGTGTGATCTATCGTGTGGCACAAGTCAGTATACCCCCTAATTGGCACACGACCTAGCACAAGGGCGTGTGACTTAGCCGTGTTGCATAAGTCAGTATACCCTACAAGTTTGACACGGCCTAGCACATGGCCTGGCACATGGGCGTGTGTGGCCACTTCAAAGGGCACACGGGCTAGACACATCGGTGTGTGGTTGCCCGTGTGACCCAAGTCAGAAACTTCACTTATTTGGACACAGGGTAAGACACGTGCTGGGACACGGCCATGTGCTTCCACTTCAAATGTTTACACGGCTTGTGACACGGGCGTGTCTGGTGGCCGTGTGAGACACACGGGCGTGTGTCCCCTGTCTTGGGAAAAATTTTCAAAGTTTCGTAAAAGTTACTTGAGCTTCCGATTTAGTCTCGAACCACTCCAAATGCATGTGCAAGGCCTCGTAGGCTCGTATTAAGGACAATTTGATTGAGATTGATTGATAATTGTATGTATTGATCAAATGTATGAGAAAAGTTTGTTTAAGTATGTTGTAAGTTCGGTAATACTCCGTAATTGATCGCTATGTCAGAGTCTTAAAAATTTATAAAAAGAATGATCGAGCCTAGAAACTAAATATGACAACGATTGAGGCAAGCGCACCTATCGAACAGTAGTATAGTTTAGTGGCAAGACCGGATTGTCAAACCCAAAGGAACTAAAAGTACTAATACTAACTTTCTTTTTATTATTTAGCCTAAGAATAAAAGTGAATTATTAATTAACTAACAACTAAGCTAAAGATGCAAAGACAAAGAGAATGAATTTGGGAAAATACTTGTGGGAAAAACCAATTGATTAAGATAATACCCGAGGAAGAATCCACCTAGACTTCACTTGTTATTTAACGCTGAACCAGACGATTTATTGACTTGACTTGATCTGTAGGATTCCCTAATTCATATTAATACCTCTTTCGAGGCTACTAACGTCTAAGCCTAGGTTGATTAATTGAAATCTCTTTCTAATGAAAACCCCTAGAATTGCATTAACTCGATCTATGGACTCCCATATTAGGTTTGACCCTAATCCGGCAGATTTTCGTCATCCTATTTCTAGGGTTGCGATCAACTCGGCTTAATTATGTTAGATCTACTCTTAAACAAGGACTTTTGCTCCACTGCCTAAGCACATCAATACTTGAAATATCAAATCAAGAATTAAGAACACATAATTAAGAACAAATTAAGTATTTATCATATATTTCAGAAAATAATAACAAGAATCCAACTTAGGTTTCATCCCCCTCAAGTATTTAAGGGGTTTAGTTCATATTAATAAAAGAATACATCTCAAAAGAAAATATAAAACAAAACATAAGAAAAATCCTAAAACCCCCAAAAGGAATTGAAGAGAAGATCCTCCGTCTCGGGTATAATTCCGACTTGTGATGAATCAACTGGCTTTCTTCGAGTAAATTCCACAATTCTGGCCTCTCCGGCTTGGCTCTTCGGCCTTACTGGACACCTAATTGGAACCCCTTGAAGGTTGGCCTCTAGGGTGTTTATATAGGCTTTTGGAATGGCTTTCTTTGCCTCTAAGTACCCAAATCCAAATGACACTCTTCTTTATCACGACAGGGACACGCCCATGGCACACGCCCATGTGAATCATGGCCAGGCCATGTTTGGGTCTGTTAAGGTGGCACGATCGTGTGGCTTGGGCCCAGGCCGTGTTGATTTCGTGATATGGCCCATTTACTCTATTTTAGGCCCGTTTCTCGTTCTTTTCATCCTTCTATGCTTTCCTAAGTATAAAACATGAAAACAAAGGATTAAGAGGACCAAATTCCATAATTCAAGGCTTAAATCATTCCAAAATATGCTAAATGTGGGATTAAAATATGTTTATATTACGGTTTATCAAATACCCCCACACTTAAGTATTTGCTTGTCCTCAAGCAAAATTCTCAACTCACAATTAAAATGAACTTCCTTGATTCATAATATTAATCAACAGTGTTTCATCATAATTCAAAGATAATTCATACATTGATAATTTAAGTAAAGGGTCTTAAAGATTCCAACAATCAAAGTCATGGTTTTTGTAGCACTAAAACATAAGTGTTTTCCCTTTATCTAAATAATTACACTTAATTCAAAATCGACAAGAGTTGACATCCTCACTAAAGATTCACTCAAATCACTCAAAGTGTTTAAGGTTCAAAATTAAGCACTCCAAAAGTCGAACATGAAAAGTTAATCCCATAGGCTTGCCTGAAAATAAAATCTCCACCACTGTAAAGTGAGATGATACACAAATCAAAAGGTCTTTAAAAAGAGTTGTAATGGGGCTCGAGTTAAAGGTGTGGATAAAGGCTGAATTAGAGGGTTATAATCGAGATCGAATTGACAATTTACCTAACTAGAGAAATGAATTACTCCAGAATAATTATATCAATGAAAACTTGTAATACTAATGAAACGAGCTTTTTCTTCAAGATGTAGAATCTAAACATGTAAGCTCACTTAATTATAGAACTAATAATGAATATACTTCGATTTTTTTATTTTTTATTTAAGAACAAATCATAAGAAAGGATGAATTTAACTACTGATTTAAAGATTATAGTTAGGCAACCGATCAAATCAAATCTCGATATAAGGGTGGTCAAGAGGAATGGTAATAACAAATACAGACCGAGTTTTGGGTTAATATTAGTGGGTGAGTCAATAAAAAGGGTTGTTAGGATCAAAGGGGTTCACTAGGGGTTAATTTTGAGGGTAGGCTTTTAGTGGAGTAAGTGGGTTAAATCCTAAGTGCCTTTATCATCTCTATATATCAAATAAAAGCTGTGGTCTTGACATGTATAATCAAAGCAAGTTCTAGAATAACAAATCAATGTTGACACTCTCACAGTCAAAGTGAGCACGAAAGAATGTATGCTCTAAAAGGCTCAAGATCACAAAAGTTATGGGTTTTTGAAATCAACTCTATAAATTTCAAACTTCAACGTAATAATTAGATTCAAGTAGACAACCTAACAAAATTTTAAATTTTTGAAAATGGACTTATCATGCTTGATTCTCCAGTCTCCTAAAGTTTAAATCATCACTGCACAATTATCAATGACTTAATCCAAAACATATCAATACACATCATGAATCATAGGAAATTTCATTCTAATTAGTAATATGAGAAAATTACTTAAAGAACAATACATAATTTAGGGATTTTCAAATAATACTATAGTTGACCCCCCCACACTTAAGATGTACATTGTCCTCAATGTACAAAGATAGATAATAACAATCTAGTAATAAAATCATAAGATAGGGAGAGAAGTGAAACTTCCTGAATTTTGGATAGGTTCCTTGAGAATAAAGCTTGTCGGTGTGAAGTAGATGAAATGCATGATGAATTAAGCAGATGTGAAAATATTCCAGTTCCTTAGTAGTACCTTGAACCTTTTGAAACTGCAGAGTCATCAGTAACTTTTTTTAGGGAGTTTTGTTATGATATTTACTCGAAATTAGACAGTCGGAGATAAAAGAAATTGGAATTTTACTAATAAAGGTTTAGAACAAAATAAAAAGTAAAGGTGTGAACTAGCAAATTATAATAAAAGGGTACGTCAAAATCAAATAAAAGCAAAAACAAAAACAAAATTAAAATTAAAGATAGAACTAAAAATAAAAAGGACTCAAAAGTCTTCATCATTGGTTGGATCGCGAGGTGATGGAGGCGGTGATATGTGAAAGTGATGACAAATCTGCGAAGAGTCGCCTCAATGCCATCGAATCGTCGAGCGGTGTCATTGAATTATTGAGTACAATAATGCTTGAACTGAGTGAGACGTGCAGAGATGTCTGAAAGTGAAGCAGCCACATGAACTGGTCAATGGCTCGGTTGTGGTTCCTCATGTGGGTGTGGGACATTGTCAGTAATGTCCTCAGGATCCTCCTCTTTGGTGGTAGGTGATAGCCGATATTAGGGAGGATCGGTCCCACGTCGACATTGGATCATCCTCATGTGTAGCATTGTCTGGATGCCCTGTGGGGACATCTGACCTATCAGTGTGAGTGAGGAGATCTGAGCGACGGTGTTGAGGAGCCCAATATATCGAGCCAAGCGTGTAATGTATGGACCCATAGATATGACCCCTCTCCTATGTTGCTCCGTCTGATGTTGAATGGCACGAGCTATGAAATAGGCTAGGTCAAAAACGTGCCCGTTTGCCATGCACCATAGGAAGTAGGTGTCGTGAGTGTTGACTACACCGGTACTCTCTTGCCTACCTGTTAGTGTATGAGCTAAAATAGTGTGTATGTACCTCAAGGACTGGGCGAGAGTCGTCGCCTTGGAGCAACTGGGGTCATAAGTGGGGTTGTTGGGAGCTATATTTACCAACATCTCGTTGGGGTGTTATGGATATGGCGATGGAGATTCACAAGATCATTATCCTCCAGGAATTCTTTGGTATAGAGTCCGAGAGCAGCTCCGAACTGTGGGACATTCATCTCATGGACTAGACCTCCAAGGCGGAATTGGATAGTGCCAGCATCATCGAAGTTAGTCATCACTGTCTGGAGGTGGAAAGTAGAACAGAGTTCCAAAGTGAGCTCTAGGTATGTGGGTTCAATGATGTCGAAAAATTGCCCCCACGGGTCTGTGAATAATAAGGCCTGAACCTCATCTGCTAGCTGGACCTGCTCTAAGACGGTCCAATCGATACACCTTCCTACGCCGAGAGGTCTTGCACGTAGTATCTAAAAAAGATCCTCCTAAGTTCGCGGAGAAAAACGTAGGAATGGGTGTCGTATTTCGACAGAAGCACTTGAAGAGGTCGCACCGTGTCCCTTCCATTTTTTCGACGTGGGAACGATAGTTTTCTTGCCTCGAGACGATGACATTATGGTTCTAAAAATAACAAATATTCAATAATACAAGTAATATTTCTAGCCAAAACATATTGCATATTATTTAAGAACTCAACAATATCAAAAATATAAACCAAGATAAGAATAAACTAATATTTTGCATAAATACTAATCGTTCTTAAAGAAATATGTTGTATAAATACTAATCTTTGTTACTTGAAAAAGGACTAAATGGATAAATCAATCTAATAATGAATATGGCTAATATTAAGCAATAAGAAGAAACTGAATAAAATTCTAGTGAAAATCCAGTGCAATTGAGTAAAATAGGAAAAAGAGAGGTGACCGATGGAGTTTTTGGAGGGAAGAGGCGCTGTTGAGGTGGTGGTTGGAGCACGGCTGCGCGATCGTGGGAGGGTGGGGGTCTTGAGGCGGTGGTCGGAGCACGGGCTGTGATGGTGACACGCGGGTGTGTTATCCTTACACAAGCGTGGATTGCGTCTTAATGAAGAAAATAAAAGGAAAATAGAGTAGGATAAGGAAGGAGGGAAGGAGGAGGATGGTGGCCGGACGCAGGGGAGGTTTGAAAAAGAAAACAGCTAAGGTTTGGGGTGAATTTGGGGAAAAAGATGATGAATAGTGAGGGGTTTATATACCTACACACCCGTGTAAATCATTTTTCGCCCATGTGTTTCGAATGTTCAGGGGTCTGGTGCTCATATGTTGTGTTCCATGCCCGTGTCACATAGGCGTGCCTAGCCTTGTTCACTTTCCCCACGCCCGTGTCTAGTGTCCTACGCCCGTGTTACATAAGTCAGTGTCGACCACGGCTTTGAGGCACGGGCGTGTTTAACGCCCGTGTGCTTTTACTCAGAATCGACCACGATTTGGATGCACGGGCGTGTCACACACTCGTGTCCAATAGTCAGTTTCGACCATGGTTGCATCGCATGGCCGTGTTGTTTAGTCGGAGCCCGTGGCCTTGGGAAAATTTTTGTCGTATTTGTACACCCTCTTCGCCACGTCCATGTACTTGTTCTTGGTATCCACACGGCCACGGCCACGCCTATGTGCAAGGCCGTGTGGTATAAAAAACTGCGCTTTATTAAATTGGTTAGTTTGTAGTTAGGTGCTAAAAATTGAAAATATGATATTAGTGAAGTTAGTGCTCGGGTTACCTCCCGAGAAGCACTCGTTTAAAGTCTTAAGCTAGAATTTCCCTGTTTTTCTTTCTAAATGAAGGTTCACAGAGCTAAAGCTCCTCTATTAAATCCCTAAAATCTACACCATTGTAAATTTTCAGTTGCTGACCATTTACCTTGAATGTGTCGTAATTTGGATGAGTTACCTCGATTGCGCCATATGAAAAAATAGTTTTGATCACGAATGGACCTGGCCATCTTGATTTCAGCTTTCCAGGAAACAATTTGAGCCTTGAATTGTACAATAGAACTAAGTCTCCTACTTCGAATTGCTTTGATTGCTTTAAATGAGCATCATGGCGTCACTTTGTTGCCTCCTTATATAATCTTGAGTTCTCATAGGCATTAGCTCGCCATTCATCTAGCTTGTTCAAATGCATCATCCTCTTCTCACTTGCGGTTTTAAGATCGTAATTTAAGAATTTTATAGCCCAAAAAGCTTTGTGCTCTAGCTCAAATGGTAGATGACAACTTTTTCCATAAATAAGTTTGTATGGGGATGTTCCTATGGGAGTTTTAAACGCTGTTCTATAGGCCCATAAAGCATCATCTACTTTTAATGCCCAGTCTTTCCTATTTGATTCAACTGTTTTCTCTAGAATACGCTTAAGCTCTTGATTTGCTACTTCGACTTGCCCACTGGTTTGAGGGTGATAAGAGGTAGCTGTCCTGTGGTGTACTCCATATTTTTTTAAGACTTTATCAAATTGAGTATTACAAAAGTGAGTACCCCTATCACTAATAATTGCTCTGGGTGGTCCGAATCGAGAAAAAAGTTTCTTAAGAAACCTCACTACTACTCTAGCATCGTTAGTAGGTAAAGCTTGAGCTTCCACCCATTTTGACATGTAATCTACTGCTACTAAGATGTATTTATTTCCAAATGGACCCATAAAGTCAATACCCTATACATTGAATATTTCACATGATAGCATATACGTTTGAGGCATTTCATCACGTTTATTGAATATTTCACATGATAGCATATACATTTGAGGCATTTCATCACGTTTAGAGATATTACCTGTTCTTGGGCATTTATCACATGAAGTAACATACCTGTTGGCATCTTTAAATAGAGTTACCCCAATAAAAACCTAATTTGAGTGTTTTATGTGCTGTCTTAATCCCACTGTAATGTCCTCCTGAAGGTCCTGAGTGGCAATGTTCTAGGATTTTGCTTGCTTCTACCTTTGTAACACATCTCCGAATCACTTGATCTGTACATATACGGAAAAGAAAAGGATCCTTCCAAAAATAGTTTTTCGCATCAGCAAAGAATCGCTTCTTTTGATGATGTGTTATCCTTTTTGGTAGGATGTTAGCAGCTAAGTAATTTGCAATGTTTGTGAACCAAGGTACCTCAGAGTTAGATATAACAAACAGTTGTTCTTCAGGAAACGATTCATTTATCTCATTCTCATCTAGTTTTTCAATATATGGACTTTCAAGCCTAGAAAGATGATCTGCTGCAAGATTTTCATCTCCTTTCTTATCCTAAATTTCTAAGCCAAATTTCTGTAAAAGTAAAATCCATCTTATGAGTCGAGGTTTTGCATCGGATTTAGTTAAAAGATAACGAAGAGCTGAATGGTCAATGTAAACGACAACTTTAGATAATTTCAAATGCTGTCTAAGTTTATCAAATGCAAAAACTACAGGTAGCAATTCTTTTTCTGTGGTGGTGTAATTTTCTTGCGCAGCCGTTAATGTCTTGCTAGCGTAATAGATCGTTTGAAAGTGCTTGTCTCTTCGCTGTCCCAAAACTGCACCTACTGCAAAATCACTCACATCACACATTAGTTCAAAAGGTAAATTCCAATCAGGTGCAATTATAATTGGAGCATTTATTAATTTATCTTTGAGGATATTAAATGCATCTAAACATTCCTGATCAAAATTGAAAGGCACATCTTTTTCTAGTAATTTTGTCAAAGGCTTAACTATTTTAGAAAAATCCTTAATAAATCTTCTATAAAATCCAGCATGTCCTAAAAAGCTTCTAATAGCCTTAACTGAACTAGGAGGAGCTAATTTTTCTATGGTTTCGACATTTGCTTTGTCTACCTCAATCCCTTTACTAGAAATTTTATGTCCTAACACAATCCCCTCTTGAACCATAAAGTGACACTTTTCCCAATTTAAAACAAGGTTCGTTTCCTCACATCTCACTAGAACTCGTTTTAGATTTTTAAGGCAAAGATGAAAAGAATTACGAAATACTGAAAATTCATCCATAAATACCTCCATAATGTCTTCCACAAGTTCATCACAGATAGCCAGCATGCAGCACTGAAAAGTAGCAGGAGCATTACATAATCCAAAAGGCATTCTACGATAAGTAAACGTACCATATGGACATGTGAATGTTTTCTTTTCTTGATCCTTAGGGGCTATTGGGATTTGGAAGTAGCTGGAGAGTCTGTCCAAGAAGCAGTAGTACATATGCCCAGATAATCTTTCCAACATCTAATCGATAAAGGGCAAAGGAAAGTGATTCTGGTGGTGTCGTTCATCTTTCTTAGTCAATACATACTCTCCAACCTGTGACTGTTATTGTAGGAATTAATTCATTCTTTTCGTTGGCTACAACAGTCATGCCTCCTTTCTTTGGAACGACCTGCACAGGACTTACCCAATGATCGCTGAAATCAGAGCTTTAAAATTTATAAAAGAATGATCGAACCTGGAGACTAACTCTGACAACGATTAAAGGCAAGCATACCTATCGAACAGTAGTATAGCTTAGGCAAGACCGGATTATCGAACCCACAGGAACTAAAAGTATTAATACTAACTTTCTTTTTACTATTTAGCCTTAAAAATAGAGTGAAGTTGCTAAATTAACGACTTACTAAGCTAAAGACACAAGACAAAAAGAACCATTTGGAAAATAACTTGAAGAAAAACTCAGTTGATTGTGACGATACCCTCAGGAAGAATCCACCTAGACTTCACTTGTTATCTAACCCTGAACCATATGATTTCTTTACTTAGCTTAATCTGTGAGACTCCCTAACCTATATTAAACCTCTCTCGAGGCGAATAACGTCTAACCCTAGGTTAATTAGTGGAACTCTCGTTCGCTTATAATAACCTCCTAGAATAGCAGTAAATCAATCAATGGACTCCCATATTAGGTTTCACCCTAATCAGGCAAAATCTCGTAACCCTATCTCTAGGCATTCGATCAACTCCGCTTAATTATGCTAGATCTACTCTTAGGCAGGGACTATTCCTCCTCCACCTAAGCACATCAGATTTGAATTAAGCAACATAATTAAGAACAAACTAAGTATTTATCATATAATTCAGAAATCAAATAACAAGATTCATCCAGGTTTCATCCCCTTTAGGTATCTGAGGGGTTTAGTTCATAACGAATAAAGAAAACATCATAAGAGAAAAGATAAAACAAAACATAAGAAATCCCTAAAACCCCCTGAAGGAATTGAAGGAGAATTCGCCGTCTTGAGTATAACTCTGGCTTCTTGGGATGGATCAACTGGCTATCCTCGCGTCATTCCCTAATTCTTACCATCTCGGCTTGGCTCCTTGGCCTAGCTTTGACGCCTTTTCAAAGGTGGCACTTACGGGATATATATAGGCTCTTAGAATGCAATTCGTACTCCCTAAGTATCCTTGTCCGACTAAAATTGCTCTTTCCAACGACAGAGGCACGACCATGTCACACGCCCGTGTGGGTCGACTTTAGACCGTGTTCGAATTTCTAACTTCAGGCACGGCCGTGTGAGGCGGGATTGAGGTCGTGCTCTAGGTGATCGGTGAGGCACGGCCGTGTGTGATTTGCGCCAGGCCGTGTCAATTTCGTGGTAAGGCCCATTTGCTCTGTTTTGGGCCTGTTTTGTGTTCTTTTCATCCTCAGGTGCTTTCCTGGGTATAAAACATGAAAAGGAAGGATTACAAGCACCTTTTTATATAAATCGAAGGATAAATCATCCAAAAGTAAGCCAAATGTCGGATTAAAATATGTTATTTTTACAGTTTATCACCCAAGTAATGTCAGAAATAGGATAATTTATTCCAGCATCTAGGAGTTTAATTACCTCAGTTTTAACAACTTTTTTCACGTTGGGATTCAATCATATTTGAGGTTGCACACATGGTTTATACTCATCTTCCATTAAAATTTTGTGGGTGCAAAACATGGGCTTAATCCTTTAATGTCAGAAATTTTCCAAGCTATGGCTCTTTTATGTTCCCTCAGTACTTTTAGCAACTCGTCTTTCCCTTCAGGTTCCAGTTCTGAAGATATAATTACTGGTAGCATAAAATTATCCCCGAGGAATGCATACTCTAAGTGTTTTGGCAACTGTTTTTATTCCAATTTCGGTGGCTCATCAATAGAAGGATTTTGTTTAAATTCGTCATTGATTTCAATGTCCTCCTCTTTCTTTTGTCTAGAGGTAGATGTATTAGAATTCAACTTATCGGAATCATCATCTTCCCCCTCACCTTGGGCAAGACACAGTTCCATCGTGTCGTCATGTATGATTTCCTGCAAAGACTCTTGAATAAAATTATCAATGGCATCAATAAAATAACAGGAATCATCTTGTTCTCTAGAATACCGCATAGCATCGTAAATTTGGAAAATAATTTCCTTCTCGCCTACCCTTAATGCGAGTTTACCATCACCTACATTAATAACAGCTCTAGCAGTAGCTAAAAAAGGGCGCCCCAAAATTAAAGGTACCTCAATGTCTTCATCTATGTCAAGCACAACAAAATCAACAGGGAATATAAATTTATCAACTTTTATCAGAATATCTTCAATAACTCCTCTAGGATATTTAATAGATCTGTCAGCTAATTGAATGCTCATCCTAGTGGGTTTTGGTTCCCCAAGACCAAGTTGCTTAAACATTTTATAAGGCATTAAATTAATACTGGCGCCTAGATCAGCTAGTGCTTTCTTAATATTTAAACTACCAATTAAACAGGGAATAGTGAAACTTCTTGGATCTTTTAATTAGGTTGGTAGCTTGTTTTGGAGGATGGCTGAACAATCTTTATTAAGTTCCACCGTTGATATCTCTTCAAACTTTCTTTTATTCGTTAGAAGCTCTTTTAGAAATTTTGCGTATGTCGGCATCTGTGAAATAGCTTCAACAAAAGGTAAGTTAATATGTAATAGTTTAAAAAGTTCAAGAAATTTACTGTATTGTGCATCTAATCGGTCTTTCTTCAACTTTTCTGGATACGAGATTGGTGGTTTACATTCTTCATGTACCGATGTTACCTTCTCAACTCCTTCATCTTTTGCCTTATCTATTTCATGTGGTATCTTCTTCGTTGTTTCAATCAATTCCTTTCCACTTCTTAGTGTAACTGCTTTCACTTGCTCTTTTTCCCTAGGTAACCTTTCTAGTTGTCCTTCAGAAACTAACTCAGTTAGTTGTCCAATTTGATCCCTAAGCCCTTGAATTAATGCTTGCTGATTGTTTAATATTGTTTTGATATTTTGGAAACGGGTTTCTGACACCTATATAAATTTTGTCACCATTTCTTCAAGGTTTGGCTTCTTTTCTTGTGGTAGGATTATTGTCTTTGGTTTCTTTGACTACCCTACGAGAAATTTGACTGGTTGTAAGTGTTACTATAAAGGTTATTTTGAGGTATAAAATTGTTACCCATATAGGGGACTTGTTCCTTTTCATCGCTCGGGTTGTATGGTGGATAATCTGTGTTGTTCCTCCAACCTCAACTCGTCTTGCACTGCATAACCGGATGTACCTGCAAAGAATCACATAAACCATCAATTTTTTTGTTTATCAGTTCTACCTAATTTGATAGCATGGTTACTGCGTCGAGGTTGAAAACACTGGCTGCTTTTGTTGGCTTGGTCCTTGTGACTTGCCACTGATAGTTGTTCAGTGGCATCTCTTCAATGAATTTGTAGGCAGCCTCAGGTGTTTTGTTATTCAAGGTTCCGCCGGCAGCTGAATCGATTAATTGCCTAGTTGAGGGGTTCACATCGTTGTAAAAAGTTTGGACCTGTAGCCACAAGGGTAATCCATGGTGTCGGCACTTTCTCAATAGATCCTTGTATCTCTTCCATGCATCGTAGAGTGTCTCTAAATCCATCTGCACAAAAGAAGAGATATCATTCCTCAACTTGGCCATTTTAACTGGCAGAAAATATTTTAATAAAAAATTTTCGGTCATTTGTTCCCATCTGAATTGTGTTAGGTTTCAGTTCAAAATTATTTGCAACAACAGCATGTCTAACAATACTTGACTCAGTTCCTGTTAAATAAGGTTTAGCATAATCATACATAGTTCGAGGAGCATGATTTTCGGCCACCACAGGAGGTATCAGATTATTCTCAGCCATCCCTTCGGTGGTATTAATTTCGACTTCTTGATCTTCTTCTATGTAATTTAAGCTTTCCCTTATCTCTCTACGATTTCTGCGAACAGTACCTTCAATATCACTGTCGTAAATCAGGGGTCCTATGGGGTTCCTTCTAGTCATAAACTAGAGGTACCTGCTAAGAACAAATGAAAGAAGGAAGATTAGTAAAAAAAATAAAAATAAAAGTAATTTGCAAAAAATAAAAATGGATAAACTAATAAAAATTAAGCGTTCTTAATCTCTTAGTTCCCCGGAAACGGCGCCAAAAACTTGATCGCTATGTTAGAGTCTTAAAAATTTATAAAAAGAATGATCAAGCCTAGAAACTAACTATGACAACGATTGAGGCAAGCGCACCTATCGAATAGTAGTATAGTTTAGTGGCAAGACCAGATTGTCGAACCCAAAGGAACTAAAAGTACTAATACTAACTTTCTTTTTATTATTTAGCCTAAGAATAAAAGTGAATTATTAATTAACTAACAACTAAACTAAAGATGCAAAGACAAAGAGGAGGAATTTGGGAAAATACTTGTGGGAAAAACCAATTGATTAAAACAATACCCGAGGAAGAATCCACCTACACTTCACTTGTTATTTAACGCTTAACCAAACGATTTATTCACTTGACTTGATCCGTAGGATTCCGTAATTTATATTAATACCTCTTTCGAGGCTACTAACGTCTAACCCTAGGTTGATTAATTGAAATCTTTTTCTGATTAAAACCCCTCGAATTGCATTAACTCGATCTATGGACTCCTATATTAGGTTTGACCCTAATCCGACAGATTTTTGTCATCCTATTTCTGGGGTTGCGATCAACTCCGCTTAATTATGTTAGATCTACTCTTAAACAGGGACTTTTGCTCCACTGCCTAAGAACATCAATACTTGAATCAATATCCTGGAATATCAAATCAAGAATTAAGAACACATAATTAAGAACAAATCATGTATTTATCATATAGTTCAAAAAACAATAACAAGATCCGTCTTAGGTTTCATCCCCTTCAGGTATTTAAGGGGTTTAGTTCATATTAATAAAAGAATACATCTCAAAAGAAAATATAAAACAAAACATAAGAAAAACCTAAAACCCCCTGAAGGAATTAAAGAGAAGATCCTCCGTCTTGAGTATAATTTCGACTTCTTGAGATGAATCAACTGGCTTTCTTCGAGTAAATTCCAAAATTCTGGCCTCTCTGGCTTGGCTCTTCGGCCTTACTGGACACATAACTGGACCCCCTTGAAGGGTGTTTATATAGGGTTTTGGAATGGCTTTCTTTGCCTCTAAGTACCCAAATCCAAATGACACTCTTCTTTATCACGACAGGGACACGCCCATGGCACACGCCCGTGTGAATCGTGGCCAGGCCGTGTTCGGGTCTATTAAGGTGGCACGGCCGTGTTGATTTTGTGATATGGCCCATTTACTCCGTTTTAGGCCCGTTTCTTGTTCTTTTCATCCTTCGGTGCTTTCCTAAGTATAAAACATGAAAACAAAGGATTAAGAGCACCAAATTCCATAATTCAAGGCTTAAATCATCCAAAATATGCTAAATGTGGGATTAAAATATGTTTATATTACGGTTTATCAGTAACCCTATTCAAGAGTTGAATACCGGTGAGGGGTGTTACATTATTGGTATCAGACCTACGGTTTAGTCGATTCTAGGACTAACGTAGCTTCTGTGAGAGTCTAGCTATACATGCCATATATAAACTGTGATAGTGTGATGACTCTTGACATTTTAAAATATGTTATCATGTAGCAAATGGATCCCAATCTAGCTATAGCTGATGAGGTTGAAAGTAATACGCCTCCTCCCGCACAAGGGACAGCGCCATCTGATTCTAGACCCGTAACGGGCAGTCAGGGATTAGAGGCTAAAAAAGCCTTTTTTCCAAATGATGAGTCAATGGTTTCACTAAGTACGTCCGAGCTAATTCGACTACGCAACAACCTCCACCCCCACCTATTCCCCAATCGATCCCTATAGTTCCTTAAGGTATGTATCCTTTGCAATTGAATAAACCACCTGTTGATAAGCTACAGAAATAAGGGGTGATGAATTTAGAGCCACTGTTAGGGATGACCCTGAGAGAGCCGAGTTTTGGCTTGAGAACACGATTCGGGTATTTGATGAACTTTCTTGCACACTTGAAGAATGTTTAAAATGTGTTGTATCACTGTTGAGAGACACTGCGTATCAGTGGTGGAATACCTTGATATCCGTAGTTTTGCGAGAAAGAGTTACTTGGGAATTCTTTCAAGTTGAATTCGAAGGAAATACATCAACCAATAGTTCATTGATCAGAAACAAAATGATTTTCTTGAACTGAAACAGGGTCGTATGTCGGTAATAGAATATGAAAGAGAGTTTGTACGACTCAGCAAATATGCTCGTGAATGTGTTTCTTCTGGGGCTATAATGTGTAAAAGGTTTGAAGATGGATTAAATGAAGAAATGAGACTGTTAGTTGGGATTCTTGAGCTAAAAGAGTTTTTCATTCTAGTTGACAGAGCTTGCAATGCCGAAGAGCTTGGCAAAGACAAAAGAAAAGTTGATTCTGAGGCTAGAGACTTTAGAAAGAGATTTGTGAGCAAATCACATAAGTTAGTATCAAAGAAATCTAGAGAATATCATCCTCGTTCTACTACTTCTGCGGGGATTTCAATCAAAGATAGAAATGCGAGACATTTCAGCTCTAAACCTCAAACGACATCTGTTACCAGTGTGGGTAGTGTTAGAAATGTTAGACCTAAATGTAAGCACTACAATACGCGACATTATGGTGAATGTAGAATAATGAGTGGAGCTTGTTTTAGATGTTGATCTCTTGATCATTATCTTCGGCACTGTCCAGAAAAGTCTATAGATGAAAGAGATCAACCAGCGAAAGTAAGTAATACAACTATTAGAGGGAGACCACCCCGAAAAACTGGAAATACGAGTGGTAACCGAGGTGCTACGAGAGATTCTGCTGTGAGATCTGAGGCACAAGCACCTGCCCGAGTTATACTATTCGTGCACGAGAGGAGGCATCATCGCCAGACATTATTACTGGTACTTTTTCTGTTTTCAATACTGATATAATTGCGTTGATAAATCCTAGATCAACCCATTCATATATTTGTATGAGTTTAGTGTTTAAAAAGTGTTTACATGTCGAGTTTACAGAGTTTGTAATTAAAGTATCGAACCCCTCATGCAAGTTTGTTGTAGTTGATAAAATTTGTAAGAATTGTCCTTTTATGACTCGGGGTTACTATTTTTCGGCTGACTTGATGCTTCTACCATTCGATGAGTTTGATGTGACTGGGTATGGATTGGCTGACTATGCATGATGTAGTTGTGAATTGTAGATGAAAGGTTATCTAATTGAAATGTCAGAATGGTGAAATTCTTAGGATTGAGTCTAATGATTCGAATGAATTACCTACTCTGATATCGTCTATGTTAGCTCAAAAATGTATGAAAAAGGGCTATGATGCATATCTTGCATACGTATTGGATACAAAGGTGTCAGAATCAAAAATTGAATCTGTACCTATTTTTTGTGAGGTTTCAGATGTATTTTTAGAAGAATTATCGAGTTTGCCACCGATCAGATAGGTTGAATTTGGTATTGAATTAGTACTGGGAACAACACCAATATCGATAGCTCTGTACAAAATGGATCCAATAGAATTAAAAGAGTTGAAAGCTCAGTTGCAAGAATTGATAGACAGAGGTTTTGTACGACCGAGTTATTTGCCCTGGGGTGCACCGGTATTGTTTGTAAAGAAGAAAGACGGCATGATAAGAATGTGTATCGATTACAGACAATTGAATAAAGTGGCTATAAAGAACAAATACCCTCTACCTCAGACTGATGATTTATTTGATCAGTTGAAAGGGGCTACGATATTTTCAAAGATTGATTTGAAATCGGGTTATTATCAGTTGTGAGTTAAAGAGTCAAATGTGCCGAAAACCATGTGTAGAACGAGGTATGGACATTATGAATTCCTTGTTATGCCTTTCAAATTAATTAATTCTCTTACAGTTTCTATGGACTTGATGAACTGGATATTAGACCATATTTAGACAGATTCGTTGTTTTATTCATTGACGACATTCTGATCTATTCACGAGATGAACCTGAACATGCCGAGCAATTGAGAATTGTGTTACAAACTCTACGTGATAATAAATTATTTGCAAAGTTCAGCAAATGAGAGTTTTGGCTCCGAGAGGTTGGATTTCTGAGGCATATTGTTTCAGGTGAAAGTATTAGAGTTGACCTGAGTAAGATTTCAGCTATTATTGACTAGAATCCTCTGAGAAATGTGTTTGAAGTTCGTAGTTTTCTGGGCTTAGCGGGTTATTACCAAAGATTTGTGAAAATATTTTCGATGATTGTGACACCGATGGCACGACTACTTTAGAAAGATGTGAAATTCGAATGGTTAGAAAAATGTCAGCAGAGTTTTGAACAGTTGAAAATACTGTTAACTGAAGCACCATTTCTGGTTCAACTTGAATTAGGGGAAAAGTTTGTGATTTATAATGATGCGTCATTAAACGGTCTGGGATGTGTTTTGATGCAAGAAGGTAAAGTTATAGCTTATGCTTCCTAACAATTGAAACCGCATGAAAAGAACTATCCGACACACGACTTAGAGTTGGCTGTAATTGTGTTCGTATTGAAAATATTTAATGTCACAAAATGCCACATTTATACGGATCACAAAAGCTTAAAACATTTGATGTCACAAAAAGATTTGAATCTGCGACAACGAAGATGGCTCGAGTTATTGATTACGAATTTGTGATTGATTATCACTTGGGAAAAGCGAATGTTGTTGCTGATGCCCTGAGCCGAAAATCTTTGTTTACATTACGAGCAATGAATACCCAGTTAATGATTTGTGATGATGGGTCTATTTTATCTGAATTAAAAGCTAAATCGGTATTTCTTCAACAAATTTGTGAAGCTTAGAAAGATGACCGTGAATTGCAAGTTGAATGAATTCAATGTGAGACTATCCCTAATTCAGAGTTTCAGATTGGAGCCGATGATTGTTTAAGGTTCCGGAATTAAATTTGCATACTGAGAAATTCAGAACTTATTCAGATGATTTGCACAAAGTGCACAATAGCTGCTTATCTGCTCATCCGGGGAGTACGAAAATGTACAACGATTTGAAACAGTTTTATTGGTGGCAAGGTGATAAACCGTAAAAGTAACATATTTTAATGCCACATTTAGCATATTTTTGGATGATTTATTCCTTGATTCATGTAAAAAGGTGCTTTTAATCCTTTCTTTTCATGACTTATACTCAGGAAAGCACCCAAGGATGGAAAGAACAAGAAACGAGCCTAAAACAAACCAAATTAGGCCAAAGAGGAAATCGACACGGCCTGGACTTAAGCCCACACGGTCGTGCGTCATTGAGCAACTAGAACACGGCCTGATCCCGATTCACATAGCCGTGCCCCATTAAAGGAATCCGAACACGGCTTAAAGACCATTCACACGGGCGTGTGACATGGCCGTGTCCCTGTCGTGGCAAAGAGCGATTTTAATCAGAAAAGCATACTTAGGGCCAAAGAAACACATTCCAAGAGCCTATATAAACCCCCTAAAGTGCACCTGAAAGGGGACGGTGAGCTAGGCCAAGGAGCCAAACCGAAAAGGTCAGATTTGTGGGAATCACTCGAAGAGAGCCAGTTGATCCATCTCAAGAAGACGGAATTCTACTCAAGACGACAGATCTCTCCTTCAATTCCTTTAGGGAGTTTTAGGGATTTCTTATGTTTTGTTTTATCTTTTCTTCTAAGATGTTTTCTTTTATTATGAACTAAACCCTTCAGATACCTGAAGGGGATGAAACTTAAGACGGATCTTGTTATTATTTTCTGAACTATATGATAAATATTTGATTTGTTCTTAATTACGTGTGCTTAATTCTTGTGTTAATATTTCCGGGATATTGATTCAAGTTGGATGTGCTTAGGTGGAGGAGCAAAAGACCCTGCTTAAGAGTAGATCTAGCATAATTAAGCAGAGTTGATCGTGCGCCTAGAGATAGGGTGACGAGATTTTGCCGGATTAGGTTGAAACCTAATATAACTTAGGGGTTTTAATTAGAAAGAGATTTCAATTAATCAACCTAGGGTTAGACGTTATTCGCCTCAAGAGAGGGTTTAATATAATTTAGGGAGTCTTACGGATCAAGTCAAGTGAATAAATCATCTGGTTCAGTGTTAGATAACAAGTGAAGTCTAGGTGGATTCTTCCTAGGGTATCATCGTAATCAACTGAGTTTTCCCAATAGTATTTCCCCAATTCGTTCTTTTTTTCTTGAGTCTTTAGCTTAGTAGTTAGTTAAATTTAGATTAGATAACAACTTCACTTATTTTAAGCTAGATAAGAAAAAGAAAGTTAGTATTAGTACTTTTAGTTCCTTTTGGTTCGACAATCCAATCTTGCCTAAGCTATACTACTGTTCGATAGGCGGACTTGCCTCAATCGTTGTTAGAGTTAGTTTCCAGGTTTGATCTTTCTTACTCATATAAATTTAAAACTCTGAAATCTAACGATCAAGTTTTTGGCGTCGTTGCCGGGGAACTAAAATATTAAGAAAGCTCTATTTTTATTACTTTAGCCATTATTTTTTATTTTCCGCAATTTATTTTTTATTTTTTTAGGTTAAATTTTGATTTTGCTAAATTTTCTTTCTTTCTTTTCTCAGCAGGTACCTCTAGTTTATGACTAGAAGGAACCCGAAAGGACCACTAGTATACAATAGTGATATTGAAGCTACTGCTCGCAGGAATTGCAGAGAAATTAGGCGAGCCCTAAATTACACAGAAGAAGAGCGCGAAAACAGATCCAATCCTACTGAAGGGATGGACGAGAATAATCCACCACCACAAGATGTGGCAGAATACAATGCTCCGCGTACTATGTATGATTATGCTAAACCTCATTTAACAGGAGTAGAATCAAGTATTGTTAGACCTGGTGTAGCTGCTAATAATTTTGAATTAAAGCCTAACACTATACAAATGGTTCAATAATTTGTTCAATTTGATGGTTTGCAGGACGAAGACCCAAACACTCATATAGCTAATTTTTTAGAGTTTTGTGATACCTTCAAAATAAATGGCATTTTTTATGATGCCATACATCTTCGGTTATTTCCTTTTTCATTAAGGAATAAAGCCAAACAGTGGTTAAACTCGTTACCACGAGGGTCAATCACTACGTGGGATCAAATGACCGAAAAAATTTTATTAAAATATTTCCCACGGGCCAAAATAGCTAAATTACGGAATGATATCTCTTCGTTTGTGCAGATGGATTTTGAGACATTATACGATGCATGGGAGAGATACAAGGATCTCTTGAGAAGGTGTCCGCACCATGGTTTACCCTTATGGCTTCAAGTCCAAACTTTCTATAACGGTGTGAACCCTTCAACAAGGCAACTAATTGATTCAGCACCGGTGGAACCTTGAACAGCAGAACTCCTGAAGCAGCCTACAAGTTTATTGAAGATATGTCACTGAATAACTATCAGTGGCAGGTCACCAGGACAAAACCAACAAAATCAGCCGGAGTTTTCAACCTAGACGCAGTAACCGTGCTATCAACGCAGGTAGAGATGATGAATAAAAAGCTTGATAGTTTGTGTTTTTTGCAGGCACATCCAGTAATGCAGTGCGACGCAAGTGGAATTGTGGCGAATCATGAGTACCCACCCTACCAACCGGGCACAGAAAGGGAATAGATGAACTATATAGGTAACAATTTCAGATCTAATAATAACCCTTATAGTAATAATTATAATCCAGGTTGGAAGAACCACCCAAATTTTTCATGGGGAAGTCAAGGAAATCAAGGAAATCAAAGACAACAACCTGCTCAAAATTTCCAAAATTAGTCCTATCCATAGGAAAAGAAGTCAAACCTTGAAGAGATGCTGACAAAATTCATGGCAGCCACAGAAAACCGTTTCCAAAACACTGAAACAAACCAACGAACATCGATTGAAGAGATCAAGAGCCAAGTTGGAGAACTTACTAAGTCAGTTAGACAACTTGCAAAGTTAATGTCCAAACGATCGCAAGGGCGTCTACCAAGCAACACTGAGATTAACCCAAAGGAGCAAATCCAAGCCATCATAGCTCATGATAGTATAGGGTTAAATGAACCCAATTCAATACAAGGAAACGAGGTTAAAGAAGGTAAAGTAGAGGTAACACAGGAAAAGCCAAAACCGGTAATCAAGGAGTACCAGCCTTGCATACCTTATCCCAAAAAATGAAGAGAGATGATACAGAGAAATAGTTCGGTAAGTTTCTTAAACTTTTAAAAAAATTACATATCAACTTACCTCTTCTTGAAGCTTTTTTTCAGATGCCAGATTCGAGGAAATTTTTAAAACCACTCTTGACGAACAAGCGCAAATTAGACGAAGAGCCACACGTAGAATTAAACGTAGTATGCTCAGCAATGTTACTGAATAGACTACCACGGAAGCAAAAAGATCCAAGGAGCTTTACAACTCCATGTTTAATTGGTTGACTAACTGTTGATAATGCATTAGTTGATTTAGGGGCAAGTATAAATGCCATGCCTTATAAAATTTTTAAACAACTAGGTCTAGGGAAACCCAAATAAACTAGGATGAGCATTCAATTAGCTAATAAAATTGTTAGAATTCCTAGGGGTATTATCGAAGATATTCTTGTAAAAATTGATAAATTTGTTTTCCCAGTAGATTTTGTTGTCTTAGACATGGATGAGGATAATTCAATTCCCTTAATTTTAGGAAGACCATTTTTAGCAACTGCTCGAACTAAAATTGATATTAGCACAGGAGAACTCGTACTTCAGGTAGGTGATGAATCGATCAGTTTACAAGCTCTTGACTCGGCCAGGACAACAATTGATGAAGGTGAAAAAGCAAATTCAGTTGATAACCAGGTTGTTCAACTTTCACCACAAGAAACACCACAAGGATACAAACCTGAGCCGAATCATGGACCTCTTACCAACACAGAAGAATTACACAAGGAGCGAAGCCTTAAGGGCAATAGATTAGAAGAGTGGAAGACACTTTAAAGAGGAACCAGAAACGCACAAAGAAAAACTGAAGGAACCCCCAGAAAAGCTAATAGGAACATCAAACCACTTCAAAATAGGAGACCAGGTACTGTTAGATAAATCAGATCCTCGAATCACCATGTTAGACCTGAAAGCAAAAGAAGAAATCCACCTTGAGGTACACAATATCTTCCCATACGGAACAGTTGAGGTAAGCAACCCCATATTCAGCACTTTTAAGGTACACGTTTCTCGACTCAAACTTTATCAAGAAAATAGAACCGTACGCATGAGGGAAGATATTCAAACCTTTAAACCTCTCTGATTTTTCAAATACGAGGAAAGTCTAGCTTAAGACTATACACGAGCGCTTCTCGGGAGGCAACCTGAGCACTAACACAATTTATTTTCACATTTTGCTTTCAATTTTTTTTCTTTTCTTCTTTTCTTTCTGAATACCTAGTTGTAAACTAACCAAAAGTGCAGATTTCTAGACCATACGGTCTTGCACATGGCTGTGGTCGTGACCGTATGGAAGTACAGAATCTCCGTACTGACATAGCAGAGGCGGTACGAATCAAATCCCAGCTAATTTTTGAAATCACGAACCCAACCACCCCACCATGGGCACCGATAAAGCGCCACGGCCGTGCGAGGCGGCCGTGTGAAACGACGCGCCCTCGGTCCATGGGTGTGGGGAAGTACCAGAATTGAGCCACTATTTAAACACCAACCTCCCCCTCCCCATTCTTCTCATTTACTTTCCCCTTCTTTTCTTATTCCCTTTTCTCAGATTCTCCTCTCCATACTCAGAAAAGCATCCAAGGATGGAAAGAACGAGAAACGGGCCTAAAACGAACCAAATTAGGCCAAAGAGGAAATTGACAGGGCTTGTACTTAAGCCAACATGGCCGTGCCTCATTGAGCAACTAGAACACGGCCTGATCTTGATTCACACGGTCGTGCCCCATTAAAGAAATCCGAACACGGTTTAAAGACCATTCACACGGGCGTGTGACATGGTCGTGTCCGTGTCATGGCAAAGAGCAATTTTAATTGAAAAAGGATACTTAGGGCCAAAGAAACGTATTCCAAGAGCGTAAATAAACCCCCTAAAGTGCAACATGAAAGGGGTCGGTGAGCTAGGCCAAGGAGCCAAGCCGAAAAGGTCAAATTTGTGGGAATCACTCAAAGAAAGGCAGTTGATCCATCTCAAGAAGCCAAAATTCTACTCAAGACGGTGGATCACTCCTTCAATTCCTTCAGGGAGTTTTAGGGATTTCTTATGTTTTGTTTTATCTTTTCTTCTGATATCTTTTCTTTCACTATTATGAACTAAACCCTTCAGATACCTGAAGGGGACGAAAACTAAGACGGATATTGTTATTGTTTTCTGAACTACATGATAAATATTTGATTTGTTCTTAATTATGTGTGCTTAATTCTTGTGTTAATATTTCTGGGATATTGATTCAAGTTGGATGTGCTTAGGTGGAGTTGCAAAAGTCCCTGCTTAATAGTAGCTCTAGCATAATTAAGCGGAGTTGATCGCGCGCCTAGAGATAGGGTGACGAGATTTTGTCGGATTAGGGTGAAACCTAATATGGGAGTCCATAGATCGAGTTAATGTGATTCTAGGGGTTTTAATTAGAAAGAGATTTCAATTAATCAACCTAGGGTTAGACGTTATTCGCCTCGAAAGAGGGTTTAATATAACTTAGGGAGTCTTACGGATCAAGTCAGGTGAATAAATCGTCTGGTTCAGTGTTAGATAACAAGTGAAGTCTAGGTGGATTCTTCCTAGGGTATCGTCATAATCAACTGAGTTTTCCCAATAGTATTTCCCCAATTCGTTCTTTTTGTCTTTAGTCTTTAGCTTAGGAGTTAGTTAAATTTAGATTAGATAACAACTTCACTTATTTTAAGCTAGATAATAAAAAGAAAGTTAGTATTAGTACTTTTAGATCCATTGGGTTCGAAAATCCGGTCTTCCCTAAGCTATACTACTGTTCGATAGGTGCACTTGCCTCAATCGTTGTCAGAGTTAGTTTCCAGGTTCGATCATTCTCATTCATATAAATTTAAAACTCTGAAATCTAACGATCACAAGGCATGAAACGAGCTACCTCAGAGTTTGTTTCTAAATGTTTGATTTGTCAGCAAGTCAAAGCTGAACATCAAGTACCATCGGGTTTACTACAGCCTGTGATGATTCCCGAGTTGAAATGGGATATAGTTACAATGGATTTTATGTCAGGATTGCCCCTAACTCTGAAAAAGAAATATGCTATATGGGTTGTCATTGATCAACTAACGAAATCTGCTCATTTCATACCTGTACATAGAGATTACTCACTTGATAGACTAGCTGAATTGTACATTTGTGAGATTGTTCGATTGCACGGGGTGCCACTGTCTATTATTTCTGATATAGATCCGAGATTTATGTCGCGATTCTGGAAGAAACTGCAAGAAGCTCTGGGAACATAGTTGAATTTTAGTACTACTTTTCATCCTCAGACTAACGATCAGACTGAAAGAGTTATTCAGATCATCAAACTAACGGGCAGTTGGGAAAAATACTTAACGTTGATTGAGTTTGCGTATAACAACAATTTTTAGACGAGTATAAAGATGGCATTGTACGAAGCTTTATATGGTAGAAAATGTCGAAATCCGCTAATCTAGACAAAACTAAGTGAGAAAAAGATTCACAGGGTTGAATTGATCAGAGAAACTGAAGAAAAAGTGAAAACGATCGCGACAATTTAAAAGTAGCTTCAGATCGGCAGAAATCATACGCAGATTTGAAACGTAAAGAAATTGAGTTTCAAGTCAGGGACCGAGTGTTTCTAAATGTGTCTCCGTGGAAAAAGGTTCTTTTATTCGGCCGTAAAGGAAAGTTGATTCCTCAATTTATCAGACCATATGAGATCGCCAAAAGAATAGGGCCTGTAGAGTATCAACTAGCTTTACCATCAGAACTTGAAAGGATTCATAATGTCTTTCACGTTTCTATGCTACGTCGATACAGATCCAATCCATCACAAGTGATTTCTCTGGTAGATATTGAAATACAGACTGATTTGACGTATAACGAAGAACCGATCAGGATTTTAGCTTGTGAAATCAAAGAATTGAGAAATAAACGCATAACCCTAGAGATGGTTCTTTGGCATAAACAAGTGATCAAGGAAGCTATGTGGGAACCCGAGGAAGCTATACGAAAATAGTACCCTAACCTATTTACCGGTAAGATTTTCGGCGACGAAAATCCCTAAGGGGGGAGAGTTATAATAGCCCTTTTTAGTCAAATCGGAACTGTGGTATCGGAACCAAAAATCCAAAGTCCAAATATTTATTTTGTTATTATTTTAATGTTTACAGCATGATAGCATGTATGTGTGAAAATTTTGTGAAGAAATTTTATCGTTTAAATGGTCAATTTGAGAAAAAAGACTAAATCGCATAAAGTGCAAAAGTAGTATTCTATTAGTTAAAGGTATTAAATAGCGATAGAACCTTAAAGTTAAGGTCCTTATGTTGTAATTAGGCCATTATATTGGTGAGTGGACATATATGGACATATTACTATGTGTTTAAATGGTTTATTATTAAGGTTAAAATGGTAAATTAGTTATTAATAAATTATTAAATAATACAAAATCAATTTAAACTTCATGATCATCTTCTTTGGCCGAATATTGAAGAAGGAGAAATCATTTTGATGTGTTTTAGGGTTCGGAACTTGCATGTTTAAATTGGTAACTCATTTTGACTTTATTTTTAATGATTTCTATGTTTTTGAGATTGTTGCTTCGTACTCTAGCTAGCTCGTACCCTAGATTTCAAAACTGTTAAAGATTTATTATGTTGCCATTGTTGAATGCTTGAGTGATTTGATGATTTATGATAGATTTGGAAGTTTTAATGTTAGATTAATAGCTTTTATAAAGTGATTTTTGACAAAAATGTCAAAAAGGGATTAAATTGAGAAAATGTGAAATGTGGTGGTTAAAAGTGTGAATAAATTGAAAATATGGGCTGCTAGTAACATGTATTAAATTCGACTAAGCATGGGTTTGTAATAAATTGCATGAATTTGCAATTTTATGTGATAAGGACTAAATAATGAAAATGTGAAACATTAGGGGCAAATGTGTAAATTTGTGAAATTGTAAATTATAGGCTAAATTGAATAGACTGAATGTTGGATGTGATAAATTTAATAAAATATAGATCAAGATAAGCCAAGACCGGGATAAGATCGAGGAAAAGGAAAAGTGAACGAATAGTTGATAATTTCCATCCAAGCAACTAAGGTAAGTTCATATAATTAGAATTGAATTTTTAAATACTTGTGAATTATTTGAAGTGAAAGTATAATTGAGTAAATGGTATTATTGAGTTTGAGTGCGTAACTAATGAGAATTATTGAATAAGGAGTTTCGTTTGAACCGTAGAAAGTCGTAGGATACGAGTGACATGTCACTAGGGTTACCGTGTTGGTTGAGATCCTGCATGTGTTGCAGACTCACCACAGCTCATATGAGCTTACCGATATATCAACTCGTAAGAGCTTACTATTTTTAGCTCGTCAGAGCTTACCGTTTCAGCTTAATAGATCATATTGTCAATCAGCTTAGGAGGAGCTTACTGATCATTGCTCGAAAGAGCGGAAATGATAATGAATTGACGAAATTACTTATTTATACACGTAATGTATATCACCCGAGTATCCCTCAATATTCTAATAGGTTCAAGGGGCCTAAATTTTGTTATTGGTTATGTGAAAAAGCTATGTGTTTATACAGAGGATTTACTGTTTATATGAATTTGATATGATACAATGTATTGAGTATTAAATTGAGATAATGGATGATTATATATGTAACAGCCCGTTTTTGAGCCAAATCAGAACAGTGATTTCGGGACCACAATTCTGAGGTTAAAATATTATCTTATTATTTTATTATTGTTTACAACATGATAGAATTATTATGTGAAAGTTTCGTAAATAAACTTTACTGTTTAAAAGCTTAATTCAGTAAAAAGGACTAAATTACGTAAAGTGCAAAACTTGTGTGCTATTAGTTTAATGTGCCTAATAGCTATAGTTTATTAAAATAGAAGTCATTATGTTGTAATTAGTCCATTTATAATGTAAGTGGACATTCTTGGACATTGTTTAAATGGTTTTTATGTTTAATTAATAAGGTTATTAAAGTAAATTAGTAATTAATGTTAAATTAAATAAAACAAAGCCATGTATCATCATTTATTTCTCCATCGTCAACCGATTCTAGGGCTTGAGAATCCATTTATATTCTTCTTCATTCGGCCATGTTAAAACAATGCAATTAGGTACGTGTTTTGTTTAGTTTTTAATGATTTTACGTTTTTGATATCGTTGCTTTGTATTCTAGCTAGCCCGTACCCTAGATTTTGTAATATTTGAAGATTTAACATGTTTCCATTATTGAATACTTGAGTTATTTGATGTTTAATGATAGATTATGGAAGCTTGATGATAGTTAAACTAGTTTTGTAAAGTGATTTTTGACAAAAATGCAAAATAGGGATTAAATTGTGAAATTGTAAAGTGTGGTGGTTAAAATTGTGAAATAATGAAAGAATATGGACTGCTAGGAGTCTCTATATTTGGATAGGCATGGGTTGGTACTAAATTGCATGAATTTGCAATTTTATGTGATAGGACTAAATTGTAAAATGTGAAAAGTATAGGGGTAAATGTGTAAATTTTCTAAAATATGAATTATAGACTAAATTGAATAGATTAAATGTTGAATGTATTGGATTTTATGATATATAGATCAAGATAAACCGAGATCGAGTTTAGATTGGGGAAAGGGAAAGATTGACGAGTAGTCGATAGTTTTTATCCGAGCGATACGAGGTAAGTTCGTATAACTAGAATCAATCTTTTAAATACTTGTAATTATTGAAATGAATGTATGTGATTGAATAATTGATATACTTGAAATATGAATGCTTTATTGATATAATCTATTGGTTACCGAGCCCCGTTTGAACTGTATGAATTCATAGGATACGAGTGACATGTCACTAGAGTTACTATTTTGGTTGAGCTCCTGCATTTGTTGCGGACTCACCATAGCTCATATGAGCTTATCGATATATCAGCTCGTAAGATCCTACTGTTCTCAACTTGTATGAGTTTATTGTTCAGCTCAATAGAGCTTACTGTTCATCAGCTCAGGAGGAGCTTACCGATCATGGCTCGAAAAAGTATAAATGATAATGAATTGACGGATTACTGATGTTTATCACCCATATCCTTTGGAGCTCTAATAGGTTCAACGGGCATAAATTATGTTTATACAGATGAGTACTGTTACTGAATGAATTATTGATTATATGATTGAGAATGAAATGTTAGATGCAATATATATGGAGTATTGAATTGTGATAATAGATGATTTCATGTATTAATATGACTAACATATGGATGAATGCTTGTGTTAGGCATTTGGAATGGAGTGTACCTTATATTATTTGTATTGAATTGGTAAGTTTAATTCTAAATTATATGGGCTTACTAAGCTATAAATCTTAATCTATTTCTTTTTCTATGTTTTATAGATGTTCGTTAGCTCGCTCGTTTCGGACAAGTCGGAGTTGCACATCACACTATCCAATTTTCGATTGGTACTTTTGAACTTGTGGATATATGTAAATATGGCATGTATAGACTAGTTTAAAAGATGTTAGTTATGTTACTTGATATCATGAATTTGGTATGTTTTTGTGTATAAGTTAAGCCATGTGATTTGGCTTATTTTGGTACTATATTTTGATTGTGTATAAGTGCGCAATTATGGTATGTTTGGGAAAGGAATTGATGGAATGAAAATGTGCAAAAGATGTCTTGTTATGCAGTTGATATATGAATCGATTGGCATGATGTTAATTAGACATTTGAGTACTAAGTTGAATTGGTATAATATGGGTATGAAATGTTATAGAATGGTTGCTTATTGGGTTATGAAATGTTACCATTTATGCTTATGTTTGCTTGTGAAAATAGGGTGGCAAAATGGCTTTGCAAATAGCCTATTTTTGTCCACATAGGCAGGGACACGGGCGTGTGTCTCAGCCGTGTGTGACACATGGTCATGTTACATGACCTTGTGTCCCCTGGTGTTGAAATGGAATTGAAGTTAGTATGCTCCTCACGGCCTCACACACGGGCGTGTGACTGGCCGTGTGGTACAAGTCAGTATACCCCCTAAATGGTACACAGCCTAGCACACGAGTGTGTGACTTGGCCATGTTGATAAGTCAATATACCCTATAGTTTTGGCACGTCTTGACACACGATCGTGTGTGGCCATTTTGAAGGGAACACGGGCTAGACACGCGGGTGTGTGGTTGGCCATGTGACTCAAGTCAGTATCCTCTCCAGTTTTCACACGGCCTAGCACACAGGTGTGTCCTCGGCTATGTGACACAAGTTAGTATGTATGCCCTGTTTTCACACGGTCTAGGACACGGGCGTGTCTATTAGCCGTGTGAGGCACACGGCCTGTTCACATGGGCGTGTGATACTTGAAATGTTGAAATTTTTCTAAGTTTCCAAAATTTTCATATGTTACAGGTTTAGTTCCAAATGCATGATTTAAGCTTTGTATGCTCGATTTAAGTACATATTGAATGTGAATGAATGATATTTATTGAAATGAGATGATATTTGATAAATGATTGTTTTGAACTGAATTATAAGTTCGGTAATGCCTCTTAACCTATTCCAGCAACGGTTACGGGTTAGGGGTGTTATAATATGCACTTATGTGAGTAACTCGTTGATGAATGCTTGTGTTTAGGCATTTGGTAATTGAATTGAGTATACCTTATTTATTGTCTTGATTATGTATAAATGGTAAGTTTAATTCTGAATTATACAGGCTTACTAAGCTTTATAGCTTACTTTGTTTATTTTCTTCTATGTTTTATAATATATTGAAGCTAGCTCAGAACCAGGGATCGTTAGAGACTCCATCGCACTATCAGACATCTATTTTGGTACTTTTGAAGTGTGTGTATATATGGTATATGGCATGTATAGGCTTGATTCATTTTGGTATGATTGATGAACATGTATTTAGGCCATTTGAGTTGGCTTGTGATGGTGAATTTGGTGTTGTTTATAAATGTGCAAATGGTATTATTTTGAGTTAGGTAATTGACCTTTATTGAGTAATTGAGGTTGAATGGATATTGCATGTTTGGAAAGGTTTAGTTAATTGAATGGTATACGCAAATTAGGTATGAAATTATATGGAAAATTGTGGTATAATTGTGATTTATATTGATGGTAAAGAATTGGTATGATTTGAACTTTGGTTGATGGTATTTGGTTACATATTTGTATCTTGAATTGGTACCATTTGAGTTTATTTAGGTATGTGCAAAATGGGTGGCAAAATGGCTTGGTAAATAGCCTATTTTTGACCACACGGGTAGAGACACGGGCTTGTGTCTCAGCCGTGTGTGACACACAGTTATGTTACACGGCCATGTGTCCTTTGGTGTTGAAATTGAAATGAAGTCAGTATGCTCCATACGGGCGTGTGATCGGCCGTGTGCCACAAGTCAGTATACCCCCTAATTGGCACACAACCTAGCACACGGTTGTGTGACTTAGCCTTGTTGCATAAGTTAGTATACCCTACAGGTTTGACACAACCTAGCACACGGCCTGGCACACAGGCGTGTGTGGCCACTTCGAAGGGCACACGGGCTAGACACACGGGCGTGTGGTTGGCCGTGTGACCCAAGTCGGTAACCTCACTTGTTTGGACACGGGGTAGGACACGGGCAGGGACAAGGCCATGTGCTTCCATTTCGAATGTTCACATAGCTTGTGACACAGGCGTGCCTGGTGGCCGTGTGAGACACACGGGCATGTGTCCCCTGTTTTGAGAAAAATATTCAAAGTTTCGTAAAAGTTACTTGAGCTTCCGATTCAGTCCTGATCCACTCCCAATGCATGTGTAAGGCCTCGTAGGCTCATATTAGGGACAAATAGATTGAGATTGTTTGATAATTGTATGTGTTGATTAAATGTACGAGAAAAGTTTGTTTAAGTATATTGTAAGTTCGGTAATGCTCCATAACCTTATTCAGGTGTTGAATACGGGTGAAGGGTGTTACACAAGGAGTTACACGGGGTCGGACACGGGCTAGGGCACGACCATGTGATCCCATTTCAAATGTCCACACGGCCTATGACATGGGCGTGTCTTTGGCCGTGTGAGACACATGGTCGGGCCACACGGGCGTATGTCCCATGTAGTTTGAAAATTTTTCTAAATTTCGTAAAATTTTCCTGAGTTACCAGTTTTGTCCCAAACCACTCCTAAAGGATGTTTTGAGCCTCGTAGGCTCGTAATAGGGATGAGGTGAATAGTGTTGAATGTTGATTATGTGTTATTGAAAATGTATATAAAACGAATGTTTAATTGTTTAATAAGTTGGATAATACACCATAACCCTATTTCAACGTTGAATACGGGTGAAGGGTGTTACATTTATTGGTATCAGAGCTATGATTTAGTCGATTCTATGACTAACGTAGCGTATGTGAGAGTCTAGTTATACATACCATATATAACCTGTGATAGTTTGATATCTCCTGACAGTTGTAAATCGTGTTTTTATATAGTGAATGGATCGCAGTCGAGCTGTAGCTGATGACGTTGAAAGTAATACGCCAGCCTCCATTCATGGAGTAGTGCAATTTGAGTCGAGACCCGTATTGGTTAGATAGGGAGGAGAGGCTAAGAAATCATTCTTCCAAATGATGAACGAGTGGTTTATAGAGTTTGTTCGAGCAAATCCAGCTGCTCAACAACCTCCACCCCCACCTACTCCCCAACCGGTTCCCGTAGCTCCTCAAGGTTTGGAACCTTTGCGATTGCATAAGCCGCCAATTGATAAAATCTAAAAATATGGAGCTGAAGAATTCAAATATGATCAAAGTATTTGATGAGCTATCGTGCACACCGGCTGAGTCTTTAAAATGTGTCGTATCACTTCTGAGGGACACAACATATTAGTGGTGGAATACTCTAGCATCAGTGGTGTAACACCTTTCACCTGTATTCAACACCGTAATAGGGTTACGAAGCATTACCGAACATATTATACAATTACACTTACATTTCACATACATTATCAAGTTCCAAATAATCATCATTCAACAACATGCATATCGTCCCTAGTATAACCCTACAAGGCCTAAAACATGTATTCGGGGTGGTTTGGGACTAAACCGATAACTTAGGAAACTTTTCGAACACTTAGAAAAATTTTGCAAAATAAAGGTAACACACGCTTGTGTTGCCTGGCTGTGTGTCTCACACGGCCAACGACACGCCCGTGTCACCGGCCGTGTGGACATTCAAAATGAGATCACATGGCCGTGTCCCAACCTGTGTCTGACCCCGTGTAACTCTCTGACTTGGGTCACACGGCCAGCACACACGCCCGTGTGCCCTAAAAATGGCCACACATGCCCGTGTGCTCAGTCATGTACTAGGTCGTGCCAAACCTGTAGGGTATACTGACTTAGGCCACACCGCCAACTGCACGCCCGTGTGTTGGGCTGTGTGGAGCATACTGGCTTGATTTTTTATTCAACACCAATGGACACACGGCCATGTGACATAACCGTGTGTCATACACGGCTAAGGCACAAGCTTATGTCTCTGCCCGTGTGGAAAAAAATAGGCTATTTACCAAGCCAATTTGCCACCCAACTTTGCACATACATAAAATAACCCTTTTGGCATCAAAATATGACATATATAGGCATTCATCTACTCTCAACCAAGCATAAATTATATCATCAATGCCAACCACTACAAGGCACACAATATCACAATATGTCATTCAATTTATACCAAATTATAATATTCTTAAATCATCAATATGGTTACATTTCAAACATGCATTATTTTACCTATAATTCAAACATACCAAATCTCATATCTCAACCATTTAGTATCTCTAATTACCATTTATCATCAAGCATCACATATCCATCAATAAACACATAACTAAAGCTATATGCACATATGAATACACAACCAAATTAAGCCAACTCTCATGGTTATATACAAAACCAAAACATTAACATTTACTAGCCATTTCAAATGACTAAATTCATTACCAAACTATATATCAAAATGACCATAATCCTATATATGCCATATATCTATAAACTTAGATTCAAAAATAGACAATTTTATATATCAATACATAGCTCATATTAGCTAACAAACCTTCCACATATTCAAGCATAAGATTAGATGTGAAATTCACTAGTTTCTTCAATTCAAAGCTTATACGGTTCATGTACATACTTGTACCAGCTCTTATTAGTCTCATACTCATCCGTGTATTTTATATACCCGTTGAACCATTCGAAATACTATCGAATACTCGGTAATCTCGCACCCTAAGTGCCACATACACAGTCAAAGCTATCTCAATCTCGTATCACATAAAATTCTCACTTTCGAGCTATCAACGGGTCTGCTCACACAAGCTGATAGTGATGACGAAGCTACATGGTGCTGCTCACACAATCTGATAAGTATTCGCAACACATGCCGAATAACTCAACCACCGGTAAGACGTACGGACTAGCACATATAGATTCATCAATGGAAAAACCCTAAACCTTTAACAGCTTTGGAAAATAGACCCTAGGCTAGCTAGACTAAGCAGCAACGATCTCAAAAACATAGAAATAATTAAAAAATGGAACAGAAATAGTACCTAATTGAAGGAAATAAAAATAGCCAAATCCCTAGCCCTATTCTCTCAAAAGAAATGGTTTTGGTTTGTATTTTTAAGAAGATGAATAGTCAAATCCCTATGTAACGCCCCAAAAATCTCGAAACTTTAATTTCTATGCATGAACGTTAGTATGGATGTGTAGCACTTAGAATAATAATATTAAGGTATTATCGGGATTATTTGAAGCCTTAGAGATAGGGGAGACCATAGGGAAAAAATTATTTTCTCTTGCTTAGTGGACCCTAGTCTCAGGCAATAGGCCTCTTAAGCAGATTGAGTGAAAACAGGACACAAGATGGGCTTGTGGTCCAGTGGCAAGTGGCGTCACTTGGGGAGGTATGAGGTGGTGTGGTTGTCAGTTAAAGAGGTCCAAGTTTTGAAGCCTAAGAAAGGAAAATTAAGGAGTTTTATTTTTTGTGCCTGGACAAAAGGAGGTGGCGTTGGAGGGGACTCTGAAGGGAAGTGTTCAGGAGAGACATTTAAGGTGAAGATAAGGGAGAAAAGATAGGGATTGATGGTGCTGAATGGGACTCTAAGCGAGGGGAGTGTTCGGTCTGTGGCTTTAAAAGGAGAAGGGACCGAATGCTTGAAGGGTTTTTTAAGCATTCTCTAGTTTTATTTCCCCCCCCAAACAATTTTTTATCTTTTTACGGAATTTTTGCTAAGCCAAACTCCCTTCATTTCCAAATTTACTCTCATCTTTCTTAGCCGAATCTCTACTCTTGCTGAACCCTTGTTGTTGTTTCTCCATCTCAATCATTTGTTATCTACTCCTAGCATATTCGAAGCTGAATCTTGTTCAGTAGATATCTAAGACGTAGAATCAAAGGAGGATTTCGGTAAGTGCTTAAGTTGAACTTTTTAGTGTGATCCGTTAAAAGTCGAAGGGCTATCTAACCCCTTGTAATATCCTGGATTATAGCTTATGCATTAACACTAAATTGTATGAGGTAGCATGCTTGTGTATATTATGAATGTGTCCTATGAATTTTATTTTTAGAACTTTAGAAGGTAGGAAAAATGCCTTAGAAATTATTTGACTTTTTAAAGTTTAAAAGAGGAAGCTAAGTCTGATAAGGCCTTAAGAAAATTAGTAGGGGAATTTGGACATGAAATTGGGCTTGTTAAAATGGCTGCAAGGCGCCACTTAAGGCCTAGTAAGTGACGCCACAAGCATGTGTGAAGGGCTTGGGTTCGAGCTGCATGGGAAGCAAAAAGGGAGTGTTTATTTTTGTAGCAAGGAGTGATAGAGGTGGACGGCATAGGGACTTTGTTAGATGAGGATTAGACTTGGTTAAGTCCTTTTAAAATTTCGGCTAATCTAAGGATAATTATTGTTTAATTAAATTATTTTGTATGGGTGGATAAGAGATAAAGTAGGAGAAAAAAAATGAGGGATATGATAAGAGAAGATATAGTGGCCGGCCAAGGGACTCTCTTAAGGTAATTTTTGGCCAAGTTTAGTAAGGGGATAGCCGAATTTCATAAAGCACTTTTGGCCTCTTTTTCGTTTGTTTTTTTTTTCTCTCCAAACCATCACCTTTCTCTTCTTTTTCTTTTATTCTAGCTGAAATATTCTTCTCCCTAATTCACCATTGCCGATTTTCTCTAAGTCTCATACACTCTCTTCTTTTCTCCTTTTTGATTCTCCAAAAGCCGAATCTCAAGGTACCCTAGCCGATTTCTTCATAGCTTCAAAAGCCGAAATCTGTCGATTAACATCTAGCCATAGCCGAATTTCTCTGTGGATTCAAGTGAAGGTACCGTCGACTACAGTATCAAGGGTAAGATCAATTGTTATTTGATTTTCAATCTCTCTTTTAGCCGAAATCTAGGAACTAATCTCAATATTACTCTTTGGCCGAATACATGAAGGATTCTTTCGGGATTTTCATTATAGCCGACTTCTAGGGGGAGTATCCGGGGTTTCAAAATCAAAGGTAAGTAAAGTGTGGATAGGCCGAAGGCCATTTTATTGTGATTAAATGTTAGAATTGATCTAACATATGCCATAGGGATTTCGACAGAGACTAGGGCCAAGTGACTATTTTCGGGATTTAGATCCACAAGGTAAGTGCATGTGATACTCAGCCAAGGCCCTATTTAGTAACTTAGATCTGTTTCTTATTCGTTCAAAAGCCGAAAACTAACCTGTGAAGTGATTTAGTGCTAGCCGATTGCAAGAAGAGTCATCACAAAGTTTTCGGGATTTGTGTAGTAACCAAATCGGTAGCAAGGTAAGACTTTGGTTGCGATAAATCCTTCGGGATTTGATCTTATAGCCAAATAGGCTTTTTGCTAAAATGCTTAGTGTTGGCCTAATGTAGGGATTAAGGATCTAAAGCATTAGATCGGGTTTTCGGGATTTCAATAAAGCGTTAATACCAGGTGTGTACCCCACACTAAGTCTTAATAGATATATGGTATTATTGTAATGCATGTGTTAATAAGAATACGAAAGATATGGTTAGAGTACCATGCAATGGTACAAAGTATTCAGGTACGTTTACCTACTCCTACTATGAGTATAATATGATATGTTATGACACATATGTGAAACTATAAGAATGTGAATAAGGGATATGACATGGTTTATGCATATTTGTATGACATGGGGCATATGGGTGCTATATTAAGGGGAAGTGATCTGGTGGTTCTATAACACAATATCTGAATGTGGTGACTTATGTCACGAAATCTGAATGTGGTGACTTATGTCACAAATAACTATCTGGTGGCTATGCCACAATATATATATAAGGGCGATGAGCACGTCGTCTGCATGACTGCCTTCGATGGTGTGTAGCGGATGGAGGGTCGACTTAGTAGTCCCCATGGTGTGATGGTTGGTACGGGTGATGTGTAGCGAATGGTATCTAGGTTTGGGTTCGGGCTTGCATCATTATATTTAATTGCTATATGTATATGTATGATCTGATATGCCTGAATCGTTAGGACTTAGTATTGGTTGTTACACACTAAGTCGGTTTGACTCACCCCGTTGTGGGATATTTTTCAGGTGACACTCAGTGATGGACCGGGTCGGTAGGAGCTTAGTGGTGGCCATGCTCAGCACGAGATTATTTTATTTGGACTTTTTATTTTAAGTACTTTGAATTTATTTTGGGTTTTGTTTTGATGTAATAAGGCCACTAGTATGAACTGTTTATGCCTGCATTTTAACTATTTTATTATGGTATGAGTTTTTATCAAATTAAAGTTTAAGCAACTTTTCTTTAAAATAAATCTTCAAACGTTTTGACACCTAAATACAAATGATTTTCAATTTAAATAGTAAACTCTAACGACTCGACTTTTATCGGTAACTTATAGTTTTGAAATATAACAATAAAGTTTTAACAAAATGAAATCTTTGAAAATAACGATGTTTTCAACTTGAACCCAAATCAAATTTTTCTCTAAAATCACTTAAAGTTTTCCCAAGAGATAAACAAGTTTGAATCGTTTCTCTCGAGGAACATACCAGATTTGGTCGAGGCTCGTGGGACGGGTTTGGGGTGTTTCACCCCTCCTTGTCGTTAACATGTATTAACAAGGGTAAGGCTCAACAATCGCAAGCATGGTAGGTAAGGATTGCTAACAAGGTGGTAAGTGTTCTCAACTCAATCATGGTTTAGTAAATGGCCGAATGTAATGTGGCTCATAGGGGTGACTTATGTACAATATGGGTCACTTTGTTTTGACGATATAGGTGTTTGAGTGCAGATCTAGAGGATAATCGCAAATAGTAGCAAAGAAAGGGCTACTAGAACGTGAGACACACGGTAAGGGTACGGTGAGGTTTCAGTTTTTGATAAGTATGTGTTAAAGCCTTGGTTAATCATTAGTAATGTCAATTGTAGGTTCGTGACTAAGGGGTTTGCAGCACGCATGGATACCAGGTGTGTACAAACACTACACACACGATATCAGCAATGCCAAAAGGCCGAAAAGCTGAAAGTGGCTAAATGGGCCCGGTGGGCCCTAAGGCTAAGTTTGATGAGTTTGTTTGGTTTGGTGTATGAATTGAGTCTGTCAAACATAATACATGATCTGGAATTGTTTTGGGCCTAACAGACCATAAGAATGTGATTTGGGCCTAATGGGCCGTAAAGGTGTAATTTGGGTTCGAGTGGCTTTATGGGGACGTAGACAAGTATGTTAGGGTTAATGGACTTTAGGCCTAGATTGAACAACTCTTATATTTCATAAGACTTAATCTAATTAAACATATCCATGAACAAGTCGCTGGGTTAGAGTGTGGCAACGGACATACGCATGTCTAGGATTGGATCTAGGGAGAGCATAGTACTTAAGCGGCCCTAGCGGCCCACCTCCTCTTCTCTAGAACCCTACTTGGTGCATAGTGTGTAACAGTCTGAATTTGACCCTAATCGGAACGGTGGTTTCGGGACCACGAATCCGAGTCTGAGAAATAATTAAATATTATATTCTGTGTTTATTATATGTGAATTTATGTGTGTGAAAGTGTCGTAGAAAAATTTTATCGTTTAAGTGTTTAATTTGACAAAAAGGATTTAATCGCGTAAAGCGTAAAAGTTGCTTACTAAAGTGAAAAGTACTCAAGTGTCAATGGCTTTTTAATATGATGCACTAAATGAGCAATTTGTCCACTTTACATGTTAGTGGCCGGCCATGGACAACATTAACCTTTTATTATATTGTTTAGTTATTTTATAATAAAGGCTAAAATGGTAATTCATTTATAACTTAATATAAATGATAATAAAACACAAATGAAAGATGAGTGTTCATCTTTTTAGTCTTGACCGAATGCATGCAAGGGGAAAAGAAAATAGAAAAGCTTGGTTCGGCCATTTCTTTTGAATCAAATTAAGGTATGTGATTAATTCGGTTCTTGTTAATTTATACATTTTTGAGACCGTTGCTTCGAACTGTAACCGACCCATGTTGAAATTTTTAAATCTGAGCATGTCTAAGGTTCGGCCATTGATATTGTTATATGATAATTGATGTTTGGTGAATTTAAATTTAAGATAGTATTAAGATTGATAAGTTTTGTATTGAAGTTTTGGTAAAAATTGAGTAAATAGGACTAATTTGTGAAAATAAAATTTTAGAAGGGCTTATTTGTAAAATAAATGAAAAATATGGACTTATATAGTCCCTATGAACATTCGGCCTTTAAGTGTTGTAGAGAAATTTTGTGTATTTTGTGTTTTGTGCAATTAGGACTAAATTGAAAAAAATGTGAAACACTAGGGGTAAAATGGTAATTTGCCTATTTATGTGCTTAGGGACTAAATTGAGATGAAATGTACTTGAATAACCTGAATTTTAATGTGTTTAGATCAAGAACAAAGAAAAACAGATTTGGATCGGGGAAAGGCGAAAGTTGTTGAATAGCCGGTCTACGTTGTCCGTCGATAGTCGAGGTAAGTTCTTAAGCTGAAACATATCAACGAATTATTTATGAACATATTAAATGATGATGTTTGATAAATTTGAGTGCATATTTAGGTCATAGCCGAATATACATAAGTAAATTATATTGAATGTATAATTTGATAATGTGGTATGAATGGGTATCTCGATGTGAATTCTGGGATGTACAATGACATAACGATTTTATTTGTGTAATGTAAATAAGTTTAGTTGAATTGGATATGTAATATAATTATGAAATGTTTGTGGAATGATTGACCACACTGATATGTTTCGGGCTATATGCCTAGCAGGCCTCGTGCCGTGATATGTTTCGGGCTATATGCCTAGCAGGCCTCGTGCCGGTGATATGTTTCGGGCTTTATGCCTAGCAGGCCTCGTGCCGGTGATATATATATATATATGTATATTTCGGGCTTATTGCCTAGCAGGCTTAATGCCGGTGTTATGATTACGGACCTCGAGTTCAGCAGGCTTCGTGCCGGTGTGTGAGATTCAGGTAATGTTTAGTAGGCTCTAGTTAATGAATCAGGTTTGCCTAAGTATTTGGTAGTGAATTTATAATTCGGTTTTAAGGTATGTGTTATTCCTACTTAAGTGAACTACGAAAGTGCCTATATGTATTTATAAATGTATGTATGTGATGCTATTGAGAAAAAGATAACTATAAAGGTATAAAGGAATGTACAAGTTGGTGTTATATATATATATATGTATATATATACATGCATATTCGGCTTTAGTATATATATATATATATATATGTATAAGATAAGAAATATTTATTTAAGATTAGGAGTTGGATGTTTAAGTGTTTTACCATCGTATATGATAATATTTTTGCTTAAGAGTTACTAAGCTAACAAGCTTACTGTGTGTATTCTTGTCTACCTTTATTTTATAGATCTTTGGTTCAAGCTACGGACTCGAAGGATCCTTGAAGAAGTCAACCGCACTATCGACTTACTTTTGGTATTGAATAACTTAGTTTTAGATTCAAAAAGGCATGTATAGGCTAGACTAAGCTGTTTTAACTAATGATGTTTAATCGTGTATATATATATATATACTTAGCCATGCGAAAATGGCTATCTATTTTGATTGAACTTTGTTCTTGTGTTTTGATGAAATGGTTTGCTCATGCAATGAATTATCGTTTGTGATCGGACTTGGATTAGGCAATTTATGAACTGGTATAATAGGTATATGTCTTAATGTGTTTATATATTTTGATGTTGATGATTAACTTGATAAATTAAGGCTGAATCTTATTCATGTGTATAAGTGATAGACTAATAAATAGAAATGTGGCTACTTTAATACGGTTAATTCTTTGTGAAAACTTGCTATGCTTAGGTATGCATTCGGTTATAAAATGGTACCATTGGGTTGATCTCATGAAAATGTTATAAGCTTAATTATTTAGGGATATGTTAGGTATTCGAATATTAAAAAGTTGATATGAGTAAGATTTGACTTATATTTGTAAAGTATGTATAAGTTGTATAACTTTTGAAATGTTTATTTGCTTAGCACTATAAATAGATATGATATAGTTAAAGTAATTAATGTGTTAATTAAGTATCATTTAGAAAAGTGTGTGCGTGTGTACAGTTTTGTCGATGTTATGAATTAAAAATTTGGTTATGCAATGCATGTATATGATCGGCTAAGCCTATGAGAAAAATGCATTTGTTATTAAAATGTTTAAGGAATTAGCTATTTTGGTTTATTTTCGAATATGGTAAATGAGCATATCTATGATATATATATGTATTTACCTATATGTGATTATTTGATCTAGATGAGTGTTTGGGATCTATCAAACTTATTTTGGAGCTTTGTAATGTACATGGAATTTTATAAATATGACTTTGTATAATTTGGCCATATGGGATAAGAATTTATGATCATGTGTATTCATTCTTATAAGTAAGTTTTAATGAGATAATATTCTTTAGTAATGCCCGTAACTCTAATACGGCAACGGATACGGGTTAGGGGTGTTACATTTTATTGGTATCAGAGCTACGGTTTAGTCGATTCTAGTACTATCGTAGCGCGTGAGAGTCTAGCTATACATGCCTTTAATTGTATATTTGATAGTGTGGTGACTTCTGACATTTCGAACTGTGTTTTATATATATATAGTAAATGGATCCTGATCCCGACAGAGTCGTAGCTGATGACGTAGAGAGTGTAGCGCCTGACCGTCCACGCGGATCAGCGCCAGCAGACTCTCGACCAGTTACGGGTAGCCACGAGGGGGAGGCTAAACAAGCCTTCTACCAGATGATGAATGAGTGGTTTACCCAGTTTGTTCAGAATAATCCTACTGTACAACAACCTCCACCCCCGAATAATCCAACTCCGGTACCTTCAGAGCCTCCGATGATAGATCTGATGAGATCTAGAAGGCCTCCTGTTGATAAAATTAGAAAATATGGGGCAGAAGAATTCAAAGCTAATGACGATGATGATGCAGAACGGGCTGAGATGTGGCTTGATAATACTATTTAGGTACTCGATGAGCTATCCTGTACTTCAGATGAATGCCTAAAATGTGCTATATCTCTACTTCGGGACACTGCCTATCATTGGTGGAACACACTAGTATCAGTGGTTCCGAAGGAAAAAGTAACTTGGGACTTCTTCCAAACTGAGTTCCGTAAGAAATATATCAGTCAGAGGTTCATCGACCAGAAACGGAAAGAATTTCTGGAATTAAAGCAAGGCCACATGACTGTAACTGAATATGAGCGAAAATTTGTTCGGTTGAGCCGATATGCCCGTGAGTGTATATCTACCGAAGCCATTATGTGTAAAAGGTTTGAAGACGGCCTGAATGAAGACATAAAATTACTTGTTGGTATTCTTGAAATCAAAGAGTTCGTAGTACTTGTCGAACGAGCTTGCAAAGCTGAAGAACCTGGAAAAGAGAAAAGAAAGGCTGAAATAAAAGCTAGAGATACTCGTAAAAGATCACCGAGTAAGGCTTTTCAATCGGTATCTAAAAAGTTCAGAGATGACTTAATCCGACATAAGACTACTTCAGACATGCCTAGACGAGATCGACCTCCAGTGGGTTCTCGAGCTACTTCGATGGCTAGTGTTGGTAATGTTCCGCAGAACCGGGTTGAGTGCAAACATTGTGGGAAATGGCATTCTGGGAGTTGTAGAGTTTGTGATCGGTCCTGCTTTAAATGTGGATCGTCGGACCATTTTATTCGAGAGTGCCCGATGTTAGCTGAACAGAATACGGCACAAAACACTAGACCGAACAGCGCACCAGCACGGGGCAGACCACCCTGACATTCAGGCAATGTAGGTGGCAGTCAGAGAGGAACGAAGGACACTGCAGTGCGATCAGAGGCTAGAGCTCCAGCTAGAGCTTATGCTACACGAGCTAGAGAGGATGCTTCTTCTCCAGATGTCATTACCAGTACTTTCACCCTTTATGATACTACTGTGATTGCATTGATTGACCCTGGTTCGACTCATTCATATGTGTGTGAAACTCTAGTATTCAGTAAGACTCTGCCAGTTGAGTCTACTGAGTTTGTGATTCGTGTGTCCAACCCTTTGGGTAGATGTGTACTTGTTAATAAAGTGTGTAGAAGTTGCCCGTTGATGATTCGGGATTTTTGCTTCCCAGCCGATTTAATGTTGTTGCCTTTTGATGAGTTCGATATAATTTTGGGAATGGACTGGTTAACTTCGCATGATGCAGTGGTGAATTGCAAAAGAAAGCTTATTGATTTAAGATGTCAAAACGGTGAGATTATCAGAGTTGAATCCAGTGATTTAAGTGGGTTACCTACAGTAATATCCTGGATGTTAGCCAGGGAGTATGTGAGAAAAGGGTGCGAAGCTTATTTGGCCTATGTACTGGATAATAAAGTGTCTGAAAAACAGATTGAATCTGTACCGGTTGTGTGTGAATACCCAGATGTGTTTCCTGAAGAATTACTGGGTTTACCACCAGTACGAGAGATTGAGTTTGGCATTGAATTAGTATCAGGGACGACTCCGATCTCGATAGCTCCGTATCGGATGGCACCTACTGAGTTAAAAGAGTTGAAAGCACAGTTGCAAAAGTTAACTGATAGGGGCTTTGCACGACCGAGTTTCTCTCCTTGGGGTGCACCAATTCTTTTTGTGAAAAAGAAAGATGGAAAGATGCGAATGTGTATTGATTATCGGCAACTGAATAAAGTAACTATAAAGAATAAGTACCCACTACCTCGGATTGATGATTTGTCTGATCAGTTGAAAGGGGCTTCAGTATTTTCGAAGATAGATTTGAGATCGGGTTATTATCAGTTGCGAGTCAGAGATATAGATGTGCCAAAGACTGCATTCCGGACGAGGTACGGACATTTTGAGTTTCTGGTTATGCCTTTTGGACTCACTAATGCACCTGCTATTTTGTGGATCTAATGAATCGGGTCTTCAGACAGTTTTTGGATCGGTTTGTAGTAGTGTTTATTGATGATATACTGATCTACTCCAAAGATGAAACCGAGCATGCTGAGCATTTGAGATTAGTGCTACAAACTTTGCGAGATCAACAGCTGTATGCAAAGTTTAGTAAATGTGAGTTCTGGATGAATGAAGTCAGCTTCTTGGGTCATGTTGTTTCAGCATCAGGTATTCAGGTGGATCCAAACAAAATAGCGGCTATACTCGATTGGAAACCACCAAAGAATGTTTCCGAGATTCGAAGCTTCCTAGGCCTTGCGGGATACTACAGACGATTTGTAAAATGTTTTTCTGTGATAGCTACACCTTTGACAAAGCTACTACAGAAAGATGTCAAGTTTGAGTGGTCGGAAAAGTGTCAGAAAAGTTTTGAGCAGCTGAAAGCCCTTTTGACCGAAGCTCCTGTGTTAGCTTAGCCTGAATTGGGTAAAGAATTTGTCATTTTTAGTGATGCATCTTTGAATGGGTTGGGTTGCGTTTTGATGCAGGAAGGCAAAGTTATAGCCTACGCTTCGAGACAATTGAAGCCACACGAAAGAAATTATCCGACTCACGATCTGGAATTAGCAGCATTGTTTTCGCATTGAAAATTTGGCGTCATTACTTATTCGGCGAGAAATGTCACGTTTATTCGGATCATAAAAGTCTAAAGTATTTGATGACTCAGAAAGATCTGAACTTGAGACAACGTAGATGGTTAGAACTGTTGAAAGACTATGAGTTGGTGATTAACTACCATCCGGGGAAAGCTAACATTGTTGCAGATGCATTAAGTCGAAAATCATTGTTTGCTCTTTGTGCGATGAACGCACAGATGGTTATGTCTGGTGATGGTTCGATCATAGCCGAGTTACAAGCAAGACTGATGTTTATTCAGCAAATTTGTGGTACACAGAAAGTTGACAAGGATTTGATTGCTAGGCGAATTCAGTGTGAAAAAGATGTGGAATCAGAGTTTCAAATTGATGCAAATGACTGTTTGAACTTTAAAAGCCGAATGTGTGTTCCGAAGAACTCGGATTTGATTCAGATGATTCAGAGTGAGGCTCATAGTAGTCGATTATCGATATATCCGGGTAGCACGAAAATGTATAATGATTTGAAACAGTTCTATTGGTGGCCTGGCATGAAACGGGATATATCTGAATTTGTTTCAAAGTGCTTAATCTGTCAGCAAGTAAAAGCCGAGCATCAAGTGCCTTCTGGGTTGCTTCAGCCGATCATGATACCGGAATGGAAGTGGGATAGAATCACTATGGATTTTGTATCTGGTTTGCCTATGACACCGAGCAAGAAAGATGCAGTTTGGGTTATAGTAGATAGACTGACCAAACTGGCTCACTTTGTACTGGTCCGTACGGACTTTTCACTCGATAAACTTGCCGAGTTGTATATATCTCAAATTGTGAGATTGCATGGTGTGCATAGATCCATTATTTCAGACAGAGACCCGAGATTTACATCGTGATTTTGGAAGAAGCTGCAGAATGCTTTAGGTACTAAACTTCATTTTAGTACAGCTTTTCACCCGCAGACAGACGGTCAGTCTGAGCGAACCATTCAGATACTTGAGGACATGATGAGATGCTGCGTTCTCGAGTTTGAAGGTACGTGGGAAAAGTACTTACCTCTGATTGAATTTGCTTATAATAACAGTTTTCAATCAAGTATCAAAATGGCACCCTACGAAGCTCTGTATGGGCGAAAGTGTCGAACACCCCTGTACTGGACCGAGCTCAGCGAGAATAAGATATACGAGTTGATTTGATTAAAGAGACAGAACAAAAAGTAGCTATAATCAGAGGTAGTTTGAAAGCTGCATCAGATCGTCAAAAGTCTTACGCTGATTTGAAACGTAAAGATATTGAATTTCAGGTCGGAGATCGAGTATTCTTGAAAGTATCTCCGTGGAAGAAAGTACTCCGATTTGGTCGGAAAGGCAAACTGAGTCCGAGATTTATCGGACCGTATGAAATCATCAAACGTATTGGGCCTGTTGCTTATAGATTGAAGTTACCCCCTGAATTAGAAAAGATACATGATGTATTTCACGTTTCAATGCTTCGTAGATACAGATCAGATCCATCGCATGTGATTGTTCCATCTGAGATTAAAATCCGACCCGATATGACGTATGAGGAAGAACCGATCCGTATTTTAACTCGGGAAATGAAAGAGTTAAGAAACAAAAGAATTCCATTAGTGAAAGTACTATGGAATCGGCACGGAGTTGAAGAAGCTACGTGGGAGCCTGAGGATTCAATGAGGCAACAATATCCGACGTTGTTTAACGGTAAGATTTTCGGGGACGAAAATCCTTAAGGGGGAGAGCGTTGTAACAGTCTGAATTTGACCCTAATCGGAACGGTGGTTTCGGGACCACGAATCCGAGTCTGAGAAATAATTAAATATTATATTTTGTGTTTATTATATGTGAATTTATGTGTGTGAAAGTGTCATAGAAAAATTTTATCGTTTAAGTGTTTAATTTGACAAAAAGGATTTAATCGCGTAAAGCGTAAAAGTTGCTTACTAAAGTGAAAAGTACTCAAGTGTCAATGGCTTTTTAATATGATGCACTAAATGAGCAATTTCTCCACTTTACATGTTAGTGGCCGGCCATGGACAACATTAACCTTTTATTATATTGTTTAGTTATTTTATAATAAAGGCTAAAATGGTAATTCATTTATAACTTAATATAAATGATAATAAAACACAAATGAAAGATGAGTGTTCATCTTTTTAGTCTTGACCGAATGCATGGAAGGGGAAAAGAAAATAGAAAAGCTTGGTTCGGCCATTTCTTTTGAATCAAATTAAGGTATGTGATTAATTCGGTTCTTGTTAATTTATACATTTTTGAGACCGTTGCTTCAAACTGTAACCGACCCATGTTGAAATTTTTAAATCTGAGCATGTCTAAGGTTCGGCCATTGATATTGTTATATGATAATTGATGTTTGGTGAATTTAAATTTAAGATAGTATTAAGATTGATAAGTTTTGTATTGAAGTTTTGGTAAAAATTGAGTAAATAGGACTAATTTGTGAAAATAAAATTTTAGAAGGGCTTATTTGTAAAATAAATGAAAAATATGGACTTATATAGTCCCTATCAACATTCAGCCTTTAAGTGTTGTAGAGAAATTTTGTGTATTTTGTGTTTTGTGCAATTAGGACTAAATTGAAAAAAATGTGAAACCCTAGGGGTAAAATGGTAATTTGCCTATTTATGTGCTTAGGGACTAAATTGAGATGAAATGTACTTGAATAAGCTGAATTTTAATGTGTTTAGATCAAGAACAAAGAAAAATGGATTTGGATCGGGGAAAGGCGAAAGTTGTTGAATAGCCGGTCTACGTTGTCCGTCGATAGTCGAGGTAAGTTCTTAAGCTGAAACATATCAAATAATTATTTATGAACATATTAAATGATGATGTTTGATAAATTTGAGTACATATTTAGGTCATAGCCGAATATACATAAGTAAATTATATTGAATGTATAATTTGTTAATGTGGTATGAATGGGTATCTCGATGTGAATTGTGGGATTGTACAATGACATAACGATTTTATTTGTGTAATGTAAATAAGTTTAGTTGAATTGGATATGTAATATAATTATGAAATGTTGGTGGAATGATTGACCACACTGATATGTTTCGGGCTATATGTCTAGCAGGCCTCGTGCCGTGATATGTTTCGGGCTATATACCTAGCAGGCCTCGTGCCGGTGATACGTTTCGGGCTTTATGCCTAGCAGGCCTCGTGCCGGTGATATATATATATGTATATTTCGGGCTTATTGCCTAGCAGGCTTAATGCCGGTGTTATGATTACGGACCTCGAGTTCAGCAGGCTTCGTGCCAGTGTGTGAGATTCAGGTAATGTTTAGTAGGCTCTAGTTAATGAATCAGGTTTGCCTAAGTATTTGGTAGTGAATTTATAATTCAGTTATAAGGTATGTGTTATTCCTACTTAAGTGAACTATGAATGTGCCTATATGTATTTATAAATGTATGTATGTGATGCTATTGAGAAAAAGATAACTATAAAGGTATAAAGGAATGTACAAGTTGGTGTTATATATATATATATATATATATATATATGTATATATACATGCATATTCGGCTTTAGTATATATATGTATAAGATAAGAAATATTTATTTAAGATTAGAAGTTGGATGTTTAAGTGTTTTACCATCGTATATGATAATATTTTTGCTTAAGAGTTACTAAGCTAGCAAGCTTACTGTGTGTATTCTTGTCTACCTTTATTTTATAGATCTTTGGTTCAAGCTACGGACTCGAAGGATCCTTGAAGAAGTCAACCGCACTATCGACTTACTTTTGGTATTGAGTAACTTAGTTTTAGATTCAAAAAGGCATGGATAGGCTAGACTAAGCTGTTTTAACTAATGATGTTTAATCGTGTATATATATATACTTAGCCATGCGAAAATGGCTATCTATTTTGATTGAACTTTGTTCTTGTGTTTTGATGAAATGGTTTGCTCATGCCATGAATTATTGTTTGTGATCGGACTTGGATTAGGCAATTTATGAACTGGTATAATAGGTATATGTCATAATGTGTTTATATATTTTGATGTTGATGATTAACTTGATAAATTAAGGCTGAATCTTATTCATGTGTATAAGTGATAGACTAATAAATAGAAATGTGGCTACTTTAATGCGGTTAATTCTTTGTGAAAACTTGCTATGCTTAGGTATGCATTCGATTATAAAATGGTACCATTGGGTTGATCTCATGAAAATGTTATAAGCTTAATTATTTAGGGATATGTTAGGTATTCGAATATTAAAAAGTTGATATGAGTAAGATTTGACTTATATTTGTAACATCCTAGATTAGGGGTTATGCGTTCGTGCATAATTCATGAGTAGTAGGTTTTGGTAGTGTTTGGAAGTGAATTAAGGGTTTTTAAAATCCTAGGGTGGAAGAGAAAGCTTTGGACAATTATTGGTTTTTAAGTTAAAAAGGGGGAGCTAGGCTAAGGTAGCCTTAAGAAAAGTTTTGAGGAGTTTAGGACACAAGAAGTGATGTGGAAAAGTGGCAAGGGACGCCATCTAAGGTGCAAGGGTTATGGCATCAAGTGAAGTACTTTGAGGGAAGAATCCCATTGTGTGCATTGTTGCTTAATTTTATGAAATAGCATGTTTACTGTGATATGGATGTGTGGTGTGCATTATTAGAATCTTGGAAATGTATGGAAATGTATGGAAATGTATGGAAATGTATGGAAATGTATGGAAATGTGTGGAAATGTATAGAAATGTAAGGCAATGTAGGGAAATGTAAGGAAATGTAAGGAAATGCTTTGGAAACGTTAAGTTTAAAAGAGGAAAGTGAACATTTTTGGAAACTAGGGGATGTAAGGAAATGATGTGGAAATTATTCAAAAGAGGAAAGTAAACATTTCTGGAAACTTGGAAATGTAAGGAAATGTCAAGTTTAAAGAGCCAAACGAAAATTTTTGGAAACTTGGAAATGTAAAGAAATGTCAAGTTTTAAGGCTTAAAAGAGAAAACTAAGGCAAGGTGGCCTGAAGAAAAATAATAGGAGAAATTTGACACACAAAAAGGCTTGGAAAAGTGGCCTGGAAATGCCACTTAAGGCCCAGGTAAGTGACGCCACCTACATGAGCAAGTGGGCCTGAGTTCGAGTCACATGGGAAGCAAATAAAAGAAATTTTATTTTGCTTCCAGAAGAAGTGAGGTGGACGACACAAGCTATTTAAAAAGGAAGAGTTTTATTCTCTTTAAAATTCGGCTAAATGATGGATAAATAAGGGATTTATTTATCATTATTTTCAAGAGATAATGGTTGGATTAAATTCTTTTATTTAGCGATAATACAAAGGATAAAGCTATCAAATAGAAGAGTGGTGGCCAAGTAAGGGACTCTAGCTAGTAAATTCGGCTATAAAAGGAATAGAGAGGCCATTCAGCATTATTTACTCTTCCTTGATAACCTCTGCCGAATTTTCTCTGCAACCCCTATTCTTTTCTTCTTCATTCTTCTCCTCTCAATATTTCAAAAGACGAAAGCTTGCTAAGATCAAGGCCATAGCCGAATAGTTTGAGACTTCAAGCAAAGGAACTGTCGATATCTAAAGTAAGGGTAAGATCTCATTCGATTTCCATCCTTTTTCTTTTAAGATTTACCGAAATCTAGGACTAACCCCATTAATATCTTGTTGCCGAAACCTTGAAGAGATCTTTCGGGACTTACTAAGTGTTGACTACAAGGAAGGAGAAGTTCTTTTCCCGAAGGTACACCATAAGCCGCGTGTTCCCTAGTTATTCGGTGAGTTTCGGGATTTAAAATCCACAAGGTAGGTGTCTATAACATTCAGCCAAGGCCTATTTTGGATATCTAGATCTATTTCTTACTTTGTTTAAAAGCCGAAACTAACCTATGATGTGACTTAATGTTTGGCCGAATGCAAGAAGGTGTACAACAAAGTTTTCGGGATTTGACTATAGTCAATTCGACAACAAGGTAGGTTTTAAGAATACAAATCCTACTAGGATTTGGTTTTATAGGCTTTATGCTAACATACTAAGGTTACCAAATGTAGGAATTGAGATCTAAAGCAATAGATCGGTTTTTTCGGGATTTCAAGGAATTCGTTAAGCAAATCAGGTGTGTACCCCACACTAACTTTTAATATGTTATATGGCAAATATTTAATATATGAATGTATAAGAATGTGAATGTGGCTAAAATACCCTAATGTGGTACAAAGTACTCAGGTACGTTTCCTACTCCTACTAGGATTATGAAATATGTTATATTTTAACATGTGAAAAGTAACGTGAATGTGAATTTAAGTATGATATGCATGATATGAATAACATGGGCATTCGGGTTATATGAGAAAGGGGAAGTGAATGTGGTGACTTCGGTCTCACTATCTGAATGTGGTGACTTCGGTCACATTATCTGAATGTGGTAACTTCGGTTACATTATCTGAATGTGGTGTCTCATGACACAATTATCTGGTGGCTATGCCACGAATTTATATGGGCGATGAGCACGTCGACTGCAGCGACTGCCTTCGATGGTGTGTAGCGGAAGGAGGGTTGACTTAGTAGTCCCCACAGTGTGCAGGTTGGTACGGGGATGTGTAGCGGATGGCATCTAGGTTTTGGTTCGGGATTGCATCATTATCTTGAATTATTATTATGTGAACATGATATGTATGGTATGCCTAAACCTATTAAATTTTAGTGTTGATTACACATTGAGTCTGTTTGACTCACCCCATTGGGGAATATTTTTCAGGTGATGAGCAATAATGGACCGGGTCGGCAGGAGCTAAAAGTGGCCATGCACAGCAAGCAAATTATTTAATCTGGACATTTTATTTTATTTAAGTACTCTACAATTTTTATTTTGGGTTTTGTTTTATGTAATAAGGCCACAGTGAACTATTTTATTTCTGTCTTATTGTTTAATTATGTTTACAAATTTTTATTAAGTTAAAGATTAAGTAATTTAATTTTTTTTAATATACTCTGTATGTTTTATCACTTAAAATTAAAAAGGGTTTTCAAATAAAATCGAATTCGTTTTCAACTCAAGCCCAACCCAAAACAATATTTTTTTTAAAACCGCACAAGTTTTTTCTATGAAGCAAAAGAATTTGAACCGGTTTTCTTGAGGAACATACCAAATCAGGTCAAAGCTCGTGGGCCGGGTTTGGGGTGTTTCAATTTGGTATCAGAGCCCAGTTTCAAACCCTCGGCCTGTGGTTTAAGGCCCAAAATGTTTTCAAATCGAGCCCAAATGAGTTTTTATGAAATAAGCAGGTTTTTCTGGCATGGCACCTAAGTCTCCGACCCGCAGTCCACCAGGTAAGTACCCCTAACCTCTGTGTGATTTATATTGTGATCTGTAGAAGGGTAGAAATGGAATGGAATGTAGATTAGCATGATAGGAACTTGAACTCTAAGGCTAGCTTACCCCAACAGTTACATAAGACTTAAATGCTTAATAAAACAAACCTGTGTCTAAGTCGCCGAGTTAGGGTGTGGCAACCATTGTGCGCATGCCTAGGATTGGATCCGGAAGAGCCTGGTATTTAAGCAGTCCTAGTGACTCACCTCCTCTTCGCAGGAATTCTACCTGGTGCGTAGCTTCGGTTCACCCAAACCAAGAGGACTTATTCATAGGCTAAACCCCTAACTAAAACCCGAAAGGGATTAGCCACATTTTTATGGAAACCCTAGTTTTAAAATGACTAAATTACCCTTTTGATTTATACAAGTTATCCCATAAAATTTTTCTGAAATATTTCTTGATTTACAAAATTACTAAAATACCCCTGGGGGTAAAATTACAAAAATGCCCTTGGTTTATGAAATTTCCAAAATACCCACAGTTCTTATTCAAAAAAAAATTCATTACTTTATACCAAGTCCAAAAATCCTAATTTGCAAAATATCAAAACACTTTGATTTTGGAAATTTACGAAATTGCCCCTAACTTACAAAATTACCAAAATGACCCTGGTTTCCAAAATTTTTGCAACATCACTGATTTGGAAAACAAAATTCTCAAAAATAACCCTCAAGTTTTATAAATTTTGAAATACCCCTGAATTATTAAACTTTACAAATTTACCCTGATTTGTAAAAATTTACTAAATACCCCTGGAATTTCAAAATTTCCAAAAATACCCAGGGAATGCAAAATTACCAAAATACCCTTATTGACAAAATCCACAAGGAACCCTATTTTTGAAAAAAAAAATTTATGAAAATACCCCTGTAGGGCAAATTACAAAAAATACCCCTGGGTAGTGGAAAAACAGCAACAATGAAAACTACAACATTTCTCTGAATGAACGAAAGTTCATAATTGATTGATGAATGTATGAATGAAAAGACTGTGTGCATGTATGAATACGAAAGAACCACTCCTAAAATTCTTTTCATAAAATTCTTCGCGAATAATCAGTGAAACAAGGACTAATTCATAAAACTTTTTACTCGGATTAAATCGCGACGTTAGAAATGAGTTCTTGGGGATGTGAACTTAGAAATTGTGCCTAGAAAGTATGATGGTTCTATTAAGATCAGAGTGCGCAGCGTAAGCATAGTGCGGTGAGAAGGATTGTACGACTGTTAGTAAGTAATTTCGAGGACGAAATTATTTTTAAGGAGGGTAGAACTGTAACATCCTAGATTAGGGGTTATGCGTTCGTGCATAATTCATGAGTAGTAGGTTTTGGCAGTGTTTGGAAGTGAATTAAGGGTTTTTAAAATCCTAGGGTGGAAGAGAAAGCTTTGGACAATTATTGGTTTTTAAGTTAAAAAGGGGGAGCTAGGCTAAGGTAGCCTTAAAAAAAGTTTTGGGGAGTTTAGGACACAAGAAGTGATGTGGAAAAGTGGCAAGGGACGCCATCTAAGGTGCAAGGGTTATGGCATCAAGTGAAGTACTTTGAGGGAAGAATCCCATTGTGTGCATTTTTGCTTAATTTTATGAAATAGCATGTTTACTGTGATATGGATGTGTGGTGTGCATTATTAGAATCTTGGAAATGTATGGAAATGTATGGAAATGTATGGAAATGTATGGAAATGTATGGAAATGTGTGGAAATGTATGGAAATATAAGGCAATGTAGGGAAATGTAAGGAAATGTAAGGAAATGCTTTGGAAACGTTAAGTTTAAAAGAGGAAAGTGAACATTTTTGGAAACTAGGGGATGTAAGGAAATGATGTGGAAATGATTCAAAAGAGGAAAGTAAACATTTTTGGAAACTTGGAAATGTAAGGAAATGTCAAGTTTAAAGAGTCAAACGAAAATTTTTGGAAACTTGGAAATGTAAAGAAATGTCAAGTTTTAAGGCTTAAAAAGAGAAAACTAAGGCAAGGTGGCCTTAAGAAAAATAATAGGAGGAATTTGACACACAAACAGGCTTGGAAAAATGGCCTGGAAATGCCACTTAAGGCCCAGGTAAGTGACGCCACTTATATGAGCAAGTGGGCATGAGTTCGAGTCACATGGGAAGCAAATAAAAGAAATTTTATTTTGCTTCCAGAAGAAGTGAGGTGGACGACACAAGCTATTTAAAAAGGAAGAGTTTTATTCTCTTTAAAATTCGGCTAAATGATGGATAAATAAGGGATTTATTTATCATTATTTTCAAGAGATAATGGTTGGATTAAATTCTTTTATTTAGTGATAATACAAAGGATAAAGCTATCAAATAGAAGAGTGGTGGCCAAGTAAGGGACTCTAGCTAGTAAATTCGGCTATAAAAGGAATAGAGAGGCCATTCAGCATTATTTACTCTTCCTTGATAACCTCTGCCGAATTTTCTCTGCAACCCCTATTCCTTTCTTCTTCATTCTTCTCCTCTCAATATTCCAAAAGCCGAAAGCTTGCTAAGATCAAGGCCATAGCCGAATAGTTTGAGACTTCAAGCAAAGGAACTGTCGATATCTAAAGTAAGGGTAAGATCTCATTCGATTTCCATCCTTTTTCTTTTAAGATTTACCGAAACCTAGGACTAACCCCATTAATATCTTGTTGCCAAAACCTTGAAGAGATCTTTCGGGATTTACTAAGTGTCGACTACAAGGAAGGAGAAGTTCTTTTCCCGAAGGTACACCATAAGCCGCATGTTCCCTAGTTATTCGGTGAGTTTCGGGATTTAAAATCCACAAGGTAGGTGTCTATAACATTCGGCCAAGGCCTATTTTAGATATCTAGATCTATTTCTTACTTTGTTTAAAAGCCGAAACTAACCTATGATGTGACTTAATGTTTGGCCGAATGCAAGAAGGTGTACAACAAAGTTTTCGGGATTTGACTATAGTCAATTCGACAACAAGGTAGGTTTTAAGAATACAAATCCTACTAGGATTTGGTTTTATAGGCTTTATGCTAACATACTAAGGTTACCAAATGTAGGAATTGAGATCTAAAGCAATAGATCGGTTTTTTCGGGATTTCAAGGAATTCGTTAAGCAAATCAGGTGTGTACCCCACACTAACTTTTAATATGTTACATGGAAAATATTTAATATATGAATGTATAAGAATGTGAATGTGGCTAAAATACCCTAATGTGGTACAAAGTACTCAGATACGTTTCCTACTCCTACTAGGATTACGAAATATGTTATATTTTAACATGTGAGAAGTAACGTGAATGTGAATTTAAGTATGATATGCATGATATGAATAACATGGGCATTCGGGTTATATGAGAAAGGGGAAGTGAATGTGGTGACTTCGGTCTCACTATCTGAATGTGGTGACTTCGGTCACATTATCTGAATGTGGTAACTTCGGTTACATTATCTGAATGTGGTGTCTCATGACACAATTATCTGGTGGCTATGCCATGAATTTATATGGGCGATGAGCACGTCGACTGCAGCGACTGCCTTCGATGGTGTGTAGCGGAAGGAGGGTTGACTTAGTAGTCCCCACGGTGTGCAGGTTGGTACGGGGATGTGTAGCGGATGGCATCTAGGTTTGGGTTCAGGATTGCATCATTATCTTGAATTATTATTATGTGAACATGATATGTATGGTATGCCTAAACCTATTAAATTTTAGTGTTGATTACACATTGAGTCTGTTTGACTCACCCCGTTGGGGAATATTTTTCAGGTGATGAGCAAAAATGGACCGGGTCGGCAGGAGCTAAAGGTGGCCATGCACAGCAAGCAAATTATTTAATCTGGACATTTTATTTTATTTAAGTACTCTACAATTTTTATTTTGGGTTTTGTTTTATGTAATAAGGCCATAGTGAACTATTTTATTTCTGTCTTATTGTTTAATTATGTTTACAAATTTTTATTAAGTTAAAGATTAAGTAATTTAATTTAAAACAAAACCTAAACGTTTTGTCACTTAAAGTAAAGGATTTTAATAATGAAATAAACTTGTTTTCAACTCAAGCCCAACCCAAACCAATCTTTCTTTCAAAACACACCAGTTTTTCCTAAGTAACAAAAGAAATTTGAAACGGTTTACACCGGGGAACATACCAGATCCGGTCAAGGCTCGTGAGCCGGGTTTGAGGTGTTTCAATATTTGTAAAGTATGTATAAGTTGTATAACTTTTGAAATGTTTATTTGCTTAGCACTATAAATAGATATGATATAGTTAAAGTAATTAATGTGTTAATTAAGTGTCATTTAGAAAAGTGTGTGCGTGTGTACAGTTTTGTCAATGTTATGAATTAAAAATTTGGTTATGCAATGCATGTATATGATCGGCTAAGCCTATGAGAAAAATGCATTTGTTATTAAAATGTTTAAGGAATTAGCTATTTGGTTTATTTTCTTATATGGTAAATGAGCATATCTATGATATATATATATATATATATATATATGTATTTACCTATATGTGATTATTTGATCTAGATGAGTGTTTGGGATCTATCAAACTTATTTTGGAGCTTTGTAATGTACATGGAATTTTATAAATATGACTTTGTATAATTCGTCCATATGGGATAAAAATTAATGATTATGTGTATTCATTCTTATAAGTAAGTTTTAATGAGATAATATTCTTTAGTAATGCCCGTAACTCTAATCCGGCGACGGATACGGGTTAGGGGCGTTACATAGTGTTTGTTCACTTTTACTGCGAGGACTTGTTGATGGGCCAAAGTTCATAACTAAAACCCGAGAGGGACCAAATACCCTTAGATTTGTAAATTACAAAAATACCCTTAGATTTGTAAATTACCAAAATACCCTTAGATTTGTAAAATTACCAAAAACCCTTAGATTTGTAAAATTACTAAAATACCCCTATTTTGAAAAAGTACCAAAATACCCCTGTTTTGCAAAATTATCGAGATATCCCTATCTTGCCAAACTACCAAAATACCCCTATAGGGTATTACAAAAATACTCCTAGGTAGTGAAATGACGAAAATACCCCTATGTGACGAATATGAGTTTGTGGATGTTTCTCGTGTGTTTGATGCATTCATATGATATTCTGCTTAGGGTGCATATGGGTGGGAATTATGGTACGGTGGAAGATTTCAAGATCGCATAGTCGTATGGCCATGGATCCACCGGAGGCTTTATGCCCATTATATGATTAGCAGCTTTGCTGCAACGTTAGGTAGTACCGCAACCGGGCTACCTTTGCTGTGTAGAGGATGGGTGGGTTGATTTAGAAATCCCCACAAGTGTGTTATGGTTGGACGGGAAATGGTGTGTGTAGCGGATGGATTTTTGGGGAGGGTTTTGCATTATCTTGTTTGTATATGATACGATCTGATTTGATATGATATGAGGTCATTGTGGACTAAGGCCCAAGACCACCGGTTTTGATAGGGCTTAGGCCCAATATGGACATTTGTATGTGATTTGATTGCCAAGGGTTGTACACACTGAGTTTCACAACTCACGCCCTTTTATTTAATGTTTTAGGTGATCCTGAGTAGACGGCTCGACGTGGGAGAGGACTCGGAGATGGCCACACTATAAGCTGATCAAATGTTTTATTTTGTTTAAATGAATTTATTTTAAATACTTTGTTTCTTTTTCATTGAATTGTAATAAGGCCATGGAACCCCTAATTGACTTTGGATTTTGGGTTTTATTATTTTTGTTTCAATTACCCAGTTAATAAACTTAAATAAAATTTCTAAGGTTAACATGGTTTTCGAAATAACTCAACCTATGAATATTTTCTAAAATATACGCTTTTCAACATAACTTAACAAGACACAAGGGTTTTGGGCTTTTGGCCTTAAATTGTTAAATTGTAAAATCGTTTTGAAGTGTGCCTTTAATGTGACATTTCGGACTCGGGCCTAACTTCTAGGCCGGGTTTGGGGTGTTACATTTAGTGGGATCAGAGCCCGGTTGCAAAGCTCGGGCTATGAAATGGGCCTTAGATTTTTGTTTTAAAAAGTTTTTGGCAGGATTCTTGAAGTGTGGTTCATCGAGCCCTCGATGTCGAGCCAAGTAAGTTTTCTGTACTGCATTTGCTTAAGTTACTAAAACTGTATAGATAATGGGCTACTTAAAAAAAATATGCTTTTAGAGACTAAAGCCCGTAGGAAACTTAAGCCTGTAGTGGATTCTCGACCGCGGAATAACTTTAAAAAGTAGTTACTTACATAAGACATGTGCCCTAAACAAGTAGAACTAAGTACTAATTTCATAAAATCTTTTATTCAGAAATACGCAACGATGAGCGCTAGAAGAGGTGGAAGAGGCCGCGGCAAAGGCCGTGGAAGTGCTAGGGCTGGGTCGTCAGCGTCGGGCCACATGCCCAACGTTGGAGTAAGAGAGGCTTCGGCCTCACCAGTAGTTGAAACAGCACCATATGAACGGGCTACCGAGGATGCCGTATCGCAGGCCATGTTAACAATCTTGGAAAGGGTCGTCGGGCCCAATAATGGTACGGGGAGTCGTGGGTCGATCGTGGAGCGACTCCGAGCTAATGGGGCTGAGATTTTCAAAGGAGTAGCGGGGGTGGCTCCGAATGTGGCAGAGTATTGGTTAGAAGCCATTAAAAGAATAATGGATGACCTGGATTGCACAGCTGAACAAAAGTTGAAAGGAGCAATATCCCTACTTAGGGAAGAAGCCTATTAGTGGTGGTTGACCGTAAAGGAGAGCAACCAACCGAAGCAGCTCACTTGGGAGTTCTTCAAATCGGCATTCCAGGGGAAATACATTGGAGCGGCCTATGTGGATGCCCGAAGGAAGGAGTTTTTGAGTCTGACTCAAGGAGGTAAGCAAGTAGCAGAGTACAAGGCTGAGTTTCTACGGCTCAGTCAATATGCCAAGGGGATAGTACCAACAGAGTATGAAAGATACGTGTGATTCGAGGATGGATTAAGGGATAGCCTTAGGGTACTGATAGCTCCACAAAGGGAGTGAGATTTTACGGTTTTGGTAGAGAAAGCAAAAATAGCAGAGTAGGTAAAGAGCACGGAGCGCCGCAACCGAAAGAAATAGAGGGGTAAGAACAAGCGGAATATAGAACCTATAGGAGCCGGACAAAGGCCCATGAGGAGGGCTAGAGTGAATGGGCTGGTTAGAGATGTGGCCCCTGTTGCTGCTGTTAATAACGAAATACCACTTTGTGCTGAGTGTGGGAGAAGGTATCCAGGTGAATGTTGGAGAAGGATGGGAGCATGTTTGGTCTGTGGATCGATGGAGCATAGGGTTAGGCAATGTCCGAGAAGGCTAGTTCAGGAGCGAGGCGATGGTAGAGGTAATTTCCAGCCTCAGAGGGGAGGTCAACAACCACCAAGGGGTCGTGGTCAAGCCAGAGGTGGCAATGGCACAGGACGAGGACGTAAAGCACCGGGTAAAGGTGCAAGTCAGGCAGAGGCAAGACAAGCAGCGTTGGTTTATGCTGCTCGCCGCAGAGAGAAATGTGATGCACCAGATGTGATAACGGGTACGTTCCTTAATTGTGAGCTGCCTTATTTTACGCTAATAGATGTGGGGTCAACACACTCGTACATTGCATGTAATAGGACTGAAACTGTAGGGGTTGAGTTTGAAATAGTTGAGAATGAAATGACTGTGTTAAGTCCTTTAGGGCAGTCGATGAAAGTTAGTAAACTATTTAGGAATGTACCATTGGTGGTTCAATGAGTTATTTTCCTAGCGGACTTGATGGAATTGCCATTTGGTGAGTTCGATCTCATCTTAGGCATGGATCGGTTGACGAGGCACCATGTAACTCTAGATTGTGCAATGAAGCGGATGGTGTTAAGAATTGTAGAAGTTAGTGAAGTGGCAGTGATTGGGGAATGACGTGATTATTTGTCAAATGTGATTTCAGCTTTAAAGGCAGAAAGATTGGTGAGGAAAGGCTGTGAAGCTTATGTAGCTTATATCAGTAATTTGGAATATGAAGGTATTACTGTCAAGGATTTGGAAACAGTAAAAGAATTCCCTGATGTTTTTCTAGAGGAGTTACCGGGATTACCTCCTAATAGAGAGGTGGAGTTTAGAATAGAGTTATTACCGGGTATAGCGCTAGTGTCCATCGCACCTTATAAGATGGCACCGAAGGAACTAGTGGAGTTGAAGGCTCAGATTCAGGAGTTATTGGATCGTGGATTCATTAGACCAAGTGTGTCTCCATGGAGAGCACTGGTGTTATTCGTGAAGAAGAAGGATGGGTCCTTGAGGATGTGCATCGATTACAGGCAGTTGAACAAGTTAACCTTTAAGAATAAGTACCCTCTGCCTAGGGTAGATGACCTTTTCGATTAACTTAGGGGAGCCTCAGTTTTCTCGAAGATTGATTTGCGTTCGGGATATCATCAACTGAGGGTTAAGGAAGCTGATGTGTATAAGACAGCTTTCTAAACTCGTTATGGACATTACGAGTTCTTGGTAATGCCGTTTTGGTTAACAAACACACCTGCTTCTTTTATGGATCTTATGAACCGAGTTTTTCAACCATATTTGGACCAATTCGTGGTAGTCTTCATCGATGACATCTTGGTATACTCGATGTAACAGCCCGAATTTGACCCTAATCGGAACGATGGTTTTGGGACCACGAATCCGAGTCCGATAAATGTTAAAATATTATATTTTGTTTTTTTATATGTGAATTAATGTGTGTGAAAGTTTCGTAGAAAAATTTTATCGTTTAAGTGCTTAATTTGATAAAAAGGACTTAATCGCGTAAAGTGAAAAAGTGGCAGACTAAAGTGAAATGTGCTTAATTGATCATGGCTTTATAATATGAAGTATATAATGGGTAAATAACCCATTTTAGATGTTAGTGGCCGGCCATGGACAAGTTTGTCCTTAAGTTAAAATGTTTGGCTATTTTAATTATAAGGTTAGTTTAGTAATTTGGTATTTATTATATATGTTAAAATAACCAAAAACAAAGCCATCATCTTTTTCACTCATCCATGGCCGAATGTTGGAGGAAGAAATAAAGCTTTAGGTTCTTTGATTTTCGGCACTTCTAGGCTAAAATTTAAGGTGAGTTTTTAGTCGGTTTTTGATAATTTTTACGTTTTTGAGATCGTTGCTTCGAACGGTAGCTTACCCATGTGGAAATTTTTAAATCTAAGTATGTTTGATATTCGTCCATGGATGTTTTCATGTATTTTTTGATGTTTAATGATTTTATGTTAAAAATATGTTAAAGATTAGTATATTTTGTATTGGAAATTTTAGTGAATTTGAGTATTTTGGACTAATTTGTAAAAATGAAAATTTAAGAGGGCTAAAATGCAAAATAAATGAAAGAAATGGACTTATATAGTCCTTATACATATTCAGCCCTTGAATGTTATATTGAAATTTTGTGTATTTTGTGTTTTATGCAAATAGGACTAAATTGTAAAAATGTGAAACATTAGGGGTAAATTGGTAAATTGCCCATTTATGTGTTTTGGGACTAAATTGAAATGAAATATACTTGAATGAGCTAAATTTCATTGTGTTTAGATCAAGAACAAAGAAAAACGGATTTGGATCGGGGGAAGTCAAAGATTATCGAATAGTCGGTATACGTTGTCCGTCGACTGTCGAGGTAAGTCCTTAAGCTAAAGTATGTTAAAGAATGATTTAAGAATATGTTCAATGAAATTATTTGATAAATTTGAGTATGAATATATGTGTTAGCCGAATGTAAAGGCTTTAAAATGGATTAGATGTGTTTTGTTTGTATTTGTGATAAGAATTTGTACATTTGTTGTGATATGTGAGTGTGAATTGTGTATATGTTTAGTTAGTGATGATAGTGCTAAGAAATGAAATTTGATGGATTGGTTTATGAATTATTTCGGGCATTAAAGCCTATCAGGCCTTGTGCCGGTGATTTGATTCGGGCTTATTGCCTAGCAGGCCTAGTGCCGGTGTACGTGATTCGGGCTAACGCCTAGCAGGTTCTATACCGGTGTATTGACATTACAAGCTCAGCTTATGCAACAACAAAGTATAAAATGAGTTAAGAAAGTCTAAACTTTCGAAAATGAATCGTACTGATTCGGCTTTAAGGTAAGTGCTTTCTTACATCTATGTTGTATTATAATGTTAATGAGTTAGTAAAATGAGGTAATAAAGGTATTATAGAATGATGGTTGGAAGATATTTATATATATATATATATATATATGTTGTACTATGTGATGATCAACTACTCGAAGGTGTACGAGTGAACAGAAATGTTTATGCAGGTATATCTAAGTATATACATATGAGTTGGTATGTTTGATGAATGGTACACTTTGGGGTGAAAGTAAAAGTTGATAGATTAAATGATATAGTGAAATTCGGCATTGGTAAATATAACAGTTGATATGTGTACTTTTAAATGCTTCAAATGTAGGTTAAAATGTTTGGATGATTGAAATTATATAGTATTTGATTAAGACTTACTAAGCTAGTGAAGCTTACTTTCGTGATATGTTCTCATCTGTTTTATAGATTCGGTTAAGGCTACGAGCTCAAGAGGGATCATCGAGAAAGTCATCCACACTATCAACCTGTTTGGTACTTATAAACTTAGTTTTATTAAAAAGGCATGTATAAACTAGGCTATGTTGTTAACCGATGGTATTTGATCTTGTTTATATATATGAATAGCCTTGCGAAATGGCTATTACTTTTGGCTAACTTTGCTTAGGTATTTTGGTATATCGGTTTGTATATATATTTCTTGGTGAAGTGCTTCTTGTTATGTTTTAGGTTAGATGAAGAGTATATATATATATTATGACAATTACATAGAACTATTTGGTTGTGATATGATGATGGTTGCGGAAATGGTTATGCATGGTTAATTGAAGTTGATCATTAGAGTATTTATTTGAGATCCGAATATGTGATTAAGGGATTGATTATATTTATGAAATTCAGCTAGTTATATTAGTTCATGTGTTTGGTAGATCTATAATGATCTTTGTGACCTTGAGTATAAATGTGGTTTGGCTAAATGAATGGAAAGAAAAAGAAAAAAAAAGATTGCATTGTGTGAGTTATATGTGTATACATATATTTATATTCGGCTATTATGCTTATGTATAATTATAATAGTATAAATTGGTTTTGTGGTTTACGGCATCTTCGGGTTGATTAAAGCTTTGATGATGTACATTAGTTATTATATATTTAAGTTGTACATGACATATTTATGCATGAGCCGAATGAAAGATTGGTATAAGCTTGAGGGGGAAATTTGGTTTAATGTATAAGTGCTTGCATTGTATGTATAAGTATGGCTATACTATTTGAATAGTTATACACGAGTAAGAAATGCATGAAAATATATAGTTATATGTGTCATGACATACATGTGGTTACTTGATTATGATAAAAAGGAAATTTTTGTGAAGTGGGTGAAGTTGTATATATATGTGACCTAGATTGAAATTATTTTATATGTACGGATGTACCCTATAGTGCTATGAGACTTTATGGTAAACAAATGTATATATATGTACGATTTATGAGATGGCAAGGTGATATTCGAATAAGTAATGAATGTATTTATGTTTTCTACATATGCTTAAGTGAAAGGTGCATACTCAAACCTGTTATAGATATTTGAAGAACATATAGTTGACAATTTAGATGATTTTGGATTGTACGAGCATGTACTAAATCTATTTGAATTTAAATATTATATGTTTCGTGGTAAATGGCTGTGATGACTGGGGTTAGGTTGGTAATGCCTTATAACCCTAATCCGGCGACGGATACGGGTTAGGGGTGTTACACTCGAGAACGGAGGTTGATCATGATGCACACTTACGGATTATGTTGCAAGTATTAAGGGAGAAGCAACTTTATGCTCAGTTTAGCAAGTGCGAATTTTTGCTAAGGGAAGTCACTTTCTTAGGACATGTGGTTTCCGCTGAGGGAATTAGAGTTGAACCTCGAAAGGTGGAAGCGGTGTTGGATTTGAAACGACCTAAGACGGTGCCGAAAATTCAGAGTTTTCTAGGCCTGGCAGGGTACTATAAGCGATTTGTCAAAGGATTTTCCCTAATCGCAGCATCTTTGACCAAGCTACTTTGGAAGGGAGTGTCATTTGTATGGACTGATAAACAGTAAGAAAGCTTTGATAAGCTTAAGAAGGTTTTAACGGAGACCCCTGTTTTGATTCTACCAGAGCACGGAAAGGAGTTCACGGTTTATAGCGATGCGTCACACGTGGGCTTGGGCTGTGTTTTGATGCAGGAGGGGAAGGTGGTTGCTTATGCGTCGTGCCAGCTTAAGACTCACGAGAGGAATTACCCAACCCTCGATTTGGAATTGGCGGCGGTGGTGTTCGCACTTAAGATTTGGAGGCACTATTTGTATGGAGAGAAGTGCACCATCTAAATGGATCACAAGAGTCTGAAGTACCTCTTGACTCAGAAAGAGTTGAACTTGAGGCAGCGCAAATGGATTGAGCTGTTAAAGGACTACAATTGCACGATCGAATATCACCCGGGCAAAGCAAATGTGGTGGCTAATGCACTATGTTGTAGGACTATGTTGGATTTGAGGGCAATGTTTGCTCGGTTTACTCTGTATGGAGATAGGAGGTTGCTAGTCGAGTTGCAAGTGAAGCCACTGTAGGTTGAGCAGATTAAAGCTAAACAGCCATTGGATGAAACTCTGAGTTCTCGATTCAAGCAAGTTGAGAATGGGGAAACGGCAGATTTTGGGCTGAATGGTGATGGGTTATTGCATTTCCGTGGTAGAATTTATGTACCAAGGGACGAGGAGTTAAGGAAGTCTATACTACGGGAAGTGCATTGTAGCTCCTATGCTATGCACCCCGGAGGTAACAAGATGTACCGAGATTTACGAGTGCTTTATTGGTGGCCGGGATTGAAACGCGAGGTTACGGAGTTTGTGGGCAAATGTTTGGTATGCCAGCAAGTGAAGGCAGAACATCAGTTACCGTTGGGATTACTTCAGTCGATTAAGATCCCACAATGGAAGTGGGAGCGGGTTACTATGGATTTTGTTAGTGGGCTACCCTTGACGCTTGCTAACAAGGACTCTGTGAGGGTCATTGTGGATTGGTTAACTAAGTCTACCCATTTTATACCGGTCCGCACCGACTACTCACTATAAAAATTGGCAAGGTTGTATGTGGCGAAAATTGTGAGGTTTCATGGAGTTTCGGTCTTGATCATATCTGATAGAGATCCTCGTTTTACGTCTCACTTTTGGAAAAAGCTACATGAGGCGCTAGGTATGAGGCTGGATTTCAGTACACCATTTCACCCTCAGACTGATGGTCAGTCAGAAAGGGTAATTCAAGTTTTGGAAGATATGCTGAGAGGGTGTGTAATTGAGTTTCGAGGTAGTTGGGAGGACTACTTGTCGTTAGCTGAATTTGCGCATAATAATAGTTATCAGGCAAGTATTGGAATGGCACCATATGAAGCACTGTATGGACGAAGATGTCATACTCGACTTGTTGGACTGAGTTGGGTGAGCGACGAGTTTTGGGTCCGGAGTTGGTAGCAAACACCGAAGATAAGGTGAGATTGATTCGGGATCAGTTGAAGGAGGCTGCGAATAGGCAGAAGTCGTACGCTGACCTCAAACGAAGAGAGATCGAATCTGTTGTGGGGGACATGGTTTTTCTCAAGGTTTCCCCTTGGAAGAAGGTGTTAAGCCCAAGATTCATTGGGCCTTACAGAGTATTGAAGCGAATTGGGCCAGTTGCCTATCAGCTGGAATTGCCTTCTGAATTGAGCCAAATACACGATGTGTTCCATGTGTCAATGCTAAGGCATTATTGTTCAGACCCTTCTCACATCTTGATTATCGAGGAGGTTGAGGTTAGGCTAGATCTAACTTTTGAAGAGGAGCTGGTTCAGATAATTGATCATGATGTCAAGGTTTTAAGAAGGAAGTCTGTTCCCTTAGTCAAAGTGCTTTGGCGTAACCATAATACTGAGGAGGCTACTTGGGAACCCTAGGAGGCAATGCATTGATAATACCCTCACTTGTTTCAATCAGGTAAATTTCGAGGCCAAATTTTTTTTTAGAGGGGTAGAACTGTAACACCCCAAAAATCTCGAAACTTTAATTTTTGTGCATGAACGTTAGTATGGATGTGTAGCACTTAGAATAATAGTATTAAGGTATTATCGGGATTATTTGAAGCCTTAGAGATAGGGGAGACCATAGTGAAAAATTTATTTTCTCTTGCTTAGTGGACCCTAGTCTCAGGCAAGAGGCCTCTTAAGCAAATTGAGTGAAAATAGGGCACAAGATGGGCTTGTGGTCCAGTGGCAAGTGGCGTCACTTGGGGAGGTATGAGGTGGCGTGGTTGTCAGTTACAGAGGTCCAAGGTTTGAGGCCTAAGAAGGGAAAATTAAGGAGTTTTATTTTTTGTGCCTGGACAAAAGGAGGTGGCGTTGGAGGGGACTCTGAAGGGGAGTGTTCAGGAGAGAAATTTAAGGTGAAGATAAGGGAGAAAATATAGGGATTGGGAGATGGATATAGTGGTTCCGAATGGGACTCTAAGGGAGGGGAGTGTTCGGTCTGTGGCTCTAAAAAGAGAAGAGGTCGAATGCTTGAAGGGTTTTTTTAGCATTCTCTAGTTTTATTTTTCCCCCCTCAAACGGTTTCTTCTCTTTTTGCGGAATTTTTGCTAAGCCAAACTCCCTTCATTGCCAAATTTACTCTCATCTTTCCTAGCCGAATCTCTACTCTTGCCAAACCCTTGTTGTTGTTTCTCCATCTCAATCATTTGTTATCTACTCCTAGTCACGTTGGAAGCCAAATCTTGTTCAGTAGATATCTAAGCCGCAGGATCAAAGGAGGATTCTGGTAAGTGCTTAAGCTGAACTTTTTAGTGTGATTCATTAAAAGCCGAAAGGCTATCTAACCCCTCCTTGTCGTTAACATGTATTCACAAGGGTAAGGCTCAACAATCGCAAGCGTGGTAGGTAAGGATTGCTAACAATGTGGTAAGTGTTCTCCACTCAGTCATGGTTTAGTAAATGGTCATATCTAATGTGGCTCATAGGGGTGACTTATGTACAATATGGGTCACTGGATAATTGCAAATAGCAGCAAAGGAAGGGCTACTAGAACGTGAGGCACACGGTAAGGGTACGGTGAGGTTTCGGTTTTTGATAAGTATGTGTTAAAGCCTTGGTTAATCGTTAGTAATGTCGATTGTAGGTTCGTGACTAAGGGGTTTGCAACGCGCGTGGATACCAGGTGTGTGCAAACACTACACACATGATATCGGCAATGTCGAAAAGCTGAAAGTGGCTACATGGGCCCGGTGGGCCCTAAGGCTAAGTTTGATGAGTTTGTTTGGTTTGGTGTATGAATTGAGTCTGTCAAACATAATACATGATCTAGAATTGTTTTGGGCCTAACAGGCCATAAGAATATGATTTGGGCCTAATGGGTCGTAAGGGTGTAATTTGGGTTCGAGGGGCTTTATAGGGACGTAGACAAGTATGTTAGGGTTAATGGACTTTAGGCTATTTGGACAACTCTTAAATTTCATAAGACTTAATCTAATTAAACATGTCAATGAACAAGTCACTGGGCTAGAGTGTGGCAACGGACATACGCATGTCTAGGATTGCATCTAGGGAGAGCTTAGTATTAAGCGGCCGACCTCCTCTTCTCTAGAATCCTACCTGGTCCGTAGTGTCTGTTCACTTTAGCCACGAGGACTTGTTTATGGGCCAAAGTTCATAACTAAAACCCGAGAGGGACCAAATACCCTTAGATTTGTAAATTACCAAAATACCTTAGATTTGTAAATTACAAAAATACCCTTAGATTTGTAAATTACCTAAATACCCTTAGATTTGTAAAATTACCAAATTCCCGTAGATTTGTAAAATTACTAAAATACCCCTATTTTGTAAAAGTACCAAAAAACCCCTGTTTTGCAAACTTACAGAGATACCCCTATCTTGCCAAATTACCAAAGTACCCCTGTAGGGTATAATTATGAAAATACCCCTGGGTAGTGAAATGATGGAAATGCCCCTATGTGACGAATAAGAGTTTGCGGATGTTTCTCATGTGTTTGATGCATTCATATGATATTCTTCTTAGGATGCACATGGGTGGGAATTATGGTACGGTGGAAGATTTGAGGATCGCATAGTCGTATGGCCATGGATCCACCGGAGGCTTTAAGCCCATTATATGATTAATAGCTTTGCTGCAACGTTAGGTAGTACCGCAACCGGGCTACCTTTGGTGTGTAAAGGATGGGTGGGTTGATTTAGAAATCCCCACAGGTGTGTTATGGTTGGATGGGAAATGGTGTGTGTAGCGGATGGATCTTTGGGAAGGGTTTTGCATTATCTTGTTTGTATATGATACGATATGATTTGATATGATATGAGGTCATTGTGGGCTAAGGCCCAAGACCACCGATTTTGATAGGGCTTAGGCCCAGTGTGAATATTTGTATGTGATTTCATTGCCAAGGGTTGTACACACTGTGTTTCGCAACTCACGCCCTTTTATTTAATGTTTCAGGTGATCCTGAGTAGACGGGGAGAGGACTCGGAGATGGACACACTACAAGCTGATCAAATGTTTTATTTTGTTTAAATGGATTTATTTTAAATACTTTGTTTCTTTTTCATTGAATTGTAATAAGGACATGTAACCCCTAATTGACTTTGGATTTTGGGTTTTATTATTTTTGTTTCAATTGCCCAGTTAATAAACTTAAATAAAATTTCTAAGGTTAACATGGTTTTTGAAATAACTCAACCTATGAATGTTTTCTAAAATTTGGGCTTTTCAACGTAACTTAACAAGATACAATGGTTTTGGGCTTTTGGGCCTTAAAGTGTTAAATTGTAAAATCGTTTAGAAGTGTGCCCTTAATGTGACATTCCGGACTCGGGCCTAACTTCTAGGCCGGGTTTGGGGTGTTACACCCTAGCCCTATTCTCTCAAAAGAAACGGTTTTGGTTTGTATTTTTAAGAAGATGAACACAAATTAAAATGTCTTATTTTATTTAATTAACCTTTAATAACCAATTTACCTATTTAACCTTAATGAACATTACAAATTTCAAACCACTATCATCCCCTATCTCATAAATGGGTTAATTACCACATAAGGACCTTTACTTTTACGTTCTATAGCTATTAAACACCTTTAGCTATTAGAACACTAATTTTTCACTTTACGCGATTAGTCATTTTTATCAAATTAATCATTCAAATTATAAAATTTCTTAATGAAATTTTTACAGAAACATACTATCATGCTGTAGACATTAAAATAATAATAAAATATTTATTTCATCTTTAGATTTGTGGTCCCGAAACCACTGTTCTGATTTTACTAAAAACTACTGTTATAACTCTGCCCCCCTTAGGAATTTTCGTCCTCAAAAATCTTACCAGAAAGAGGTTAGGGTATTGTTTTCTCATAGCTTCCTGGGGTTCCCACGTAGCTTCTTCGACCCCGTGACGTTACCACAACACTTTCACCAAAGGTATATTCTTTTTCTCAATTCTTTAACCTTTCGAGCTAAAATTTTGATCCGTTCTTCATTATATGTCATATCAGATTGAGTTTCAACCTCTGTCGGAGAAATTACATATGATGGACCTGATTGATATCATCATAACATCGACACATGAAATACATTGTGAATTTTTTTCTAATTCTGACGGTAAAGCTAGCCCATATACCACTGGCCTATTCTTTCGATGATCTCATACGACCTGATAAATCGCGGACTCAATTTGCCTTTGCGACCGAATCGAAGGATCTTTTTCCACGGAGATACTTTCAAGAATACTCTATCACTGATCTGAAATTCAATGTCTTTACGTTTCAAATCTACATACAATTTTTGTCTATCTGAAGCCACTTTCAAACTATCGCAAATTACTTTCACCTTCTCTTTAGTCTCTCTGATCAAATCAACCCCGTGAATCTTTTTCTTACTAATGGAGTTCGGCATTTGCGATCATACAACGCTTCATATGGTGCCATCTTATGCTCGATTGAAAGCTGTTATTATACGTGAATTCAACCAATGGTAGATATTTCTCCCAATTATCTTCAAATTCTAAAACACAACAACGAAGCATATCTTTGAGAATCTAAATTACTCTCTCAGACTGACCGTCGGTTTGCTGATGACATGTGGTACTAAAGTTCAACCGCATACCCAGAGCTTCTTGCAATCTCTTTCAAAATCGCAACGTAAACCTCAGATCTCTATTCAAAATAATTAAAACTGGCACCCATGCAATCTAACGATCTCAGAAATGTCCAATTCAACCAATTTATCAAGCGAATAGTCTGTACGTACTGGAATGAAATGTGCAGACTTCGTTAGTCGATCAACGACAACTCAAATAGCATTTTTCCTTTTTAGATACAGGGGTAAACCCGATACAAAATCCATTGTAACTCTATTCCATTTCCATTCTGGTATCATCACAGGTTGTAGCAATCCCGAAGGTACCTGATGTTTAGCTTTGACCTGCTGACAAATCAAACATCTCGACACAAACTCTAAAATGTGTTGTTTCATGCCCAACCACCAATACAATTGTTTCATATCATTGTACATTTTTGTACTCCCCGGATGTATGGATAAACAACCATTGTGTGCTTCATGCAGAATTTTCTGAATAAGCTCAGAATTCTTTGGTACGAAAATTCTACCTCGGAACATTAAACAATCATCGGATCCGATCTGATGTTTGAATCACTAGTCGACTCACATTACACTCTTTTGGCTTGTAATTCATTAACACACTTCTGAGCTTCACAAATTTGCTGAAGAAATAACGGTTTAGCTTTTAACTCTGCTATAATCGAACCATCATCAGACAAAGATAACTGTGTATTCATTGCTCACAAAGAAAATAATGATTTTCTACTCAGCGCATCCGCGACTACGTTCGCTTTCCTCGGTTGATAATCAATCACTAAGTCATAGTCTTTCAACAACTCGAGCCATCTTCGTTGATGCAAATTCAAATCTTTCAAAGGCATTATATACTTCAAACTCTTGTGATCAGTGAAGATATGGCACTTTTCACCATATAAATGATGTTGCCAAATTTTCAAAGCAAAAACAATAGTGACCAATTCTAAATCATGTGTCAGATAATTCTTTTCATATGGTTTTAACTGTCTGAAAGCATAAGCTATCACTTTATCCTCTTGCATCAAAACACAACCCAAACCGTTCAATGACGCGTTGCTAAAAATCACAAATTCTTTACCTGACTCAGGTTGAACCAAAACTGGTGCCTCAGTCAACAATGCTTTCAACTGTTAAAACTCTGTTGACACTTCTCGGACCACTCAAATTTCACATCTTTTTGTAGTAATTTAGTCATCGGTGTAGCAATCATCGAGAATCTTTCTACAAAACATCGATAATATCCAGCTAACCCTCGAAAGCTTCTAACTTTAGATACATTTCTTGGTGGTTTCCAATCAACAACGGCTGAAATCTTGCTCGGATCAACTCGTATGCCTTCCGTTTATACAATATGTCCCAAGAATCCGACTTCTCAGAGCCAAAACTCTCAGTTACTAAATTTAGCAAACAGATGCTTATCTCTCAAGGTTTGTAGCACAATTCTCAAATGTTCAGTATGCTCAGACTTATCTCGAGAATAGATCAAAATGTCGTTACTGAATACCACAACAAATCTGTCTAAATACAGTCTAAAAATTTGATCCATCAAATCCATAAAAATTGCAGGACCGTTAGTGAATCCAAAAGGCATAACAAGAAATTCATAATGCCCGTACCTCATTATGAATGCAGTTTTCGGCACATCTGAATCTTTAACTCGCAACTGATAATAGCCATATCTCAAATCAATCTTCGAGAACACTTTTGCTCCTTTTAACTGATCAAACAAGCCATTTAGTCTCGGCAAAGGATACTTATTCTTTATTGTAACCTTGTTGAGTTGCCGATAGTCAATACACATTCTCATCTATCCGTCTTTCTTATTTACGAACAGAACTGGTGCACCCCAGGGTAAAAAAATAGGTTGTGCGAAACCTCTATCCGTTAACTCTTGCAAGTGAGCTTTCAACTCTTTCAACTCTGTTGGAGCCATTCTATACGGAGCTATGGATATCGGTGATGTTCTCGGTATTAATTCAATAGAAAACTAGATCTCTCTAATCGGTGGTAACCCCGGTAACTCTTCTGAAAACACATCTGGATATTCACATACCACTGGTACTGATTTAGATACTTTTGTATCCAGTACATATGCCAGATAAGCATTATAGCCTTTTCTCACATATTTCTGAGCTAACATTGACGAAATCAGAACAAGCAATCCACTCGACTCATCTGATTCAATTCTAAGGATTTGACTATTCTAACATTTCAACTAAATAGTCTTTCATCTACAATTCACAACAGCATCATGTGGCGTCAACCAATTCATACCCAGAATTACATTGAATTCATTGAACGATAATAGCATCAAATTTGCCAGAAAACAATAACCTCGAGTCATTAAAGGATAGTTCTTGCAAACTTTATCAACTAGGACATACTTGCCTAAGGGGTTCGACACTTTAATTATAAACTCAGTAAAATTAGCAAGCAAACTCTTACTAGACACTAAATTCTCACAAACATATGAATGATTCGATCCAGGATCAACCAATGCAATTACATTAGTGTCATAGAGAGAAAATGTACCGGTGATAAAATCTGGTAACGACACATCTTCGCAAGCACGAATAGCGTAAGCTTTAGCTGGTGCTCGAGCCTCACATCTAACAGTTGAATCTTTTGTCGCACTTTTACTACTGGTCACATTTCCTGCATTTCTCAGTGGCCTCCCTCTAGTGGCAGTATTGCTCGATCTTACATTCTAAAATTTATCTTTCTCAGCTAACTCGGGACAATCTCTTATGAAATGATCTTGCGAACCACATTTAAAGCAACTTCTATTATTCATCCAGCATTAACCAAAATGTCGTCAACCAAACTATTGACACTCGGGTTTATTGTTTTTCACACTGCCTACACTCGATACTGATGTAGCTTAAGCTTTAGGACTTGAGTATTGCTTTCCATGATCTCTGTTTGGAAATCCGATTGAAGCATTTGAGCAAGTGTACGAATCTCGTGATTTCTTTGATGAGGATTGATATGGTTTACTCATTGACCTCTTTCTCGAATCCCTAACCTCAGAATCAACTTTTCTCTTTTCTTTGCCATGTTCTTCGGCTTTACAAGCCCTGTCAACTAGTACCACAAATTCTTTCAATTCTAAAATTCCAACCAATAGTCTGATGTCTTCGTTCAACCCATCTTTGAATCTTTACACATAATGGCTTCGGTTGAAACACATTCTCGAGCATTCTTACTGAGTCTTACAAATTCTCTCTCGTACTCGGTTACAGACATACGGTCATGTTTCAACTCTAGAAATTCCTTGCACTTCTCGTCGATAAACTGTTGGCTTATATATTTCTTTTTGAACTCGGCTCGAACAAATTCCTAGGTTACTCTTTCTCTCGGTACCACAAATATCAAAGTATTCCACCACAGATATGCAGTGTCTCTCAGAAGTGAAACAACATATTTAACACATTCTGCAGGTGTGCACGATAACTCATCAAATACTCTGATTGTATTTTCAAGCTAAAACTTGGCTCTTTCAGGATCATCATAAATAGTAGCTCTGAATTCTTCAACCCTGTATTTTTGAATTTTACCAACAGGCGGCTTATTCAATCGTAGAGGTTCCAAACCTTGAGGAACTTCGAGAATCGATTAGGGATTGGGGATTAGGTGGGGGTGGAGGTTGTTGAGCAGTCGGATTTGTTCGAACAAACTTCATAAACCACTCATCCATCATCTGAAAGAAGGCTTCTTTAGCCTTTCCTCCCTGGCTACCCGATATGGGTCTCAACTCAGATTGCACTACCCCGTGAACGGAGGTTGGCGCATTACTTTCAACATCATCAGCTACAGCTCAATTGGGATCCATTTACTATATGAAAACATGATTTAAACTGTCAGGAGATATCACACTATTACAAGTTATATATGGCATGTATAGCTAGACTCTCACATACGCTATGTTAGTCCTAGAATTGACTAAATCGTAGCTCTGACACCAATAAATGTAATACCTCTCACCCGTATTCAATAACAAAATAGGGTTACGGAGCATTACCGAACATACTATACAATTACATTTACATTTCACATACATTATCAAGTTCCAAATAGTCATCATTCAACAACATGCATATCATCCCTAGTATAAGCCTGCGAGGCCTAAAACATGCATTCGGGGTGGTTCGGGACTAAACCGATAACTTAGGAGGCCGTGTGGACATTTGAAATGGGATCACATGGCCGTGTCCTAGCCTGTATCCGACCCCATGTAACTCTCTGACTTGGGTCACACGGCCAGCACACATGCCCGTGTGGTTAGCCCGTGTGCCCTAAAAATGGCCAAACAGGCCCGTGTGCCAGGCCGTGTACTAGGCCATTCCAAACCTGTAGGGTATACTGACTTAGGCCACACGGCCAATCACATGCCCGTGTGCTGGGCCATGTAAAGCATACTGACTTGATTTTTAATTCAACACCAAGGGACACATGGCTATGTAACATAACCATGTGTCACACACTGCTGAGACAAACGCTCGTGTCTCTGCACGTGTGGACAAAAATAGGCTATTTACCAAGCCAATTTGCCACCCAACTTTGTACATACATAAAACAACCCTTATGGCATCAAAATATGGCATATATAGGCAGTCATCTAGTCTCAACCAAGCATAAATTATATCATTTCAATACCAACCAATACAAGGTACACAATATCACAATATGCCGATCAATTTATACCAAATTATCACATTCTTAAATAATCAATATGGTTACATTTCAAACATGCATTATTTTACCTATAATTCAAACATACCAAATCTCATATCTCAACCATTTTGTATCCCTAATTACCAATTATCATCAAGCATCACATATCCATCAATAAACACATAACCAAAGCCATATGCACTATGAATACACAACCAAATCAACCAAATTAAGCCAACTCTCATGGCTATATACAAAACCAAAACATTAACATTTACAAGCTATTTCAAATGACTAAATTCATTACCAAACTATATATCAAAATGACCATAATCCTATACATGCCATATATCCATAAACTTAGGCTCAAAAGTACCAAAGTGATAGTTGGATAATGTGATGAAGTCTCCGACAAATCCCGAATCTGAGCTAGCTTTGATTTCACTATAAAACACGAAAAAATAAACAATGTAAGCTATAAAGCTTAGTAAGCTCGTATGAAATAAACTTAATTAATAAAAAAAACAATTTAATATATCAACACGTAGCTCATATTGGCAAACAAACCTTCCACATATTCAAGCATAAGATTAGATGTGAAATTCACAATTTTCTTCGATTCAAAGCTTATACGGTGCATGCACATACCTGTACCACCTCTTATTAGTCTCATATTTTAGTATACCCATTGAACCATTCGGAATACTATTCGATACTCGGGAATCTCGCGCCTTAAGTGCCACATACATAGTCAAAACTATCTCAATCTCGTATCACATATAATGCTCACTCTCGAGCTATCAACGGGTCTGCTCACACAAGTTGACAGCCATGACGAAGCTACACGGTACTACCCACACAAGCTGACGAGTATTCGTAACACATGTCGGATAACTCAGCCAACGGTAGGACGTATGGACTAGCACCCAAATCACATAACCCCTAATGACATGTCATTTGTATCCTAATCTATTTCTAAGGTTCAACCGGGATTTCGCACTTGCTGAATCATCTTCAAACATGTCTGTAGTGTCATGATCACAATTTATGCATTATCAAAGCATTTAAAACACAAATATAATAATTTATTACATACAAACTTACCTCGAATGAAAAAACAGTAAATTAAGTCGATTAATCTGAAACCTTATTCTTTCCCCGATCTAAATCCCTATTTCTCCTTTCTTGACCTGAATATAATCAAAATTAACTTATTCAATAATCTCTGTAACACCCCAAACCCAGCCTAGACGTTACGATAGGATCTGGCGTGTCATATGAAAGGATTGCTAAAGAAACTTCGTGTTCGATATAAACTTCGAATTTTGTTGCTTGAAAAATTTAGAACTTCTTTTTTGGTTTTCAAAACTAAGAAAAATCGTTGTTATTAGTATGAGTGGTATTATTATTATCATTATTTCCAAAAACTTGTTTAAAACAGAATTCAGATTCAGTGAATTTCAGAAATGTAATAATTGGAAACAATTTTCAACGTTTAAGAGAACCCAGAGTTTTATCAAGTATAGTTTGTAAACTGTTTGTTATCGTTTTGGAAAGCAGTTATCAATGTCTTAGAAAAAATCCGTTTTGAACATTTAACAATCGATAATAACCGAATTAAAAATTAAGGCCAAAATAAAATCCCAAAGGCCTTGTTACAAAATATGAACCCAAAATAAAATAAAACTAAGTAGAATACAAAAATCCAAAACTGCTCGTAGTGTGGCCACCTTTGAGTCCTCCAGTACGTCGAACCGCCTACTGAGGATTACTTGAGAAAAATTAAAAAGAGGGGGTGAGTTTACGAAAACTCAGTGTGCACAACCCTCATCAGTAAGAACATGAATCACAGCAATCCGAGTTGAAGCCCACTACAGTAACAGTGGCAATTGGGCCTTAGCCCAATTAACCTCGGTTGGGCCTTAAACCATATCAAATTTCATATATCATATATATCTGGGCCTAAGCCCATCCATATATGCAATGCATTAATGCCCATCCCAACCCTGCACTCCATCTCCTGTCCAACCATACACTCCTGTGGGGATTTAATCGACCTACCCATCCCTACACTCCGTATGTAGCACCGGTTGCGGCACTAACTTATCGGTGTAGCATGGCTGCTCGGTGGCTAAAAAGCCTTCAGTAGCGGTACTACAATTGGCACAAAGCCATCAGTGATTGTATTATGTTTGGCACATAGCCATCAGCGACGGTAATATAATCGGCACACAGCCTTGGGTAAATATGATCGACACAGAGTCATCGATATATAAGTTAGGCACATAGCCACGGTAAATACGATTGGCACAAAGCCATAATATCGGCACAAAGCCTTTGGTATTGGCACAAAGCCCATAATTACGGCACAAAGCCTTATTAATGGCACACAGCCCTCAGTAACATTATCGGTGCAGCATGGCTACTTAGTGGCTAAAAAGCCTACGGTGGCTATAAAGCCTTCGGTGGATCCACAGTCGTCAAGCGACCATGTAATCCTATTAGCACTTCCTCCGTATTAATAATCCCAGCTCTATGCAATATGTCGTGTATGTCATGCTCAATCATTACACATGTATGCAAAATGGCCATGCTCAGTAACAATTATTTAAACATGTAATAAAAGCATATCAGTCATACAACCACAGTCAAATTAGTCCACTCAATGCACAAGTCTATCATTTACCTACAAGGGCAAATCAGTCATTTTACCCTATAAGGGTATTTCGGTAATTCTACCCTACAGGGGTAGTTCGGTAATTCTACTCATAAACAATCCATGTATGCAACGCATCTCAAACATAATCAATCATACAATTAACACATACAATGCTAGTACTACCACGAGGGTACAACGGTCATTTTGTCATTTGGGGAAAAACGGTAATTTCACCCCTTGGGGGTATTTCGGTAATTTACCCATCGAGGGTGTTTTGGTAATTTCAAAAATCTGGGTATTTTGGTACTTTCACAAATTGGGGGTATTTTAGTAATTTTGCAAATCGGGGGTATTTCGATAATTTTGCAAATCAAGGGTATTTCGGTAATTTCACAAATTGGAGGTATTTCAGTAATTTCATAAATCGGGGGTATTTCGATAATTTTGCTAATCGGGGGTATTTTGGTAATTTCACAAACCGGGAGTATTTCAGTAATTTCACAAACCGGGGGCATTTTAGTAATTTCGCAAACTGGGGGTATTTTGGTAATTTCGCAAATCGGGGGTATTTTGGTAATTTCACAAATTAGAGGTATTTCAATAATTTTACAAATCAGGGGTATTTCGGTAATTTTCCAAATTGAGGGTATTTCAGTAATTTTGTAAACCAAGGGTATTCTAAATAGAGATAACAATGCGAATGGGCCTAGGGCTCATTTTCGGCCCAAATGGGTCCACACGCTCGTGTGGCCCGTTTAGCCCAAATCTAGCCACATATATGAGATTCCCATAGTCTAGTCCAACATCTACTACACAATCATACAACTTATTCAGATGGGTCCACGGGCCTATTGGGCCGATCGAGGCCCAAACAGCCTAACCCACAAGAATGCTCATGATGGCCTCAACTATCGCGTCGAAGCCCCCACACGTGCACTTGCACGCTCGTGTGCCTACCATCGCGGTGTGACCGGTATTTCGGCATTTGCCGCTCTACAGCTAGAGTAGGGCGAAATACACACCTGATAGGAATTTGAAGCTAAACCGCGCCCCGAATGCTCCTATGCCCAACGCCAACCAGGTATGCTTCCTCTCCTCATAAACAGCTCTATTTATAGCCAGCTTCTCACTCCCTCTTGCTAGCTTTCCGATGTGGGATCCCTCATTCAGTAGAGTTAAAATCCAACACAAACTCTTGCCGCCCCAACTTAGCAAAATAAATATCCTCTTTTTGCTACTCATGAGATTCGAACCCAGGCTCCTCTGTAACTTAATCCACGCCGCTAGCCACTAGGCCAAAAGCTCCTCTTGTGTCTTAAAATATGCGCAACTAAATATAAACCTATGGGCCAAAGTCTAAGTTCACTTAAAAATAAATCAAAATGAAATGCAAGCACCAAGACTTGAACCCAAGCACTCACTTAATGACGCCTTGCCACTAGACCACTCCCATCCTTGTGTCATTTTCCTCCACATTTATTCTTAAAGCCTACTACTAACTCCTAGGGTTTTATTCACCTAAAACCAAAATTTCCCTAAAGCCAAAGTTTGAACCCGAGACTTCATAGAAGCACCCTAACCTTCCAAAATCACTCACCTAACAGGCCCAACTTGCATAAATGTCGTTCTCATGTTCTCAAAAATTTTTAAACGCTCCCGTGCCCAAGGCCCAATGGGCCCAATTCTACTAGGCCCAAATTCGGGGCGGTACAATCTCTCTATTTAATTTAATCCAAAAACACACATTAAGGCACTTTTACATTTTTGCCCCTAACATTTCAACATTTTTACAACTTAGTCCTTATTTCATAAAATCACAAATTCATGCAATTCAACCAAAACCCATGCTAGCCAAGTTTCAATTATGCCCCTAGCAGTCCATATTTTTCGTTTATTTCACAATTTGACCATGAAATTTACACATTTCACAATTTAACCCTTAATTGACAATTTTGTCGAAAATCACTTTACAAATGTTGTTTATCTAACAACAAGCATGCATTTTCTATCATCAAACATGAAAACACATATAGATTCATCAATGGAAAAACCCTAAACCTTTAACAATTTTGCAAAATAGTCCCTGGGCTAGCTAGACTAAGCTGCAACGATATCAAAAACATAAAAATCATTAAAAACATAACAGAAATTGTACCTAATTGAAGGAAATAAAAATAGCTGAATCACTAGCCCTATTTTCTCAAAAGAAACAGTTTTGGTTTGTCTTTTGAAGAAGATGAACACGGATTAAAATGTTTTATTTTATTTAATTAACCTTTAATAACTAATTTACCTATTTAACCTTAATGTACATTAGAAATTTCAAAATTACCATGCCACTATCATCCACTATCTCATAAATGGGTTAACTACCACATAAGGACCTTTACTTATAAGTTCTATAGCTATTAAACACCTTTAGCTATTAAAACACTAATTTTTCACTTTACACGATTTAGTCCTTTTTATCAAATTAATCATTCAAACGATAAAATTTCTTAATGAAATTTTTATACAAACATATTATCATGTTGTAGACTTTAAAATAATAAGAAAATATTTATTTCAACTTCAGATTTGTGGTCCCGAAACCACTGTTCTGACTTAACTAAAAACGGGCTGTTACAAGTGGTGCCGAGAGAAAGGGTCACCTGGGAATTCTTTCAAGCTGAGTTTAGAAAGAAATACATCAGTCAACAGTTTATCGATCAAAAATGCTAAGAGTTTTTGGAGCTAAAATAGGGTCGTATGTCCGTGGCTGAATATGAGCGAGAGTTTGCGAGATTCAGTAAGTATGCTCGAGATTGTGTTTCCACCGAGGCAATTATGTGTAAAAGATTCGAAGACGAACTGAATGGAGACATCAGATTGCTAGTTGGGATTTTAGAGTTGAAGGAATTTGTTGTATTAGTTGACCGAGCTTGCAAAGCCAAAGAATTGGGCAAAGAAAAGAGAAAAGCTGAATTCGAAGCTAGAGATTCGAGAAAAAGATCGATGAATAAACCCTATTAATCCTTGTCAAATAAATCACGGGATTCATACACTCGTTTGAATGCTTCAATCAGGTATCCAAATAGAGATCATGGAAAGCAATACTGTAACACCCCTTACCCGAAATTGTCGCCAGAGTCGAGTATGAGGTGTAAGAGTATGCCCAAAGATCAATCATGAGATGGTTGTAATAACATACTTAATTTACCATGTTTATTAATATAAAGCGTTGTCATTATTATTTCAGTTTTTCTTTCTGTGTGTATAGATAAACTATTTTATAATAATGTCCTGAGAATAATATGATTATTCTTAAAAGATCCTTAGTCGAGTATTATTGTTGACTAGGACAATAATAATGCATTAAGACTAACATGTAGTTGATTGATGATAAAGAGTTGTCATTGATATGGAGTGTCAAAATCAATGCATGAATATGTGTGTTAGAGAACAACATATTGGATTGACCCGCTATGAGTATGTTTCTTGGATTATTATGTAATTGTCACAACATTACTCATAGTGATTAATATGTATATGATCCTCAGACTTGAGATCATTATTATCCCAGCATCGTGAGTTGTATATTTTGATACAGTCAAACGTACACCGTAACAGGTTGTTCTATAAAGGCTGATGTTGGATATACCACAATCTATGTAGAGGGATATGGTTGATCAATAAAGGATAAGTCCCTCCTACATAATAGGAGTAATATCTTAGGCCACTTGATTGAGTGAGACTAGAAATGCATGGCCATGCTCAAATAAGTTGATATGAGATGTCATACTAATTTGTATATCATAGTCTACTCAAGATATCAAGAAACATGGGATGGACTATGCAAGTGTGACTATCCCATGACTTGTATCCGTTCCAGAGATAAAGGACTTAAGGATGAATGCATAAAAGGTTAATCACGAAAGGTTATGTCGAATCATGACTTCTTGTAACTTAGGTAGCAATGATGCATTGCTAGATGCCACTCATTGTCTGTGACAATAGAATCGTTCTAGTATTACTGCTAACGTTGCAAGAACCTACAGGGTCACACCCTATGGTTGAAATGAACGGAATAAAATATAGTTGGTATTGTGCTTGGTTGTCACATAAATTAAATTAATTAAAGAATTAATTTAATTGGGCAATCAAATATTGAACATATTATATGTACAAGGATGTTGTACACATAATGATAACATAATTTTATTAATATATGAATTTGATTCATATATAAATTTAAATAAATATAGTTTACCGAAATCCTTATTATAATTAATGTAATTATAATTTTCGGTTAAAAACTTTATTGTATTTATTTAATCTTGTAATACATTCAAGAGATACCAATTATAAAAGGCTCAATTAAGAGGATACCTATTATAAAAGGCCCAATGAGAAAGGCACCCATTATAAAAGGTATTAAAAGGAGACAAAACAAAAAAAAAGAGATAAAACCCTAAGTGATTGCTTGTTAGGTCTAGCAGCCGTCAAGCAAATAAGCCTCCAAAACAGTTTTGGAGATTTCTTCCGTTCATAGTCAAACCGGGTGGATTACGTAGAGGCCGACATCGGAAAAGGTTGAGGCTTGATTCGACAGTAGATCAAAACTCTCGTTGCCAAGGCGTCGCTGTCTACTCAGATTGAAGTTTTGGTAATTTCGAAACCTTTATTTCACCCCGATTCATTCCTCACACATGGATCCATGATTTAGATCGCCGGATCTAATTTTATTCTGCTGCGCCATGGGGTACCGGCGTTCCAACATGAGGTATTACCAGACTTAACTTACTACTCCGGGCATAAAAATTTGCTTTTAAAATTAATTTGTTCACATACATCCAATATGTTCCTAAAAAGGGCCTTCGAGGCCCTAAAAATTGAAACGGTTTGGGACCAAACCGGAAACATTAAAAATTTTCGGATTTCTTAAACAAATCAAAACAATTTATTTGCCTATTCATAATGAAACTGTCCATTTGCGTCATAGTCACTAAATTCACTTTAACTCGAGTTACAAAACTCAAAATATAGATCCGTAAATTTTCCTTGAAACTAGACTCAAATAAATTCTTACTATAAGTTTTCCAAAATTTTTAGTGTAGCCAATTGGTACAATTTATTAGTTAAAGTCTCCCCTGTTACATGTCTAACGGTTCTGACCCATCTTCACTAAAAATCAATTATCTCATAATATACAATTCTTTTGCCTACACAATTTATTTCATATAAAATAGACTCAATAAGCTTTAATTCTATATCTCGTTCACACCCTAATTCCATTCATACTATCCTTAGTGATTTTTCAAAATCACGTCACTGTTGCTGTCCAAAAACTGTTCCATTGCAAATTTTACTCTTTCATAATTTCTTTGTAATAACTATCATTTAGGCATACATAATGATAAACCGTAAAAGTAACATATTTTAGGCCCATATTAGCATGCTTTTGGATTATTTAAGCCTTGAATTGTGTAATTTGGTGCTCTTAATCCTTTGTTTTCATGTTTTATACCCAGGAGAGCACCAAAGGATGAAAAGAATAAGAAACGGGCCCAAAACGGAGTAAATGGGCCATATCACGAAATCCACACGGCCTGGGCCCAAGACCACACGGTCGTGCCTCATTCAATAGTCTCGAACACGGCCTGGCCACGGTTCACACGGGCATGTGCCATGGGCGTGTCCCTGTCGTGGCAAAGAAAAATTTCACTCGGATTAGGATACTTAGGGGCAAAGAAACACATTCTGAAGCCTATATGAACACCCTAAGTATCACCAATAAAGGGGGAACCCAAGGCTTTTGTCAGGGGGTGTCCAGCTAGGCCAAAGAAGGCAGATTTGTGGGGATTCACTCGAAGATAGCCAGTTGATCCATCTCAAGAAGCCGGAATCATACTCAAGACGGAGGATCTCTCCTTCAATTCCTTCAGGGGGTTTTAGGGATTTCTAATGTTTTGTTTTGTCTTTTCTTCTGAGATGTTTTCTTTTTTTTATTATGAAATAAACCCTTCAGATACCTGAGGGGGATGAAACCTAAGATGAATCTTGTTATTGTTTCTGAACTATATGATAAATATTTGATTTGTTCTTAATTCTTGTGTTGATATTTTCGGGATATTGATTCAATTTTGATGTGCTTAGGTGGAGGAGGAATAGACCCTGCCTAAGAGTAGATCTATCATAATTTAGCGGAGTTGTTCGCACGCCTAGAGATAGGGTGACGAGATTTTGCCGGATTAGGGTGAAACCTAATATGGGAGTCCATTGATCGAGTTAATGCAATTCTAGGGGTTTTAATTAGAAAGAGATTTCAATTAATTAACCTAGGGTTAGACGTTAGTCGCCTTGAAGTGAGGGATTAATATAACTTAGGGACCTACGGATCAAGTCAAATGAATAAATCGTCTAGTTCAGTGTTAGATAACAAGTGAAGTCTAAGTGGATTCTTCCTCGGGTATCGTCTTAATCAATTGGTTTTTCCCACAAATGCTTCCCCAATTTAATTCTTCCTTGTCTTAGAATCTGTAGTTTAATAATTAGTTAATTTTAGATTAAACAACAAATTCCCTTTATTTTAGGCTAGATAATAAAAAGAGAGTTTGTATTAGTACTTTTGGTTCCTTTGGGTTCAACAATCTGGTCTTGCCTAAGCTATACTACTGTTCGATAGGTGTGCTTGCCTCAAATCGTTGTCATAGTTAGTTTCCAGGTTCGATCATTTTAGTTATAAATTTTAAGACTTTGCATCAACGATCAAGTTTTTGGTGCCGTTTCCAGGGAACTAAAATATTAAGCAAGCTTAATTTTTATTACTTTAGCCATTTTTATTTTCCGCAATTTAATTTAATTTTTACTTTATTTTTAACTTTACTAATTTTTCTTCTTCTGTTTTTTCCTGACAGGTACCACTTGTTTATGACTAGAAGGAACCCAACAGGACCCTTACTCTACGACAGTGATTTTGAAGGTATTGTTCGCAAAAATCGCAGAAAGATAAGGCGAAGCTTAAACTACGTAGAAGGAGAGCAAGAAGCCGAATTCAATAACACTACTGAAGGGATGGCTGAAAATAATCCGCCACCTCCAGATGTGGTGGAAAATCATGCTCCTCGAACTGTGTATGATTATGCTAAACCTAATTTAACAGGAACTGACTCAAGTATTGTTATTGTTAGACCTACTATTGCTGTAAATAATTTCAAACTGAAACCTAACACAATTCAGATGATACAGCAATTTGTTCAGTTTGATGGTTTGCAGGATGAAAATCCAAATAATCACTCGGCAAATTTCCTAGAATTTTGTGATACTTTCAAGATAAATGGCGTTTCTGATGATGCCATCCGTCTTCGGTTATTTCCCTTCTCTCTAAAGAATAAAGCTAAACAGTGGTTGCATTCTCTTCCGAGAGGATCGATCACTACATGGGATCAAATGACCGAAAAAATTTTATTAAAATATTTTCCACCGGCCAAAACGGCCAAATTAAGGAATGATATCTCTTCTTTTGTGCAGATGGATTTAGAGACACTATACGACGCATGGGAGAGATACAAGGATTTACTGAGAAGGTGCCCACACCATGGATTACCTTTGTGGCTTCAAGTCCAAACTTTCTACAACGATGTGAACCCCTCAACAAGACAACTAATTGATCCAGCTGCTGGTGGAACCCTGAATAACAAAACCCCTGAAACGGCCTACGAATTTATAGAGGAGATGTCACTGAATAACTATCAGTGGCAAGTTACAAGGACAAGGCCAACAAAAATAGCCAGAGTTTTCAACCTCGACGCAGTAACCATGCTATCAAATCAGGTAGAGATGATGAATAAAAATATTGATGGTTTGTGTTCTTCGCAGGTTCACCCGGTGATGTAGTGCGACGCAAGTGGAAGTGTGGCGAATCCTGAGTACCCACCCTACGAACAGGGCATGGCGAGCGAACAAATGAACTATATGGGTAACAATTTTAGATCTAACAATAATGCTTATAGTAATACTTATAATCCAGGTTGGAGGAATCACCCCAATTTTTCATGGGGAAATCAAGGAAATCAGAGACAACAACCCCCTACAAATTTCCAAAATCAGCCCTACCCACAGGAAAAGAAGTCGAATCTTGAAGAGATGCTGACAAAATTCATAAGAGTGACAGAAACTCGTCTTCAAAATATAGAAACAAAACTTGAAAATCAGGAAACATCGACACAGGAGCTCAAAGATCAAATTGGGAAACTTACTAAGTTAATCTCTGAGATACGACCAGAAAGTTTCCATAAAGAAAAAGAGCATGTAAAGGTAGTGACGCTAAGAAGCAGAAAGGAGTTAGTCCAAAAGAAGAAAAAGATACCACACGAAACCGATAAGGCAAGGGAAGAGGAAGCTGAGAATGCAACTCCAATTCGTTAGGAAATTAAACCACCAATCCCATATTCAGCAAAGCTAAAGAAAGATCGCTTAGACGCACAATACAGTAAGTTCCTTGACCTTTTCAAATAGTTGCATATTAACTTACCTTTTGTTGAAGCTATTTCGCAGATGCCGACATACGCAAAATTTTTAAATGAGCTTCTAACAAATAAAAGGAAGTTTGAAGAAATTTCAACAGTGGAACTTAATGAAGAATGTTCAGCTATCATCCAGAACAAGCTGCCAACTAAATTAAAAGATCCAGGAAGTTTCACTATTCCCTGTTTAATTGGTAGTTTAAACATAGAAAAAGCACTAGCTGATTTAGGTGCCAGTATTAATTTAATGCCTTACAAAATGTTTAAGCATCTTGGTCTCGGGGAACCCAAACCCACTAGGATGAGTATTCAATTAGCTAATAGATCTATTAAATATCCTAGGAGAATTATCGAAGATATTCTAATAAAAGTCGATAAATTTATATTCCCCATTGATTTTGTCATACCCGACATGGATGAGGACGCAGAGGTGCTTCTAATTTTGGGACGACCCTTTTTAGCCACTGCTAGGGCTATTATTGGTGTAGGTGATGGTAGACTTGCATTAAGGGTAGGTGATGAAAAAATTATTTTTCAAATTTACGATGCCATGCGATATTCTAAAGAACATGATTCCTGTTATTTTATCGATGCTACTGATCATATTATTCAAGATTCGTTGCAGGAAATCATACATGACGACACAATGGAACTGTGCCTTACCCAAGACGAGGGGGAAGATAACGATGTCGATAAGCTGAATTTGAATACATCTTCATCCAAACAAACAAAAGGAGAGGTCATTGAAATCAAAAATGAACCGAAGCAAAAACCCTCCATTTATGAACCTCCCAAATTAGAATTAAAACAATTGCCGGCACATTTAGAATATGCGTTTTTAGGGGATAACTCTACACTACCAGTAATTATCTCATCAGAACTAAAACCTAGAGAGAAAAACGAATTGCTGCAGGTACTAAGGGAGTATAAAAGAGCCATAGCCTGGAAAATTTTTGACATTAAAGGAATAAGCCCATCATTTTGTACCCACAAAATTTTAATGGAAGATGAGTACAAACCATAGGTTCAACCTCAAAAATGATTGAATCCTAACGTGAAAGAAGTTGTTAAAGTCGAGGTAATTAAACTTCAAGATGCCGGAATAATTTATCCTATTTCTAACAGCTATTGGGTAAGTCCTGTGCAGGTTGTTCCAAAGAAAGGAGGCATGACTGTGGTAGCCAACGAGAAGAATGAGCTGATTCCCACCAGAACGGTCACAGGATAGAGAGTCTGCATTGACTATAGAAAGTTGGACGACGCCACCAGAAAGGATCACTTTCCTTTACCATTTATTGATCAGATGTTAGAAAGATTATCCGGACATATGCACTACTACTTCCTAGACGGACTATCCGACTACTTTCAAATCCCGATAGCCCCTAAGGATCAGGAAAAGACAACATTTACATGCCCATACGGTATGTTTGCTTATCGTAAAATGCCTTTTGGATTATGTAATGCCCCTGCTACTTTTCAGTGCTGCATGCTAGCCAACTTTGACAAATTCGTGGAAGACATTATGGAGGTATTTATGGATGACTTCTCAGTATTCGGTAACTCCTTCCATCTCTTCCTTAAAAATTTAAAACGAGTTCTAATGAGATGTGAGGAAACAAATCTGGTTTTAAATTGGGAAAATGTCATTTTATGGTTCGAGAAGGGATTGTATTAGGACATAAAATTTCTAGTAAAGGGATAAAGGTAGATAAAGAAAAAGTTGAAACCATAGAAAAATTACCTCCCCCTAGTTCAGTCAAGGCCATTAGAAGCTTGTTAGGACATGCTGGATTTTATAGAAGATTTATTAGAGATTTTTCTAAAATAGCTAAGCCTTTAACGAAATTACTAGAAAAAGATACACCTTTTAATTTCGATCAGGAATGTTTAGACGCGTTTAATATCCTCAAAGAGAAATTAATAAATGCTCCAATTATAATTGCCCCTGATTGGAACTTACCCTTTGAATTAATGTATGATGCAAGTGATTTTGCAGTAGGGGCAGTTTTGGGACAGCAAGAGACAAGCACTTTCAACCAATCTATTACGCTAGCAAAACATTAACGGCTGCACAAGAAAATTACACCACCACAGAAAAAGAATTGCTAGCTGTGGTATTTGCATTCGATAAATTTAGAAAATATCTAATACTATCTAAAGTTTTTGTTTACACGGACCATTCAGCTATTCGTTATCTTTTAACTAAAATCGATGCAAAACCTCGACTCATAAGATGGATTCTACTTTTACAGGAATTTGATTTAGAAATTCAGGACAAGAAAAGAGCTAAAAATTTTGCATCAGATCATCTATCTAGACTGGAAAACCCACATACCAAGGAGCTCAACGAGATAGAGATAAACGACTCATTCCCTGAAGAACAACTCTTCTCTATAACCAACTCTGAGGTACCTTGGTTTGCAGATATTGTGAATTTTTTAGCTGCTAACATCCTACCAAAAAGGTTAACACATCATCAAAAGAAGCGATTCTTTGCTGATGTGAAAAACTATTTTTGGGAAGATCCCTTTCTTTTCCATATATGTGCAGACCAGGTGATTTGGAGATGCGATACAATGGAAGAAACAAGCAAAATCTTAGAACACTGCCACTCCAGACCGTTAGGAAGACATTACAGCGGTATTAAGACAGCACATAAAATACTCGAATCAGGTTTTTATTGGCCCACTTTGTTTAAAGATGCCAACAGGTATGTCGCTCCGTGTGATAAATGCCAAAGAATAGGTAATGTTTCTAAACGCGATGAAATGCCTCAGACATACATGCTATTATGTGAAATATTAGACATATGGGGTATTGATTTTATGGGTCCATTCCCTAGCTCATTCGGAAATAAATATATCCTAGTAGCAGTAGATTACATGTCAAAATGGGTGGAAGCCGAAGCTTTACCCACCAATGATGCCAGGGTAGTAGTTAAGTTCCTCAAGAAACTGTTCTCGCGGTTTGGAACACCTAGAGCAATTATTAGTGATAGGGGTACTCATTTTTGTAATACCCAGTTTGATAGAGTCTTAAAAAAATATGGAGTACACCACAGGATAGCTACCCCATATCACCCTAAAACCAATGGGCAAGTAGAAGTAGCGAACCGAGAACTTAAGCGCATCTTAGAAAAAACAGTTGAATCAAACAGAAAAGATTGGCCATTAAAAGTAGATGATGCCTTACGGGCCTATAGAACAGCCTTTAAAACCCCCATAGGAACATCCCCATATAAACTTGTCTACGGGAAAAGTTGTCATCTACCATTCGAGTTAGAACACAAAGCTTTTTAGGCCATAAAATTTTTAAATTATGATCTTAAAACTGCAGGTGAGAAAAGGATGATGCAGATGAACGAGCTAGATGAATGGCGAGCCGATGCCTACGAGAACTCACGAATATATAAGGAGGCAACAAAGCGACGCCATGACGCTCGTTTAAAGCAATCAAAACGATTCGAAGTAGGAGACTTAGTCCTGCTATATAACTCAAGGCTTAAACTATTTCTTGGAAAGCTGAAATCACGATGGTCAGGTCCATTCATGATCAAAACAATCTTTCCCTATGGCACAATCGAGGTAACTCACCCATCCCGTGGTACATTCAAGGTAAATGGTCAACGACTGAAAATTTATAATGGAAACGATTTTTGGGATATGAGAGAAGAGCTTCGGCTCTGTGAACCGGCTTTTAGAAATGAAAACAGGGTAAGTCTAGCTTAAGACTTTAAACGAGCGCTTCTCGGGAGACAACCCGAGCACTAATTTCACTAACAAGTATACTTTTTTTTTATTTTTAGCATCTAACTCCAAACTAATTAATCCAGTGAGTGCAGGTTTCCTACCACACGGCCTTACACACGGACGTGCCCGTGGCCGTGTAGACGAAACACCGATGTGCCAGTAGCCGTGCGTGACAAAGAAAAAAATTTTCCCCAACACGGGCTGCGATAACAGTCCTACAGTCGTGCGACACAACCGTGGACCATCCTGACTAAACAAACACGGGCACTAGACACGCCCGTGTTGCACAGCCGTGTGAGACACTGACTTAATGAGCACGGGCATGGGTCACACACCACGGGCATAGGAGAAACGAACGCACACAGTCCACGCCCACGGAACACGGGCGTGGGCAACGTCCCAAACGTGCCCAAATTTGAAAATTACGAAAAACACGGGCAGAAAAATCGAGCATCGGTGTGGCCTTTGCCCGTGCCGTCACCCCTATTTAAAGAACATAACGCCCATCTTCCCCAAAACCCCAACCCTAAGCCTTTTCTCTCAAAATCCCTAACCCCACTCCGGCCACCATCAACGAAACTCACCTTTCACCACCCCCTCACCTCTCTACCTCTCACAAAACCATGAAAAATCGACTCCACGCCCGTGTTAACAAGAGTCCACACCCGCTGCACAGCCGTGTACCCAGAATATTCATAGCACACGCCCGTGCCCCACCACTACACGCCGTGCTCCGCCCATCAACGCCACCACGCTCCAAAAGCACTACTGGTCACCCCTCACGATATCATTCTCATCTATTTAACTAACTTATAATTAGAATTCTACTTAGTTAAAGTTTCTTTTTAGTATTATCATGAATTATTAAGATTAACCCTTAGAATTTTATCACTAATCTGAGTACTATTTCAATTACTTTAGCCATTGTGTGCATAATAATTTGCATAAGAATATTCAATTGTCAAAATGCTTGCTCGTACTAAATATGTGGTTGAACTGTTTTTATTTATATCTTGAATATTGATCAACATATGTAATATCTCTTGATTGAAAAATTACTGGCATAAATTATTACTTTTAGGAACAATGTCATCATCTTGAGGAAAGAGAACCACGGCCCCAAGTTCTAAAAAGCGAAAAGGACTTGGTTCCTCCTCCGTAAGCACATCCACCAAATGCGCCACTCGTTTCTACGATTTCCTCCAGGGGCTCAAGAGGACTGCTATAAGATACTACGCGCAAGGCCTCTCAGTGTCGGAAGGTGTATCGATTGGACCGCCTTAGAACAGGTCCGGCTAGCAGAGGAGGTTCGCGCCTTATTATTCACAGACCCGTGGGACCAATTCTTTACCATTATCGAGCCCACATACCTAGAGCTCACTTTGGAGCTCTACTCAACGTTCCAACTCCAGACGGCGATGACACGTCACGATGATCCAGGAATAATTCAATTCCAACTTGGAGGTATTATACAACAGCTGAACGTATCGTAATTCAGGGCCACATTGGGACTTTAAACGGACGACTTCGTAGTGGAGAATGATCTTGCGGAGCTGTATCGCCATATCCACTACAGCCGCACCAGATGTTGGCACAAGATAGCTCCAAACCATAACAATTACGACCCCAGTTGCTCAAAAGCGACAGCCCTTGCTCTAGCCCTGAGGTACGTACATGCTCTTTTAGCCCATACTCTGACAGGTCAGCAAGAAAGCACCGGCGTCGTCAATACTCACGACGCCTACTATCTATGGTGCATGTTGAACAGACATGTTTTTGACCTAGCCTATTTTATAGCCCGCGCCATTCAGCACCAGACAGAGCAGCACAGGATAGGGGTCATATCTATGTGTCCTTACATCACACGCTTAGCTCGATATTTCAGGCTCCTCAACACCGACGCACAAACCTCATCACTTACATTGATAGGTCAGATGTCCCTACAGGGCATCCAGATGATGCTACATATGAGGATGATTCAGCGTCGACATGGGACCGACCCTCCCCAGTACCGGCTAGCACCTCGCACCAACGAGGAGGACCCTGAGGACATTACTGACGATGTCCCCCAGCACAAGAAGCACCACCACCGAGCCATCGTCCATCCCATACGGCGGCATCCATTTCAAACATATCTGAGCGCCTAACACGATTTGAGCAGCAATGCTTTTAGCGCTTCGACCATATTGACAGCACTTCACCAGATATGTCAGTACCTTCACATCTCATTGCCGCCCAAACCACGCGGCCCAGCCGATGACGAGGACCCTTGAGTCCTATTATTTTTTAGTTTATTTTCCATATTTATTTTCATTTTTATTTTGATTCTTTCCTTGAGTTTATTTTCATATTACTTAAGACTTTTTGCCCTTCATGTTTAAAACTTTTATTATTTCAGTTAAATTTCTTTATCACTGGCTGCCTAACCCTCGAGTACTGCTAACAACACTACATCACTAGGAGTATTCACAACCAAATTCACCTATGCTTAGATTCCTCATCACTAAACATCCTCCAATTCAAGGAATCCATCCAAAATTCAGGAAGTTTTACATCTCTCCCTACCTTATTATTTTACTATTATATGTTATATCTATCTTTGTACATTGAGGGCAATGTACATCTTAAGTGTGGGGGGTGAATATTTATTTCAAGAAAGTGCCTAACTTTCTGCATTATTCTCAAATCCCTAAATGATATCTTGTCTTAAAGTAAGTTTCTCATATTATGATTAAAATGAAATTTCCTTTGATTTATGATTTTGTTGATATGTTTTGGATTAAGTCATTGATAATTGTGCATTGATGATTAAACTTTAAGATACTAGAGAATCAAGCATAATAAGTCTATTTTTCAAATATTTAAAATTTGTTAGGTTGTCTACTTGAATCTAATTATTACCTTGAAGTTTGAAATTTACAAGGTTGATATCAAATACCCATAATTTTTGTGAGATTTTGCGCCTTATAGAGCATATATTCTTTTCCTTGCTCACTTATTGGTTATGAGTGTGTCAACATTGATTTGTTATTCTAGAACTTGCATCGATTATCATGTCAAGACCACACATTTGATTTGATATACAGAGATGATAAGGGCACTTAGGATTTAACCCACTTACACCACTAAAAAAGCCTACCCTTACAATTAACCCTTAGTGAACCATGTTGAGCCTAACAAACCCCGTTTATTGACTTACTTACTAATATTAACCCAAAACCCTTTGTATTTGTTATCACCTTTCCTTTTGACGACCCTTATATCGAGATCTGACTTGATCGGTTACTTAACTATTTCGTTTATTTCAGTTGTCAATTTCTTTCTTATTATGTAAATATTTAATTTGCTCTTAAAAAAATCGAAGAATATTCACTATTGGTTTTGTGATTAGGCGAGCTCATACGTTAAATTCCAAATTATTGAAGAAGAAGCTCATATCAGAATATTATTTATGTAATTATTATCAGTTCCATATCTATAGTTAGGTGATTTGTCAAGTCAATCTCGATTCTAACCCGCTAATTCAGCCTTTATCCACACCTTTAACCCAAGCCCCGCTACAACCCTGTTAAAGACCTTTTGATTTGTGTATCATCTCATATTATAGTGGTGGAGATTCGATTTTCATGCAAGCCTATGGGATTAACTCTTCATGTTCGACTTTTGAGTGCTTAATTTTGAACCTTAAACACTTTGAGTGATTTGAGTGAATCTTTAGTGAGGATGTCAACCCTTGTCAATTTTGAATCAAAAGTAATTATTAAGATGAGGGGAAACACCTATGTTTTGTGCTACAAATGTATGACTTTGATTGTTTGAATCTTTAGGGCCCTTCTATTTAAATTATCAATGTATGAATTATCTTTGAATTATGATGAAACATTATTGATGAACATTATGAATCAGGGAAGTTCGTTTTGTGAGTTGAGAATTTTGCTTGAGGACAAGCAAAAGCTTAAGTGTGGGGGTATTTGATAAACCGTAAAAGTAACATATTTTAGGCCCACATTTAGCATGCTTTTGGATGATTTAAGCCTTGAATTGTGTAATTTGGTGCTCTTAATCCGTTGTTTGCATGTTTTATACCCAAGAGAGCACCAAAGGATGAAAAGAACGAGAAACAAGCCCAAAACGGAGTAAATGGGCCATATCACGAAATCCACATGGCCGTGCCTCATTCAACAGTCTTGAACACGGCCTGGCCACGATTCACACGGGCGTGTGCCATGGGCGTGTCCCTGTCGTGGCAAAGAAAAATTTCACTCGGATTAGGATACTTAGGGGCAAAGAAACACATTCTGAAGCCTACAAAAACACCCTAAGTATCACCAATAAAGGGGGAACCCAAGGCTTTTGTCAGGGGGCGTCCAGCTAGGCCAAAGAAGGCAGATTTGTGGGGATTCACTCGAAGACAGCTAGTTGATCCATCTTAAGAAGCCAGAATCATACTCCAGACGGAGGATCTCTCCTTCAATTCCTTCAGGGGGTTTTAGGGATTTCTTCGGTTTTGTTTTATCTTTTCTTTTGAGATGTTTTCTTTTATTATTATGAACTAAACCCTTCAGATACCTGAGGGGGATGAAACCTAAGAAGAATCTTGTTATTGTTTTTTGAACTATATGATAAATATTTGATTTGTTCTTAATTATGCGTTCTTAATTCTTGTGTTGATATTTCCGGGATATTGATTCAAGTTTGATGTGCTTAGGTGGAGGAGGAATAGACCCTGCCTAAGAGTAGATCTATCATAATTGAGCAGAGTTGTTCGCACGCCTAGAGATAGGGTGACGAGATTTTGCCGGATTAGGGTGAAACCTAATATGGGAGTCCATTAATCGAGTTAATGCGATTCTAGGGGTTTTAATTAGAAAGAGGTTTCAATTAATTAACCTAGGGTTAGACGTTAGTCGCCTTGAAGAGAGGGATTAATATAACTTAGGGAATCCTACAGATCAAGTCAAATGAATAAATCGTCTAGTTCAGTGTTAGATAACAAGTGAAGTCTAGGTGGATTCTTCCTCGGGTATCGTCTTAATCAATTGGTTTTTCCCACAAGTGTTTCCCCAATTTCATTCTTCCTTGTCTTAGAATCTTTAGTTTAATAATTAGTTAATTTTAGATTAAACAACAAATTTCCTTTATTTTAGGCTAGATAATAAAAAGAGAGTTAGTATTAGTACTTTTGGTTCCTTTGGGTTTGACAATCCGATCTTGCCTAAGCTATACTACTGTTGGATAGGTGCGCTTGGCTCAAATCGTTGTCATAATTAGTTTCCAGGTTCGATCATTTTAGTTATAAATTTTAAGACTTTGCATCAACGATCACATAACACCCAAAACATGTTCTTAATTAGCCATTTTAATGGCTAATCATTATCAAGTATTTACAAGCCATTCTTTAGCCATATCATAAGGACATACACACAAAATGGCTAAGTCCCTATACATGCCATAACTTAAAACGTTTCGAGTCACAAAATACCGAAATAATCCTTTGATAGTGTGAAACGATCTCTGACGTCCTTGCGATCCCCGAGTTGGCTTGCGATACTATAAAAAGAGAGAAAGGAATGGGAGTAAGCATAAAGCCTAGTAAGTTTGCATGTAAATGAATAACAACATTCTTAATGAATTATCTTATTCTTTTCTTATCAAGATCATTTAAGCCTTTAACTCAATATGGTTAAGTCTTGAATTCTTACCTGTATCTTTTTAGCATGAACTTGTCTTACCTTTCCTTTGGTATACTCTTTGAATTTTCCGTTGAACCACTTAGAATACTAAGGATACACGGGTACCTTTCCTTTTGAAACTTACCATTGCCATGTCTTGACATGGTCTTACGTGGTATCCTTGCCTTATGAACTCACCAATGCCATGCCTTGGCATGGTCTTACATGGGATCTTTGCCTTATAAAAACTTATCAATGCCATGTCTTGACATGGTCTTACATGATTTCCTTAAACCCTAATGTCATGACATTTGTATCCTACACATTCCTAAGGTTCAACCGGGACTTTCTGAGATTGCTTCTCCGTCAATTCATGCTTAAATCTTTAAATGATAAATTTACAGAATAAATATGTAAATGCTGGAATTTAATATTGTTAAATGTAAATTAATAGAATATTGCATTTATTTACCGCAAACTTACCTCGGAACAAAATACGATCAACTATATTGATTTAGTCCACTATCTTTTTCTTTCCCCGGTCTAACTCTAGATTTCGTTCCTCTTGATCTATAATAGCAAATTTAGCTTATTTAATACTCACATTTATTAAAACAATCCTGTAGCACCCCTAACCCGTATCCGTCGCCGGATTAGGGTTACGGGTATTACCGGAAGTCAAAACTTTTATTCCTTAAAAGCATCTTAAATAAATATCTTATTCCAACCATTCAATTATAAGCAGACAATTTACATGTATATAAAATATAAATATAATTAAATATATATATATACATTATTATACCAAATTAAAGTATATTTGATATAAACATCAACGAATACAGAATGGTCAATCAATATACATTTCTTTAATATCATACAACAAAACAATTACAAACCTCTACTTATCATTACCACCTTCGTATTCATTTTATGCAACCATACCTCATGTAAAATTTCATTTTGAACCAATGTACATCAATATCTTATAGTTGAAAATACTACTAAGCATCATATGGTTACATATGTATATATATATATATAACCCGATTTCACACTTATAAACTAAGAAACAGTATACCTTTCATATATATACATACAACCGAATGCGCCTCATCTTGGCTTTTAATATCATGGCCCCAACTAACTTTACATAAATGAAAAACTATGCCACAATTTATACATTATTGACCATTCAAAACATACGTCTCAAATTAAATTAACACAGAAATCCAAGCATATTTAATCATGCCTTGACCGAATCTTCAATACCACCTTTCTATATAACTTATAACTACTATTACTTATCATTAATAAATGAACCTAAAAAATCAACTTACATATACAAATTTCTATTATAAGATTAATACTATAATCTAACTGTAACTACCATATTTAACAATTAATAGCCCAAGTTAAGTTTTTCTAACTAAATACATAACATTCATATCACATATCACACCTCAACATATATCTAAATTCAACCGAATACAAACATTTCTTAATAGCATGAGCAAGCCATTTCATCAAAACACATAAATGAAGTTTAACCCAAAATAAGTAGCCATTTTCGCAAGGCTATTTTTATACACAGTTAAGTATCATTAGAAATACAGCTTAGTCTAGTCTATATATGCCTTTTGAATCAAAAACCAAGTTTATCAGTACCAAAGAGAGTGGATAGTGTGGTTGACTTCTTTGAAGATCCTTCGAGTCTGTAGCTTGGATCAAAAAGAAATCTATAAAACAGAGGTAGACAAGAACAGAACACACACAGTAAGCTTGCTAACTTAGTAAGTCTCAAGTAAATATAATGTATTGAATATACACTTAAACATGTTAATCTCCAAGCTTATAGTATGGAACATAAATACATCATTATATAAAATGTACATAGCCGAATAATAATAATACACTTAATATAAATATCGTCACTACGACATCATGGACATATACATGATCAACTCACATGATTAACAATTTATAAGATATATATATAGAATCACATGAACCAATCTAGGCATCAATCTCTATTTCTACTTACCCATATATACATAACACTTTCGATTCTTTCATCACTGATCTTTCCATTTTATAACCGAAATTTCCACTGTAACTTACATGTATATAACTCTAGTTCACAAATAAGTAATGTTCATACATATAAACGACAAGCTCAACCTCATAATATAAAACACTTGTTGAATTGTCCATTTCATCACATCATGTTTAATTAAGACAATAAGAATTTATTTCATTTCATTCCTTACTAACATAGTAAATTAATTCTTACCCGAACTTCTCACATATCATTTAATATGCCATACCTCGTTTCATTCTCGAATTCTTCGTTTATAACGTATCACCGGCATTTAGCCTGCTAGGTGTTCAAGCCAGAATTATCCACCGGCATTAAGCCTGCTAGACCAAAGGTCCTAAATATATAAACACCGGCAATTAGCCTGCTAGGCTGTAAGCCCGAATTAAGTCACCGGCATAAGGCCTGCTAGGCTCAAAGCCCGTAATAACATTATAATAAATCATTCAATGCACATTTCTCAACATTAGCATCCTGAACAACCTATGTAATGCTTATCACTTTCACAAAATAACCGAGCATACCTATTACACAGTACTTTCAACAATTAAAATTCAATCCAATATCACACCATTACATTCGGCCATTTCACATATTTATGCATAAAATATTCAAATTTCATCATTTAATATATTCATAAATAATTCTTTAACGTATATTTACTTAAGGACTTACCTCGACTGTCGACGGACCACGTAGACCGGCTATTCAATAACCTTCGTCTTTCCCCGATCCAAATCTGTTTTTCTTTGTTCTTGATCTAAACACATTAAAATTTAGCTCATTCAAGTACATTTCATTTCAATTTAGTCCCAAATCACATAAATGGGCAAATTACCCTTTTACCCCTAGGGTTTCACATTTTTACACTTTAGTCCTAATTGCACAAAACACAAAATACACATAATTTGCACATAATTCTTTAGGGCCGAATACTCCTAGGGACTATACAAGTCCACATTTTTCATTTATTTTACAAATAAGCCCCTCTAAAATTTTATTTTTACAAATTAGCCCTAAAAACAAAATTTCATCAAAACTTCCAATACAAAACATACTAATCTTTAACATATCTTTTATCTAAAATCACCAAACATCAAAAACCATATGAATCTATCAATGGCCGAACATCAAACATGCTTAGATTCAAAAATTTTAACATGGGTCAGTTACGATTCGAAGCAACGATCTCAAAAACATAAAAATTAACAAAAACCGAATTCAAACTAACCTTGAAATCAAGCTTCTAATTGCCGAAAATCAAAGAACATAACCCTTTCTTCTTTCTCAACATTCGGCCAAGCAAGAGAGAAGATGATAATGGCCATTCCATTATGTTTTATTTAACATATATTATGAAATTAATCATTTACTATTTTAACCTTTATTAATGTTTTAATAATAACATAATATCATGGACAAGTTTGTCATGTACCGTCCACTTACTCCTAAAATAGGCTATTTGCCCTTTTAATACCCCAAATTAAAAAGCCATAATCAATTAGGCACTTTTCACTATAGTTGGCAACTTTTACACTTTTCGCAATTAAGTCCTTTTTCTAAATTAAACACATAAACGATTAAATTTTCATACGAAACTTTCACACACATCAATTCACATATAATAGACTCAAAATATAATATTAAAATATTTCTCGGACTCGGATTCGTGGTCCCAAAACCACCATTCCGATTAGGGTCAAAATTGGTCTGTTACAAATCCTTAACTCTAACTTTGGCAAAATTACAATTTTTGCCCCTAAACTTTTACATATTTACACATTGGCCCCAAAGCTCGGAAATTAAACTTTATCCCTTATTCTTATGTTTTATGACATGCTAATCATTTTTCCCTTCTATGATAACATCAAATTCTCACTCTAACATGTACTTATGAACATTAGGTATTTTTACCGATTAAGCCGTTTTACTCGTTTTCACTTAAAATCGCTTAGCAAAAGTTGTTTAACATAATTTCAGACTTCATACTCTATCATAAAACATTAAAATAAACACATTGCACCTATGGGTATTTTTCCAAATATGAACCCTAGGTTAAATTATTGCTAGATTAAGCTAAATCAAGTTACAGGGACTTCAAAAACGTAAAGAACATTAAAAACGGGGCTTAGATGCACTTACTATGAGCTTGAAAAGTTGAAGAAACCCTAGCTATGGTGTCCCCTTTGAAACTTCGGCCTAATGAAGAAGATGGACAACATTTTGCCATCTTTTTCCCTTTTAATTCCTTTTTAATTCTAAATGACTAAAAGGCCCTTCATTAAAACTTTAGTTATTTTTATCTATGTATGTCCATTTTTTTCCATGAAAAATATAATGGTTTAGTTACCATTTAAGGACTCCTACTTCAAACCCCCATTTCAATCAAGTACTCTATGAATTAGAACCCCTATTTAGCAACTTTTGCAAACAAGTCCTAATAGGCAATTTAAGCATGCAGTCAATAAAATTTCTTATCGATACTCTAACACATGTATTTAATCACTCGATAAATGATAATAATTAATTGTAATAAACTTTTCTATCTCAGATTCGTGGTTTCGCAACTGCTGTTCTATTTAGGCCCTATTTCGAGATGTTACAAATAGTCGAGCCCTAAAGCTCAAGCTACATCAGTATCGAGTGTTGGCAGTGTGAGAAATAATAAACCCAAGTGTCAACAGTGTGGACGACGACATTTTGGAGAATGTTGGATGAATAATAGAGGCTGTTTTAAGTGTGGCTCTCAAGATTATTTCATTCGAGATTTCCCTGAGTTAGCCGAGAAAGATAAATTTCAGAATGCAAGACCGAGCAATACAGCTTCTAGAGGGAGATCACCTAGAAATGCGAGAAATATGATTGGTAGTAAAGGAACAACAAAGGACTCTACTGTGAGATCCGAGGCTAGAGCACCAGTTAGAGCTTATGCAATTCGCGGTCACGAAGATGATTCGTCGCCTGATGTTATCACGGGTACATTTGCTCTCCATGACACTAATGTGATTGATTTGATAGATCTTGGATCGACTCATTCTTATATCTGTATGAATTTAGTGTCCAGTAAGAGGTTTCCTGTTGAGTCTACTAAGTTTGTGATTAAAGTGTCGAACCCTTTAGGCAAATATGTTTTAGTTGATAAAGTTTGCAAGTACTGTCCTTCGATGACTCCGAGTTACTATTTTCTAGCAAATTTGATGTTATTACCGTTTGATGAATTCGATGTAATTCTAGGTATGGATTGGTTGATGCCACATAATGCTGTTGTGAATTGTAGAAGAAAGATTATTGAATTGAAATGTTAGAATAGTGAAATTCTTCAAATTGAATCAGATGAGTCGAGTGGGTTGCCTGTTGTGATTTTGTCGATGTCAGCTCAGAGATATGTGAGAAAAGGTTATGATGCTTATCTAGCATATGTACTGGATACAAAAGTATCTGAATCAAAGATTGAATCAGTACCAGTGGTATGTGAATATCCGGATGTGTTTCCAGAAGAGTTGTCTGGGTTGCCACCGATCAGAGAGGTCGAGTTTGCTATTGAATTAGTGCCAGAAACATCGCCGATATCTATAGCTTCGTACAGAATGGCTCCGAAAGAATTGAAAGAGTTGAAAACTCAGTTGCAATAGTTAACAGATAGAGGTTTGCATGACCTAGCTTTTCACCCTGGGGTGCACCAGTATTGTTCATAAAGAAGAAAGACGGATCGATGAGACTGTGTATTGATTATCGTCAGCTCAACAAGGTTATGATAAAGAACGAGTATCCTTTGTCGAGAATTGATGATTTGTTCGATCAGTTGAAAGGAGCAGTGTTTTCGAAGATTGATATGCGATCTGGTTATTATCAGTTGAGAGTAAAAGATTTGGAAGTGCCAAAAACTGCGTTCAGAACAAGGTACGGGCATTATGAATTTCTTATTATGCCTTTCGGATTAACTAATGCAGTTTTTATGGATTTGATGAATCGAATATTTAGACCGTATTTAGACAGATTTATTATTGTATTTATTGATGACATTCTGATCTATTCCGAGGATGAGTCTAAGCATGCTAAACATTTTAGAATTGTGCTACAAACCTTGAGAGATAAGAAATTATTCGCTAAATTCAGCAAATGTGAGTTTTGGCTCTAAGAGGTTGGATTTCTGTGACATATTGTTTCAGCGGAAGGCATCAGCGTTGATCCGAGTAAAAATTCAGCAGTTGTTGATTGGAAATCACCAGGAAACGTATCGAAGTTAGAAGTTTTCTAGGATTAGCTAGCTACTATTGGCGTTTTGTAAAAGGATTCTCGATGATTACTACACCGATGACTAGATTGCTACAGAAAGATGTGAAATTCGAGTAGCCCGAGAAATGTCAACAGAGTTTTGAACAGTTGAAAGCATTGTTAACTGAAGCAGCAGTTTTAGTTCAACTAGAGTCGAGTAAAGAATTTGTGATATTCAGCGACGCGTCATTGAACGGTTTGGGTTGTGTTTCGATGCAAGAGGGTAAAGTGATAGCTTATGCTTCCAGACAATTGAAACCACATGAAAAGAATTATCTCACGCACGACTAGACGTTGCCTCTCAAAGTTAACACAGTGCTTCCAAATTCGTACACCCAAGTGAGGAAGATAGAACACAATTGATATTCCTTTTCTTTGAGGAATCAAGAAATAAGATAAAAATAAAGCTTTAATGCTGGTCAGAAAAGTTAGTTAGAAAAATCACACTAGATTCAATTCTCAGTAAAGGTTGGACGAGTCACAGACGGTCTCGCTTAAAATTCAATCTCCTAAACAAAATTTTGTTTAATGTAATTTTAGTAAGACACCAAAATTTTAGAAAAAAGAAAGATGAGAGAATAAAAAAAAATAATAGAAGCTCAAAATTTGTTGCTTGTAAAAAAAATGAGAAATGAATCTTATTTATAATAAGATTCTCAAAGGGGCAAAGTAGTTCAAAAAATTCAACGGCCATATTGTAAATGTCAGATTCTAACCACCATATTTTTTGCATTACCAACATTTCCTATAACCCTGGTATTTTAAAACCAAACCTCATTTCCGCTGGTTTCGACGTTCTTGCTGCAATCCCACCATTTCCAAAAATAAGAATAGGTGACTATGATTTGGTGACAGATTATGAATTCAATTCGAGCACATCGATAGCAACCCCACATGTAGCCGGAGTGGCAGCTTTGCTGAAGGCAATGAACCCTAACTGGAGTCCAGCAGCAATCCAATCAGCCTTGATGATCACTGCCTATACCATCAACAAGAATGGAATTTCTTTGACAAATCAATCATATGTTACTCCTGCAACACCTCTTGATTATGGTGCTGATCATATCAACCCCAGCAAAGTATTAGATCCTGGACTCATTTATGACATGGATACACAAGATTACATCAATTTCATATGTGACTTAGGCTACGATAACACGGAAATGAGTGTTGTTCTTGGATGAAATCGATGGAACTGCACCCAAAACGAAACAGACCTGAACTACCCATCGTTTGTCGCCATATTTGAAGAACCCAATTCTCCAAAAGTAAAGTTCTCCAGGGTCGTTACTAATGTGGGAGATGATCAGTATGCCAGGCAGTTGTAGGAAACTCCAGGGTTTAAAGTCATTGTAGAACCCAACACTCTGGTTTTTACGAAGAAACATCAAAAGTTTAGTTTTGTTGTGTGTGCTGAGATTGATGGGAAGGCTCCTCCAGAGACGACTTATTGTTATCCCAAGTGGATTGATTGTTATCTCAATCGAACCGTCTCAAGAACTCTAGTGGTCCGGATTTCCTGATTCCGAATTTCACCTTTGAACCGTTGTGATCTATGTCAAAGATTAAGGGCATTGATAAGTTGCTTATATGTTTCTATTCTTTTTCTATTAATCACTGCTCATTGTTAGTTTTTGTATGGTAATCTGCTTATCGTTGCCATCTCTCCTGTCCTGCCTCTATTCAATCAAGAGAAAAAGGAGGCTGCCTCTTTGCCATGGTGATTGCTTTCAGACCTTCAATGTCAAGCATCGTTGCTCTTTTCAGTTAAAAGTTGCTATCAAACCATCATCCGATTATGATGTCACCGATGGGCTAAAAATTCATACATAAAAACTAATAGAAAATGAAAAATATTGAAACCAGCTTTTTTGTTCCCAGTGCTTCAGACATTTGTGTCATCCACCCAGAAAATGACTTTGTTTTGACATAGTTGGAAGTAAAAATTAATTCCTCTGTTCGCTGAATACGGCACACTTGGAAGGCATCAAGTTTTGATGAATGGAAGAAGCCATTTAATCAAACCCAAGGAAGGACTAATTGCCTCATTTAGTCAAACCCGTTGTTTTACAAATGGGGCACAAGTTTTTGTGCATCAACCATTGTTTAATGCAATCGAAATGGTAGCCATGGCCACATTCCAGTGTCCCAATATCTTCTCCATCATTATACTCTTCCTGCATGTTCGTAAAATAACTTACAAGGGGTTCATTGAATTAGTAAAGAAAATGCAGATGATAAAAGTCATTACCTGACAAACACAACATGGTTCTGCCTCTAACTGAGCTCCTGGTGCACTAGAGTGCTTTCGTCGTTCCAGATGGTTTAATATAGTTTCTTCACTCAACCCAGTGCTTACGTTACCAATGCGCTCTTCCAGAGCCAATAACTCCTATCACCCACAAATCAAGTGTGAGAATTTTCAAACATGGAAAGGATAGTAGATGTCAAGAATATAGATACTACCTCATATGACATGTTATCAACATCGAGCCGCATATCCCTGTGCCGATCATGAATATCAGCTACCCCTAAAAGTACTGATTGATCAAGGATCATAACATCCTGCATTCAAACAGAATTAGAAGAGAAAATCCCACTTGCTTGGGGCACAAGAAAATTCTTATCCATAAACATCACTTGGTCTTAAATTACATAGCCACTTTTAAGTCCATAGCAGCTCAAATTTGAAGAATGGCTACCTATTGAACATAGCAACAAACGAACAATAAAAGAGAAGGCACATTTATTTTTCTTGCTTCCATGTTTCAGTTGGTGAAGTAGAATTGCATCAAATTGCACCATAATTATTAGAATCCTTACCTCAAACCGTAAGTTCTCCCCCCTACGCATGAGATCCAATACATTGCAAATCTGCTCCATAAACAATAGGTCAGTTCCAGTTGAATTGATCTTTACTAAGGCCATATAAGTCTGATTTACAGGTTAAAACGAGTTTACAAGATAAGTGGTGGCATTTAGCTTTGGCTAATCAAAATAGAGAATAAAGTGCAGCACATGATAGACTGATCTATAGACTAGTACAAAGCATTTTGGATGACAATGCCCAAGGGCAATATTCTCCACAATTAGGATTGCTCTATCAAACAAGGAAGGAGTTCTCTATTTCTAAAACCAGGTATGTGATATCCAGTGACAACTCAATTGGCAGCAAATCAAGTAGTAATCATATTAAGGAAATCAGGATTGTTCTTTGTTATTGTTTGAATTTGAAGAAGACCAGAGAAACAATCACAATAAAAAAGGATGGAGTTCTAGTACAGACCTCAGACACAACAAGCCTGCTTCTGCCTTCAGTGGCAGCAGCTAAAGTTCGCAATGAGTGGGGAATTCCAACAAAACCAGCATCTTGTCTCTCCAACCATGGCAATGACCTAGGATATGGACGATGGGGAACCTGACTAGCTACATGAGAGGAAAGCAGCATCGCTTCCAGAGAAGTAGTAGGTCCTGAAGGAAGTGAAGAATGATTGCTCTGGCCTCCAGATTCAGTGCCAAGGGAAGACATTAATGATTGACGAACAAGTTCAGACAACCTTCGGGGGTATTGTGAAGAGGGGTTGGGATGAGGAACCCAGGTGGATGCAGACGTCACATTAGCACCATTATTTGAGCCTGCATGAGATGTAGAGGCAACATTTCCGGGAGAAACTGTATTTCCACTGCTTAAAACTGGATTTCTAACCAAAGTTCTTAATTCTGGTGCAGGAACAAACATAGGATGATGTAATATGTTTCTACCCATGCTTCTTGATTTGTGTCTTGCACGTGGTATTTCTCTATCAGCAGAAGGATTGGAATTTGATGAACTGCCCGTTCTTGAACCAGAGCCTCCATTTCGCAGCAAAGATGGAACATGACTTATGACATTTGGATTTTCAGAATTTGCATTATGTACAACTAGTGCCGACCTTAATTCCAGAGAATGATTAGCTGGAAAAAGCCTTGATGGCTGTTGTGCAGAAGAAACAACAGACTGCCAGGACATATCACCAGTAGGAAATATTGGATGAGCAATAGGCTCCTGTATACTTGAAGGATTTATTCTCAGATGGAAATTCCTGTGTGAGCTCTCTGCAGTTGGTGGTAAAACAATTTGTTCAGGAATGCTGTTAGAAGCTGATCCTCTGACATCTAATCCAAGTCTCGGGTGCACCTGTCTTGAGGGGGGAGATATATTCACATTGCTTCCTGCAGTATAGCTAGCAGAAATGCCATGCCATGCACTACTTTCAGCACTACGAAAGTAGCCAGAACTTCCACTAGAAGAGCACTGCCCAACACTTCCTTCCAGAGCCTTTCTTTTGCATGATGCACGACGACCCTCATATGAGCAGCCAGGTCTGCTATCATTATCATCCACAACATACCCACTACTTCCAGAAGAAAGTAGAAATGCTTCAGGACCAGTGCCCAGTAAATTCTGCTCATTCTCAGATCCACTAGGCTTATGGAGGTTAAGCCGCTCTGTAACTTGACAGCTATTATCATCAACACCCGCTAATCCGGCATTTAACCTCAGATTCTGAGAAAAAGTATCAGAATTAGAACTTTGGGAAAATAAAGAGTTCTGTTCATATCTCCGCCTTTCTAACTTGGGACCAGCATTTGCAGAAGCACTAATAGAAGATGACCACCTATGATCTGTTTTCCACTCGTTATGGCTAACCTCATTTTGTGTGCCACTAGAGTTAACATCAACCAAGCTCCATCTACCAAGCTGCTCCTCTCGATCCATAGAGTTCGCATATCCAATGTTCATGTCATTGGTTGACAGCAAACAATCAGGCAATCTGTTCTCTATAGGATTTCGAATATTATTCCAGCAATCCTGCTGTTCAGCAACAGCATTACTTGATGTAGAGCTATGATCAAAGAAGGTTTCAGGCAAGGAACCAACAGTGCCCCTTTGCCCCTGCATTAGGACTTGTATGAATTTCCGTACAATTATCCTAAAGTCCTGAAGAATATACCAATTAAAATTGTAAATAACCAAATGGCACAACAAAGTGAAAAGAAAACAGTAGCATCAAAATGATTCTAGACAAAGTAGTAGCAAATAAAAACACACAACAAAATATTAAAAAAATATGTTTCAATCAATTTCCAGATTTCTAATCGTATTAGAGTGACATATTTTGCCTCGAAGACATTAAAAGAACCAATTGCTGCTAATAAACTATCACCAGGGGGAGTGATGCATGCAAATTTTACTTGAAATTCTTTTTACCCTTCTTGGATAAGTACTTGAAATCGATAATCCACACTACCAAATAATATGCAAGTTTTCTAACAACATAGAACCACAAATAAAACACAAACATTGAACTACAATTCTAAACTCGGTCAGAAAAGCATGGAAACACAAAAGGGCACTGTGCAACTAAATCAGGAAATTTCAAAACATTTGAGGGAGAATTAAAATCAAACAATAAAGAGCATCCACTAACAGCAGATATCCAACCATGGAACAAAACCAAACCAGACATTAAATAAGGTTCAAGCTTCCTTGCTGCGCCATATAGAACAAAAGGCAAAAGCATACAGACAAAAACAAACAATAGAACAAAGAAAATTTACTAAAGAGAGATTCAAAAATAAACCAACCAGTGGAAAGAGATCAGAGAGGTAAAGGCTTTAAACACAAATACGAAAGACCCCAAAAGAATATGCAGATTTAAACAATGAAAAAAAATCAAAACTTTGAAAGAGAAAAAAAGACCCTATTAAACCAAACAACCAACAATTTCAAGAAAACCAGAAACAGGGAGAAGTCATCCATCTCATCTGACCATCAACCGATCAAGCAAAAAATAAACATGAAAGAACAGACCTTGAAGGTTCACCAAACGGGTGGAAATGAAAGACCTTGAATTCTTGATCAATCTAAAAGACTCTTAACAAGAAGAAAAGGACTATACCACAAAACCCGGATGAAAAAAAGCTGTCTTGAGCCATTAACCTCTCCTTTCTCAAGAAAGAAAGAGAGAGAGAGAGAGATGAAAAGAAAACCCAACAATAGGAGCAGGACAGAAGATCTTTGAAATATTAAATCAAATAAGAAATGGAAGAAACAAAGAGAGAGATTAAAAGAGGACAATAATCTGTAATTTTACCAAATAACCACAACGAAAAAGACCGATAATAAGGAAGAGAAAGAAATGAGTCTAGGCAAAGGTCATAAAGAGCAGCTTCCTAACAAAGAATTGAATAACAAAAAGCAATAAAGACAAATACAGTAATTAATACCAGCAGTAGCAACAACAACAACTAGGCAAAGGGGTCCTGTTCAGCCGCTTACCAAATGGTTTTCATGTCAATCTTTCTTTTCCTTGTTAGATTCTGCACAATGCAATATATATATATTAGTAAAGAAAAAACAACCCTTTCTCCCCTCACAAACCTCTAAGACCCCGTCCCCCAATGCGGTTCGTAGGCTAAGCCCCACAAAACACTAAACACCAACCCCGTGTTTTGTTTTGTTTTGTTTCCATCACTTTCGCGCCAAGCACCTCCACTTGCACCCCTCACCTTCCCTTCTCTTTAGCCCTTTTTCACCCTCCACATGCATCTCTTTCTTTCTCACCTCCTCAGCAAACTTTTTTATTTGTGACCCCAAGAACATGCATGACATGTAAAACTGTTCAACACAAACGTGGCATTGTTATAGTTTTAATAGGGATACTACTTGAATGAACTTTTAGATTTTCTTACATTTTTATTCCTATAAACACCTAAAATATCTGATTGCTTTTGTGAATCTGAGTTTATAAATTTTGACTATTATCCCTCCCATTGATCTAATTTGGTTAGAATTTTATTGGACTTCTAATTATTAAATAAAATATGGGTCAAATATGTGTAGATATTCTTCTAATCAAATTCTAATTAATGATGGGCTAATTAGAATTTGATTAGAACTAATATGCTGAGGTTATAAATATTAGGGTTATGGTCCCCAAATTATACACAAGAGATCTTTTTTAATATCCCATCATTAGGAAAGAGAGAGCATATATTCTTTGAATTTCTTGTGTGCTAATTTAGAAAATCAAATCCCCAAGATCCGGCAAAACTTCAAGAAATTCATGGATTCAGGTACGCTTCCGTGTTCAGTTTTATTCTTGATTTATTCTTGATGATTTGACATGATAGATCTTGGTTTATTAAGTTTTATTTTTAGATTTATTTTACAAATCTAACAAGTGACATCCGAGCTTTGTCATGTTGAATCATTGAGAAAGAATTTATTCTTTATGAATTTGATATTTTAATATTATGTTGAATCTTTGAGATTCTTGATAATTTTGGGTTTTGATTCTTTAAATAAAGTTTTAAGGTTTTATAAATATAATCAAGTTTGATATTTGCAAGGCATGTGATTATTATTTTAATCTTATATGACATTTAAATATATATATAGAAATTGATTCATATATATGTTCTGTTATATAATATATGCATGCTTTGATTGGTTTAATGCATGTTTTGGAAATTTATATATATATATATATATATATATAATTATCTTTCAAATTTGATTGAAAGAGGAAATTGAGGTAAATATTTTGAAACAAATAAATTCAGATTTTGGCTTTTAATTAAGGATGTCTAATATTTTAAATAAATTTGTTGAAACAAAATGCCGCCAAAGTGACCTCTTTTGTGTAGATTAGTTTATTTGAAATATTAAGATGATTATATGTTTTTGTGATTAATGCTTTTATTAATTGACCCAAAGGTAAGTTAATATTTGGCAGAATTTCAACGACATCTATGGTGATAAACGTGTGACAATTATAAGGTATTTTATGTGAGCAAGAAGTTGGTCCAAAGGTTAATTCATTGTTTGACATAATTTATTGTCAATGTTTGATTGCTACAAAAAGAGTACCGCTTACTGTTAATATTACTGTCCAAAGACTTGATATTAATGTTGTGTTTGGTATCTTGAGATGGGATTAGCCATTATCCTGAATCTATTGTTTCTTATGGATATTGATTTAAGCTTGTTTTTTGTTCTATATTCAGCTAATTCATCTTCTGCTGCCACAATATCTGCTAATATAAATTCTATACCCATGCTTAATGGGACTAATTTTAAGGAATGGAAAAGGCACTTACTTATAGTGCTTGGCTGTATGGACATAGACCTTGCACTAAGGGAAGAACAACCTGCACCTCTCACTGCGGAAAGCACCCCTGATGTTAAGAGGGATTTTGAGAGGTGGGATCGTTCAAATTGCATGAGTCTTATGATCATGAAACATAGCATTCCAAAAGCCTTTAGGGGCATAGAATCTGAAAAGATTACTCAGGCCAAGGGTTTCCTTGATGAAGTTGAGAAACGTTTTGCTAAAAACGATAAGGTTGAGATGACATCACTTCTGACTTCTTTGATGTCTATGAAGTATAAAGGTCAAGGAAACGTAAGGGAGTACATTATGGAGATGTTCCATACTGCTTCAAGACTTAAGGCACTTAAGATCGAGCTTTCTGAGGAATTGTTTGTTCTTATGGTTTTGGTATCGCTTCCTGCACAGTTTAATCAATTTAAAATTAGTTATAACTATCAAAAGGAGAAATGGACCCTAAATGAGCTCATTTCTCATTGTGTGCAAGAGGAAGAAAGGTTGAAGCGTGATAATCTGAAAGTGCTCATTTGGCCAATGCCCTTAAAGATAAGGGCAATAAAAGAAAATATCAGAATGGATCTGCTAAGGGTCCAGCTTAAAAGAAACAACAACAAGCTACAGAGAGTTGTTTCTTTTGTAACAAGTCTGGACACGTAAAGAAAGATTGTACTAAATATCATGATTGGCGTGCAAAGAAAGGTATAATTCTTAATTTGGTCTGTTCAGAGATTAATTTAGCTTCAGTGCCTAGAAACACTTGGTGGATAGATTCTAGTGCTACTACTCACATAAGTGTTTCTATGCAGGGTTGCTTGAGTTACCGAAAGCCAAGTGATGGTGAAAGACACATCTTTGTGGGTGATGGAAAATCGGTAGAAGTTGAAGCGATTGGGCATTTTAGGTTGTTATTAGGAACTGGTTTTTATTTGGATTTAAAAGACACTTATATTGTACCTTCATTTAGACAGAATTTAGTTTCTGTTTCTTCGTTGGACAAATTTGGTTATTATTGTTCATTCGGAAACAATCAATTTAATTTGTCTTTAAATTCAAATGTTATTGGAACTGGTTATTTAAATACTTATGACAACCTTTATTTGCTAGAAACAATTGCATCCTATAATGAAACCTTGCATGTGGAATCACGTGGTATTAAACACAAATTAAATAAGGAAAATTCAGCATCATTATGGCATAAGCGCTTAGGTCATATCTCAAAAGTTAGAATTGAACGCCTTGTGTCTGATGGTATTTTAGAGTCCCTTGACTTCACAAACTTTGATGTCTGTGTCGATTGCATTAAGGGAAAACAGACCAAAACCAAGAGATTGGGTGCCAACAGATCTTCAGACGTCTTAGAATTAATTCATACAGATATCTGTGGGCCATTCTCTACGGCATCTTGGAATGGTCAACAATATTTCATAACATTCATAGATTACTCACGGTATGGGTACCTATATCTTATTCATGAGAAATCTCAGTCTTTGGACGTGTTCAAAGCTTATAAAGCTGAAGTTGAGAATCAACTCAACAAAAAGATTAAAAACATCAGATCTGATCATGGTGGTGAGTACTACAGTAGATATGATGGCTCAGGTGAACAATGTCCAGGACCATTTGCGAGATTCCTAGAGGAATGTGGTATTGTCCCACAGTACACCATGCCAGGATCACCTAGTATGAATGGTGTAGTTGAAAGACGAAATAGAACTCTTAAGGATATGGTAAGAGCATGATTGCTCATTCTACCTTACCTGAGTCCCTCTGGGAGAAGCATTAAAGACAGCAGCTTACATTCTAAACAGAGTACCCAATAAAGTAGTTGCAAAAACACCTTATGAGCTTTGGACAGGTCAAAAGCCTAGTCTAAAGCACTTTTACATTTGGAGATGTCCAGCTGAGGCAAGGCCTTATAGGCCACATGAAAAGAAATTGGACTCTAAAACAGTAAGCAACTACTTTATTGGCTATTCTGAGCGATCTAGGGGCTATAAATTTTATGATCCCATAATAAAGAATATTTTTGAGACGGGAACTGCAACATTTTTTGAGGATGTTGAGTTTAGGAGGAGAAATAAGATTAGAGACATTGTTTTTGAGGAGGAATTGAACTCTAAGTCAGTTCCTACTATCACTTTTGACGATGTTCAGGTTCTTATACCTATCATTGATCAAGAAGTGAATCCAGAACCTCTACAAGACAATGTTGAACAACTTCCCATTCAAAATGAGGTAATTGTTCAAGAAGAACAAACTCAACAACCTCAAGAACAAGTGCCATTAAGCAGGTCCACAAGAGAAAGGAGAAATGCTATTCCAGATGATTATGTTGTATTTCTCCAAGAACATGAGGATGATAATGGAATGATGGAAGATGATCCAATCAACTTTCATCAGGCCATGAAAAGTTCTAATTCTCAAAAGTGGATTGATGCCATGAAAGATGAGTATGAATCTATGCAAGACAATAAAGTTTGGGAACTTGTCCCATTACCTGAAGGTGCAAAACCAATTGGTTGTAAATGGATATTTAAAACCAAGAGGGATGCAAAGGTTAATGTGGAGAGGTATAAAGCGCGTCTTGTAGCTAAAGGATATACTCAAAAAGAAGGTATTGATTTTACAGAGACTTTCTCTCCTGTTTCATCAAAAGACTCATTTAGGATAATCATGGCGCTTATTGCTCATTTTGATCTTGAGTTACATCAGATGGATGTTAAGACTGTGTTTCTTAATGGCGACATTGAAGAAACAATTTATATGGTGCAACCAGAAAATTTTGAGTCGGAAGGCTCAAAGAATATGGTTTGCAAATTGACAAAATCCATCTATGGACTCAAACAAGCTTCCCATCAATGGTACCATAAGTTTTATCAAATAATTGTTTCGTTTGGTTTTGAGATGAATATTGTTGATGATTGTATGCATTACAAATTTAATGGGAGTAAGTACAGATTTCTGGTTTTATATGTTAATGACATATTGCTTGTTAATAATAAGTATAGCCTCAATCAATACCTTAAGAATGATTTTGAAATTACAAAAATGCATTAGATTTTTTACATTTTAGCAGTGAAAAGTCTACTGTACGTTTAGGTTTGTATACATTGGAATATTGTGTACACTATTGAGATGTTAGACAGATATTTTAAGCAACCCTGATTTGGACCATTGGATAGCATCTAAGAGGGTTATAAGGTATTTTCAGAGAACAAAAGATTACATGCTCACATATCGGAGGTCTAATCAGTTAGAGATCATCAGGTATATAGACTCCGATTTTGATGGAATATGGATATAAGATTTTTCCACTAAGATGCAAATTGTGAAAAGAAATTGCAATCTTTTATTCCAGTAGCAACAGGAACACATCAAAGTAAAAACACATAGATTTTAAGTTCCTGGTTGTTAAAGTAAAAATTCAGAGTGGTTAGGTGTTTATAAAACATATTAGGACAAACTCCATGATTGCGGATCCGCTTACTAAGGAATTACACCTAAGGTTTTATAAGAGCACACTACTCATATGGGTATAATGTCATTTAAAGGATATTTGGTTTTAGTGGGAGTTTGTATTTTTAAATACTTTTATGTTATAGACACATTTTCAGTTTAAAGATATTAAGTTTATTTTCTGCAGAAATAAAGTTTATTTGGTTGATTCACACTCTGATTTTGGTAAGGTTTGATCTTACTAAGGAGGACCAGTTGGAAATCGACATGCTTAGATCATATTTCATGTAATTTTCATGCTACACATCCATACTTGATCTATGTCATTTGGTTGTGTTAATATACGTGATCATGGATGGATTTAGTTACAATATATGTAACGAAAGTCGCCTTGGTTCTATGTTAACATAATTAATGGACGAGATTGTTCAGAATACCTTTTGGATATGATAGTAAAATTTTGAGCTCATAAGGTTACATAATGACATGTAATTATAAAGTAATTAGTATATATATGTGGTCCAAGTGAGAGATTGTTGGAAAATTTGGACATCACATATATAATAAGGATAATTACATGTTATTATTTACTATCATGATAGGTTAGCCCAAATTAAAAGTGATCTAATTTGGTTAGAATTTTATTGGGCTTCTAATTATTAAATAAATTATGGGTCAAATATGTGTAGATACTCTTCTAATCAAATTCTAATTAATGATGGGCTAATTAGAATTTGATTAGAACTAATATCCTAAGGTTATAAATATTAGGGTTATGGTCCCCAAATTATACACAAGAGATCTTTTCTAATATCCCATCATTAGGAAAGAGAGAATATATTTGAATTTCTTGTGTGCTAATTTGGAAGATCAAATCCCCAAGATCCGGCAAAACTTTAAGAAATTCATGGATTCAAGTACGCTTCCGTATTTAGTTTTATTCTTGATTTATTCTTGATGATTTGACATGATAGATCCTAATTTATTAAGTTTTATTTTTAAATTTATTTTACAAATCTAACACATCACATGTTTTTCAAATGAAAGAAAAACGGAAAAAGAATCAATGTATCCATGATTTGAAAGTTATTACTTAAAAGAAAAAAAAATGAGACAAATAAAAATAAGGCACTATCTTGAATGAGGGGCAATAACTTGTATTGCAGGTGGAATATGTCTGGGGGCATTGGTGCATATCAGTTATGCACATAAATATGATTGCTTTGCTTAAAAGAGGCGCGAAAATGTGAACGCAATGAGTATATTTTTGCAGATTCTTGCCCCCCAAACTTCCTTTATTTCTCTTGCCGTTCATTTCTCCATCGTGGGGTGGGGTGGGGGGCCTCTTTCCTCTAAGCTTATTCTACCGTTTGTTTTTTATTAGTTTTTTCTTCTCTTAAAAGCTCAAAGGTGTTTGCTTTTCTTTGCCTTTTTTTGTATCCTACTAATGTGGCCATTTAGACATATGGGTTCTGCTTACACAACCAGATCGTGTAAGATCTTGCACTGAAGACTGATTAATAAGATAAGTATTGAATATTGATGAATGATGATATTCCCTAACCTTCAGGTGTAGCCAACACACTATATAAAAACTTGGACATCATGCACTAAATCCAAAAGGAAAAAAACATAGAAATAAATAATAATAATAATAATAATAATGGGGAAATAAATGAGAGGAAGGTGATTTGACTTTTGTTAAAAAGAGGGAATGCTTGCTAGTTGGAATGATGCGCTGGTTATAAATTTTTAATGGAAAGGTGAGTCAGTTGAGGGCAAAGTGTGCAGCTGTGCCTGTTTAGCAATTAAGTTAACAACCTCTAAAATTATCATGGAATACGAGTAAGATTATATTTTAATTTTTTTACTTAAAAATAAATAAATTAATTCATTAAAATTAAATTAAAAAATAAATTAGTTATTTTTATTAAAAATTTGTTTATTTTTATTATTAAAATTAATTCATCTACATCAGTATGACGTATACGTGTGATATATCACGTATCATTGTTCATTTATTCTATCAGTAACATCAGTTTTTAACTGTATAAACAGATATAAATTTTAACTAAAAGAATTAATTTATTTTTTATTAATATATAAAAACAAATGTATTTAATTTTTTAAAATAAAAGAGACAAAATGTAATTTATTTCCTAAGAGAGCTATGTGACAGTATGACCCAAGTTTCATCTCCCTGTTTTTCACTGGTATTGGGGTTATGGGAGTGATTGATATCAATTAATTGAAAGAGAGCTATGTGACAGTATGACCCAAGTTTCATCTCCCTGTTTTTCACCGGTATTGAGGGGAAAATGAATAAGACACTTTTGAGCAAGATAATGAAGTAACCAAAATGGTTGTGCCCACAGAATTAGAACCAAGGATGTTGGGAAAATGTGAAGGGAGTTACAAAGGAAGTAGCTTTATATTGCGAAAGGAACACGTATTCGATTCGGGAACATAGAAAATAAGGAAAAGATGAGGCGGCCTAAGGCTTGAGGTTAATGACAGTCAACCAGACAGAAGTTGGGTCCAGAGCATAATTTTGATGGAACAAATGGCCAAACTTAATCCAAATCTTCAACAAGGCAAAATAGTTTTAAATACAGAAAACCACTTAAAGCAAGCACTAAAATTCTTTATTAATTAACACTGAAATGGGTTGACAATGCCTAATTTTTTTTCTACTTGAAAATGAAGCAAGAGTTAACAGTATCAATTTTCAACGCTAGGAATCAACAATGTGTTGACAACGTAAATAAAAAAAAAAACTTCTAACAAATATAAATTCAAAAACAAATAACTATGTTAATACGAATTCAACTTATGTCTTATTAATTATTACTCATGTTTTAACCAGTATGACAGAACCACCCTCAAATCTCTGTCATAAATTCTATTGATACACAGTATCAACAGAAGTGAGAATAGAAAGAAAGTTTCAAGAAGCAGGGCAGAAGAAGATCCAATAATGGTGATTTGGAGTGTCGTTTTCTTTAAGAGGGTCTTTAGAATTTTATTATATAGGGGATTAATCGGGTCGGATTCCGGGTCGGGCTATTTTTATCATAATTATATATAACAATTTGTCCCCCACTTTGTCGAAGAAGAGTTATAAAGTGACTCTTCTTAGACAAGCTCACATGTGTGAAACGTGTAATTTGGGGCGTACTATATAAGTTTTAACTTGAAACTTTGCTGTGCAAGTTTGGTAATCTGATAGTGTGGTACAGGAGTCAAAATTGTAACACCCCTTAGCCATATTCCACTCCGGAATCGGGTACGAGGCATTATCGGACTCAGCTTGCTCGTACACACAACTTTGGGCTCTAAAAAAAGTCCATCCCCAACTTAAAACTTCTCATTCAAATGCATAACATCATTATCATGGGCCTATGAGGCCTTAAACATACCTTCGGAAGGTCTCGAAATTAAACCGGAAACTTTTACGCTCTTAGAAAATTTTTTCCTAAACAGGGGTCACACGCCTGTGTGAAATGGGACATGCCCGTGTGGACAGGCCGTGTGGTCACACATGCCCATGTCCCTAGCCGTGTGGTCACACACGCCCGTGTCATAGCCCGTGTGCCAAAACCATGGCATTCTGTTTATGACGTCATCACTTCACTATAGTCACTGGGCTAAGGCACACGCCCGTGTCCTTAGACCGTTTGTCGAATTAAATTCCAAATTTTAAGTACAGACTTCACACAGCCTAGGCACACGCCCATGTCTATGGTCGTGCCTCCCACACGGCTGAGACACACGGCCGTGTCTCTGCCCGTGTGTTTACTACTGAGCATACTTACTTGTAAATCAAGCATGCAAGGGGACACATGGCCGATCAACACGCCCATGGGGCTGACCGTGTGTCACACACGGCCTAGACACACGCCCATGTGTCTACCCATGTGAACATTAAAAAGGCTATATTCCAAGCCAAATGTCACCCTAAATAGCAACCATACTTATGTCATCGCATTTCAACATAACTCATGACTCTAAGACACTTCCAAGAACTCAAGTCAAAGCATCCACACAAGCATAAACTTCATGATTCATCATCAATGAATATATATAAACTTGTCAAGTATTAGCCTAATTTCAATGACCATTTACAAAATGAATTTGATAACATAAATAGCCAACACTTTGGCTAACTAATATGACATAACAAAATACCCAAGTCCTATACATGCCATACTCAAAATAAATCTAACTTTGTTGTAACAACCCAAACCCGGCCCAAACACCACGATTGGATCTGACTTATCACTTGGAAAGATTTTACAAAATATCGCAAACTTCAGAAAACTTTTAAGTTATTTTTGAAACTCCAAGTTTAGTGGTTCCTTTGAAAATTTAGTAATTATTTTATGAAAATTTTAATTAGCCAATTCTTGTGTTTAGGAGACGTTTGAAAACACTGAACGTGACATTCTAGTAATCATAAGGTTTGCTTTCAAATTTTATAAAAACCGTTGATTTAGTTCTGAGGAAAACCCTTTTTATTTTCGTTATAAGGAGAAAACATCATGTCGATCATGTTGGTGATATAAACGTCTTAGTATTTGAACCAAAATTTAAACCATAATAATAGCTGCCTTATTACAAATCAAAAACCCCCAAAAACAGAAAACGATAAATAAAGCAAAGTTTTAGTTTAATAACACCCGTGCATGGCCACCTCGAGTCCATTCCAACCCAATCCACTAAACTAAGAATCACCTGCAAATGTTTAAACAGATAGAGTGATTCGTAAGACTCAGTGTGCAATTAGTCCACATAAACCACAAATAGGTCTAAGCCCCCACATCACAATTGGCCAAAGCCCAGTCAATATAACATATCAGAATAGTCAATATGATAACCCAACCCATCCTATTGTTCCATCCTCTACACTCCTCTTTGGCAGTCATGCTGATAGTCATGCTGCTCAAAGCCAATATAATGTGGTCTAGCCACCGATAATTATGTGACCAAGTCACCGATATACAATGTGGCATTGAGCCATCATATTAATGTGACAGTGTCACCGATATACACTTCCCCTTCATATCATTATCATTTCCCAAATCCCATGCACATGCAAACATAGTATAATAAACATATCATACAATATCATACAATCATTATTTAGAGCACACGCACAATCATGCTAACGACAATACTTATAAAGCTTAATCGAAGAAAAACTAACCTGGTGTTATGATTTTACCCTTAATGGGTAACCTAATAGCCATTACGGAGATTTCGGCTTTCAAACATACCACATAAACGTTTTATACAAATAAAGAAAAGTGTGGTAACTACACACCTGTAACACGAAGAACTATACTATCAATCTCGTTAACACCCTCACTCGCAGAGATCACAGCAATCTGCCTATCTCGTTTCGAAGCCGGCCCACAACCCGGTGGAAAGTTTCGAACGGCTGACACCGCACGTTTTTTGAACTTAGGGGTAGGGACTACGAGTCCAACTCCCTCCTTTGCTTGGCTGGTATTCGATTCCATGAAAGAGATCTTGGTCAGAAGACCGGATTAAGGCATTGAAATAGATGAAATAAGAATATACGCTCGAAATAAAGAGGTTTCTTACCTAGATCGACAGAAGCCGAAAGCTTCAGGCTTGGATTAAGAAATCGGCTGAGTCCCTACACAATCTCCACATTAAAAATCGGCCCTCAAAGGTATAGATTAGAAGGAGTGGCCTTTCGGCCAAACGAATGGTATGAACCCCCTTACCTTGATCGATCAAATCCGATTGTCCCCCAAAGACCTTCCAAATGCTGGCTAGATGCAGAAAGAATATGAAAACAAGGCCCCTTACATTCGGCCAATGCACCACAGTACAAGATTAATGCTTTCGGTTTAACAACCAGCAAGAGAACAAGAAAGAATCGAAAAAGAAGAAGACGCTTACCACCAACCAAGAAGAAACCGAATTGAGAGAATTAGGGGAATGAGTAACGGCAATCCACTGAAACAAGAACGAATGAAGAGGTATAAACACACCAGAGAGATTCGACTAACAAGAAAAATATGATCACACTCAGATAGAAGAAAGATGAGCAAGTTTCGGCTTTGAGTAGATGAGAAAACAAAAGATGAATCCCCAGGGTATGAGATGAGGATTCGGCTAAGAAGAAACAAATGAAGAAAAATGATGAAATGGAGAGGGTGATAAGAAGGTTCGATTAAGGAAATATGAAATATAAGATGAATATGAACAAAAGAAAGAGAGAGGGTTGAGGTTTCGACTTTTAGTGGAAAGAAGAATGAATGAATGCTGAAAAGGTGAGAGTCCCAAAGGGTGATTTCGGTCAAGAGAAGGGAAATGGAAGAAACCTTGATTGGCACAAAAGAAACGATATGGAGGAAGAAGAATTGGCTAGGTGATTCGGCAATGACCCAAAAATGAAAGAGAACGATCTAAAAACAAAATAAGAAAAGAAAACCTCAGGCACGTATTTGGAAAACAAAATTCGGCACTTCCTCTAGTTGACTGGAAATGCAAAACCTATCAACCAAACAAAAGAAGGTTCGACCCCCTAGCTCCAAGCTTAAACCGCACATGCCTACCCCACATTTCCTCAATTCGGCCACCACTCTCCCTCTCTCCAAATCCCACAATTTTCTCCACCATTTTCTCTCCATCCCACATTTGAAATCAGTTTGAATGATTCCAACTCCATCTTTCTCTCATGGCCACATATTCAAATAATTTGACTTGTTCAACACCCACTCCTCAGAGTCCAAACCGAATCCACCTCCTCTTCATCCCCACTTAAAAATAAACTCCAAAAAGGCAACCCATGCGACTCGAACCCCTTCCCCTATGCTCCCTTGTGACACCACTTACCTGCACCCTAAGTGGCGTCCTCTTGCCACTTTACCACTTCAATTCTTGTGTCAACAAACACAAACAATGATCCTTAAAGCTTGTCCCAGCTAGCTCTCCCCTAAAGATGCCCAAAAATGGAATTTTCGCCAAGGCTTTGGCTTAACCCCGAGCCTTCCCGGGGCCCCCAAACACACCCAAACAACTGGCAAAGCATACCAAACACACAGAAACATAATAAATGCAAAGCCCCTAATTCCTGGATGTTACACTTGTTATACCAAAGAGATGTCGATAGTGTGATTTCCGAACTCCGACGTCCCATGATCATCGAGTTATCTTGGTAATACTATAAGGAAAAGGGAAATGAGAGGGGTAAGCATAAAGCTTAGTAAGTTTGTATGAAAATAAATAGCAACAATAAGCTCATAATGACATCAATTCATAGCATTAGATAACTACTCAAAGTCTTAAGCACCTTGCCATAACTTACTCGTACTTGTTCTTATCTAGCACATACCATGCCACATATCGTAAACATTTCTCGTGAATTACTCACGGGTACCTGTATTCACTCAATCACATAACTTTAGTACTAATCTCATTTCTGCCTCTAAGCTTATCTATTCCATCCACTAAATCACTAGGGATATTTAAAGATGCATATTCATCGTCATTATATAAACACGAAGCCAATGCCACATCCCAGATGTGGTCTTACATGAGGTCACCTTTGAGTGCCGATGCCATATCCCAGATATGGTCTTATATGGAATCTCACTTCAAGTATCATTTCCATATCCCGGATATGGTCTTATACGATTCTCATACCCAATACCGAAGCCATATCACCGATATGGTCTTATACGGAATCTTAATTCAGTGCTGAGGCCATGTCCTCAACGTGGTCTTACACGGGACCTTACCCATCTCATGTCTCGGTGATAGTAATTTCACATTTATTATAGTCCCGTTAGGACTTCAACATCTCAACTTTTATCATCTTTCTCATTCAACACCAATTACTCAATTTTATTATATATCATGCATCATTATAATATCAAACATTCTCAAATATGCTAACATAAATGTTGAATTTATCACATACAAACTTACCTCGATTTCAAAACAAGCTAAATCGTCGATCTAGTTCGATACTTTGTTCTTTCCCAATCGAGGTTAATTCTTGGTTCTTCTTGATCTATAATAGCAAATTAGCTCATTTAATTATCACATTAATAAATGCATTTCAATAATCATGCTTTGGCAAAATTACTATTTTGCCCTTAGACTTTTGCAAAATGACCATTTTAACCCTAAGCTCGGAAATCAATTCTAATCAAATTTCTCTCTTTAACGAGCCTAGGCGAACATTTATTTCTCTTATGACTACCATCAAAACTCAACATTTCACACATTTACTACATATTTTACAACCTTTACAAAAATGTCCTTTTAGGTGTTTTCATGGTAACACCTTTCACAAAAGTTGTTTATTTAACAACTAAGACCCATTTTCTTCCATAAAAATACAGCAAACAACTTAAAAGCTCTCATGGCAAAACTCTAAACTCTTCACCATTTTACAAAATAGTCCCCTTTTTAGAAAGCTCAAGCTTTAGGGGTTCCAAATGTACAACTATCATCAAGAAAAACCATTAAAATCACTTACTTGTAGGGAGAAGAGTTTGCTGAAAATTTTGAACTTTAAAACCCCTAATTTGCTTGTGTTTTTTGGTGGAGGAATGAAGAAGAAAAGATGATATCTTTTCTTTCTTTATTTTAATATAAAATCCCAATTTAGTCCACTTAATCCACCTACTTGACCAAAATTTTGACTTTCTTGTCCCCTATGGCCGGGCAACCTTTATTTAAGGGGCTAATTGCCCTTTAAAGACCTCCAATTAATAATCCATAGCTATTTGGCACCCTTAGCTTGAAATTTTAAACTTTCGCATTTTATGCGATTAAGCATGAAATCGCTAAAATTAAAGCACCAAAATTTTCATGCACTTATATAATCATGCTCTAACTTATAAAATAACATGAAAAAAAATTTCTCCAACCTCGGATTAGTGGTTCCGAAACTACTGTTCCGACTAGCCCCTAAATCGGGCTGTTACAAAAATTGTATGGCAAAATAATACGAACTATATTTTTTGTAAGTAAAGATTTGTTCCCCACCTTGTCGAAGAAATTAGCAAGCTTTAAAAATGACAATCGTGATCATAAATCAGCGAACTATTAGAAAATCGATGGTCGCAATCAGAAATTGAGCGAACCGTAAAACTAACAGCCGTGACATGAAATCAAGAAAACTGTTAAAATATTGAAGGTCACAATCTTAAATCGAGCAAACCTTAATAATATTTGTAATAGCCCATTTTTCAGTGAAATCGGAACAGTGGTTTCGGGACTACAGATCCGACCCAAAATATAATTTATTTGTATTTTATTATATGGCCCGTAATATGATAGACGTGACATGTGAAAATTTCGACATGAAAATTTTATCTATTTAGTGCCTAATTACGAAAAGGACTAAATCGCATAAAATGTAAAAGTTGAATTCTAGTAGCTATAAGGATCAAATAGCTATGGAATTCAAAACTAGAGGTCCTTATACGGTAATTAAACCATTAAGAAAAGTATGTAGATTTTTCATGGTGACTCATCCATGGAATTATAAAAAAAGGTCAAGGACTAAATTAGAAATAGCAAAAACTTAATTAATTAAAAAGATGATAAAAGAAATCATCTTATTTTATATCATCTTCAACCTAAAAACACCTGAAACCCTAGGAGAGAGAGAAAAAACTTTCAAGGCTTAATTGGGTAAGTTCTTTTGTCCCGTTTTTAATAATTTTAGTATTTTTGAAACCAGGATAACCTAATCTCTCTATTTGAGGGATTAATTTGAAAAGTTATCAAAGTATTAAAATCGGTCATGGATGTATTATGTTGGAAATTAGAAATTTATGATAGAAAATGAAAGATTATTGATAGATAAACACCTTTTACAAAGTGATTTTTGATGAAAACATGATTTAGGGACTAAAATGTAAACTTGTGAAATTGAAGGAAAAATTCTAAAATTTTATGTATACATGTGTTGTAAATTTTGTAATGGGGTTTTGGTTAGGCTTGGGATAGAGAGTAATTTGCACAAGTATCACTTTTTGAGACTATGGATAAAACTAGAATTTATGAAAAAGTTAGGGGCAAAATGGTAATTTTGCCTAGGACGTAAATTAAGTCCATTTAAATATGAAATGTATGAAATTGATAGTTAAATTCATTTATATAGATCCAAAAAATAAAAACTCGAGGCTAGATCGAGGAAAAGAAAAGATTTCGAATTAGTAGATATTTACGCGAACAATTATCGAGGTAAGTTCGTATAACTTAATCAGACATGTAATTATGTTAATTGAATGTTGTGTTTGTATGTAATGTGATTTATGTTAATGTGTTTTACTTGTATGCTATGATGGAAAACTTGCTACATGCTTGAAATGGTGATAAAGGGTTAGTCCCGGTTGTATGTTGAATTCCAATGATTATATATGCTTTCCCGAAACTAATTAGGTCCTGCATTTGTTGTGGACGGGATTTAGCTTGGACGAGTAATCCCATTGACCTTGTTATATAAAGGATTTAGCCCGGATGGGTAATCCTAATATAATACCTCTCGAGTATGCATTAAGACTAGGGTTTAGCCTGGACTGGTAATCCTAATCGAGCTCTTTTGAGCTTACGTTATATAAAGAATTTAGCCTGGACTGGTAATCCTGTTATGGGATATGTGGCTCGAGAGTGTCTTTCTTGGTTAAGTGCCCTAATGGGTACCCTTGAATAAGAAATTGACGGATTATGGAACCATACAGTTCGAGTGTACTACCTGAGCATCCATCGGAATTCAATGATTCAATGGGCATGTATCCCTTGACTTGGCATGAAAATCTTAAGATGTAATGATAGTGACTTGAAAGAACATTGCATGATGAGCTCATCTATTTTTACTTGACATGTTTGTAAGTGTTGTGACTAAATTTTTACTTGACATGTTTGTAAGTGTTGTGACTAACATGTTTGATTGAAGACATGTGTTTAGGAAATTTTGCTAATGGATGGAAAACAAGATGTTGTGTACTTAAATTTAATAACAGGATTGGTAAGTTTAGTTTCTGTTATACAAACTTACTAAGCATGTATTGCTTACTCCATTTTATTTTTTCCTTGTTTTATAGTGGTCGGAAGCTCGTGAAGGTTGGAAGATCATTGGAGCACTGTCACACTATCAGCTAGCATTTTAGGTGTATTTAGTGAAATTATTTTAGGAATAATGGCATGTATAGGACAACTTGGCCAATAGTGGCTTAAAATGTTATTTTGTAACCTAGCCATTGGAATGGGTAGTATATGTTCATTTTGGTATGACTAAGTAAATTATTATGATATACATATATACACATGTGTTATGTTAAAAATATGTGGCCAATATTGGGAATGCCTAACTTAAACTAAGGTAAGGTTGTGATCATGTATGCTTGTAGAGATATGCCTTGTGAATGATAGAAATTGCCCAATTTGAATGCTTGAATTGGTTGGTATTGGATGTGTGTTTCAAGTGCAGGTCTTGGGTGAAATTTTGGGTGAGAAATGAAGCTAGAAATGGCTTCATTTTGATCATACGGGCAGACACACAGGCGTGTGTCTAGACTGTGTGTGACACACGGCCTAGTAACACGGGCATGTAGTTAGGCCGTATGTCCTTTGCACCTTAATTTTGAGAAACAGAATGCTTAAATTGAGCACACGGATAGAAACACGGGCATGTGTCTCAGCCGTGTGTGCCACATGGCCTAAAACACAAGTGTGTGTCTTGGCCGTGTGAAACCTGCACCTAATTGAAAATTAATTTAATTAACCACACGGCCTAACACACAAGTGTGTGGCATGGCCGTGTGGCACAAGTCAGAGAGCAATCTAAATTGAACACGGCCTGTAGCATGGGCGTGTTCCAGGGTCACACGGGCATGTCACTTAGACTACATGGGCGTGTGAGTCCTGCACCTTAGAAAAATTTTGAATTTTCGCGAAAAATTCTTAGAGGTTTTGATTAAGTCTAGTCCCAATTCGAATGCTCGTATTGGGCCTCGAGGGCCCGATCAAGGGACATTATGGATGATCTCAGTAAATGAATAGTAAATTTATGTAGTTTAATAGAAAAATGTTCTGAATGTTCTGGTAATGCTCTGAAACCTTGTTCTAGCGACGGTTACAGGTTAAGGATGTTACAATATCAGCTGTGAACATAGGTCAATGAGCTGTTAGAAAACTGAAGGTTGCGATCTTAAAATAGCGGGAGGCAAAAATATCAAATGTGAACGTAGGTCAGTGAGTAGTTAGCAAATTGAGGGTCGCGATCTTAAATCAACGGATCTTAATAATATCAGCTATGAACTTAGGTCAGCGAGCTATTAAAAAACTGAGGGTCGCTATCTTAAATTAGCAGATCGTAAAAATATTAGTTGTGAAGGTAGGTCAGCGAGCTGTTAGAAAATTGAGGGTCACGATCTTAAATTAGCGGACCTTAAAAATGTCAACTCTGAACGTAGGTCAATGAGCTATTAGAAAATCGAGGGTTGGGATCTTAATTCAGCGGACCATAAAAATATCAGTTGTGAACATAGGTCAGCGAGCTGTTAGAAAGTCGAGGATTGCGATCTTAAATCAATGAACCATAAAAATATCAGTTGTGAACATAACTCAGCGAGCTGTTAGAAAATTAAGGGTCATGATTTTAAATTAGCAGACCGTAAAAATATCAATTGTGAACGTAGGTTAGCAAGCTGTTAGAAAACTAAGGGTCACGATCTTAAATCAATAGACCAAAAAAATATCAGCTATGAACGTAGGTCAATGAGCTGATAGAAAACTAAAGGTCGCGATCTTAAATCAACGGACCATAAAAATATTAGCTGTGAACATAAGTCAACGAGTTGTTTCATATGTTTCATCATTTCCTGTTTGGGCAAGTTAAACAACATTTACAAAGAACGTATTTTTATTGAAAAAGAGAGTATAACATTCATACTTTTTTTACCATCATATTCATTCACTACTGTAAAGGGTAAAAAGAGCACTTGTCATTCAGAACTCACTATCAGGGTAAACCCTTCCTATCTAATAGAAACATATAGCTACATGTAACACCCTAAAATAGGGCCTATGAGTTTTAGTGGTATTTTAGGAATTTTAGCCTTAAAGTGTTCGAAATTTTGCAACAAAATATACCAGTAATGTTTTCAATTATGGCTTTTAAAAAATTAAATCAATTTCTGAAAATGAATTCTAAATACCTTTAATTTTGTAAAAAGGACTAGTTTGTAAAATAATAAAAACTTAGAGTTTCTATGAAGCAATTTAACCAGATTTTAGAATTCAAATTAAAAATCCCTATTCTCCAAATTATTTCATGTAAAAACAACTCCCAAACTAGTGTTTGTCATCCATTGTCATCTCCTACTATTCCAATCAATTTTGAAATCTAATTCCCAATCCTCTTTGGTCTTTATCACCCTTGAACCATAAACCTCTATAAAAACCAAGAAAATCACCCAAAAACTTCATCATCTACATCATCTTCTCCAAACGTGGGTTTTTCTAGATTTGCGTCAAAGCTCATTTTTCTTCCACCAAAGGTAACCATTTGACTTTATATGAGTTTTAAATTGTAACGCCTTGATTTATTAAACTTTTCTTTTATGAATTTTGTCATAAATAGGTATTTGCTTTAGTGGTTAAGTGGTGTGTGTGTGTTTGAGGTCTTAGGTTTAAGTCTCGCTTTTGGAAATTCTGCTATTTTTGTTCCTAGCCTTATCCTTAATGGCTTGAGTTATATCATATTTTTGGTCAACTTATATCAGAATGAGCTTGTTGGTTCATGTTGTAAGGTGTTAGCTTGCCTATGGTCCTGTGTTCGATCCCTCGTGTGGCGAAGGGTGATAATTTTTGCTTCTGTGTGTGTGTGTACCGGTTGAGTGGTAAAGGTTTGGTGGAATTGAAATTCTAAAGTAGTTGGATGACGATTAAGGTGTTGGCTTTGGTGGGATTTGGTTGTTAGTGGGGTAGTAGGTAGTTGGATTATTTCCTAACTTTAATTATCTTTATTTTAATTTAATTATTTTTTTCCCAAAAATCCCAATTCTTTTTTTCACATTTTGTTTCTGCTTTCGTCTGTGTGGTCCAAAGGGACACGCCTGTGCTTCAGACCGTGTTCGATTTAGGGGTCCTCTCTTACTTGTGCCACACGATCGTGTCACACGCCCGTGTTCTAGGCTGTGTAGCACACACGGCTTAGACACACACCCGTGTCTCTGCCCGTGTGCTCAATTCTAGACATTCTATTTTTCAAAATTAAGGTGTAGGGGACACACGGCCGAATCACATGCCCATGGAGCAAACCGTGTGTCATACACGGCTTAGACACACACCTGTGTGTCTAACCGTGTGGACAAAAACAAGGTTGTTTACCAAGCCATTTTGCCACCCTCACTTGCACACATCTACACAACATCTCATGGCACAAAATCAAGCATGTGAGAGCAACCAAACAACCACAAGCAAGACAATAACGTATCATCCTCATGCCATTATTTATCAAGCTTAGAACTTCAACCTTTCCACACCAATTCATGCAAAATTCCACATTCATTGTTAAAACATATCAACTTTATATCTTTGTCTAACATATTCACTACATTTATTAAGCCCTAAATCAAACATACAAATTTCACATTCATTAGGCATGCCATGATCATATCACCATAGACATTGGCACATATATGAATATACTTAGGCTTACAACCATGTTAGCCAATATGAGCCAACTTACATGGCCAAATAGCAAAACAAGCCTTTGAAAATCACAAGCCAACACATTGGCTCATATCACAATGACACATTTAAAAAAATGGCTAAGTCCCTATACATGCCATAAACTCAAACTACTTGAATTCATCAATGCCCAAAATGATAGCTTGATAGTGTGATAGGATCTCCAGTGATATCCAATCCGAGCTAGATAAATAACCCTATAAGACATTGGAAAGGAAGGGGGTAAGCTATATATATAGCTTAGTAAGTCCGTAAGAAAATAATAGGAAACTAATCGCTGCAATCAGAGCTTTAAAAATTTATAAAAGAATGATCAAACCTGGAGACTAACTCTGACAACGATTAAAGGCAAGTGTACCTATCGAACAGTAGTATAGCTTAGGCAAGACCGGATTATCGAACCCAAAGGAATTAAAAGTACTAATACTAACTTTCTTTTTATTATTTAGCCTTAAAAACAGAGTGAAGATTGCTTTAAACTAAATTGTCGAAGACTTAAACTAAGGACACAAAGACAAGAAGAATGAATTGGAAAATAACTTGAAGAAAAACTCAATTGATTGCAATGATACCCACAGGAAGAATCCACCTAGACTTCTCTTGTTACCTAACCCTAAATTATACGATTTCTTTACTTAGCTTGATTCATAGGACTCCCTAACCTATATTAAACCCTCTCTCGAGGCGAATAACGTCTAACCCTAAGTTAATTAGTGGAACTCTCGTCCGCTTATAATAACCCCCTAGGATAGCAGTAAATCGTTCAATGGACTCCCATATTAGGTTTCACCCTAATCCGGCAAAATCTTGTCACCCTATCTCTAGGCGTGCGATCAACTCCGCTTAATTATGTTAGATCTACTCTTAGGCAGGGTCTATTCCTCCTCCACTTAAGCACATTAGATTTGGATTAAGCAACGTAATTAAGAACAAACTAAGTAATTATCATATAACTTAGAAATCAAATAACAAAATCCATCTAGGTTTCATCCCCTTCAAGTATCTGAGGGGTTTAGTTCATAATGAATAAAAAGAACATCACAAGAGAAAAGATAAAACAAAACATAAGAAAACCCTAAAACCCCCTGAAGGAATTGAAAGAGAATTCCGCTGTCTTGAGTATAACTCCGACTTCTTGGGATGGATCAACTGGTTGTCCTCGTGTTATTCCCTCACTCTGACCTTCTCGGCTTGGCTCCTTGGCCTCGCTTTCGATCCCTTTCAAAGGTGGTACTTGGGGGATATATATAGGCTCTTGGAATGCGATTCTTTCTCCCTTTTCTGACTGAAATTGCTCTTTCCAGCAACAGAGGCACGGCCATGGCACACGCCCGTGTGTATCGAGACCAGACCGTGTTCGAATTTCAAATTTGAGGCACGACAGTGTGAGGCGGAGTTGAGGCTGTGCTCTAGGTGTTCGTCGGGGCACGGCCGTGCGGGCTTTGGGCCAGGCCGTGTCAATTTCATGCTAAGGCCTATTTACTCCGTTTTAGGCTTGTTTTGTGTTCTTTTCATCCTCGGGTGCTTTCCTGGGTATAAGACATGAAAAGAAAGGATTAAAAGCACCTTTTTATATAAATCAAGGAATAAATCATCAAAAAACATCATAAATGTAGGACTAAAATGTGTTACTTTTACGGTTTATCAAATACCCCCACACTTAAGCTTTTGCTTGTCCCCAAGCAAAATTCTCAACTTACAATTAAAACGAACTTTCCATGATTCATAATTCCTATCAACAATGCCTTATCACAATTCATAGATAATTCATACATGGACAATTCAATTCAAAGAGTCCTAAAGATTCAAATGAGATAAGTCATGATTTTGTACCTTGAAAACATAGGTGTCTCCCCTCTTTTAAATAACTACATTTTTAATTCAAAACTGACAAGGATAGATATCCTCGCTAAAGATTCACTCAAATCACTCTAAAGTGTTTAAGGTTCAGGAAAAGATCGCTCCTAAGTCGAACCTGAAAAGTTAATCCCATAGGCTTGCCCGAAAATCAAATCTCCACCACTGTAATATGAGATGACAAATAGATCAAAAGGTATTTGTTAGGGTTGTAACGGGGTTAGGTTAAAAGGTGTGGTTACAGGCTAAAATTAGAAGGTTAGAATCAAGATTGAATTGACAAGTATCTCCCTAAACATACTAAAATATCATCAATTGAGCTTTTACTAATACGAGCTTTTCTTTCGAGAATAGACTTTGATTGTGTAAGCTCTCTTTTCAAACTACTAAAATTGAATACTTTGGAATTTTTTTTAAGAACAACCTAAATAATACAAGATAAATTTAAATATCAGAATAATAAACTTCGGTAACTGATCAAATCAAGTCTCGATTAAGGAGTAGTCAAAAGAAAGGGTGATAATAAATACAAAGGGCTTTGGGTTAATATTAGTAGGTGAGTCAATAAAAAGGGTTTGTTAAGATCGGCGGGGTTCATTAGGGGATAATTGTAAAGGTAGGCTATTTAGTGAAGTGAGTGGGTTAAAACCTAGGTGCCTTTATCATCTCTGTATATGAAATCATAACTGTGGTCTCAACATGTATAAACGAGGCAAGTTCTAGAATAACAGTTCATGGTTGACACACTCATAATTAAAGAATGAGCATGTATGCTCTATAAGGTTCAAAGACTCACAAAAATTATGGGTGTTTTGACATCATCCTTATGAATTTTAAATTTCAAGGTAATATTCAAATTTAGGTTAAAAACCTAGCAAAATATTAATTCTTAAAAAATAGACTTATCATGCTTGATTCTCTAGTATTCTTCAAACTTAATCATCAATGCACAATTAACTATGACTTATTCTAAAACATGTCAATAATAATCACAAATCATCAGAAATTTCATCCTAATTAGTAATATGACAACTTTGCATAAAAACAAGACTAAATCAGGGATTTGAGAATAATGAAGAAAGTTAGGCACTGTTATTCCACTTTTACCCTTAGGGATTTAAGAATAATGCAAAAAGTTTGACAAAATTCGAGAATTATGAAAGTTAGGCATTTTTACCCCCCCACACTTAAGATTTACATTGTCCTCAATGTATAAAGATTGATAATGACTCTATTTTTATAGAAATCAAAAGTGAGGGTGAGAGGTACTCCTTGAATTCTTTGGTGGGTTCTGTGGAGGATGTGGAAAATACGGCGAAGGCGTCGGTATGGTGGTGGTGTTGGTTCCCGAGCTCTGCGCTAGATGAAGAAATTAGGGGACTCATGAAGGATTAGCCAGGGGTTATTGAAACATAATATAAATAAACTAAAGATAAAATTAAAGAAAAGCAAGCTAAAGTGAAGGAGACTAAGAAGAAAACTGAAATGAAAAGAAAATACTAATGGACTATGATGTCCTTATTGAAGGATGGTTCGCAAGGTGGGAATCAACGCTAAGGTTGGGGATGTGATGGCGGTGGCGGAAGTGAAGGGGTTCTCGTGGTGGTCGGCGTGATTCCCAAGCAGCCTGGCGAACTTGACACTAAAAAACTAAAAGAAAATTAAACGAAAATAGCAGATGAGAAGTTTAGATAAGGAAAATAAAGAAGAAGGGAAGGAAATTGAAGTAAAAGAGAAAGAAGAAATAAAAACTAATTGGTCCCAAAGACCCTTGGCTTGGTGTTGAGACGAAGCTGCTAGCATGAACTCATGTTGATCGTTCTTTGAGGAACCTATGCTTAGCTTCTTCCGCTTCTTCGGCATGGTGTTGGCTTGCTCAAGGATCTAGAGTCTTAGTAAGTGGAGAATCTGAGATGGAGGAGAGTGAAAAGAAAAGAAAATAATGAAGAAATCAGATGGAAGAAAGGGGAAGAGGTGAGAGGTATAAATAGAGGTTCAAATTTGGTGCTGCTCCACGGCCGTGGTCCTAGGGTGTGTCGATTTACATGGCTACCTCACACGGCTATGTTGTGGAGTGTGTTTGTCACCCCATGCCCGTGCTTCGGATTCGCACGCCCATGTTTGTCAAGTCAGTAGCTTCGCACGGTCTGGAGGCACGTACGTCATCTGCCCGTGGTGTGGAAGTCAGTAGCTTCACACTGTTGAGGGCACGGCCGTGCCCTATCTGTCGGTGCCCGTGGGGAGGGTGGTTGGGTCCGTGACGTTGGGGGTTGGTTGGATTGAGTTGCACGGCCTTTGCCCTGTTAGTGTAGTGGTTCAGGTGGTCCACACGGCCACGGACACGGACACAGCCTTGTGTAAGGCCGTGTGACCTGGGAAACCTGTACTGTTTGTTAGTTTAAAAAGGAAGAGAAAAAGGAAAAAGGAAAATAGAAAGAAAAATAAAAACAAATGTAAAAAAGAAATAGTGTTAGTACTCGGGTTGCCTCCCGAGAAGCGCTTTTTTATAGTCTTAAGCTAGACTTTTCCTCATATCTGAAAATTTTAGGGAGGTTTAAAGGTTTGAATATCTTCCCTCATGCTTACAGTTCTGTTTCTTTGACAAAGTTGAAGTCGAGAAGCGTTTACCTTAAAAGTACCGAATATTGGATTGCTTACCTCGACTATTCCGTGTGGAAAGATATCGTGTACCTTGAGAATTATTTCTCCCTTTGCCCTCGGTTCTGTTGAAGCGTTGTGCGGATCAACTTTGTCTAACAGTGGTTTGATGTTCCTACGAGCTCTTCTGGTGGTTCCTCTGGTTTTACTTCGTGTGGATCCGGCTCTTCTTTGACGTGTGCCTGTTGCTCTTCTAATTTGTCGACCTTAAGGCTTTGTTCCTTGTGTAATTCCTCTTTGTCGATTTTGGGTCTATGAATCGGCTTAGGTTTTTGGCCTTGTGATGTTTCCTACGATGAAGATTGAACAATTTGATTATCTATTGAAGTGACTTTCTTACCTTCATCAACTGTTGTCCTGGCCGAGTCGAGAGCTTGAAGATTGATCGATTCATCTCCTACACGAAGTATGAGTTCGCCTGTGGCAACATCAATTTTTGTTTTCGCAGTTGCTAGAAAAGGCCTTCCTAAAATTAAGGGGATTGAATTATCCTCATCCATGTCTAAGACAACAAAGTCTACTGGGAAAACAAATTTATCGATTTTTGCAAGAACATCTTCGATAATGCCCCTAGGAATTCTAACAGTTTTATCAGCTAACTGAATACTCATCCTAGTTTGTTTGGGCTTCCCTAGACCTAGTCGTTTAAATAGTGAATAAGGCATGACATTTGTGCTTGCCCCTAGATCAGCTAACGCATTATCAATATTTAGACTACTAATTAAACATGGAATTGTAAAACTCCCTAGATCTTTTAGTTTTTGAGGTAGTCTATTCTGTAGCATTGCCGAACATGTTGCGTTTAGTTCCACATGGTGCTCTTCATCTATTTTGCGTTTGTTGGTCAAAGTTGTTTTATAATTTTCCTCGAGTCTGGCATCTGAAAAAGAGCTTCAAGAAGAGGTAAGTTAATATGTAATTTCTTTAGAAGTTTAAGAAACTTACTGAACTGTTCCTCTGAATCGTCTCTTTTTATTGCTTCGGGATAAGGTATGGCGAGGTTGGTACTCTTTAATTACCGGTTTTGGCTTTTCCTGTTTACCTCTACTTTACCTTCGTCTACCTTATTTTCTGGAGTTGGATTGGGTTCATCTAATCCCTTACTGTCCTGAGCTGTGATGGCTTGAATTTCCTCCTTGGGGTTAATCTCGGTATTACTTGGTAGACGTCCTTGCGGTCGTTCTGACATCAGCTTTGCGAGCTGTTCTACTGTGTTAGTCACTTCCTTGACCGACTTAGCAATTTTATCGATTCGGCTCTCGTTGCTTTTAATTGCTCTATCAGTTTTTTGGATACGTTTCTCTATGCCTGCCGAGAATTTTGCCATCATCTCCTCGAGAGTTGGTTTCTTCTCTTGTAGATATGGCTGATTTTGGAAGTTTTGAGGAGGTTGCTGCCTTTGATGACCTCCCCACGAAAAATTTGGGTGGTTTCTCCAACCTGGATTGTAAGTATTACTATAAGGATTATTGTTGGATCAGAAATTATTACCTATATAGTTCATCTGTTCGTCCTCTGCTCCTGGTTCGTAAGGTGGGTACTCAGGATTCGCCACGTTTCCACCTGTGTCGCACTGCATGACTGGATGTGCCTGTGAAGAACATAAATTGTCAAGCTTTTTGTTCAACATCTCGATCTGCGTTGATAGCATGGTCATGGCATCGATGTTGAAAACTCCTACTGATTTCGTCGGTTTAGTCCTTGAAGCCTGCCATTGGTAATTATTTAGTGACATCTCCTCGATGAACTCGTAGGCTACTTCAGGAGTTTTGTTGTTTAGAGTTCCACCGGCGGCTGAATCTATTAGTTGTCTTGTTGAGGGATTTACACCGTTATAGAAGGTTTGGACTTGTAGCCAGAAGGGTAAGCCATGGTGTGGGCACCTCCTCAAGAGATCCTTGAATCTCTCCCATGCATCATATAGTGTTTCTAAATCCATCTGCACAAAGGAAGAGATATCATTCCATAATTTGGCCGTTTTGGCCGGTGGAAAATATTTCATTAAGAACTTTTCGGTCATCTGATCCCATGTAGTGATGGACCCTCGTTGTAACGAGTTTAACCAATATTTAGCTTTATTTCTTAATGAAAAAGGAAATAACCGAAGACGTATGACATCATCAAAAACGCCATTTATTTTGAAGGTATCATAGAACTCTAAAAAGTTAGCTATATGCATGTTTGGATCTTCGTCTTGCAAACCATCAAATTGAACAAACTGTTGAATCATTTGTATTGTGTTAGGCTTTAATTCAAAATTGTTAGCTGCTATAGCAGGCCTAACAATACTCGATTTTGCTCCTGTCAAATGCGGTTTCGCATAATCAAACATTGTTCGTGGAGCATTATTTTCCCCCACATCGCGTGGTTGTGGGTTGTTTTCGTCCATCCCTTCAGTAGGATTGGATCTATCTTCTTCCTCTCTCTCTGTGTAATCTAGGGCTCGCCTGGTTTCCCTGCAATTCCTACGAGCGGTAGCTTCGATTTCGCTGTCGAATATCAAAGGTCCTCTCGGGTTCCTTCTAGTCATAAACTAGAGGTACCTGCTGGAAAAGAAAGAAAGAAAATTCCAGCAAAAAGAAAAACAAAAATAGAAACGAAAAGAAAAATAAATTACGAAAAATAAAAATTAGGGCTAAAGTAATAAAAATAGAGTTTTCTTACTATTTTAGTTCCCCGGCAACGGCGCCAAAAACTTGATCGCTGCAATCAGAGCTTTAAAAAATTATAAAAGAATGATCAAACCTGGAGACTAACTCTGACAACGATTAAAGGCAAGTGTACCTATCTAACAGTAGTATAGCTTAGGCAAGACCGGATTATCGAACCCAAAGGAACTAAAAGTACTAATACTAACTTTCTTTTTATTATTAAGCCTTAAAAACGGAGTAAATATTGCTTTAAACTAAATTGTCGAAGACTTAAGCTACGGACACAAAGACAAGAAGAATGAATTGGAAAATAACTTGAAGAAAAACTCAGTTGATTGCAACGATACCCTCAGGAAGAATCCACCTAGACTTCTCTTGTTACCTAACCCTAAATTATACGATTTCTTTACTTAGCTTGATCCGTAGGACTCCTTAACCTATATTAAACCCTCTCTCGAGGCGAATAACGTCTAACCCTAAGTTAATCAGTGGAACTATCGTACGCTTATAATAACCCCCTAGGATGGCAGTAAATCGTTCAATGGACTCCCATATTAGGTTTCACCCGAATCCGGCAAAATCTTGTCACCCTATCTCTAGGCGTGCGATCAACTCCGCTTAATTATGTTAGATCTACTCTTAGGCAGGGTCTATTCCTCCTCCACCTAAGCACATTAGATTTGAATTAAGCAACATAATTAAGAACAAACTAAGTAATTATCATATAACTTAGAAATCAAATAACAAAATCCATCTAGGTTTCATCCCTTTCAGGTATCTAAGGGGTTTAGTTCATAATGAATAAAAAGAACATCACAAGAGAAAAGATAAAACAAAACATAAGAAAACCCTAAAACCCCCTGAAGGAATTGAAGGAGAATTCTGCCGTCTTGAGTATAACTCTGACTTCTTGGGATGGATCAACTGGCTATCCTCACGTTATTCCCTCACTCTGACCTTCTTGGCTTGGCTCCTTGGCCTCGCTTTCGATCCCTTTCAAAGGTGGTACTTGGGGGATATATATAGGCTCTTGGAATGCGATTCTTTCTCCCTAACTATCCTTTTCCGACTGAAATTGCTCTTTCCAGCGACAGAGGCACGGCCATGGCACACGCCCGTGCGTATCGAGACCAGACCGTGTTCGGATTTCTAATTTGAGGCACGGCCGTGTGAGGCAGAGTTGAGGCCGTGCTCTAGGTGTTCATCGAGGCACGGCCGTGCGGGCTTTGGGCCAGACTGTGTCAATTTCATGCTAAGGCCCACTTACTCCGTTTTAGGCCTGTTTTGTGTTCTTTTCATCCTCGGGTGCTTTCCTGGGTATAAGACATGAAAAGAAAGGATTAAAAGCACCTTTTTATATAAATCAAGGAATAAATCATCAAAAAGCATCACAAATGTGGGATTAAAATGTGTTACTTTTACGGTTTATCGGAAACTTTTACCAATCATTTACCAAGTCCAATAATATAAATACAAGATAATATAAATTGCTATAAAACTCACTATTATAATTATTCAGTTACATTGTTTGCTCTATCAATTTGCAAGCATATTTTAACATGTTTTGACATTAACCTAATAACCGTAATCTCTCCATTATAACAAATTTCCACAATCAACCAATCATTTCACACCTCATAATAAACATGCACATTATTTATTAGCATTCACCTCTCAAGCATATACTTTAACATCTTTCAATTGTTTAAAGCTCATATCTTTTCATACTTCCATAACCATTTTAATAGGCAATTATAACAATCTTTCCTTTTTCTCATATTCGATAAATCACAATTTGTGTGAATAAAACATGTTATATCATAACTCAACCTGGCCCAAAGGCCAATCACAAAATCGCCAATCGAATTCACCATGTATTTCATACATCACAAGTATAGACCAATTATCACAAGGTTTTCATAAAAACATCACTGTGGAAATCATGAACTCACAATTTTATGAAGTTAATGCTTATAAACTTTACTATATACCTGTACCAATTCGTAATACTTACATACTCTTTCTCTTCTTTAACATACCCGTTGAATTTCCCGTTGAACCATTGCTAAAGGATACTCAGGAATCTAGTACAGACAGTACCATACCAATGCCATATCCCAAATATGGTCTTACATGTAATCTCATATCGATGCCAACAGCCCAGCTATGGTCGTACACAAAGTCTCATATCTATGCCATATCCTAGATATGGTCTTACATGAGGTCTCCTATCGATGCCATATCCTAGATATGGTCTTACACGAAATCTCAGTGACCCTATTGTCATGACATTTGTATCCTAACTATTCCTAAGGTTCAACCGGGACTTTCATTGTATCGAATCTCTGTCAGTCTTTTCCATAGTATCGTACTCAATAGCATTCACATTTTATTTCAATAATATAGCATTTACCAAAATTATATCAATCATACACATATAATTTAATGCTTATTAAACATTCGAACTTACCTCGACATAAAAATGGCGAAAAGGACTAAATCGTCAAATACTCGTTTTCCCCCGTTCTAACTCCAAACCTCATTTTTCTCGATCTATAATATCACATTTAACTTATTTAATCATTATACTATTAAAATCTGCCCAAAATCATATTATGGTAAAATTACATTTTTGCCCTTAAAGTTTGACATTTTTACAATTTAGTCCCTAGGCTCGTAAAATGAAATGTACTCAATTTCTTCAATACCCATGCTTAGCCGAACCTTATACATGCTTATAACAGCCTGCAATTTTCATTTATTCACATTTTTATACCATATTTTATAACTTTTACAAATAGGTCCGTTTAGGCATTTTTACCGAAAATCACTTAGCAAAAGTCGTTTAACATACAACAAACATGCATTTTCTACCATCAAACATCAAAATACATACATGTTCAACATGGGTAAAATTTTAGACTTTGACATCTCTTTAAATTGGTGGTAGAAATAGATAGATAATGTTACAAGGATTTCAAAAACATAAAAATAATTAAAAACGGGGCTAGAACGGACTTACAATCGAGATTGAAAGCTTGGAAAACCCTAGCTATGTCTTCCTCTTGTAAATTTCGGCCAATGGGTAGAATATGAGCAAAAATTGGCTTTTAATTTGATTATTAATTCATTTTAATAACCTAATTACTAAAATGCCCTTAATGAAAAACTTTAGAAACATACCAAATCATGTTCATTTTTGTCCACCAACACTTAACAAATGGTCTAATTACCATTTAAGGACCTCCAATTTAAAATATAATAGTAATTGGACACCTCTAAAATATAGAATTCAAGTTTTGCATTTTTTGCAATTTAGTCCTTTTAACTAAATTGAGTGCCCAAACGTCAAAATTTTCGAACAAAATTTTCACGAAATCGTTTCACAAAACTGTAGACCATAAAAATATAATAAGAATAAATTTCTTTGTGTCGAATTTGTGATCTCGAAACCATTTTTTGGACTAGACCCAAAATCGAGCTGTTACAACTCTCCCCCTTTAGGGATTTTCGTCCTCGAAAATCTTACCGGAATATAAATTCAATTTCCATGTAGACTCCTCTATCTCATGCCACTACCAAAGAACTCTCACTAAGGTTATGCTTTTATTTCCCAACTTTTTAATCTCTCATGTCAAAAATTCGATCGATTCTTCATTATACAACACATTGACTGAATCTTAATTCCTATCGGAGAATTCATACTCAAAGAGTCCAATTGATACCATCTCAACATAGGTACACAAAACATATTTTGAATCTTCTTCCAAGGCAATACTTTCGGAAGCATGCTATCGCTGAATGGGAATTTCATATCTTCATGTTTCAAATTCACATACATTTTCTGACAATTCTGAAGTGGATTCTAAACTGCCACGAATCACTTTTACTTTCTGTACGATTTTTGATCGGATAGTCTCTGAAACATATAACTCAACTAATCTATCATGTTACATACCCGATCACTAGAACATCTATTTCAAATAACTGCACATTTTATTACTCCTTGAATGAACAAACGAGCTACTACTGAGCTTCGTACAAAATTTAATGCATAAGCTCTGAATTACTCAGTGCGTAAATTCTATCTCAGAATAATGATAACAGTCATCAAGTAAGATTAATCATGTATCAAATACTCACAAAATTGTCAAAGGTTTTCCATTCAAGCATTTGAAACTATATCTGCTTTCCCAAAGGTTAATTGATAATTGCTCACAATCTTTCAATAGTTCAAACCATCTATTATGTTTTAAATTCAGATCCTTCTGTGACATTAGATACTTAAAACTCTTGGGATCAGGAAACATATGAAAATTTTTGTCAGACAACCGGTGTCATCAAATTCTCAACACAGACATAAAAAGAGGTCGACTCTAAATCACCTGTCGAACAGTTCCTTTCATGTGACTTTAGTCGTCTGAAAGCATAAACTATCACTTTACATTCTTGTATTAAAACACATTCCAATCCGTTCGATAGTGCATCGCTGAAAAATCAAAAATTCTTTACTCAATTTAAAAAGAACCCAAAACCAGTGTTTCAGTTAATAACACCTTCATCAGTTTTCAACTTTGCTAACATACAACAGACCATTCAAACTTTCACAAATGTGATAACTTTATCAATCGGGATAACTTTAACTCATAACGACATCATTCGATTAGAACAAATTTAATACGTACATCTCCGTATCATACTTTCTAGTATATGAATTCTTCCTTCAAACTGTCCGTCTATTCACCCATGAATGTACAATATTTTATTTTCTTACCTGAGGATAAACTTAAATGCATATAACTCGAATAATATCATATCAAAATACTCCCTTCTTCATGCTGTTAAAACAACTCAAACATACAATCTTTCAAAATTTCCTCACATGCTAGTCATAGATCTTTACAACTGCATTAGCTCAAGGAAACAAAATATCCTGTTTGATCTCATTGATCTTAATCAAACTTACCCGAGAAACGAAAATCATCGTACAATTTGAGCTTGAGCTTCCACCATCTATACCTCTGCTGATGTCAATTCCTTTCACAAAAATTAGAGAAATCCTGATACTAGAATCACCACTTTCCTATGATCGAACCAGAAATACAACCATAATAGACATAGTTATCACAAGCCAATGAATACACTTTAAAGATGAGCCATGATTGATAATTTACGAAATAAGGATGATAACCGAGATAAAGAAATCCAAGATGCGATATCATACTGGAAGCCCGATAACATAACATCATAAGAAAATAATAAAGATCTTGATGATTCCTCAAAGAAAACTAGAAGAAAAACAATGTCTATACGCTCTAGAATCAACTGCAATAGAGATAATATATTTTTCAAATATATATATAAAACAAAAAAACATCCAATAGAGACAGAAGAATAGCCTCACATAAATTTTCACCAACAACTTTTATTTCAAACGTAATAAAATAGAATCCCAAAGAGAGATATAAGAAATGCTGCTCATCAACCAACCAGACTAATAGCGTTTTCACCTATCATTATAATTAGCTAGCATTCTCATACGATAAGAATTCCATCAGAAAATGAACAATCACATATATCTCTGAGGATACATGAATATACATATAATACCTAGGACAGATCATCATAATCTATTCAATTACAACTATTACACTCAGACATTTTACGATTCAAATATCATTTCTCTAAATAATTCTGTCATCGTTAATCCCGTATTATTCCATTCACTAACGAAAATCAATCCGAAAGAAATTCCAACAAATACATACTTTAGACATCATACCTGAATGATTCGATTAGCCGAGATTAACTTTTTCTTTAGCCGTGACATCACAAAATCCGAATGATCTTTAGAATACCAGGCATCTTTTCCAGAGCTGTATTCACTTGTCAAACTATTCTTAACTCTGACCACATTATTAGTCAATCCGCTATTAAACTCTTTAGTCTCTTACTTGTGAGCTCATTCAACTTAAATCTCGTGAAATTTTGTTATAAAATACCACATTGATAAGGCGGTGAGGTCGTAAAGCCTCTAACTCGACTCTCATAAATACACACATATAACATAGCATTCATCATCAACATAATATATTCACAATGATATAATTCACTTCAGCTAATTAACATACATATTTATGTTACACGAACTTTCTGATTATCTTTATTCAAACAAGTGTACTTAAACATACATTCCATAAATTTGAGTAAGTTTACTTATCACATTCACTTAATCAAACAAATTAGGCACTTAACATCATATGAATGCCAAATAAACATAGATGAGCTTATCTCATTATAAACTTTCATTTCACTTCACCTTTCTATATTTCAAGAATAATTCCCATTGAATTATTGTAATTTCGATGGATACTCGGGTAGTATACTTAAGGTATGCATGTCAACAATCCATCAATTCATATTCAAAAGTGCCCTTTTGGCACATATTCATAGAGCACACTCTCAAGCTACATATGATATAACAGGATTGCCAGTCCAAGCTAAATCCTTTCAGTAATGTATGCTCTAAAGGGCTTACTCTGGATTACCCGTCATTATGCTCGAGAGGGCTTAATTCAGGATTACCCTTCCGGGCTAAATCCTTTTTGCAACATTTAAAACATTTTATCTGTTTCATAAAATCACCATAATCCATCGAAATACAATGTTCAACTGGAACAATGACATTTCATCAATATTTCTCAACTTATGGTCATTTCATTTTGTACATCATCACATGCATATCATGAACTCTTATTCATACCTTTCCAATTTTCGACTCATCACAAACACATTTTCAAATATCTTAGTATCACTTTTAGTGTTTTTGAAACTAGCTCGGTGGGAAAGCATCTCTGCCTTAACAAAATAATTTCATCAGAGTCGGGAGATATCACACTATCACAAGTAGTAATATGACATGTACAACTAGACTTACATACGCTACGTTAGCCCGAGAATTGACTAAACCATAGCTATGATACCACTAAATGTAACACCCCTTACCCGTATTCAACGTAGGAATAGGGCTCGAGGCATTACTGGACTTATAACACAAGCATTCATACAATTCTGAGTCATAAATTTGCATTCAAATTAAAACCATTCATATTCGATCATGAAGCCCCTATTACGAGCCTACGAGGCCCAAAACATGTATCGAAAGTGGTTCGGGACTAAACCGAGAACTTTAGAAATTTTTACAAAACTTAGAAAATTTTTGCTAGATGCAGGGCTCACACGCCCGTGCTTCAGGCCGTGTTCGATTTAGGGGTGCTATCTGACTTGTGCCACATGGTCGTGTCACACGCCCGTGTTCTAGGCCGTGTAGCACAGACGGCTGAGACACACGCCCTGTCTCTGCCCGTGTACTCAATTATGGACATTCTAGTTTTCAAAGTTAAGGTATAGAGGACACACGGCCGGATCAAATGCCCGTAAAGCAGGCCGTGTGTCACACACGGCTTAGACACACGCCCGTGTGTCTACCCGTGTGGACAAAAACAAGGCTGTTTACCAAGCCATTTTGCCACCCTCACTTGCACACATCTACACAACATCTCATGGCACAAAATCAAGCATGTGATAGGAACCAAACAACCACAAACAAGACAATAACATGTCATCCTCATGCCATTATTTATCAAGCTTAGAACTTCAACCTTTCCACACCAATTCATGCAAGATTCCACATTCATGGTTAAAACATATCAACTTTATATCTTTGTCTAACATATTCACTACATTTATTAAGCCCTAAATCAAACATACAAATTTCACATTCATTAGGCATACCTTGATCATATCACCATAGACATTAACACATATATGAATATACTTAGGCTTACAACCATGTTAGCCAATATGAGCCAACTTACATAGCCAAATAGCAAAACAAGCCTTTGACAATCACAAGCCAACACATTGGCTAATATCACAATGACACATTTAACAAAATAACTATGTCCCTATACATGCCATAAACTCAAAATACTTGAATTCATCAATACCCAAAATGATAGCTTGATAGTGTGATAGGATCTCCAGTGATCTCCAATCTAAGCTAGCTAAATAACCCTATAAGACATTGGAAAGGAAGGGGGTAAGCTATCTATATAGCTTAGTAAGTCCGTATGAAAATAATAAGCAAGTTTTACCAATCATTTACTAAGTCCGATAATATATACAAGATAATATAAATTGCTATTAAACTTACTACTATTGTAACACCCCAAACTTGGCCCAGACGTTATGGTCGAATCTTGCGTGTCACATCAAAGCATCGTTTAAAAATTGAGTTTATTGTTAAAAGTTCATTTCTATGTTTAAATCTTTTTGCTCGAGTTTAGTAAATCATCTTATCAAAAACGTTTGCTTAATGTCTGGCATTGATACTTTAGATTATTCCAATCGTAGAAGCTCCTATAGTTTGAAATATAAAAACGTCTGTTTTTAAGTGTTTTTGAAAATAGTTATTAATTTTGAAAATTTGTGTTTAGCAGTTTTAAATAAGGAAATCTAAAGCCCATTTAAAAATTTAATCCTTCAAAGGCCTTATAACAGAATTAAAACCCAAAATATAAAATTCAAATAAAAAGTCTACAGCAGAACATCAGCGGTCGTGTGGCCACCTCCGAGTCTCTCACGGCTGCAAATCGCCTAAGGTTGGGGATTACATGTACAGTTAGACAGAAGGGTAAGTTTGCGAAAACTCAGTGTGTAATCCATTATAATACAACCAGTCAAATATATGGTATGCAGAAACAGACTAGGCCTGAGCCCATCATAGACACAGTATCAGGTGGGCCTTAGCCCATAATAGAACCAGGTGGACCTAAGCCCATTACAGAATTAGTATCAGATGCATATATGCAGACAGAAATCCAGCCCAATCCAACCAATACACCACCCGTACCAACCAACACACCATATGGGGATAAAATTGACCCACCCAGCCAACACACCAAGCTTAGCAAAATGACTAAAATGACTAAAAGCCATAAATATCGCAGAAGGGCTGGAAGCCTTGTACAGAACGACAACAAGCCGTACACTTCCTCCGTAACAATGTCCAAACCCCATGCAATATGTCGTGTATGCCATGCTCAATCATCACACGTGTATACAGAATGGCCATGCTCAGTAATAGTCATTTAAACTTATATTAAAAGCATATCAGTCACATGACCACAGTCAAGTCAGTGAAATTCATAATCTAAGTCAATCATTTACCCACAAGGGCAGAACAATCATTTTTTCCTACAGGGGTATTTTGGTAATTTTACAAATATTGGGGTCTCGGTACTTATTACCACCTCCTAGAGGGCCTATCGTTGCTTCGAGCGAATCAGATAACCTACACGGCTAGAATAGTGTATATGGGCCCAAAACCCGCTATTCGACCCAAGTGGACCCATACGCTTGTGTGGCCCATTTAATCCAATTCACATACGGCATCGCGAGCCTCATAAACCAACCTATCAATGATCACTTACTGAGGATTTTACCCATGTGGGCCCACAAGCCCATTGGGCCCACACGGCCCATTTATGATTACACACCTTTTAGCGACCACTTGCGAAATTCCAAAAGCACCAACCTAGATTCAATCCAAAAATTCAATCACCCTTAAATCGTTAATAAGATTTACAAACCCTAAATCTTTACACTGCCCTTACCACTAACAGGAATATAGCCTTTAACCTTAAAATTGCTTGGCTAGACTCCCACAATTGTTTATTGACCACTCACTGCATAACAACAGATCTCGTTAGAGGGTTGATTAAGGATGTAGTTTACACCCATCCACATTAACTTGAGCAAGAGAGAGAATAACTTACCGAATCCCTCAGAACCGAATGCTGACTTAAGGGAGCGGCACATATGAGTGGAATATTGCGTTCGATCTAGGAGGATAAACCGAAAGGAGATCATTGAATAGTAACAACGATAATCCTAAAAGGGAAAACCGTAAAGTAACAAGAAACAACCCAATTTCTTACCCCAATATTCGGCTTGGTGACAAAAAGAAAGGGTAATAATAGATTCGCAACAGAAATGGAATGACAAAATGAAAGTATGAGAAGGTCTATGCAGTGATCGGCTTGTTAGAGTTTTAAAAGGTGTGAGGAGAAGGCGAGGTATTCGACTATTACTTAAGAAGAGAGGAAACAGAAGAAACTTAATTCAATTTAGCAAAAGAGAAGAAGAATGCCAATTTGGCAGAGAGAAAATGTGAAGAAGAAAGAAAAGTTTCAAGGGAGAATTCGGCACTTGGTATTTGTGTTTCGGCTAAAGTCAACAATAGTTGAGAAACAAAGTTGAAAAGAGAAAGACCCGAATGGTCAAAAACACTGCACGAAGCGCCACAAGGAGAGAAAACCCCGAAACGCAAAAAAGGAAAGACCCAAAATAGCAGAGAGGATAAACGACTTCTACACTCTCACAAATTGCCGAATTCCTCTACTCTAGCTTTCCAATTCGGTTAAAACACTCCCTAATTTGAATTCCTTAACTTTCTCCTAAAACCTCTCCCCTTATCCCTCCTTGATATCCTCCAAGACCCATTCAAACTATCACCCAATAGAGTTCAAAACCACCTCAAACTCCTTCCGCCTTATGCTAGCAAAATAAATATCCTTTTTGCTTGCAATGGGAATCGAACCTAAGCCCTCTCAATAGCTCAACACGCCATTTGCCTCCTTGCCACAAGCTTTTTTTGTGACACATTTTATCTTCAATTAATTAAAAGGTCAAAAGGCCAAAGTCCAGGTTCCTTTAAAAGAAAAACCAAAATAAATTGCAAGAGCATAGACTTGGACCCAGGCTCCCTTGCAACCTTAATGATGCTACCACCACTAGACTACATGCTTCAGTGTGTCATTTTTTTAACACAATAATTTAAAAGGCCTACATCCAAGCATCCAGGGTTTTATCCACTTAAAACCAAAATTTTTGCTAAAGCCTAGGTCTGAACCCAGGACTTTTCCAACTCCTCTCAGGACCCTTAACCACTTGAGCAGACATTTATTTGTGTCATTTCCTAGCTCACATAAACTTTTATACACAGTTTCCTAACGTTCCCTTGCCTAAGGCCCAATACCTTTGGGCCCAAATTCTGGGGCGTTACAATTATAATTTATTCAGTCACATTGTTTGCTCTATCAATTTGCAAGCATATTTTAACATGTTTTGACATTAACCTAATAATCGTAATCTCTCCATTATAACAAATGATCGCTGTAAAATCAGAGTTTTAAATATTTATAAAAGAATGATCAAACCTGAAGACTAACTCTGACAATGATATTAAGGCAAGTGTACCTATCCAACAGTAGTATAGCTAGGCAAGACTGGTATCGAACCCAAAGGAACTAAAAGTATTAATACTCACTTTCTTTTTGTTATTTAGTCTTAAAGTTAGAGTGAAGATTACTTTTAAACTAAATTGATGACAGCTAAACTAAGGACACAAAAACAAGAAGACGAATTGGAAAATAACATTGAGGAAAAACTCAGTTGATTTTGATGATACCCTCGGGAAGAATCCACCTAGACTTCTCTTATTATCTAACCTTCAATTATATGATCTCTTTTACTTAGCTTGATCCGTGAGACTCCCTAACCTATATTAAACCCTCTCTCGAAGTGAATAACGTCTAACCCTAGGTTAATTAGTGGAACTCTCGTTCACTTATAATAACCCCCTAGGATAGCAGTAAATCGATCAATGGACTCCTATATTAGGTTTCACCCTAATCCGACAAAATCTTGTAACCCTATCTCTAGGCGTTCGATCAACTCCGCTTAATTATGTTAGATTTTCTCTTAGGGAGGGTCTATTCCTCCTCCACCTAGGCACATTAGATTTGGACTAAGCAACATAATTAAGAACAAACTAAGTAATTCATTATATAACTTAAAAATCAAATAATAAAATCCATCTAGGTTTCATCCCCTTCAGGTATCTGAGGGGTTTAGTTCATAACAAAATAACAAACCATCGCAAGAGAAAAGATAAAACAAAACATAAGAAAAATCCTAAAACCCCCTGAAGGAATCGAAGGAGAATTCTGCCGTCTTGAGTATAATTCCAGCTTCTTGAGATGGATCAACTGGCTATCCTTCGTGTTATTCCCTAACTTTGACCTTCTCGGCTTGGCTCCTTGGCCTCGCTTTCGCTCTCTTCGGCTTCTGCCGAACTCTCCTTTCAAGTTGCCCCCTTGGGTGTTTATATAGACTTTGTGATGCCTTTACTTGGCCCCTAAGTATCCTAATTTAAGTAGAATTCCTACTAGGGTGTTTGAATAGGCTTTGGAATGTGTTTCTTTGCCTCCAAGTATCCTTTCCCGAATGAAATTGCTCTTTCCAGCGACAGAGACACGGTCGGCACACGCCCGTGTGAATCGTGGCCAGGCCGTGTTTGGATTTCTCTTGAGGCACGGCCGTTTGGGATGGGGTTGAGGCTGTGCTCTAGGTGTTTGTTGAGGCACGGCCGTGTGTGGTTTGGGCCAGGCCGTGTCGATTTCGTGTTAAGGCCCATTTACTCTGTTTTAGGACCGTTTTGTGTTCTTTTCATCCTCATGTACTTTCCTGGGTATAAGACATGAAAAGAAAGGATTAAAAGCACCTTTTTATATAAAACAAGGGATAAATCATCCAAAAGCATATTAAATATGGGTCTAAAATATGTCACTTTTACGGTTTATCAAATACCCCCACACTTAAGCTTTTGCTTGTCCTCAAGCAAAATTCTCAACTTACAATTAAAACGAACTTCCTTGATTCATAAAATTCATCAGTCATGCTTTATCATAATTCAAAGATAATTCATACATGGATAATTCAACTCAAAGAGTCCTAAAGATTCAAACAATCAAAGTCATACATTTATAGCATGAAAACATAGGCATTTTCCCTTTACCTGAATAGTTACCTCTGATTCAAAATTGACAAGAGTTGACATCCTCACTAAAGATTCACTCAAATCACTCAAAGTGTTTAAGGTTCAAAATTAAGCACTCAATAAGTCGAACATGAAAAGTTAATCCCATAGGCTTGCATGAAAATCAAATCTCCACCACTGTAAAATGAGATGATACACAAATCAAAAGGTCTTTAGCAGGGTTGTAACGGGGCTTAGGTTAAGGGTATGGATAAAGGCTAAATTAGAAGGTTAGAATCGAGACTGACCTGAAACATTACTTAACTAGAAAATTGAACTAATCCTAAATAATTACATCAATTGAAAACTAATAATATGAGCTTCTCTTTTTTTCTTCAATATTTGAGATGTAAGCTCACTAATAATGAATATACTTCGCTTCTCTTTTTTTTGAACAAATCAATAATAATAACAAAATTTAACAACTGAAATAGAGAACATAGTTAGGTAACTGCTCAAAATCAAATCTCGACAAAAAGGGTAGTTAAAAAGAACGGTGATAACAAATACAAAGGGTTTTGGGTTAATGTTAGTAGGTAAGTCAATAGAAAGGGTTTATTAGGATCAACGGGGTTCACTAGGGGTTAATTATGAAGGTAGGCTTTTTGATGGAGTAAGTGGGTTAAAACCTAGGTGCCTTTATCATCTCTGTATATCAAATCAAAGGTGTGGTCTCGACATGTATAATCGATGCAAGTTCTAGAATAACAAATCAATGTTGACACACTCATAATCAATAAGTGAGCATAAAAGGATGTATGCTCTAAAAGGCTCAAAATCTCACAAAAATTATGGGTATTTTGATGTCAACCTCGTAAATTTCAAACTTCAAAGTAATATTCAGATTTAGGTAGACAACCTAAAAAAAATTAATTCTGAAAAATAGACTTATCATGCTTGATTCTCTAGTATCCTTCAAATTTAATCATCAATGCACAATTATCAATGACTTACTCCAAAACATATCAATGAAGATCATAAATCATAGGAAATTTCATTCTAATCATAATATGAGAGACTTTACTTTTGAACAAGGCATAATTCAAGGATTTTCAAATAATACTATAGTTAACCCCCCACACTTAAGATGTACATTGCCCTCAATGTACAAAGATGGATAATAACAAAATAATCATAAAAATCATAAGATGGGGAGAGAAGTGAAACTTTCTGAATTTTGGATGAAGTCAATGAAAAGAAATCAGATAGGATTGTAGGTGAACTTGGGGGAGCCCCTCGAACCGTTTGGAATTGAATCCTCGAGGTAGCCGGTCTGATTTTATACTAAGACAAATCTAAATTTCATAAAGAATACGAAGAAAATAATAAAGAAAATAAAATAAAGAAAAAAAATGATGAAAATAAAAAAAAGAAATAATGGAAAATGAAAGACAACTAGAAAAGAAAAAGGTAGAAGGAGGTTTAAATAGAGATGTAGCCCGTGTTTTATTTTAGGCGCGTTCAGGTGGGTTCACCACGGCCGTGTTATAGATGACACGCCCATGTTTTTCTTCACACGGTCGGTTGGAATGGGCGTGTTTAGCCCGTGCTCGACAAGTCAGTAACTTCGTACGGTTGTAAGGCACTACCGTGTCTCACCCGTGCTCAACAAGTCAGTAACCTCGCATGGGTAGTCGGCACGGGCGTGGCCTTTTATCCCAGGCCATGTTGGGAAAACAAATTCTTCTCTGTCGTGCACGACTATTGGCCCGCCCGTGGTTTGTCTCCTAGCTTGCACACATGGCCACGGACACGCCCGTGTGTAAGGCCATGTGGTTTAAAACCTGCTCTCTTAGTTAGTTCGGTGCTAAAGAAGAAGAAGAAAAGAAAAGAAGAAAGAAGAAAAAAAATAAAAATGAAAATAAAAATAAAAATGTAAAAATAAAAAGGGTTAGTGCTCGGGTTGCCTCCCGAGAAGCGCTCGTTTATAGTCTTAAGCTAGACTTTACCTCTCATTTGTATGGTCATGGTGGTTTGAGGAGGTGAAAATCCTTTTTTCATGCGATCACTTCGGTTGTGGATATATAGTTTAAGTCGAGTAATGTTTACCTCAAAAGTGTCGAATTTAGGATTGCTTACCTCGATTGTGCCGTATAGGAAGACATTAAGTACCTCAAAAGTGATTTCTTCGTTTGTCTTGAGGTCTGAATTGGTAATTCGAGGGTCTTCCTTATTCAACAATACCTGATCCTCTATTTTGATGTGATTTTGTGTTCCTATCAGCTTGTCTAGGGTCTCCTTCAGTTTCACTTCGTGCGGCTCCTGTTCCTCTATGATTTGTGTTTCCTGCTCTTTTAGTTTGTCAACCCTAAGGCTTTGTTCCTTATGTGTTTCTTCTTTGTCGGCACTAGGTTTAAGATCTAGCTCAGCTAAGTGATTACGTGATGCTTCCTGTAAAGAAGGTTGAACCAAATGATTATCAATAGAATTAACGTTCGTACCTTTATTACTCGATGTCCTAGCTGAGTCAAGAGCTTGAAGAGTGATTATTTTGTCGTCTACACAAAGTGTGAGTTCACCGAATTTTTCCTCTGTGTGGTCTTTCTTTATTGCATCGGAATATGGTACACGAGCTTAGTACTCTATATTTACCGGGTTTGGTAAATCATGGCTTACCTCAACCTTACCTTCACTTACCATAGTTTCTTGCCTTGGGTCAGATTCTACTAACAATTCTCTTTTATGAGCTTGTAAGGCTTAGGGCCCATGATTTGGCTCAGGTTTGTAGCCTTGTGGTGTTTCTTGTGGTGAAAGTTGAACAATTTGATTATCAACTGAATTTACTTTCTCACCTTCATCACTTGATGTCCTGGTCGAGTCAAAAGCTTGTAGACTGATTGATTCGTCACCTACACGAAGAATGAGTTCTCCTGTACCAATATCAATTTTAGTCCTGGTAGTTGCTAGAAAGGGTTTTCCTAAAATTAAAGGAATCGAATTGTCCTCATTCATGTCTAAGACAACAAAATCTACTGGGAATATGAATTTATCAATTTTGATTAGAACATTTTCTATTATACCTCTAGGAATTTTGATAGTTTTATCAGTTAACTGAATGCTCATCCTAGTTTGTCTGGGTTTCCCTAGACCTAGTTGTTTAAACATTTTATAAGGCATAACATTGATGCTTGCCCCTAAATCAGCTAAAGCATTATCAACAGATAAACTACCAATTAAACATGGAATTGTAAAACTCCCTGTGTCTTTTTGCTTCTGCGGTAGTCTGTTCTGTAACATTGCTGAGCATGCTGCGTTTAATTCCACGTGGTGCTCCTCGTCTAATTTGCGTTTGTTTGTCAAGAGCTGTCTTAAAAATTTCCTCGAGTCTGGCATTTGAAAAAGAGCTTCAAGAAGAGGTAAGTTAATATGTAATTTCTTTAAAAGTTTAGAAACTTACTGAATTGTTCTTCTGAATCGTCTCTTTTCATTACTTCGGGGTAAGGTATGCGAGGTTGGTACTCTTTGATTACCGATTTTAGCTTTTATTGTGTTACCTCTATTTTACCTTCGTCTACCTTGTTTTCTGGTATTGCATTGGGTTCATCTAACCCTTTACTGTCCTAAGCGGTGATGGCTTGATTTTGCTCCTTAGGGTTAATCTCCGTGTTACTAGGTAGACGCCTTTGCGGTCGTTCTAACATCAGGTTTGCAAGTTGTTCGACTGCGTTAGTGACTTCCTTGACTGACTTAGTAATTTCCACGATTCGACTCTCATTTCTTTTGATTGTTCTCTCAGTTTCTTGGATACGTTTCTCTGTGTCTGCCGAAAATTTTGTCAGCATCTCTTCAAGGTACGACTCCTCTTCCTGTTGGTGAGGTGGTTGTCGAAAGTTTGGAGAAAGTTCCGGTCTTTGGCTATTTTGATCATCCCACGAGAAATTGGGATGATAACTCCAACCTGCGTTATAAGTGTCATTATAAAAATTATTTTGTGGTCTAGAATAGTTACCCGTATAGTGAGCTTGCTCGTTTTCCATGACATATCCGTAAGGTGGGTACTCAAGATTTGCCACTTCTCCTAGATTCGAGTCATATTGCATTACTGAGTGTACCTGCGAGAGACTACACAAACCATTAATCTTTTTATTCATCATCTCTAGCTGGTTAGATAGCCTGGTGACCACGTCGAGGTTAGAGACACTGGCGGCTTTTGTTGGCGTTGTCCTCATTGTAATATCCTAGAATAGGGGCTAATTTGTAATTGCATTGTGGTCTTGTGTTTAGACTGTGGTGTCAGTATTTTTGATGTTTTGGGGCTTAGTTGTAAGTCTAGTGTAAGCCTGAGTGGTAAGAAAAATTTTAGTTTTTAAGCTTTAAGTGAAAGGAGCTGAAGGAGCTAGGGGTTATAGGTATTTTTAGGTGGATGTTAGCACAAGAAAGAGGCTTGGTAAGGTGGCAGGAAGGCGCCACTTAGAGCTTGTGTTTGACGCCATTTGCAGGGGAAGGAGGTCTCATGTTCGAGCTGCGGAAGTCTCACCTTTTGCTTTCTACTTTGACGCCAAGAAGGGGGAGAAGTTGTGCGCAGTTCAAACTCTGCCATGGACTAAGTCAAATGTTCAAACGGTTGGCAAAGAGGAAAGTTAGGAGGTTGACTAGTTCAAACTAGTTTGAATTAGTGGCCAAGAGCAATTGTGGGGTAGTGGCCGAATCTTGGGTGCTTCATGGGGGGAGTGGCCGGTTTTGGTAGGTGAGTAAGTGGGAAGTGCCGATTTTCAGAGGCATTTTGGTGTTTTTCGGTCAGCTTGTGTCAAAGCCAAGTTCTTTCTTTTGTCATTAGCTAGCCGAATTTGCAAGTGAGTTCTTTCATTTTACTTCTTTGAAACTGAAAACCCTCAATCAACATTCACCTTTGCCGAATTTTTGCACTTGTTTTCCCTCAACCTCATTAGTAGCCGAAACTCTCTTCTCCTAAACTTTTCTTTTTCTTCTTGTCATTTTGATTCTCAACTTTGGTTGTGGCCAAATCTTCTACTCTCTCTTTTCCCTTTCTTTTTCTTTCAAAACCGAAAACACCTTCCTCCTGTCCATTTTCTTCTTCTTCTCAAACCCTCTTGCCGAAACCTTATCTTCATTTCACCTCTTCTCTTCCTCTCTTTCCACTCAAGCCGAACCATAAGTGGTGTTAAGCAGCCATAGCCGAATCTCCTCTACTCTTGTTGCCGAATTTCCCCTCTCCTATTGGATTCTTGTTGGCTGAATATTAGAGGGGTGTTGATCTCCTTGGGTTTTTCTTTTTCAATCGTTGGAGGAGGTAAGTGGTTATTGCCGAATGCCTATTTCTTCCCCTCTCTGTTCTCTGTCAACTTTTACAAAGGTAAGAGCCGATTTCGGCATTGGATTGCAAGTTTGTTAATCGCTTGTTGGAACCAATGTGTTGTAGGGTCTCCGGGTTTTTGGAATCAATCAAGAGAAGCCGTCATCTTGAATAATCGGTTGGTAAGTGGTGGTAAGGATTGGTTTTATTAGTCTATTCTTTTGGTATTCTTTAAGCCGAAGGCTTGTGAGGCTAACTGTTTACATTTTAGGGTGTGGCCGATTGTCAGAGGTGAACCATCGTTTGGTTCGGGATTTGGTAGGAAACCAAATCAGTTGTAAGGTAAGGGTTCAAGCGTTAACCTTTGGGCTTATTTGGTTTGGCCGAATGGCCTTGGTACTGATATGCATGTTTGGCCGAATATAGGAGCAAGGAAATCGAGGGTCTTAGATCGGTTCTCTGGGATTAGGACTTGCGTTTTAACAGGTGTGTAAACTTACACACTCTATACCTAGTAATATGTGTTAATAACCTGATTGTTAATTAAACCGAAACAGTGGAGATTGATATGATACCCTAAGGGTATGTGCACGGATTCGGGTAAGTCCGTTTCAGTATGAGTTCTGTTATTTGATATGTGATATCATGATCTATGGCCTATGTGTATGTGATGCAACACTAAACATGTTAGTATGATTTGCATGATTGGCATGATTTGCATGATGACGGGTGATATGAGAGGAGGGGGACGATGATATCCTTGTCTTTGGGACACCAGAGGTTTGGCACCTCCAGTGGTTTGGTACCACAGTTGATATATTGTGACTTTGGGTCACCAGAGGTTTGGCACCTCATAGCGACTTGTCCCAGTGGCTTAGTACCACAGTGGGTTGGCCCCACAGTTGATATTACAGGATCGTCGCCAGTGATTTGGTATCACACGTGGGTTGGCCCCACACTTGGATATTGATATATTGTGACTTTGGGTCACCAGAGGTTTGGCACCTCATAGCGACTTGTCCCAGTGGCTTAGTACCACAGTGGGTTGGCCCCACAGTTGATATTATGGGATCGTCGCCAGTGATTTGGTATCACACGTGGGTTGGCCCCACAGATGGATTAATCGTGACTTTGGGTCACCAGTGATTTGGCACCACATTGATGGATATCGTGACTTTGGGTCACCAGTGGTTTGGCACAACCAGTGGTTTGGTACCACCAGTGGTTTGGTACCACACGGGGTAGAAAAGGTGTTATGGATGGCTAGGGTTGGGTGCATTAATTGTATTGCTTTGTTATGGTGTGTGTTAGTATGTTGCATTAATCGGGAGGGGGATTTATGCATTGAGTCTTGTGACTCACCTTCTCCCTTATCATTTCAGGTGGCACTTAGATTGCGGACATGGAGCCGGGTGGACTCGAGGTGACCATGCCATGAATAAATCTGGACTTGTACTGATTTGAAAATTTGGTACTTTATTTCATTTATTCCCATTTGGTTTTGTTGGGATTGTAGAAAGGCCTTCTAAAATTATGCTTGATTATTTACATGGTTGGATTTGAATTCAAATATGCCTTAACAAATTATTGGTTAATATTGGATAAAACTTGGAAAATAAGGTTTTCAAAACTACAAAGCGATGTGTTTTAAACTTTACCATCGGGTATCACACGGTAATCGAAAATGAATGCAACTCAAATGGTTTTCAAACTTAAGATTTTTTTCTACATTAAGTTAAAATGAGTTTTAAGCAACTAAAAGAAACTATTCGGATATTTAAATGATATAAATTTGGTCATACTTTTGGAACGTATTAAGTTTTAAAATTCTGGGTTCCAAAATTCACTATTAGTTTTAAAACAATCGTGCCCAAGATTTTTTACAAGTATAAATACAACGAAGGGTTTTTCTTCAAATTTTTAACCAGAGACCTAACCTCTTAAGCTCGTTTTTCCCCGTAACATGCCAGATTCGGTCGTAGTGTATTGACCGGGTTTGGGGTGTTACAATTGTGGTATCAGAGCCAAGTTCAAAGGCTCGGCTGTGGGACCGAGGCCCAAAATGTTTTAAATATTGGTTTTTAAGTGTTTTTGTTTTAAAAATGTATGATTTGGAAAGGCATGGCACCGAGTCTCCAGCACCAATCTGCCCAGGTAAGTACTCCTTACTATTGCTTGTGATTTTCGATGTGATGTGATTGAGTGGCTAGCAATAGTGGATTACTTTAGAAACTGAAACTGATAGGACTCTGTGGACTTGCGAAAACAAAACTCCTTTAGTAAGAGATATTCATAAGACTTTGCTTTAAAAGACAGTGGAATAATTACTGATGCATAAAATTTCTAAATCAGAAAAGTCGAGATATTAGTCATGAGCGCTCGAGGTGGACGTGGTCGTGGACGTGGTCGGGGTAGGATGACAGTTTCTGAACCAGTAGGGTCTGGTCAGGGGTCAGAGATGAGATACCGGTACCACCACCAGCTGGAGGTGGTGAGTTTCAGGATCAGACTGGGGATGGCGCGGTGTCGCAGGCGATGCTGCGAGTTTTGGAAAGGGTAGCTGGAGTAGGTGGAGGCGCAGGAGCTCGGAAATCTGTGCCTGAGCGACTTCGAGCAAACGGGGCTGAAGTATTTCGAGGTGTTTCGGGTGTGGCTCCCAGTACGGCTGAGTATTGGCTGGAGGCGACGGAGTGGATCATGGATGATTTGGACTTGACTGCTGAGGAGAAGCTGAAGGGGATAGTATCGCTTCTTCGGGATGAGTCATACCAGTGGTGGCTCACGGTTCGAGACAGTGCTGCAGCGGAAGATCTTACTTGGGATTACTTTAAGGCTGCCTATCAGAAAAAGTATATTGGAGCTAGCTACATTGACGCACAACGAAAGGCATTTCTGAGGCTAGTTCAGGGGAGTAAGTCTGTGTCAGAGTACGAGGCAGAGTTCTTGAGGCTGAGTCGGTATGCTAGGGGCATTGTGGCTACTGAACACGAGAAGTGTGTTCGATTCGAGGACGGTCTGAGAGATGAATTAAGGTTGCTGATTGCTCCACAGCAGGAGCGTGAGTTTGCCGTGCTGGTAGAGAAGGCTAAGGTAGCCGAGGGAGTTAAAGAGTCTGTGAGGTAGAACATGGATAGGAACAGGCATAAGAGGAGTTTTGGATCTTCTGGGTCGGCTGGAAATTCTCAGAAAAGGGCTAGACAGAGTGGGCCGAATCAGTCTGGTAGGTCCGTTGCTGCTAATCAGGGACCAGCGCGGTATAACCGTTGTGGAAAATCTTATTGGGGAGGATGTTGGATCGGTGGAAAAGGATGTTTTGAGTGTGGCTCGTTGGATCACCGTGTGAGGGACTGTCCGCGTAAGTTGGCTAGGATTCAGTCTGAGGGTCAGGGCCGTACTCAGTTCAAGAATAGTGGACCGCCACCGCAGAGGGGTCGTGGTAATGGCAGAGGAGGTAATGGTTCTGGTCGGGGCCGCGGAGCACCGGGCAGAGGTGCGGGTAGCGCTGAGGCAAGGCAGCCTGGGTTAGTGTATGCAGCGAGGCACCGAGAGGAGGGCGACGCACCGGACGTCATAACCGGTACGTTCTTGATCTTTGGTTCTCCCTATACTGCTTTGATTGATGTGGGTTCAACACATTCATACGTTGCTAGTAGCATAGTAGAGACCATGGATTTAGACTCTGAAACTACTTCTAGGCAGATGACAGTAATTAGCCCTCTAGGTCACTCTGTAGTTGTAGATAAGCTGTATAGAGACGTACCCCTAGAACTCCAAGGGGTAGTGTTTGTGGCTGATTTGATGGAACTGCCGTTTGGGGAGTTCGATCTGATTCTTGGGATGGACTGGTTGGTTAAGTACCAGGCAAGGTTGGATTGCGCGGCTAAGCGCATGGTTCTAAAGACGGCTGAGGATAGTGAGGTGGTCATGATAGGTAATAGAAGAGATTACTTATCCAACGTGGTATCTGCTTTAAAGGCTGAGAAGATGGTCAGGAAGGGCTGCGAAGCGTTTGTGGTTAATGTGTATGCCTTGGAGGCTAAAGAGTCTGCTGTTGAGAAGGTCCGAACGATGAAGGAATTTGTTAATGTGTTTCCAGAGGAGCTTCCGGGTTTGCCACCGGATCGTGAGGTTGAATTCGGGATAGATCTGTTACCCAGAACTGCACCAGTGTCTACTGCTCCGTATAGGATGGTGCCAAAGGAATTAGTGGAGTTAAAGGCTCAGATCCAGGAGTTGTTGGACCGAGGCTTTATTAGGCCAAGTGTTTCACCTTGGGGAGCGCCGGTACTCTTTGTCAAGAAGAAGGATGGTACAATGCGGATGTGTATAGACTACCGCCAGTTGAATAAGCTGACGATCAAAAACAAGTATCCGTTGCCACGGATAGATGACTGGTTTGATCAGCTGAAGGGTGCATCGGTATTCTCGAAGATTGATTTAAGGTCTGGGTATCACCAGTTAAAGGTGAAGGATGCGGATATCCACAAGACGGTGTTTCGTACTCGGTATGGGCACTATGAGTTTCTAGTAATGCCGTTTGGATTGACTAACGCGCCGGCGGCATTCATCGATATGATGAATAGGGTGTTCCAGCAGTACTTGGATCAGTTCGTCGTGGTATTTATAGACAACATCTTGGTGTACTCAAGGACAGAAGAGGAGCATGATGCGCATTTGCGAGTGGTGTTGCAGATTCTGAGGGAGAAGCAGCTTTATGCTAAGTTTAGTAAGTGCGAGTTCTGGCTTAGGGAGGTGACTTTCTTGGGTCATGTAGTGTCAGCTGAGGGGATTAGAGTGGATCCTCGGAAGATTGAGGCAGTTTTGGACTAGAAGCCGCCTAAGTCAGTGGCTGAAATTCGGAGTTTTCTGGGTCTGGCAGGGTACTACCGAAGATTTGTAGAGGGATTTTCGTTGATTGCAGCACCGATGACTAAGCTGTTAAGGAAAGGGGTTCCGTTTTTTTGGACTGAGAAGCAGCAAGAGAGTTTCGACAAGCTAAAGAAGATTTTGACCGAAGCTCCGGTTTTAATTCAACCTGAGGCAGGAAAGGAATTCACAGTATATTACGATGCATCACATACGGGTTTGGGTTGTGTGCTGATGCAGGAGGGACAGGTAGTGGCTTATGCATCTCGGCAGCTGAGGCCACATGAGGTCAATTATCCGACGCACGACTTGGAGTTAGCGGTAGTAGTCTTCGCTTTGAAAATTTGGAGGCACTACTTGTACGGAGAGAGATCGATAGTCTACACAGATCACAAGAGTCTGAAGTACCTTTTGACTCAGAAGGATTTGAATTTGAGACAGCGCAGATGGATTGAGTTGCTAAAGGACTACGACTGTTCGATTGAGTATCATCCGGGCAAGGCTAACGTAGTGGCAGACGCGTTGAGTCGTAAGGTTGTATTGGACTTAAGAGCGATGTTTGCCTATTTGAGTTTGTATGACGACGGAAGTATTCTGGCAGAATTGTAGGTTAAGCCTACTTGGGTTGAGCAGATCAAAGAGAAACAGTTAGAGGATGAGGTTCTGAATGCGCAGAGGTTGCAAGTGCAGAATGGTGGTATGGAGGGTTACAGTTTGTCTAGTGATGGGGTGCTGTGTTTTCGAGGGAGAGCTTGTATGCCGAAGGACATCGAGTTAAGGCAGAGGATTCTTCAGGACGCACATAGCAGCCCATACGCTATGCATCCTGGAGGTAGCAAGATGTATAGGAATCTAAGAGAGCAGTTTTGGTGGCCAGGTCTAAAGCGAGAAGTGACGGAGTTTGTAGGGAAGTGTCTGACATGCCAGCAGGTCAAGGCTGAACACCAGTTGCCGTCAGGGTTGCTTCAGCTAGTGAAAATTCCACAGTGGAAGTGGGAAAGGATCACTATAGATTTCGTCAGTGGATTACCTCTTATGCCTAGCAAGAAGGACTCAGTTTGGGTGATTGTGGATCGTCTGACTAAATCAGCTCACTTCATACCGGTAAGGGTGGATTACTCTCTTCAGAAGCTAGCTAAGCTGTATGTGTCAGATATGGTGAGATTGCATGGTGTGCCAGTATCGATCATCTCGGATAGGGATCCCAAATTTACGTCAAGGTTTTGGAAAGCGTTGCATCAGGCTCTGGGTACGCGGTTAGATTTCAGCACGGCATTTCATCCGCAGTCTGACGGGCAGTCGGAAAGGGTTATACAGATTTTAGAGGATATGCTGAGAGGTTGTGTTCTGGACTTCAGGGGTAGCTGGGAAGAGTTTCTGCCATTAGCTGAGTTCGCCTACAACAATAGTTATCAGGCAAGTATCAAGATGGCACCATATGAGGCGTTGTATGGTAGGAAGTGTCGCTCACCTACATGTTGGACGGAGTTGGGTGAACGTCAGTTGTTGGGACCAGAGATGGTTGCAGAGACTGAAGACAAAGTTAAGTTGATTTAGGCTCGTTTGAAGGAAGCATCGGATAGGCAGAAGTCTTATGCCGATCTCAGGCGGAGTGATATAGAGTTTGCTATAAGGGATAAGGTCTTTCTGAAGGTCTCGCCATGGAAGAAGGTGTTAAGGTTCGGAAGGAAAGGCAAGTTAAGTCCAAGGTTTATTGGGCCGTATAAGGTACTGAGACGAGTGGGACCAGTAGCTTATCAGCTTGAGTTGCCAGCAGAGCTAAGTCAGATTCACGACGTATTTCACGTTTCGATGCTTAGGCGTTATCGTTCAGATCCATCGCATGTCGTAGCAGTGGAAGAGATCGAGGTCAATCCAGATTTGACCATGGAGGAGGAACCAGTGCAGATTCTAGATAGGGATGTGAAGGTTTTACGTAGGAAGTTAGTGCCTTTGGTAAAGGTACTATGGCGGAACCATGGTGTGGAAGAAGCTACGTGGGAACCAGAGGATATGATGAGACAGCAATACCCTCAACTCTTTTGACCAGGAAATTTCGAGGCCGAAATTATTTTTTAAGGGGGTAGAACTGTAATATCTTGGAATAGGGGCTAATTTGTAATTTCATTGTGCGCTTGTGTTTGGACTGTGGTGTCAGTATTTTTGATGTTTTGGGGCTTAGTTGTAAGTCTAGTGTAAGCCTGAGTGGTAAGAAAAATTTTAGTTTTTAAGCTTTAAGTGAAAGGAGCTGAAGGAGCTAGGGGTTATAGGTATTTTTAGGTGGATGTTAGCACAAGAAGGCAAGGTGGCAGGAAGGTGCCACTTAGAGCTTGTGTTTGACGCCATTTGCAGGGGAAGGAGGTCTCATGTTCGAGCTGCGGAAGTCTCACCTTTTGCTTTCTATTTTGACGCCAAGGAGGGGGAGAAGTTGTGTGCAGTTCAAACTCTGCAATGGACTAAGTCAAATGTTCAAACGGTTGGCAAAGAGGAAAGTTAGGAGGTTGACTAGTTCAAACTAGTTTGAATTAGTGGCCAAGAGCAATTGTGGGGTAGTGGCCGAATCTTGGGTGCTTCATGGGGGGAGTGGCCGGTTTTGGTAGGTGAGTAAGTGGGAAGTGCCGATTTTCGGAGGCATTTTGGTGTTTTTCGGTCAGCTTGTGTCAAAGCCAAGTTCTTTCTTTTGTCATTACCTAGCTGAATTTGCAAGTGAGTTCTTTCATTTTACTTCTTTGAAACCGAAAACCCTCAAGCAACATTCACCTTTGCCGAATTTTTGCACTTGTTTTCCCTCAACCTCATTAGTAGCCAAAACTCTCTTCTCCTAAACTTTTCTTTTTCTTCTTTGTCATTTTGATTCTCAACTTTGGTTGTGGCCGAATCTTCTACTCTCCCTTTTCCCTTTTTTTTTATTTCAAAACCGAAAACACCTTCCTCCTATCCATTTTCTTCTTCTTCTCAAACCCTCTTCCCGAAACCTTATCTTCATTTCACCTCTTCTCTTCCTCTCTTTCCACTCAAGCCGAACCATAAGTGGTGTTAAGCAGCCATAGCCGAATCTCCTCTACTCTTGTTGCCGAATTTCCCCTCTCCTATTGGATTCTTGTTGGCCGAATATTAGAGGGGTGTTGATCTCCTTGGGTTTTTCTTTTTCAATCGTTGGAGGAGGTAAGTGGTTATTGCCGAATGCCTATTTCTTCCCCTCTCTGTTCTCTGTCAACTTTTACAAAGGTAAGAGCCGATTTCGGCATTGGATTGCAAGTTTGTTAATCGCTTGTTGGAACCAATGTGTTGTAGGGTCTCCGGGTTTTTGGAATCAATCAAGAGAAGCCGTCATCTTGAATAATCGGTTGGTTATGGTGGTAAGGATTGGTTTTGTTAGTCTATTCTTTTGGTATTCTTTAAGCCGAAGGCTTGTGAGGCTAACTATTTACATTTTAGGGTGTGGCCGATTGTCAGAGGTGAACCATCGTTTGGTTCGGGATTTGGTAGGAAACCAAATCGGTTGTAAGGTAAGGGTTCAAGCGTTAACCTTTGGGCTTATTTGGTTTGGCCGAATGGCCTTGGTACTGATATGCATGTTTGGCCGAATATAGGAGCAAGGAAGTCGAGGGTATTAGATCGGTTCTCTGGGATTAGGACTTGCGTTTTAACAGGTGTGTAAACTTACACACTCTATACCTAGTAATATGTGTTAATAACCTGATTGTTAATTAAACTGAAACAGTGGAGATTGATATGATACCCTAAGGGTATGTGCACGGATTCGGGTAAGTCCGTTTCAGTATGAGTTCTGTTATTTGATATGTGATATCATGATCTATGGCCTATGTGTATGTGATGCAACACTAAACATGTTAGTATGGTTTGCATGATTGGCATGATTTGCATGATGACGGGTGATATGAGAGGAGGGGGAAGATGATATCCGTGTCTTTGGGACACCAGAGGTTTGGCACCTCCAGTGGTTTGGCACCACAGTTGATATATTGTGACTTTGGGTCACCAGAGGTTTGGCACCTCATAGCGACTTGTCCCAGTGGCTTAGTACCACAGTGGGTTGGCCCCACAGTTGATATTACGGGATCGTCGCCAGTGATTTGGTATCACACGTGGGTTGGCCCCACACTTGGATATTGATATATTGTGACTTTGGGTCACCAGAGGTTTGGCACCTCATAGCGACTTGTCCCAGTGGCTTAGTACCACAGTGGGTTGGCCCCACAGTTGCTATTATGGGATCGTCGCCAGTGATTTGGTATCACACGTGGGTTGGCCCCACAGATGGATTAATCGTGACTTTGGGTCACCAGTGGTTTGGCACCACATTGATGGATATCGTGACTTTGGGTCACCAGTGGTTTGGCACCACCAGTGGTTTGGTACCACACGGGGTAGAAAAGGTGTTATGGATGGCTAGGGTTGGGTGCATTAATTGTATTGCTTTGTTATGGTGTGTGTTAGTATGTTGCATTAATCGAGAGGGGGATTTATGCACTGAGTCTTGTGACTCACCTTCTCCCTTATCATTTCAGGTGGCACTTAGATTGCAGACATGGAGCCGGGTGGACTCGAGGTGACCATGCCATGAATAAATCCGGACTCGTACTGATTTGAAAATTTGGTACTTTATTTCATTTATTCCCATTTGGTTTTGTTGGGATTGTAGAAAGGCCTTCTAAAATTATGCTTGATTATTTACATGGTTGGATTTGAATTCAAATATGCCTTAACAAATTATTGGTTAATATTGGATAAAACTTAGAAAATAAGGTTTTCAAAACTACAAAGCGATGTGTTTTAAACTTTACCATCGGGTATCACACGGTAATCAAAAATGAATGCAACTCAAATGGTTTTCAAACTTAAGATTTTTTTTCTACATTAAGTTAAAATGAGTTTTAAGCAACTAAAAGAAACTATTCGGATTTTTAAATGATATAAATTTGGTCATACTTTTGGAACGTATTAAGTTTTAAAATTCCGGGTTCCAAAATTCACTATTGGTTTTAAAACAATCGTGCCCAAGATTTTTTACAAGTATAAATACAACGAAGCCTTTTTCTTCAAATTTTTAATCAGAGACCTAACCTCTTAAGCTCGTTTTTCCCCGTAACATGCCAGATTCGGTCGTAGTGTATTGACCGGGTTTGGGGTGTTACACTCATAACTTGTCACTGATAGTTATTTAGTGCCATCTCCTCTAAACTAAAATTACCCGTCAAAGCAAAGAAAAATTAGCAAAGTAAAAATAATAAAAATAATAAAAATTTTGCAATAATAAAAAAAAATGGCTAAAGTAATAAAAATTAAGCTTTCTTAATATTTTAGTTCCCCGGCAACGGCGCCAAAAACTTGAATCGCTGTAAAATCAGAGTTTTATATATTTATAAAAGAATGATCTAACCTGGAGACTAACTCTGACAACGATATTAAGGCAAGTGTACCTATCGAACAGTAGTATAGCTAGGCAAGACCGGTATTGAACCCAAAGGAACTAAAAGTATTAATACTCACTTTCTTTTTGTTATTTAGTCTTAAAGTTAGATTGAAGATTACTTTTAAACTAAATTGACGACAGCTAAACTAAGGACACAAAGACAAGAAGACGAACTGGAAAATAACTTTGAGGAAAAAATCAGTTGATTTTGACGATACCCTCGGGAAGAATCCACCTAGACTTCTCTTATTATCTAACCTTCAATTATATGATCTCTTTTACTTAGCTTGATCCGTGAGATTCCCTAACCTATATTAAACCCTATCTCGAAGCGAATAACGTCTAACCCTAGGTTAATTAGTGGAACTCTCGTTCGCTTATAATAACCCCCTAGAATAGCAGTAAATCGATCAATGGACTCCCATATTAGGTTTCACCCTAATCCGACAAAATCTCGTAACCCTATCTCTAGGCGTTCGATCAACTCCGCTTAATTATGTTAGATCTTCTCTTAGGCAGGGTCTATTCCTCCTCCACCTAGGCACATTAGATTTGGATTAAGCAACATAATTAAGAACAAATTAAGTAATTCATCATATAACTTAAAAATCAAATAATAAAATCCATCTAGGTTTCATCCCCTTCAGGTATCTGAGGGGTTTAGTTCATAACAAAATAACAAACCATCGCAAGAGAAAAGATAAAACAAAACATAAGAAAAATCCTAAACCCCCTTGAAGGAATCGAAGGAGAATTCCGCCATCTTGAGTATAATTCCGGCTTCATGGGATGGATCAACTGGCTATCCTTCGTGTTATTCCCTAACTCTGACCTTCTCGGCTTGGCTCCTTGGCCTCGCTTTCACTCTCTTCGGCTTCTGCCGAACTCTCCTTTCAAGTTGCCCCCTTGGGTGTTTATATAGACTTTGTGATGCCTTTGCTTGGCCCCTAAGTATCCTAATTTAAGTAGAATTCCTACTAGGGTGTTTGAATAGGCTTTGGAATGTGTTTCTTTGCCTTCAAGTATCCTTTCCCGAATGAAATTACTCTTTCCAGCGACAGAGACATGGCCATGGTACACACCCATGTGAATCATGGCCAGGCCGTGTTTGGATTTCTCTTGAGGCACGACCGTGTGGGACGGGGTTGAGGCCGTGCTCTAAGTGTTCGTTGAGGCATGGCCGTGTGTTCTTTGGGCCAGGCCATGTCGATTTCATGTTAAGGCCCATTTACTCCGTTTTAGGCCCGTTTTGTGTTCTTTTCATCCTCGGGTGCTTTCTTGGGTATAAGACATGAAAAGAAAGGACTAAAAGCACCTTTTTATATAAAACAAGGGATAAATCATCCAAAAGCATATTAAATGTGGGTCTAAAATATGTTACTTTTACGGTTTATCAACAAATTACCACAATCAACCAATCATTTCATACCTCATAATAAACATGCACATTATTTATTAGTATTCACCTATCAAGCATATACTTTAACATCTTTCAATTGTTTCAAGCTCATATCTTTTCATACTTCCATAACCATTTTAATAGGCAATTATGCCAATCTTTCCTTTTTCTCATATCCGACAAATCACAATTTGTGTGAATAAAACATGTTATATCATAACTTAACTTGGCCCAAAGGCCAATCACAAAATTGTCAATTGAATTTACCATGTATTTCATACATCACAAGTATAGACCAATAATCACAAGGTTTTCATAAAAACATTACTGTGGAAATCATGAACTCACAATTTCATGAAGTCAATGCTTATAAACTTTACGTACATACCTGTACCAATTCGTAATACTTACTTACTCTTTCTCTTCTTTGACATACTCGTTGAATTTCCCATTGAACCATTTAGAATACTAAAGGATACTCAGGAATCTAGTACACACGGTACCATACCAATGCCATATCCTAGATATGGTCTTACATGTAATCTTGTATCGATGCTAATAGCCTGGCTATGGACTTACACGAAGTCTCATATCGATGCCATATCCTAGATATGGTCTTACACGAGGTCTCATATCGATGCCATATCCCAGATATGGTCTTACACAAAATCTCAGTGACCCAACCAGGACTTTCGTTGTATCGAATCTCTGTTGGTCATTTCTGTAGTATCGTACTTAATAGCATTCACATTTCATTTGAATAATATAAAATTTACCACAATTATATCAATCAAGCATTTATACACATATAATTTAATGCTTACTAAACATACAAACTTACCTCGACATAAAATTGGCGAAAAGGACTAAATCGTCAAATACTCATTTTCCCCCTTCTAACTCTGAACCTCATTTTTTTGATCTATAATATCACATTTAACTTATTTAATCATTATACTATTAAAATCTGCCCAAAATCACATTATGGTAAAAATACATTTTTGCTCCTAAAGTTTGACATTTTTACAATTTAGTCCGTAGGCTCGTAAAATGAAATGTACTCAAGTTCTTCAATACCCATGCTTAGCCGAATCTTAGACATGCTTATAACAGCCCACAAATTTTATTTCTTCACATTTTTACACCATATTTTATAATTTTTACAAATAGGTCCTTTTAGGCTTTTTACTGAAAATCACTTAGCATAAGTCGTTTAACATACAACAAACATGCTTTTTCCACCATCAAACATCAAAATACATACATGTTCAACATGGGTAAATTTTTAGACTTTAAAATCTCTTCAAATTAGTGGTAGAAATAGATAGATCATGGTACAAAGATTTCAAAAACATAAAAATCATTAAAAATGGGGCTAGAGCGGACTTACAATCGAGATTGAATGCTTGAAAAACCCTAGCTATGTCTTCCTCTTGTAAATTTCAGCCAAGGGGGCAAAAATTGGCTTTTAATTTGATTATTAATTCATTTTAATAACCAAATTACTAAAATGCCCTTAATGAAAAACTTTAGAAACATACCAAACCATGTCCATTTTTGTCCACCAACTTAACCAATGGTCTAATTACCATTTAAAGACCTCCAATTTAAAATCTCATAGCAATTGGACACCTCTAACCTATAGAATTCAAGTTTTACACTTTTTTCAATTTAGTCCTTTTAACTAAATTGAGTGCCTAAATGTCAATATTTTCGAATGAAATTTTCATGAAATCATTCTGTAAAACTGTAGACCATAAAAATATAATAAAAATAAATTTCTCTGGTCATATTTGTGGTCTCGAAACCACTCTTCCGACTAAACCCAAAATCGGGTCGTTATAAGGTGTGTAACGAGAAACTCGAAAAAATTCAATCGAAAAAAGCCAAAATTGGGGCCTGTCGCTGCCACATGATTGTGTGGTAGGCCGTGTGTGACACACGAGCATGTTACAGGCTGTGTGCAATGTGGCGTGTGACGCATGAGCTAGGCCATTTTGGGCCATGTGGCCGCACGGGCTAGGCCATTTTGGGCATGTGGGTGACACGAGCATGTGGGCCCAAATTTCAAAATTTTTCCCTAGGGTTGTACATGTTGTCTTGATTGACTGTGGGCTTTCCGTTGTGTCGGTATGTGTGGTATAAGCCTTAAAGCATGAAATCTGTCACTCTGTTAGATTGAAATTGATGAAAATAACATCTACATGAGTATTGTGTAAAATGGTATGTATGATCTGTTTTGCTCTGTATGAGCATGTTTAGTATTCGTTATACGAGCATGCACGTGATATACATTCTAGTATCTGTTATTCTATTTTATTTGATGCTCTGTTTGTATCTAGCTATGGGGCGGGTAGTATATTATAAGGAGGAAGTATTCTGTGTAAGGCGATATTTCACCAATATACTAGCAGCAATGCTGCGTCCATTTTGAAATGTGTCGTATGAACATTATGCGGTGTGTAGGGCTGGGTGGGTGTTTTATACCCCACGTGGTGTGTTGGGATGGTTGGAGTTGATGTGTAAAGGATGAGGGTAGGATTATGCATATCTGTATTTGTATGATTTTGTTATAATTCTTATTCTACAAAATATTTACGTCTATATCTATTCTTCCATGAGATTGAATCTAAATTTCTGTTTATGTATGCGTTACACTCTGAGTTATCAAAACTCACTGTCTGTTTGTCTGTTTCATTCAGGTAACCCTTAGACTTAAGCGGGTCAGTGCGGCGGAAGCTCAGATATAACCATTTTTCCGTAAAACTCTATTTACATAAAATTTGCTTAATTTTTTGGTTTTGAGAGTTTTGTAATTTTGGGATTCTCTGGACATTTAGGACTATTTTTGGTTTTGGACTTTTATTTTGGTTTTCTAGCATAACGATTGATAAAATGGTTTTTATGAAAACAATAATTTTTTTGAAAATAATAGTTTTCAAGGAAACAAATTTGGTTTACCAAAATATAACATTTTAAGAAACTTCATTGCAAAATATTCGATTTTATTGAAAAACATAAAAAAAACTATTTTAAGTTAAATAAGTATATTAGTATGTTCCCAAACAAATCGGGCATACTAAGTAACAACGGTTTACGATGGTTTCAAATAAAAAGGAAGTTGGATATATAATGTTTCTTCATTTAAAGATTTCATGAGTTTTAATTAATTTTCGAAAAATAGACATAAAACATGTTGAAAAAGTTGATACTATGAATTGAGTATTTTATTGTAGTTTAAAGGTTGGGAATTAGTCGTAGGTGAAGTATAAGATGAATGGAATTGGTTTTAGGTGAAAAGATTAAGTATAGATCAAGATATTCAAATTTAAAGGTTGCTATGTTATAAGTTTCGGTTAGATGAGAACTTAGTTAGGCTTATGTTTGGTATGCTTGTAACACCCCAAACCCGGTCCATTAAATCCGACCGAATTTGGAATGCCACTGCGGAACACTTTCGAAAAACATTCTTACTTAAGAAATAAACCTTTTAAAATTTTGTCGAGTTTGGTAAAACATTTTCGTGACTCGTAATATTCTAAGTAAAAATCGAAGTTTGTTATAAACATATCGGATTCAAGCTTTGCTTGAGAAAATAAAACCATTTGTAATCCACCTTTAAATCATCCATCCATAATAGGGCATAATAAAGATACTTAAAAAGAGAACTGAAATACTTTAGTGGGCCTTATTACAATACACACTTAATCAAAATACGGAAAATATTAATATTTAATTCATTAACCAAAAGATTCCTTTGCATGAAAATCCACCTTTTTGCATGGCCACCTTTGTATCCTCTCCGACCCAGCCACTCGGCCTCTTATGCATTTCATGCAATTAAACACGCTGAATTTCTTTTAAACCTTACCTTGCCAGTTCCCAGGTCTGAGCGCTAAATGAAAAAAATAAAGCGCATCATGCGCGATCTATAGGACTCTAACACGAGTCTTCCGAGCCTTAGCTCTCATACAAAGCCCTTGGCCACTCGGCCAAGTTCAATTTCATGACATATATTGCATCGCATTTTCTTTTTAGTTATAATTCACTGGCTTCCTTACTTTAAATGCTAGGAGTCAAAAATAAAAGCATCCGTACCCCCCAATGGGACTCAAACACCTGACCTTGAAGCCGAAATCATCACCTCATGCTCTTAGCCACACTACCACCGGGACTTTTATGTCCATTTATGCTTCGAAAATTCTTTTAAAACCTCCTTTAAAGCACACCATTTTTCCAAAAAACAAAACACTTATGCCGCGCCCAGTGTTGCTCGATCCCCTGACCTGCTTAGCGCCCAAGCCAAACTTTAAGTGGCACATGACGACCACTTTACCAGGGCATTTTATATGCCACAACTTTACAAAATTTTTATTTAAGGCCTTCTTCCATATTTTCCTCTTTTAACCCTAAATTTTCAAAAATTTTCAAATTACTCCTTTTTTTTTTCCTCGGGCTTTGGGAACCCCAAAAACACATCGAAACCACTCTTGAGGCCTATTAACACTCGAGTTATTTACCAAACTCGAAATTCCTATTTCGGGATATTACAATGCTTGTAATGAGTCCTTGACTGATTTTTGGATGTATTGTTGTGTGGAATAGTTGTGTTGAAGTTTCAGATTTGATAGAACCTTCTACGAGTAGAGGTAAAGGCAAGGAAAAGCTAATTTGAGCTTTCAAATTTTCAGCGAAAACATAATTGGTGATTGTTTGGAATAATTACTTGTGGACATGATTCATGTATTATTTGGGAATTTAGTTGTAGCCTAAACCCCTACTTTAAATTTTGAATGTAAGCTTTCTCATACCTATGTTATCTTGTGAATAAAGTGCTTATGTGTTGATGAATATGTGAATTGAGATGAGATGTTATAACATGTGATATGTGGTTATGATAATTGTTGTGAAAATGAAAATGTGTACATGTTATGTATATGTTAAATGTTAGTGACAGTGTTTTGCTAAAGATGCAAATATGCAGAGATTGTGCATAGATAATCGGTAAGTGATGTGTGTTTGATTTCGGATATTTTGGCCTTGTGATTATTGAAATCGTTGGATATAGTTGGCATGCCATAGGATTGTGAGTACTCACCTATATGTACAATGATTTTGAGCGTTGAAGCCCTGGGACATGTTGGAGGGATAAGGGAATGTGAGCCAAGCTCCATTCAACGGGATATGTAAGGGGAAATAAGGAGAGTGTTAGCTTTATGCTTCACTTTTGGGACATGTTTTACTCTATGAGTTTATGTCTTTATGCTTCACTTTTGGGACATGTTTTGCTCTATGAGTCTATGTTTGGTGTGTTGGAGATCCGTGTATCCAATGAGTGATGATAAAGCTCACTTTTATGTTTCATAGCTCATGTGCCAAATTATCTTAAATTATGAATATGTGTGTATTGTGATATGTGTTTATATGACGTGTGACCATTATGCAATTTATCTATAAAGATGTTTTGAATATTGTGATAAATGCTTGACTGTTAGGTGATTATTTGTGTAATAGGATACATGCTTAAAAATGAATATGTTTACCATGTAAAAGAACTAATAATAATGCACGAGTAAGTATATTATGACACTAAAGTTGGAACTGTTAAGGTTATACTATATGGTTGTTTCGTTAATGCTTGACTAATTATTTGCTTGGTGGTTGTTCTAGAAATTCATTGAGCTTGTTAAGCTTACCCACTCCCTTCTTTAACCATTGTAGATTAGTTGTGTGCTGGTGTGCGCGGTATGGTTCCGGGAGGTGAACTGTAACAGTCTGTTTTTAGTCAAATCGAAACAGTGGTTTTGGGACCACAAATCTAATGTCAAAATAATTATTTTAATATTTACAATATGAGAGTATGTTTGTGTAAAATATTTGTTAAGAAATTTTATCGTTTGAACTCTTAATTTGATAAAAAGGACTAAATCGCGTAAAGTGAAAAAGTGATGTTCTAATAGCTAGAAGTATTAAATGGCTATAAAATTAAATAGTGGAGTTCCTTATGCTGTAATTATACCCTTGTTAATGTTAGTGGACATTTATGTACATAGTTTAAGTGATTTTTAATGGTTTATTAATAAGGTTAAATAGGTAATTTGGTTATTAAGGCATAATAAATAAAGCAAAAATCATATTTTGTTGGCTATCATCTTCCTTAGCCAAATTTAACAAGAAGAAAAGCCAAAATTCTTAGGGTTTCATTCGGCCATGCTAGCTATGCTCAATTAGGTATGATTTTTGTCACGTTTTTAATGATTCTTATGTTTTTAAGATCGTTGCAGCTTACTCTAGCTAGCCCAGGGACTATTTTGCAAAACTGTTAAAGGTTTAGGGTCTTGCCATTGATGAGTGTTGGTGTATTTTGATGTTTGATGATAGAAAATGCATGCTTGTTGTTATATAAACAACATTTGTTAAGTGATTTTTAGTGAAATGTCCAATTAGGGATTAAATTCTGAAATGTGTAATTTTGTGGTAAAATTGTGAAATAAATGAAAAATATGGACTGCTAGGGACCTAATTGAAATTTGGCAAGCATGGGTTTTAATTGAATTGCATGAAATTGTAATTTTATGAAATAAGGACTAAATTGTAAAAATGTTGAAATATTAGGGGCAAAAGTGTAAATTTGCCTTAATGTGTATTTTGGACTAAATTAAATAGAGAGATTATTAAATAAGTTAATTTTGATTACATTTAGATCAAGAAAAGCGAAATACAGATTTAGATCGGGGACAGAACAAGGTTTCGGACTAATTGACTTATTACGTTGTTTTTGTATTCGAGGTAAGTTCGTATGTAATAAGCATTATTATGTTTTAAATGCTTGATATTGTATAAATTGTAAATACGACCTTACGAACACGTTTGACGATAATTCGGCAAGTGTGAAGTCCCGATTGAACCTTAAGAATAGTCTAGGATACAAATGACATGTCATTAGGGATTATGTGATTTGGGTGTTGGTCCGTACGTCCTACCGGTGGCTGAGTTATCCGGCATGTGTTGCGGATACTCGTCAGCTTGTGTGAGCAGCACCGTGTAGCTTTGTCATAACCGTCAACTTGTGTGAGCAGACCGGTTGATAGCTCTAGTGTGAGCATTATATGTGATTCGAGGTTAAGATAGCTTCGGCTATGTATGTGGAACTTAAGGTGCGAGATTCCTGAGTATCCGAATGGTTCAACGGGTATGTCAAAGATGTGGATAAGTATGAGTTTGATACGAGGTGGTACATGTATGTACATGAACCGAGCAATACATTGAAATAAGGAAAATTGTGAAAGTTACGACTAACTTTGTGAATGCAAATGTGGTAGGTTGGTGATTCATTATAAGCTATGTTATGTTATGTTTTATTTGCTTAATTTGAGCATATATGATGAGTTGCTTTAAATGCTATACGAACTGGCTAAGCTTTATAGCTTACTTTGTTTAATTTTCCGTGTTTTATAGTGAAATCAAAGCTAGCTCGGATTTGAGATTGTCGGAGACTTCATCACACTATCCAACTATCATCTTGGTACTTTTAAACTTATGTATTTTGAGTATATGGCATGTATAGGAACCTTGGTCATTTTGATATATGTGTTGGTAATGAATTTAGCCATTTGAATTGGCTTGTAAATGTCTAAAGTTTGGTTTTGTATATAGCCATGAAAGTTGGCTTAATTTGGTTGGTTTGGTTGTATACATATTAGTGCATATGGCTTGTGTTGTGAATTTGATAATGGGTATTGTGGAAGTAAAATGGTTGATGATTTGAGAATTTGTATGCTTGTAAACTTAGGAAAATTAATGCATGTTTGGAAGTGTCCATCTAGTTATTTTGAGAATGTAAATTTGATATAAAATGGAATATCATATTGTAGTATATGTGTGCCTTGTTGTTGTTGGTATTAAAATGGTTTGACATATGCTTGGTTGAGATTAGATGAATGCCTACATATGCTATGTTTTGGTGCCAATTGGGTTGGTTTAGGTGAGTACAGGTTTGGGTCGCAAAATGGCTTGGTAAATAGCCTATTTTTGTCCACACGGGCAGAGACACAGGTGTGTGCCTCAGCCGTGTATGACACATGGTCAGGTTATACGGCCGTGTGTCCCCTGGTGTTGAATTAAAAATCAAGTCAGTATGCTCCACAAGGCTTAGCACGCGGGCGTGTGACTCGGCCGTGTGGCATAAGTCAGTATACCCTATAGTATTGGCATGGCCTGGCACACGGGTGTGTGTGGCCATTTCTTAGGGCACATGGGCGTGCGTGTTGGTAGTGTGATCCAAGTTAGAGAGTTACACGGGGTTAGAAACGGGCTGGGACACAGCCATGTGATCCCATTTCGAATGTCCACACGACCTGTGACACGGCATGTTCTCACACGGCCGGGCCACACGGGCTTGTGACCCTTGTAGTTTGAAAATTTTTCTAAGTTTTATAAAAATTTCTTGAGTTATTAGTTTAGTCCCTAACCACCATGAATGCATGTTTTGGGCCTCGTATGCTCGTATTAGGGAGAATATGATTGATATTGAATGATGATTACATGAAATTGAAAAATAGATGTGAAATGTATGTTTATTTATGTTATAAGTCCGGTAATGCTCCGTAACCCTATTTCGGCGGTGAATACGGGTAAGGGGTGTTAGATGAACCAAGTAAGACTTTTGCATTATTTTGTAAGTGTTCTATATTTATTTACGTGTTGGGGAAAAAGGCAATTTGGTAGACTTGTTTATAGTCATGTTAACTTCTAGACATTTTTCTGGTTTTTAGTTTGGTTTATCAGGATTACATGTTATTATTATGCTTGAGTTCATGAACATAAGGATGGATTGACGTTACCTGCTCAAACACAATTTTGCGATATTGAACTGCTAATTAAGCTGTTGAATGTTTATTTGTTGAAGTAATTGATTTAAGATGTTTAGGAACTAAATTGGAATGGATTAATTGCTCATATATGCTACATTTTTTAGGTCTAGGGCAGAAGTATCGATAGTCAGGTTTTAAAATCGATACCTCTATGTTTTGAAACGTGCAGGAAGTCAGAATAGAGATTTGGTATCGATACCTTTGCTCGAGTATCGATACTAGGGGTAAATTTATCGATACTTCAAGACAGGTACTGAAAATTTTCGAGACTTTGATTTTTAATCGAGAAACAAAATGCTAGTTTGGTATTGATTTTCCAGGTGGTTTCGATACCACTTAAAGGAATTATTGATACCATAAAGGCGGTATCAATACCTACATAAAATTTTTGGAAAAAATTGCTAAGTGGCCCCAATGCTCGAGATATGTTCTTTTTATTTTGCTTATCGTATGTTAGTATGATTAAATGCTAAACTAAGCTTGCATGACTTGATATTCTCATAAAAGCTAGAAAAATTAAAAGTAAAATAAAATTGTATGTATTTCGATTATGATAATTACAAAAATAAAATTGTATGTATTTCGATTATGATAATTACAATGAAATCGACGTGAGACGGTGGTACGGCATCTCGGTATTCGGCCTGGCGTCCAAGTCGGGTATGGGGTGTTACACTACATATCCGTGCAAAGAATATTTTAAGAAGGGTTTTAGGTGAAGAATGGTATAACTTGAGGAGAAGAAACCTAATTAGCCCAATAAAATTGCATAAGTTATTCAGGCCTTGATCACAACTTAAAGCCATGCTTCTTGACCTTGCATTCTACCAGATAAACATGTCATGTGAGACCAGTACAAGCATAAGCTATTCAAACCTTGCATTCTCACAAAAATGCCATGCACATTTCACAAATTCAGACCAAAGGTAAATAAGAAATGATGATTTACAAACCAAAGGTAAATAAGCCATCTAGTCCTATTTCAAGTAAATTGCAATGTAAGATTAAAGTTATTGGTCTAAAAATTGACATGCCAATACAAATACTATTGCTAGTATAAACAAATGTATGTAATAGTAACCTAAGATGTCACTTTCAATTAAATACTTCCAAAACAAGATGTCTCTAAATTCAACATCTTGCACTCAGAATTGATCTAATATCTTGACATTGTATAAGATTGACAAAAATATCATGTCCTTACATCTCAAATCATATATAAAATTGAGAAGGTTTAGTATCTAACATTGGAAAGTTCTGCAAGCATTATAATTCTCACAAGGTTCCAAAATGTCCAAGGGACAATGTTAGATTAATAGTCTAGACTTGATTGCATTTAGTTGTAATTGATGAAACAATCAATAGTTGGCAGAAATATGGCAAGTTTTCCTTCATGCGAGCACAAAATTTTCAATGAAAACCATTGAAACTCAAATCCAAGTCAGCAATAGAAACTTCATCACAACCAAGATAATAACAACTATAGCATTATGACAATATTTTCTTATTTTGCGTTTGGGAAATTAACAATGTCATTACTCGTTAGCCAACCATTTCATTAATGATTCATTGATTTTAATAGCCACAAGTACACATACATTCAACTTGAGCACTAATTAGTCTACCAATAGGAAAGGAAAAACACTAGGCATTGGCATTCAAATTACTATGAAGACCAATTGGAAATAGATAAAGACAAAAGTTGGAACAACAAAATGTTAGTTAAATTGACTTGCTGATAAAAAAATTCAACTTGACCACTAAACACTAAATCTGCCAATAAGAAAGAACAAATGCAAGGCATTGCCATTCAAATTGGAAATACATAATGGTAAAAAGACAAGAGTTGGAACAACAAAACGTTAATCCAATTAACTTGCAAGTAGCACCCAAAATGTACTCCAAACACTGACTAACAATAATCAAAGATCTTCTAGTTGATTAAACCCATAATAATAATATAAGTTAAAACAGATGGAGAGTGAAAGGCTATGGCAATTCTATACCTAACCTTCAAAAACCAAATTTTAAAAAGTAATTTATACAACCAGTCCAACAATTAAGAATGCCCCAATAACAAAATTTTAAAAGGTACCCCAGCATGCTATAAACACTTTCAGCATAGTAGTTGCATATCAGAATTTATAAACAGTATAAGAACAAAACAAGGGAATTAACTCATCATTACGTACATAAGCAAATAAAAAACACACAAAAACCATGCCACATAGGAACAAGTGTGGTGGGGGTTCTTAACATAACAATGAACAAAGAAGATTAAGACAATTAACAAAATTTAGAAACAAATGAATACTGTGATTAAATATTTTAAGTTGTTTAGGTAAAATACTTGACTTGGGATTTGCTTCCAGTAAAGTACTGAAGAAGATGGAAACTCAACCTTGAATGATGGAAGTAGACAGAATAAAACCCTTCATTCCTCTTGAAAAACCTCTCCCAAAGAGTAGCAAGTGGCAGAAATCAACAAATTTCAAGCTAAACTTTTTGGATGTGTACTATAACAAAAAACTTCTTCAACCTCTGGATTAAATTACTCTAAAAAATTGTCAGCAAAGGTTGTGCATGTTGCTTGAATAGCCGCCGATCGATCCTCCATATTAGATTTTGGCTCGCAAATGCCCTAAAATGACCGTCTTCATCTGGTAATGGTTTCAATTCTGAGTTTCAACTAGTTATTTTCCCCAAATCAAAGGCTATAGGAGTTTTCGTGTGCTCAAGGACTTTTGCTTTTGATTTTCCATAGAACTATCTAAAGGTCATATGTTCGATCCACGCTCACTGAAGCAATTATTGATAAACAGTATCAACAAAAGTGAGAATGGAGAGGGATTTTGAAGAATTTGGGAGGAAGAATATCCAAAAACGGTGATCTGGAGTTTAAGAGGGTCTTTAGAATTTTATTATATAGGGGATTAATCGGGTTGGATTCTGGATTGGGTTATTTTTATTATAAGTATATATAACAAATTCCATGTATATTCAACACTCTTTTGTGTTCTTCTATAGGAAGATGAAGCTTAAGAAACAAAAGCTATGAATTCCTCAACAGATTCAAGAGCATTCATTCAATCGAAGCAACAAATTTTGTTTTACAGTTCAAGATATAATTAAAAGTCTGTTCAAGTTATTTATGGTTAAAACAACTTAAAATGAATTATTAATTATTAAGAGAGATTAGACTTGATCCTCAGCCTTGGTTTTGAGAAAAATATAAGCCTAAAAAATGGGCTTGGGTAATAAAAAACAGGTCGAGCCTCGGGTAAGATTTTTTTGGCCCGATTAGAATTTGCAAAAAAAATGTTGCTTTTTTTTTTCACTATTTTATTGTCATTTCACTATTATATTGCAACTATTTTGTTGTTATTGTTTGAATATTGTATAACTCTTGTTTTATTGTTAATTTTACAACTATTTTAGAGGCATTTGTTTATTAAGTTGCCCTATCTTAGTGTTATGCAAGTATAATTTTCTAAATTTATTTTCAATTTGTTAGGAAACATTTATTTTAATGTTTTTAGTATATTTGATGTATTATATTTTTAAATTTATTTTTATATAAAAATAATATAAAAACATTAATATGAATTAGGGGGCTAGGCCAATTAAATTTGTTACAGCTTGGGCCAACCCATGATCACCTCTATGAGAGACTAAAATATAATTATTCATTTAATTAAGTGGTTAATATGAATTAAATTAAATTAAATAATTATATTTGAAAAGAAGCTAGAGATAAAATTAAATAATTTAACTAAGCGAGCTAAAACTCTTATCTCTCCCCAAAAATATGGCATTGCATTCATTCAACAAGTTTCAAGAGTAGTCGAAGTTATTTTAAAGGAGAAGACTCGATTTGATTCAGAAGTTCTAAACTGAACCCTAATCTTATGAAATGCTTTGGTGGAGTATTATTTGGAAAGCCTTTGTGGTTAATCTTATAAAAATCCTTTGTGGCTAATATTATGAAAAGCCTTTGTGGCGTATTATCTGGAAAGCATTTGTGGCTAATCTTATGAAAAGTGTAACAACCCATTTTTTAGTGGTGTCAGAAATAGTAATTTTAGGGCCACCAAATTCGATGAGTAAGTTTGTAAATATTATTATTTAATATTTAAGAGTCAAATATGGTTTTAAAAAGGTTTTTAATTTGATAAATTATGTTATATAAGTGATTTATTAAGCTCAAGTGGTATGACCTTAAGGTCAAGTGGTTTTAGAAAATGAGGTATCGGGACCTCGTTTCTATAAACTGAGTCGTAAATATTTTTATAAATATTTACGAAGTGTCATTAATGTGGTATTAAAGTTTCGTTGAAAAATTTTAACATTTCGATGATTAATTAATTAAAAAGGACTAAATTGTAAAAGGTGAAAAAATTGATCGCTATTTGATTTGAGTGATTAGATGGCTTCATGAATGAAAGTATATGGGTTTATGACCCGTATTCAATGCCGGAACAGGCTCGAGCCATTACCGAACTTATAACACAAGCATTCACACAATTCCAAGTTATAAATTTGTGTCCAAATTAAAACCATTTATATTCAATCATAAAGTCCCTTATACGAGCCTACGAGGCCCAAAACATGCTTTGAAAGTGGTTCGGGACTAAATCGAGAACTTTAGAAAATTTTACAAAGCATGGAAAAATTTTTCATGTTACAGGGGTCACAAGCCTGTGTGGTTCAAGGGACACGCTCGTGTGACCCTGAGACACCACCGTGCTACATGCTGTGTTCAAATTAGGGTGCTCTTTGACTTGTGCCACACAGCCGTGCCACACGCCCGTGTGCTAGGCCGTGTGGTCAATTTAATTTTCATAATTTTTCATAAAATAGGTGCAGACTTCACACGGACAGGGCACATGCCCATGTTCAAGGCCGTGTAGCACACACGGCCGAGACACACGCCCGTGTCTCTGCCCGTGTGCTCAATTCTGGACATTTTGTTTCTCAAAATTAAGGTGTAGGGACACACGGCCGGAACACATGCCCGTGGGGCGGACCATGTGTCACACACAGCCTAGACACACGCCCGTGTGTCTACCCGTGTGGACAAAAATAAGGCTATTTACCAAGCCATTTGCCACTTTCATTTACTCCTACTCTTACACCAATTCAATGGCACAATCAATGGCATACTTAGGCAACCAAAACATCAACAACCAGGGTATTAACACAACATCCACATGCTAACCTCTAACATGCATAAACATCATGATCTATCAATACAAGTCATGCAAGTTTCCACATTCATGAATGATATCAACATATAAATATAATTCTACCAACATAAGCCATCATTCATGGCCATATACAAAATGAAATCATTAACCATTATAAGCCAATACATTTGGCCACATTGCAAATGACACGTATAACAAAATGACCAAGTCCCTATACATGCCATACATTCAAAATGCCAAGATCATCAAATACCCAAAATAAGAGTTTGATAGTGTGATCCGAATCTCTGATGATCTCTGATTCTGAGTTAGCTTGGCGACACTATAAAACATGGAAAATAAACGGAGTAAGCTATATAGCTTAGTAAGCTCATATGCAAGAAATAAACAACCCTACATAACATTCAAATAACATAACATAATTAAATGTGAACCTACCATAGTTTCATAATCACAATCTATCCCACCATAAAACTTACCTCATATTCATCATTTCACACATTTAATAAGCATAAGCTTTACATACATACCTGAGCCATCTCAAAATGATTGTACACATACTTTCATCTTTAACATACCGGTGAACCACTCGGAATAGCAATGTTGGATACTCAGGAAAATTTGCACACTAAGGGCCACATATGTAGCCAAAGCTACCTAAGTCTCATACCACATAATCGCTTGCTCTTGAGCTACCGACGGGCCTACTCACACAAGCTGTCAGTCAAGACGTAGCTACACGGTGTTGCTCACACAAGCTGTCAAGTATCCACAACATATGCCTGTATACTCAGCCACCGGTAGGACGTACGAGACCAGCACCCGAATCACATAGTCACATAACACATAATGACCCTAGTGACATGTCACTTGTATCTTAACCTATTCCTAAGGTTCAAACGGGATTTCTTGCTTGCCGATTCATCTTCGGACTCATTCGTAGGATTGTACTCATTCACAAAATCAAACATACAATTCATGCAATATTTAAAACATTTAAATACAATTATTCTAAAGCTTATTTTTAACATATGAACTTACCTCGGTACAAAATGGATTACTGTTTGATTTAGTCCATAATCTTGTTCTTCCCCCGGTCTAGGTTAGAACTTCGTCTTTCTTGATCTATAATATCAAATTTAACTTATTTAATTATAACATTATTCAATTTAATCCCAAAAGCACCTTATGGAAAAAATACATTTTTGCCCCTAACTTTTTAACTTTTTACATTTTAGTCCCTAGGCTTGTAAAATGATTTTCATTCAATTTTCATCACACCCAAGCCTAGCCGAACCTATTTCATGCTCATAACAACGCACATTTTTCAATTATTCACATTTTGACACACATTTTACATCTTTTACAAATGGGTCCTTTTTAGGCATTTTCATCCAAAAATTACTTGGTAAATGTTGTTTATCTAACAACAAACATGCATTTTCTACCATTAAAAATCAAAATACACAATTATCTAACATGGGTAAAATTTTAGACTTTGATATCTCTTCAAATTAGTCTTTGAAATAGCTAGATTAGGTTGAGACAACTTTGAAAACATAAAAGTCATGAAAAACAGGGCAAGAACGGGGCGAGAACGGACTTACAATTGAGCTTGGAAAATGAATAAATTTTCGACCATGGGGACTAATTTGAAGAAGATGACAACTTTTATTTTAGTTATTTTGGCTTTATTTACCAAATGGCCAAAATGCCCTTAATGCCTAACTTCAAAATTTCACCTAACCATGTCCATTTTTGTCCATACTAAAGTAAAATGGTCTAATTACCATCTAAGGACCTCTAATTTAAGATTGATAAACCATAATTTACACATATTTTAACCCCATTCTTGGCTTAATTTTGGATGATTTTCTATTGGATTTGATGAATTCGATGCTCCTAATCTCTTAATTTAATGTTTTATACTCAGGAGAGCTTAGGGAGTCGAAAAGAACGAGAAACGGGCCAAAAAGGGACAAAATGGGCCTACACGGCCTGGACCACCACACACGAGCAAATCTACACGGCCGTGTGTGACTAGTAGGATCGAACACGGCCTGGTCTATCAACCACGGGTGTGTCACACGAGCGTGTCCCTGTCGAAACTAGAATGAATTCTATTCGAAATAGGATACTTGTGGGCCAAGAAAGGCATCTCGAAGCCTATATAAACACCCTAGGGGCCAACCTAAAAGAGGAGTTCGACAGGAAGTTGAATAGACGCCAAGTAGAAGGAGAAAATACTCCAAGACAGCCGTCGGGAACAACTTAGGAGAAGGATCTCCATCAAGATTGAGGATCTCCCATCCAGTTCTTTAAAAGTTTTTGGGTTTTCTTATGTTTTGTTGTTTTTCCTCTTTTATGATGTTTCCCTCTTCTAGTATGAACTAAATCCCTTAAATACCTAAGGGGATGAAACCTAAGATAGATCTTATTATTATTTGATTTATGAGATAAATACTTGTGCTTATTCTTTATTGTGAGTTCTTATTCTTGTTTTGATAATTTAGGTTATTGATTCAAGTCGAATGTGGTTATTTAGTGGAGCAAAAGTCCCTGTCTAAGAGTAGATCAACACAATTAAACGGAGTTGATTGCAACCCTAGAAATAGGGCGACAAAAATCTGTCGGATTAAGGTCAAACCTAATAAGGGAATCCATAGATCGAGTTAATGCGACAATAGGGGTTTTAATTAGAAAGATATTTCAATTAATCAACCTAGAGTCAGTTGTTAGTAGCCTCAAAAGAGGTATTAATATAAATCAGGGATTTCTACGGATTAAGTCAAGTGAATAAATCACATGAATCTAAAGTAATAAGTGAAGTCTAGGTGGATTCTTCCTTAGGTATTGCCTATCTCATATAAGTTGTCAAAAAGTATTTTCCCAATTTACTCTCTGTCGCGTTCATAGTTAGTTAAATGAGTTAGTTAATTTTAGATTAAAAATAAATCCCCTTAATTACTATGCTAGATAATAAAAAGATAGTTAACTCTAGTACTCTTGGTCCTTGAGGATACGATATTCCGGACTCACCACAGCTATACTACTGCTCGATAGGTGCGCTTGCCTTTGTCGAAAGCTCCATCAAAGATCTCATAGCAATTGGACACCTTTAACATATAGAACTCACATTTTGCACTTTTTGCAATATAGTCCCTTTAACTAAATTGAGTGTCCAAACGTCAAATTTTTCGAATGAAATTTTCATGAAACCATTCCATAAAACTGTAAACCATAAAAATATAATAAAAATAAATTTTACTATGTCGGATTTGTGGTCCCGAAACCACTGTTTCGACTAGACCTAAAATCAGGCTGTTACAGTTAATATGGTAAATATACCATATTACATATGAGTGGGTGGTTGGCTTTGTCTTATTATGAAAATACGTATGTTTTATTAATTAAAAATAAAACAAATTAAAAGGTAAATAATTAAATTAAAAGATATCATCTTTTTATTTTTATGTTTTGCCAAATTTGAGAAAGGAGAAAGCAATTGTTGGACCTTCAAGCTTCAACCAAGCTTTATAGGTTGCATGTAAGTTCGATTTAGCCCCGTTTCTTGTAATTTTTATATTTTTTTAGATGGTTACAACTAGGTCTAGCTAGCCCGTACCTTCGATTTTGAAGTTGTTAAAGATTTTGAATGTTTCCATTGATGAATCTTGTGATTTTTGATGTTAAATTATGGATTTGGAGTGTTGGTTGATAATTAAAAGTATTTTGTTAAGTGGTTTTTGATAAATTTTTTGATTAGGGACTAAATTGTTAAAATAGTAAAAGTACAAGGATTTGATGTGAAATTAATACAAATATGGGCTGATATGGGTGCCATGGATACTTGGCTACTATAATTTGGCATTAAAAATGGTTAATTTGCATGTTTTGTGCTTAAGGACTAAATTAAATAAAAGTAAAACTTTAAGGGCAATTTTGTAAAAAATGTCAAAAATGACCAAATTGCGTGAAATACATTGTTTTACTATATAAATTGATAAATTGAATGAAATTATTAATTTAGATCAAGATCGGGTGGAAAATCGTGGGAAATGGAAAATTAGCAAAATACCTCTAAACTTTGGTATTTATGCAATTTAGCTAGGTAAGTTCATATGAATTGTATTATGTATAATTTTGATTAAATTGAATGTTAATATGTGATTATATTATGATTAAATCAATATATATATATATATATATATATGTGTGTGTGTTTGTATGCAATTTATCTTGTAATGAAACGACTGAAAATCCAACAATGTTTCGACTGCTACCAGGCCCCGTTTGAACCTTAGGAATTCGTAGGCTAAAAATGACATGTCATTAGGGTTTACATGATTCAGGTGCTAATATTGAATGTCCTATCGATGGCTGAGGTCCAGCATGTGTTGTGGATACGCCACAGCTCGTGTGAGCAGCATCATGTAGCTACGTTCCGACCCACAGTTCGTGTGAGCATGTCCATTTTCATAGCTCGTGTGAGCATTCTGATTCATAGCTTGTGTAGCACCACTATCCCGTGTCTGTCGCCGGATTAGTGTTAGGAGCGTTACTAGACAAATCAGAAAGCATTTACAGAAATTTCATATAATCAATCAGCATTCTCAAACTTAATGTTCCATAAACTAGTCTTTGAGACCAATAACATACTTATAATTGAGGTCGGGACTAAACCGAAACACATACAAGATTTCATGAAAATTTAAAACTTTCTAAACTATAGGGGAGACACACCCGTGGGAGGAGACCGTGTGCCCTCCACGGCTGACAGACACCTCCGTGTATCTTCCCCGTGGTGATATACTGTCTTGATCCCCACAGGCACCAAGCACGCCCGTGTGCCATGGCCATGGCTAGCTACTGACTTGCACACCACGGCTAGCTGACACCCCCGTGTCGAGGCCGTGTGCTACTAAACCACAACCTGCTATACACCCACGGTCATGAGGCACGCCCGTGCGCCTCAACCGTGTGACATTATAGGCCATTTTCAAGGCCAATATGCCACTCTAAAGAGTCATACCTGCAAACAGCACATATAACATCTCATTTCATTCACATACAATCATCAAAATATACCAATTAGCCATCCAATTCATGTACATTTGACAACTAAGGTAATCACAATAGTACCTTTTATAATCATTCAACCTATGCATTCAAACCAATTCCAAACATACCAATTTGCATAACCAAATCTCAACTATGCTCAAGCACTATTCTTCTATGTACTTACCAACTCATAAACAATTCATAAATCATCTAATCATACCCAAAACAATTTCACACATCACATTCATTAAAGCATATAACCAAAATATAGCTAGCCAAATCACATGGCTAAGTTTTACAACACAAACATTTACACATATATCTAGCCTATACATGCCATATTTAACTATATACACTTTCAAAAGGGTACCAAAATGAGTTTAGTAGTGTGATGTCAGTCCTTGACGGTCCCGAGACTTCAGTAGCTTTGACGACCTATAAAACAGAGAAAATGCACACAGAGTAAGCTTTCCAAAAGCTTAGTAAGTCATATACAAATAAACTAGGTATAGAAGGCTTATATGCAAATAAATACATTAGCACATATAAATCACTTATCAAATTATCACATGTATGCTTTGATTCATATACTTTTGACCACATTTGTCAATTTCAAAAATTCCATAATCATATAAGCACATAATTCATCTAACCAAAACATTTCTTATCATATCATTAATTCCATTACATATCATCATAGTAAGATCACTTAGATGCTTACCTTATATACACAAATAGTGTATAATCAACGTATCTGTATCAGATTTAATATCATATAATCATTCATAGCTCGGATTTGTAATTTGTATCACGGACTTGCCCGTTGAACCAATAGGAAACTAGTAGGATACTCAGAAAGCTTGGAATAGTTGTACAATGCCAACGTCCCAGACAAGGTCTTACATGCACTCGGATATAAGTGCTGCTGTCCCAGACAGGGCCTTACATGAATCAATACGATGCCGATGTCCCAAACATGGTCTTACACGTAAAAGTCATATTGATGCCAACGTCCCAGATGTGGTCTTATTCATAAAGCTTATATCAATGCCAACGTCCCAAACGTGGTCTTACACAAGTCTTAGATCAATGCCAACGTCCCAGACGTGGTCTTACATGATAAAATAGAACAGATACCTATGTCATGACATATCTAATCCTATCTATTCCTAGGTTCGTACGGGACTTCTCGGACTTAGTCACTATATCAAACTCATCCCAGATTTCATTTGCATATCTTCTCATAAATATCCATATTCAATAATAGTCATACGAACAAATATAATATCATACAAATACGTTGATTTGCATAGTGACTTACCTCGGATTCGGTTTATCAAAATGAAAACGGTTACTCGGTTACTTTCGCTTTCCCACGATCTAAATCTGTTTTCCTCGGTTCTTGATCTAAACATATTCAAAATTAACCCTTTTATTCACTATTTCATTCAATTCAATCCATACACACATATTTTGGGCTATTTACAATTTAGCCCTCACATTTGCACATTTTATCAATCTAGTCCATTTTTCACAAAACATTAAATTCACAAAATCCACACATATACATGCTTGGCCGAATACATATACATCACATACAAGCCCACATTTTTCATCAAATTCACAAGTTAGTCCCTCAATTTACCATTTTCTGAATTTAGCCCTATTTAGCTAAATTCATCAAAAATTCAAGAACAAAGTATGTTCATCTAGCACATAACTTTCATTTAACACCAAAAATCATCAAAAGCTTGACATATTATCAATGGCATCTCACACAAATATCATCATTTGTCAAAATTGAAACATGGGTTTTGTAGCTCTCAAAGCAACGATTACAAAAACGTAAAAATTATCGAAAATCGATCAAAAACTAACCTTGAATTAAAGCTTGTAAGTGCCGAAATTCAAAAGAACTAAACCCTTTCTTCTTTCTCAAATATTCAGCCAAAAGATGAACTAAAAATGGCCATTTTTCATGCTTTTATCAAATATATCATACATAATAATCTATTTACTAATTTAGCCTTAAAGTATAAAATATTTATAACATAACTAATAAGGTCATTTTTGACCAAAACCATCCACTAACTAAGTTTATTTTATTATAATATAATTATAACTTAATGAATAAGTAATAATATATTTATAACATATAATATAAACTAATAATCATATAAAAATATGCATGTGCCACATTTATTACCGTCCACTATCATAGAATTGGCTTATTTGCCACATAAGTCCTCACATTTATAAAGCCACAACACATAGGTGCTTTAGCAAATAGCAAGCAACTTTCATATTTCATGCAATTTAATCCTTTTGTCAAATTAACCACACAGACAATGAAATTAACTTACGAAAATTTAACACATGCTAAACCACATATGAACAGTACATAATATAATATTAAAATATTATACGGACTCAGATTTGTAGCCCTGAAACCACTGTTCCGACTAGGGTATAAACCGGACTGTTACAATTCTCCCCCTCTTAGGGATTTTCGTCCCCGAAAATCTTACCGTTAAACAGATTCAGATATTGCTGTCTCATTGAATCCTCAGGCTCCCGCGTAGCCTCTTCAATTTCATACCGATTCCATAATACTTTCACTAACGAAATTCTTTTGTTTCTCAACTCTTTCGTTTCACGAGCTAGGATACGTATCAGTTCCTCTTCATATGTCATATCAGATCAGATTTCAATTTTAGATGGAGCAATCACATGCGACAGATCAGATCAATATCTACGAAGCATCGAGACATGAAATACGTTGTATATTTTTCTAGCTCAGAGGGCAACTTTAATTTATAAGCAACAGGCCCAACACGTCCAATGATCTCATACGGTCCGATGAATCTCGGACTTAACTTGCCTTTTTGTCCGAAACGGAGTACTTTCTTCCACGGTGATACCTTCATAAATACTTTGTCGCTGATATCAAATTCTATATCTTTTCGTTTCAAGTCCCCATAAGACTTTTGACGATCAGATGCTGCTTTCAGACAATCTCGGATCAGTTTCACTTTTTGTTCTGTATCCTTTATCAAATCAATCCCATGTAACTTATTTTCACTAAGCTCAGTCCAATATAGAGGCGTACGACATTTACGTCCGTACAAAGCTTCATATGGTGCCATTTTGATACTCGACTGAAAACTATTATTATACGCAAATTCATCAGTGGCAGATACTATTCCCACGAACCATGAAACTCTAGTACACAGCATCTTAACATGTCTTCCAGAATCTGAATAGTCTGTTCGGACTGACCATCGGTTTGCGGATGAAAAGCTGTACTGAAGTGTAATTTCGTTCCCAAAGCTTCTTATAATTTCTTCCAGAATCGCGATGTAAATCTTGGATCTCTATCTGACACAATGGATAAGGGAACCCCGTGCAATCTCACAATCTCAGAAATATAAAGCTCAGCTAATCTCTCAAGTGAAAAGTCAGATCTTACCGGAATAAAATGGGTAGTTTTAGTTAATCGGTCAACTACGACCCATATTGCATCTTTCTTTCTCAGAGTTGAAGGCAAACCAGAAACAAAATCCATCGTCACTCTATCCCATTTCCATTCGGGAATCAGAATCGGCTGTAGCAAACCAGACGGAACTTGATGTTCAGCTTTCACTTGCTGACAGACTAAACATTTCGAAACAAAGTAAAAAATGTCCTGTTTCATACCAAACCACCAATAATGTTGTTCCAAATCATGATACATTTTAGTTCTTCCTGGATGAACAGATAGACGACTATTATGTGCTTCATTCAAAATCAGTTGAATCAACTCCGGGTTTATCGGAACACAAATACGATCTCGATATCTCAAACAACCATCCACAATTTGAAAATCAGATTTGGAATTCACTTCACATTGTGCTCGTTTCGCTAGCAATTCATTATCAGACTTTTGAGCACCACATATCTATTGTAAAAACAACGATTTTGCTTTTAACTCCGCTATCACAGAACTATCATCAGACAAGTCTAACTAAGCATTCAAAGCATGTAGTGCAAACAATGACTTTCTACTCAACGCATCAGCAACAACGTTTGCTTTACCCGGATGATAATCTATCATAAGCTCGTAATCTTTCAACAACTCAAGCCATCTTCTCTGATGTAGGTTCAAATCTTTTTGAGTCATCAGGTATTTCAAACTTTTATAATCTGAAAAATGTGACATCTCTCACCGTACAGATAATGATGCCAAATATTAAGTGCAAACACAATTGCAGCTAATTCAAGATCATGAGTCGGATAATTCTTTTCATAAGGCTTCAACTATCTTGAAGCATACGCTACAACTTTGCCTTCCTGCATCAAAACACATCCTAGACCATTTAACGAAGCATCACTGTATACAACAAATTCTTTACCCGATTCTACATGAACTAACATTAGAGCTTTTGTTAGCAGAGTTTTCAACTGATCAAAACTTTTCTGACACTTATCTGACCATTCAAACCTGACATCTTTCTGAAGTAATCTAGTCAACGGATTACTATCGCTGAAAATGCTTTTACAAATCTACGGTAATAACCAGCAAGTCCCAGAAAACTACAGACTTCAGACACGTTTCTCGGAGGTTTCCAATCCAGAATAGCAGAAATCTTGCTTGGATCTACTCGAATTCTAGAGGCTGATACAATATGTCCCAGAAAACTAACTTCATGCAACCAGAATTCACAGTTGTTGAATTTTGCGTACAATTGCTTTTCTCTCAAAGTTTGCAACACAATTCTCAAATGTTCTCCATGCTCATTTTCATCACGTGAATAAATCAAGATGTCATCTATAAACACCACAAAAAATCGATCTAGGTACGGTCTGAAAATTCTGTTCATCAGATCCATAAAGATAGCAGGAGCATTGGTTAGTCCAAATGGCATAACTAAAAATTCATAATGCTTGTACCTCGTTCTAAAAGTAGTCTTCGGAATGTGTGAATCCTTAACTCTCAACTGATAGTATCCCGGTCTCAGGTCAATCTTAGAAAACACATTACCTCCTCTTAACTGATCAAATAAGTCATCAATCCTGGGCAACGAATATTTATTCTTTATTGTCACCTTATTCAACTGACGATAATCAATGCACATTCTCATCGTGTCATCTTTCTTTTTCACAAACAGAACAGGAGCTCCCCAAGGCGAAAAGCTCGGTCTAGCAAATCCTCTGTCGGTCAATTCTTATAACTGTGACTTTAATTCTTTCAACTCTGTGGGTGCCATTCTATATGGAGCTCATGAAATCGGTGTAGTACCAGGCAACAATTCTATACCAAACTCGACTTCACGAACCGGAGGTAAACCTGGTAGCTCTTCAGGAAACACATCAATACACTCACAAATAATAGGCACTGATTCAACTTCCTTCTTAGATACTTTCGAATCAATCATATAGGCAAAATATGCCTCGTAACCTTTTTTTACATAACTCTGCGCTTTCAAAACAGATATTACAGCAGGCAATTCATTCAAATCATCAGACTCAATCCGTTCAATCTTGTCATTCAGACATCTCAAATATATAGTCTTTCTTTTGCAGTTCACTAAATGTAACACTCCAAACTCGGCCTAGAAGTTAGGCCCGAATCCGGAATGTCACATTAAAGGCACAATTCAAAACGGTTTTGGTAATTAAAAATTTAAGGCCCAAAAGCCCAAAATGTTTGAGTCTTATTAATTAAAGATATAAACCCATTTTATTGTTTTAAGTAATTCAGAAACCAAGTTTAAACATAAGAGCTTACTTAGGTTTAATAATTAAAATAAACAATTAATCTTAAAACCCAAAATAAATCTAAAGTCAAAATGGAGTACAAGGCCTTATTACATCCACCGAACATTAAGTAAATAAAAACATGTATTTTGAAACAAATAAATGAAAATTCAAGCCTCTTGTAGTGTGGCCATCTCTGAGTCCTCTCCCACGTCGAGTCGTCTACTCGGGATTACCTGAAACATTAAATTACAGGGGTGTGAGTTTCGAAACTCAGTGTGCACAACCCTTGGCAATCAAATCACTTACAAATATTCACATTAGGCCTAAGCCCTATCAAAATCGGTGGTCTTAGGCTTTAGCCCACAATGACCTCATATCATATCATATTGTATCATTTATAAACAAATAATGAAAAGCCCACCCCAAAAATCCATCCGCTACACACACCATTTCCCTTCCAACCTTATGACTCCTGTGGGGAATTCTAGCTCAACCCACCCCTCCGCTACACGCCAAAGGTAGCCCAGTTGCGGTACTAGCGAACGTTGCAGCAAAGCTACTAATCATATATTGGGCTTAAAGCCTTCTGTGGATCCATACCATATGGCCATACGATCTTGGATCCATACCATACGGCCATGCGATCCTCAAATCTTCCTCTGTACCATAATTCCCACCCATATGCATCCTAAGCAGAATATCATATGAATGCATCAAACATACGAGTAACATCCATAAACTCATATTTGTCACATAGGGGTATTTTTGTCATTTCACTACCCAGGGGTATTTCGGTAATTTTACAAATCAAGGGTCTTTAGGTAATTTCGTAAACCAGGGGTATTTCAATAATTTTGCAAACTAGGGGTATTTCGGTAATTTTACAAATTAAGGGTATTTCAATAATTTTGTAAACCAGGGGTATTTTGGTAATTTCACAAACCAGGGGTATTTCGATAATTTCACAAACTAGGGGTATTTCGGTGTTTTCGTAAACCAGGGGTATTTCGGTAATTTTGCAAATTAAGGGTATTTCAGTAATTTTGCAAATCAAGGGTATTTCGGTAATTTCATAAACCAGGGGTATTTTGATAAGTTTGCAAATCAAGGGTATTTCTGTAATTTCGTAAACCAGGGGTATTTCGGTACTTTACAAATCTAGGGGTATTTTCATAAATTTTACAAACCAGGGATATTTTGGTAATTTTGCAAAATAGGGTATTTCAGTATTTTTGCAAACGAGGAGTATTTCAGTAATTTTGCAACATAGGGGTATTTCGGTACTTTACAAATCTAGGGGTATTTTAGTAAATTTTACAAATATAAGGGTTTTTTAGGAATTTTGCAAATATAAGGGTATTTGGTCCCTTCCGGGTTTTAGCTATGAACTTTGGCCCATCAACAAGTCCTCGCGGCTAAAGTGAACAGACACTATGCACCAGGTAGGATTCCAGAAAAGAGGAGGTGGGCCACTAGGACCGCTTAAGTACCAAGCTCTTCCTAGATCCAATCCTAGACATGCGTACGCCCGTTGCCACACTCCAACCCTAAGACTTGTTCACAGACATGTTTAATTAGATTAAGTCTTATGGAATTTAAGAGTTGTTCAAACTAGGCCTAAGGTTCATAAACCCTAACACACATGTCTACGTCCCCATAAGCCCATCAAGCCCAAATCACACCCTTACGGCCCATTAGGCCCAAATCTCATCATATGGCCTATTAGGCCCAAAACAAATCCAATTCATGTATCATGCATGACTGTTTCAATTCGTATAACCAACCAAACTATTTCATCAATTCTTAGCCTCAGGCCCACCGGGCCCATTTAGCCACTTTCGACTTTTCGGCTTTTCGGCATAGCCGATATCGTGTGTGTAGTGTTTGTACACAGCTGGTAACCACACGCGCTACAAATCTCTTAGTCACGACCCTACAATCGACATTGTTAGTGATTAACCAAGATTTAACGCATACTTATCAAAAACCAAAACCTCACTGTACCCTTACCGTGTACCTCACGTTCTAGCAACCCTTCCTTCGCTACTATTGGCGATTATCCTCTAGATCTGCATGCAAACGCCCACCAAGGTATATTAACTCTCCTTATAGAATGCTCTATATATAGCTAGCTTCTCACCTTCCTTCTTTGTATCTTTCCGATGTGGGATCCCTCCGCTAGCAGAGTTTAAATCCAACTCAAACTCTTGCCGTCCAGTCCGCAAAATAAATACTCCCTTGCTTGTCATGAGATTCGAACCCACGCTCTCCTGTAGCATAACCCATGCCGCTAGCCACTAGGCCACAAGCTCTTCTTATGTCTAAAATCATGCCCAACTAAAGCTAAGTCTATGGCCAATGTCTAAATCCACTTAAAATAATAATCTAAAAGAAATGCAAGTGCTACAACTTGAACCTTGGACCTCCTTCCTTCCTTGTGGCATCACCACATTGTCTCTTATGTGGCGTCACTTTGCCACTACACCACACACTCCACTTGTGTCAGTTTTCTCCATATTTTATTCTTAAAGCCTATCTACTAACTCCAAAGGTTTTATTCACCTAAAACCAAAATTTTTCCCAAGCCCAAGTTTGATCCCGGGGCTTCATAGAAGCCCCCTAGCCTTCCAAAAACACTCACCTAATAAGTCCAACTTGCATTAAAGCCATTCTCTTGTTCCCAAAAATATTTAAAAAATTCCTACGCTCGGGGCCCAAAAGGCCCAATTCTCCTAGGCCCAATTTCGGGACGTTACACAATAGCATCATGATTAAACAACCAATCCATTCCCAAAATAATATCAAATTCATCAAATGGTAAAAGCATCAAATCAGCGAGGAAAAAAATATCTCGAAACATTAACGGACAGTTCTTGCATACTTTATCCACCAGGACACTTTTACCTAAGGGGTTCGATACTTTTATAGCAAACTCAGTAGACTCTACAGGCAAAGTCTTGCTGAATACTAAATTCATGCATACATATGAATGCATAGAACCAGGGTCTATCAAAGCAATCACAGAAGTATCATAAAGAGTAAATGTACCGATTATGACATCAGGTGATGAGGCTTCCTCTCGAGCTAGAATAACATACGCTTTGACTGGCACTCTGGCTTCAGATCTGACGATATTGTCTCTCGTATTCCTTTGACTACCACTGACGTTTCTCACATTCTTTGAAGGTCTACCTCTCACAGGTGCATTATCAAATCTCGGATTCTGGACAGTCTCTGGCTCGACAGACTCAGGGCAGTCACGGATAAAATGATCAAGTGATCCACATCTGAAGAAAGCTCTATCGTTAAGTCTACAACTTCCCGGATGCCTTTTTCTATAATGTTTACATTCAGGTCCCTTGGATCGAACGTTACCAACACTAGCTACTGAAGTTGCTAGAGTTTTGAAACTCATTTGTGATCTAGCTCTTTTTCTTTTCAAATATCCCACATCATCTCTGGAACGACTTTGATCATCTCTAAATTTCTTCGAAGCAGTCTGAAATGATCTACTCTGAAATATCTTTCTCACATCTCGGGCTTCAGACTCAGCTTTTCTTTTATCTTTCCCTAGTGCCTCAGCTTTACATGCTCGATCAACGAGTACAACAAACTCTTTTATTTCTAAAATTCCGACTAGTAGACGAATGTCTTCATTAAGGCCATCTTCGAATCTTTTACATATTATACCTTCAGATGATACGCATTCTCGAGCATACTGACTCACTCTCACAAATTCTCGTTCATATTCTGAAACAGTCATTCGGCCCTATTTAAGTTCTAGAAATTCCCTTCGTTTCTGATCAACGAATCTCTCACTGATATATTTCTTCCGGAATTCACTCTGAAAGAAATCCCATGTAATTCATTCTCTCAGAACAACTGAAATCAGAGTTTTCCACCATTGATAAGCTGCATCTCGGAGTAATGATACAACACATTTTATAATTCTTCTGAAGTCAGTGACATTTCATCAAATACTCGGATAGTATTTTCAATCTAGAATTCGGCTTTTTCAGCATTGTCATCTTTAGTACCCCAGAATTCTTCGGCCCCATACTTACGAATCTTGTCAACAGTAGGCTTATTCAATAGATTCGGATGCATAACTGGTGGCACAACTGTAGTCTGAGGGGGATTACCCAGAGGCAGGGATTGTGAAACAGTCGGGTTATTTCTTACAAATTGAGTGAACCACTCACTCATCATCTGGAAGAAAGCTTGTTTAGCTTCTCCCTCTTGACCGCTAGTAACCGGTCTCGAAACAGAGGGTGCTGTCCTTTGCGTGGGATCAGGCGCATTACTTTCTACGTCGTCAGCTACGACTCTTTTGGGATCCTTTACTATACAAAAATCACATTTTATATGTCAAGATTCATCACACTATCACAATTCAGATATATGGCATGTATAGCTAGACTTTGACACGCTACGTTAGTCCGAGAATCGGCTAAATCGTAGCTCTGTTACCAATCAATGTAACACCCCTATCCCGTGTCTATCGCCGGATTAGGGTTAGGAGCGTTACCAGACAATTCAGAAAGCATTTACAGAAATTTCATACTTAATGTTCCATAAACGAGTCTTTGAGACCAATAACATGCTTATAATTCAGGTCGAGACTAAACCAAAACACACATGAGATTTCATGAAAATTTAAAACTTTCTAAACTACAGGGGAGACATACCCGTGGGAGGAGACCGTGTGCCCTCCACGGCTGACAAACACCCCCGTGTATCTTCCCCGTGGTGATATACTGTCTTGATCCCCACGGGCACCAAGCACGCCCGTGTGCCATGGCCGTGGCTAGCTACTGACTTGCACACCACGCCTAGCTGACACCCCCGTGTCGAGGCCGTGTGCTACTAAACCACAACCTGCTATACACCCACGGTCATGAGGCACGCCCGTGCGCCTTAACCGTGTGACATTATAAGCCATTTTCAAGGCCAATATGCCACTCTAAAGAGTCATACTTGCAAACAACACATATAACATCTCATTTCATTCACATACAATCATCAAAATATACCAATTAGCATATCTTCTCATAAATATCCATATTCAAGAATAGTCATACGAACAAATATAATATCATACAAATACGTTTGTTTGCATAGTGACTTACCTCGGATTCGGTTTATCAAAATGAAAACGGCTACTCGGTTACTTTCGCTTTCCTACGATCTAAATCTGTTTTCCTCGGTTCTTGATCTAAACATATTCAAAATTAACCTTTCTATTCACTATTTCATTCAATTCAATCCATACACACATATTTTGGCTATTTACAATTTATCCCTCACGTTTGCACATTATATCAATCTAGTCTATTTTTCACAAAACATTAAATTCACAAAATCCACACATATACATGCTTGGCCGAATACATATACATCACATACAAGCCCACATTTTTCATCAAATTCACAAATTAGTCCCTCAATTTACCATTTTCTCAATTTAGCCCTATTTAGCTAAATTCATTAAAAATTCAAGAACAAAGTATGTTCATCTAGCACATAACTTTCATTTAACACCAAAAATCATCAAAAAGCTTGACATATTATCAATGGCATCTCACACAAACATCATCATTTCTCAAAATTGAAACATGGGTTTTGTAGCTCTGAAAGCAACGATTACAAAAACGTAGAAATTATCGAAAATTGATCAAAAACTAACCTTGAATTAAAGCTTGTAAGTGCCGAAATTCAAAAGAACTAAACCCTTTCTTCTTTCTCAAATATTCGGCCAAAAGATGAACTAAAAATGGCCATTTTTCATGCTTTTATCAAATATATCATACATAATAATCTATTTACTAATTTAGCCTTAAAATATAAAATATTTATAACATAACTAATAAGGTCATTTTTGACAAAAACCATCCACTAACTAAGTTTCTTTTATTATAATATAATTATAACTTAATGAATAAGGTATTATAATATAATTATAACTTAATGAATAAGTAATAATATATTTATAACTTATAATATAAACTAATAATCATATAAAAATATGCATGTGCCACATTTATTACCGTCCACTATCATAGAATTGGCTTATTTGCCACATAAGTCCTCACATTTATAAAGCCACAACACATAGGTGCTTTAGCAAACAGCAAGCAACTTTCACATTTCATGCAATTTAATCCTTTTGCCAAATTAACCACACAGACAATCAAATTAACTTATGGAAATTTAACACATGCTAAACCACATATCAACAGTACAGAATATAATATTAAAATATTATACGGACTCGGATTTGTGGCCCCAAAACCACTGTTCCGACTAGGGTATACACCGGACTGTTACAGCTTGTGTGAGCATACATGTATAGGAATTGATGGGTTATAGTTATATGAGCTAGCACACTATGTGTGAGCTATTCGAGGTATCCAATGGTATTCTAAACAGTTCAACGGGCATGATTCGAAAGAAAATAGTAAGATTCTGATACGAACTAAGACATGTTTGCATATGAATTGCATTGAATTGGTGATACATGGATAAATGTAAGTTGAGTTGGATGATATATTCATATGTTACATGTTTAAATGTTGTGATCATCCATGAGTAAATTGCCTATGTCTTATGCTTATATTGCTAACATGTTAGGTGTGAATGCTTAGGCTTTGGCCAAGCTATTGGATGGATTGTATTATGCTTACTTATAAGTTATGCATTGAAATGGTAAGTGCCCCAATAGAAATATGCTTGTGTTCATGAAAGAGTGGTAAGGTTTAAATTATGTAATTTCTTATGAAATGGTTTATCATGTGGTTGATTTCATAATAATTATGCTTAAATGCACTAGCTTGTGGCTATTTTTGATGATATGCTTATGTCTTTTGTGTTAAGCATATGAAATGGGTGTGGAGTTGTAATAAAATAGTAAGTTCATACTTGAAGTGTAAAATGATGAGAAAGGGAATGATGAGTTGAATTGATATTGTTATTTAAGCTAAAGAAAGTATATAAAATGGAAAGTAATGAAATGTAAATGAAAGTAAGGCTCCGTTTGTTTACCTGTAAAAGTTTTTCCGTAAAAGCTTTTCAGCATTTTCTGATATTTGTTTGGCTGGAAATGATTTTCCACTGTAAAACATTTTACAAAACACAGGAAAAGGAGGTTTTTTTGGGGAAAATCTCTTATCGTTTCTAATTCGGTAAGACATTTTCTAAAGTTTTTCCTCTTCACATCCCAGCATCAGAACTTGAAATGCTTTCTCCTTCTCCTTCCCCTTCCCTTCATTGCATCCCCAACCTAGGATTCATCTCTGTATCAAAAACAACCAACAGTAGTTTCGTTGACGAAAAGAAAAAAGCCCTATCCATTTCTAGTCTTTATTGCCGCCTTTTTAATTTTCACTACGATTCTTTTACTTTAATTACTCTGCTGCTGGTGCTCAACGTTGATTACTCGACTGCTAGTGATTTGGTTCTTTTTCCAAAAGGCGGTTTAAGGCTTTAGGTTTTGCGGAGAATGGGAGGAAGTTGGAGTTACTCAGTGAATCCTAGCGATTACAGGCTTCTAGAAGAGGTTGGTTATGGCGCCAGTGCTACTGTTTATAGAGAGATCTTCCTTCCTACTAACAATATCATAGCTGTGAAATGCTTGGATCTCGATCATTGCAACAGTAATCTGGTCTGTGTTTTTCTTTTCAAATTTTTTTTTTATTAGTTTAACTGTCTCTAGTCAAATAAATGAGCGTACTTGATTTGATTTTAGTTAGTATTGGATAGAGATCTCATTTGATTGAATTTGATTTGATTGTGGATTTCAGTGATTGTTTTTGGTCGAGTTGAACAAAATTTTGATATTCTTACTTTTTATTATAGAAGCTCGTTTCTTTTAGTTTGGACTTGCTTGTGGTGGGTTTTTGTCATGTTAAAATGTTCTCTAAATAAGGGATGTAGTACTACACTAGAAACCTTCCTTTTCCTTTCCCTAGTTTCGTCTCAATCCAAGCCAGGCCTTAGATCCAGTTCATGTTGGATTGCCGGTAGCCCCATGGCACAGTAGAAAAAAATAATTCCGGCGATCCAAACCATGGATCTATGTGCGAGGAACGAATCGGGGTGAAATAATGGTTTCGAAATTACTGAAACTTCAATCTGAGTACACCGCGACGCCTTGGCAACAAGGATTCTGATCTACTATCGAACCAAGCTGCAACCTTTTATGATATCGGCCTCTACGTAATCCACCTAGTTTGACGATGAATGAGAGAAATCTCCAAAACTATTTTGGAGGTTTCTTTGCTTGACGGCTGCTAGACCTCACAAGCAATTTTTTTTAGGGTTTCTTAGAAAAACTCTCTATATCATTCTTACCTTTTATAATTGGTATATATAAATGAATCATAATTAAAAATAAATAAATATAATAGTTTTTTAACCTAAAATTATAATTACATTAATTATAACAAGGATTTCGGTAAACTATATTTATTTAAATTTATATACAAACCAAATTCATATATTAATAGAACTATGTTCTCATTATGTGCACAACATCCTTGTGCATATAATATGTTCAATATTTGATTGCCCAATTAAATTAATTCTTTAATTAATTTAATTCACGTGACAACCAAACACAATACCAACTATGCTTTATTCCGTTCATTTTAACCATAGGGTGTGACCCTATAGGTTATTGTAAAGTTAGCACTAATACTAGAATGATTCTAATGTTACAAACAATGAGTGGCATCTAGCAATGCATCATTGCTACCTAAGTTACAAGAAGTCATGATTTGACATAACCTTTTGTGATTAACCTTTCATGTATTAATCCTTAAGTCCTTTATCTCTGGAATGAACACAAGTCATGAAATAATCACACTTGCATAGTCCATCCCATGTTTCTTGGTATCTTGAGTAGACTATGATATAGAAATAAGTATGACATCTCATATCAACTTATTTGAGCATGGCCATGCATTTCTAGTCTCACTCAATCAAGTGGCCTAAGATATTACTCCCATTATGTAGGAGGGATTTATTCTATATTGATCAACCATATCTCTCTACATAGATTGTGTTATATCCAACGTCAGCCTTTATAGAACAACCAGTTATGGTGTATGTTTGACTGTATTAAAATATACAACTCACGATGTTAGGATAATGATGATCTCAAGTCTGAGGATCATATACATATTAATCACTATGAGTAATGTTGTGACAATTACATAATAATCCAAGGAACATACTCATAGCGGGTCAGTCTAATATGTTGTTCTCTAACACACATATTCATGTATTGATTTTGACACTCCATATCGATTGCAACTCTTTATCATCAATCAAGTACATGTTAGTCTTAATACATTATTGTTGTCCTAGTCAACAATAATACTTGACTAAGGATCTTTTAAGAATAATCATATTATTCTCAGGACATTATTATAAAACAGTTTATTTGTAGACACAGAAAAAACTTAAATAATAATGACAACGCTTTATATTAATAAACATGGTAAATCAAGTATGTTATTACAACCATCTCATGATTGATCTTTGGGCATACTCTTACAATCTCCCACTAGCACTAATACCAATCACTCATATATCTAATACCAAGCGACTTAGTGTGACGATCATGCTTCTGCTGTGTTAGAGGCTTGGTCAGGGGATCAACAATGTTATCATCTGTAGGTACTCTGCATATCTCTACATCCCCTTTATCGATAATCTCTCGAATAAGATGGTAGCGCCTAACTGTATGTTTGGATCGCTGGTGAGATCTAGGTTCTTTAGCTTGTGCAATGGCTCCATTGTTATCACATCGGAGTTCTATAGCATCTGATATGCTAGGCACAACCCCTAGTCTAGTAATGAACTTCTTGATCCAAACTGCTTCTTTTGCTGCCTCACTGGCTGCAATATACTCGGCCTCTGTTGTAGAATCGGCTATTGTACTTTGCTTTGAACTCTTCCAGCTCACAGCACCACCATTAAGGCAAAACATAAAACCTGATTGCGATCGAGAATCGTCCTTGGTGGTTTGGAAGCTGGCATCAGTGTAACCTTTTACACTTAACTCTTCCTCACCTCCATATATTAGGAACATATCCTTAGTTCTTCTTAAGTACTTAAGGATATTCTTGACTATGGTCTAGTGACCTTCACCGGGATCTACTTGGTACCTGCTCGTCATACTTAAGGCATATGAGACATCTGGACGGGTACATAACATGTCATACATGATAGATCCAGTAGCAGAAGCGTATGGAATTTTACTCATACGTTCTCTTTCTTGTGGAGTTGAAGGACACATTTCCTTCGAGAGTGAAATACCATGTCTCATAGGTAGGAATCCTCTCTTAGATTCTTCCATATTGAACCTTTTCAGTACTTTATCTATGTATGTACTTTGGCTTAGACCTAGTAGTCATTTTGATCTATCTCTATAGATCTTGACTCCTAAGATGTAAGTGGCTTCGCCCAAGTCCTTTATAGAAAAACAACTTCCTAACCAAGTCTTAATAGACTACAAGGTAGGTATGTCATTTCCCATGATAGGTTTGTCTTCCACATATAGTACCAAGAATGTGGTAGTGCTCCCACTAACTTTCTTGTAAACACATGGTTTATCTTTATTTTTGATAAAACCAAACTCTTTGATTGCATAGTTGAAACGAAGATCCCAACTTCGAGAAGCTTGTTTTAATCCATAAATGGATCTTTGTAGCTTAAATATCTTTCTAGCATCCTTTGGATTGACAAAACCTTCAGGTTGTGTCATGTACACATCCTCTTCAAGTTTCCCATTAAGGAAAGCTATTTCGACGTCCATCTGCTAGATTTCATAATCATGAAATGTAGCTATGGCGAGCAAGATCGTGATGGATTTAAACATAGATACAGGAGAAAATGTTTCATCATAGTCAACACCATAAATTTGGCGAAAACCTTTAGCGACTAATCGCCCCTTGTATGTTTGTACATTACCATCCATGTTGGTTTTCTTTTTGAAAACCCACTTGCACCCTATAGGTTTAACCCCTTCGGATGAGTCAATCAAAGTTCATACTTGGTTTTCATACATGGAATCCATCTCAGGTGTCATGGCCTTAAGCAATTTCTCAGAGTCTGGGCTCGTCACCGCTTCTTGATAAGTCCTAGGCTCATCTTGATCTATAAGAAGAACGTCACCATGCGTTGTAATGAGAAATCCATATCTTTCAGGTGCATGGCGTTCTCTTAAAGATCTGCGCGGTGGTCGTGTTTCTACAGCAATTACTTGTTCCTCAATTTCTTGTGGAAGTTGTTGTTGTTCTATCTTTGGTTCAGTGGTATCTTGTGATTTTCGAATTTCTTCAAGTTCAATCTCTCTCCCACTTCATTTTCTAGAAATAAATTCTCTTTCTAGAAAGACACTAGCCCGAGCAACACACATTTTGTTCTCAGTGGGATTAAAGAAATAATATCCTTTGGTTTCTTTCTGATACCCTACAAAAATACACCTTTCAGATTTGGGTTCAAGCTTAGTAGACGTCTGACGTTTAACATAAGCTTTGCAACTGCAAATTTTCATAAAAGACATACTGGGACGTTTCCCAGTCCACATCTCATATGGTGTCTTATGAACTGATTTAGATGGAACAAGATTTAGTGTGAAAGTAGTTGTCTCAAGTGCATGTACCTAAAAGGAAGTCCGTAGATCAGTATGGCTCATCATGGATCAAACCATGTCTAACAGAGTTCGAATTCTTCTCTCAGAAACTCCATTCCATTAAGGAGTACCAAGAGGATTAAGTTGTGAGACAATTCCACATTCCTTCAAAAGATCATCAAACTCTAGGCTCAAATACTCTCCACCTCGATCAGATCGAAGTGACTTGATAGTTTTGCCTAGTTGATTTTGTGCTTCATTTTTTAATTCCTTAAACTTTTCAAGGGACTCAGATTTAAGGCGCATGAGATAAACATACCCATATCTACTGAAATCATCAGTAAAAGTAACGAAGTAGTGAAATCCTCCTCTGGCCTGTGTATTTATTGGTCCACATACATCAGAATGTATTAGGCCCAATAAATCATTAGCTCGTTCACTTTTACCAGTAAAAGGAGATTTAGTCATTTTTCTCAATAAGCAAGGTTCACATACTTCAAATTGTTCAAAAACAAACGAATCCAAGAGCCCATCTTTATGAAGTTTGGATATGCGTTTCTCACTTATGTGGCCCAAACGACAATGCCAAATATAAGTTTGATTTGAGTAATTTATTTTAGATCTTTTAGTATTTATGTTGTAAATGGGATTTATTTGATCTAAAATATAGAGGCCATTAATCAATTGTGCCGAACCATAGAAAACATTATTGAGATAAAAGGAACAACAATTATTCTTAATAATTATCTCAAAACCAATTTTGTCTAAACAAGAAATTGAAATAATGTTTTTAGTCAAACTGGGCACAAAATAACAATCCTCTAAACATAAATCAAGTCCACTAGGCAAAGATAAAGTATATGTTCCCACAGCTAATGCAGCAACTTTTGCTCCATTTCCAACTCGCAAGTCCACATCTCCTCTAGCCAAAGTCCTACTCCTTTGTAGTCCCTGTACAGAAGTACAAATATGAGAACCACAACTAGTATCTAATACCCAAGAAGTAGTAGTTGATAAATTAATATCAATAACATAAATACCTGAAGCAGACGTTCCACTTGTTTTGGCCTTCTTGACTTCCTCAAGATAGATAGGGAAGTTCCGCTTCCAATGTCCAGTCACACCACAATGAAAGTAGTTTCCTTTCTTAGACATCCCACCTTTAGGTTTCAGTGCATCCTTTCCTTTTCCAGGCTTGGGCCTACCTTTGCCCTTAGGCTTTGTCTGAACTTTGGCCTTTCCCTTGCCCTTGTTGTTACGGACCATCAGTATGGGCTTAGGTCCAACCTTTTTCAAGTTGTCTTCAGCAGTTCGTAACATATTGAGCAATTGTGGCAGAGTCTTGTCAATTTCATTCATATTGAAATTGAGGACAAACTAGCTGTAGCTATCCGACAACGATTGTAGAATAACATCAGTGGCCAACTCTTTGCTCAATGGAAACCCAAGCTTAGACAGGATTTCAATATAGCCAATCATCTTAAGGACATGAGGTCCTACTGGGCTTGCTTCAGCCAGCTTACATTGGAATAGGGCCTTAGAGATATCGAACCTCTCTTTCCGTGCTTGCCCTTGATAAAGTTCTTTCAGGTGCTCGATCATATCATAAGCAACCATGTCCTCATGTAGGTTCTGAAGCTCAGGATTCATAGTGGCAAGCATAAGACATCCAACATCTACCATGTGATCGAGATGTTTCTTGTAAGCATCTCTATTAGTCCTCGAGACATTAGCGGGTGGTTCATTAAGAAGTGGTTGTTCAATGACATATAATTTCCGTTCTTGTTTGAGGACAATCCTCAAATTACGGAACCAGTCAAGAAAGTTCAAACCATTCAATTTGTCCTTCTCAAGGACCGATCGGAATGAGAGTGTATTAGTGTTTGCAGCCATAATATATCTACAACAATTAAATATGCGTGTGAGTAAATTTACCAAGTTTATATTAATCATTAAAAAGACTTTATTAAATGATGTTCCCACTATTTTATTTCAAAATTCATAACCCTTATGCGTTATGACCGGATCTGACATATCACATGAGAAAACGTGTTAAATCCTTTTGATCCATACTAAAATAGATATTATTTTGTAATAATCAAGAAAACAAGTTTAATTAGAAATATTTGATAAAATACTACTAATCCTGAATTAATGATTTTATAAACCGTGACTTTTGAAAATATCGTTAATAGTTTGAGAGAAAATTTCCGTGTTAAAAATATTTGTAAAAGCTTATTATGAAATCCATTATTAATCGATTTTGGAAAACCTTTATTTAAGTTTTTAGAAAATTCACATTTAAAACAATTTAAGCAAGATAATAAGTAAATCAGACATAAAGCAAATAATAAAATACTCCAGAGGCCTTTTTACAACATAAAAACCCAAAATAGTAAAGTGAACGGAAATAGAAATCTAAAGTTCAAAATAAAACACCAATTCCGAAGTATGGCCTCCACCGAGTCATCCATGGCCCAAATCCGCGTCACTGAGCATTACCTGCACGGGTTAAGGAAAAGGGGTGAGTTACTAGAACTCAGTGTATAATCCCCTTACCGTTGTCCACTGGGCCGGAACCCATTTAACATCATCTTGGGTCGAAGCCCATTTAACATCATCTTGGGCCGAAGCCTATTTAACATATCAAAAAATATATAAGCAATGTATGCAACCCAACCCATCAATCCAACACACCCCTGTACCAGCCTATCACACCTGTGGGGATCAAGTCAACCCACCCCGCCAATCACACCAAATCGCAGGCCAATTGCCATTTATAATAATTTATTGTGGCCAAGCCACCGATATCATACGTGAACATCATAATAAACATTTTATTGTGGCAATGCCACCAAGATACACTTCTCTTCATCATTTTTCCCAACCCATGCAATATATGAAAATGCAGCATACTTAATAAGATGTTCACATATAAATAGCAATCATTTAACAAATAATCTATTACAATGACTCGGCCCATTTAAGCAATAATAATCCGGCCCATTAAGGCATTCTAGCAAATCGACCCATTAGGGGTATTTCCGTAATTCAGACCATAAGGGCATTTCCGTAATTCAGCCCATAAGGGCATTTTCGTAATTCAGCCCATAAGGGCATTTTCGTAATTCGACCCATAAGGGCATTTTCGTAATTTTAACAATTTCAATGCCGATTTTGTCAAATCTTTCAAAATATTATACTTTAAGCAAATTTCCCGTTTTATGCCAATTTTACGATTTTCCTTAGCCGTATAATAATAACAATCTACTATGCGACATATTATCGTAACAAAATTCTTACGGGATTACGGTGTGAGATTACACACTTGATTACGGTAAGGATTAAACCGTCTTGATCGTCGGCACCTATGACAACATAACTCTCGGTTAATCTAACGGACAAGATTTTTATTAATCCAAAACTAAACCAAGCGATCTATAATACTTACTCTCAAAATCGTGAACGACCACGACTTGTCGATTCTCCCTGGATGATGGTCCACAACCCGGTGGAAAATCCCGAACCGCCGATACTGCCCTTCGCTTGAACTTAGGAGTAGGAATCGTAAATCCGCTCCTTTTGTGTTCTCCAATCGCTTTCCCTTTCAAATCGTTACCACTAGCCTCCATCAGATAAAATCTTAGTCAAAACGATATTACGATATATATATCGATTGTCTAAGGAAAAAGGGCTCAACTTACCTCTATTTCCATAGAATCAACAAGTGCATAGATAGAGCGATTTAGTCCCTAAAAAAAACGTTTAGTCATAAAAATGAAAAGAGAGAAATAGAGTCCCTTACCAATTCGGTCAAAACGGAGTGCCCAACACAAAAGAAAAAGAGTTGAAGAAGAAGAGATTAGGTGTTGATAGGTTCGGGAAGTGTTAGGGAGTTTTGGTTGACACAAAAATGAAAATGATCAATATGAAATGGGTGTTTCGGCAACAAGGGAAGAATGGGTAGAGATGGATTGAGAATTACGACACAACAAGGGAACACAATGAACAAAATACAAATGAGAATTTTGCCAAAACAAAGAAAGAGAGTTGAGAAGTGAAAACACTAATATGCTAAAAGAAGTAAACCTCACAAGCACATAATTTGCCAAAAGACAAATGAAAAATTCGGCTACCCCAAAACCCTTTCCCAAACCGTGCATACCATACCAAGTTGGTCAAAAATTGACCAACAAAACTTTCCAAAACATTCTCCCCAAAACCGGCCAACGGATCCCCCTTCTTGCTCCTTTTCTTTCATTTCTTTCCTTACCCTCATCCTTACCTTATTTCTTTAGCCACCTTTCCAAAATTAAAAAGACCACCTTGCCTTAAATACCACCATGGTCGTCACTATGAATGAATAGCACATAAAAATAAATCAAAATTTGTACTAAGTGGGATTCTAGCCTCTTCCCCTAAAGCCCTTCATGTGACGCCACATCCTCTTTACCATATGCTCATTTATGCTAGCAATTTACTCACTTATTTCCATAAGCATTGACGCCACTTACCTTCTCCTCTTAAAGTGCTTAAACACAAATTTTACTAAGGTCCCAACTCGACCCCGATCCTTCTTAGGACCTCTAAACATACACAATTAATATTTTTAACTAGTCTATCGCAAGAAATAATGTACCAACATAAATTCTAAATTTCAGGATGTTACAATTCCACCCCCTTAAAGAAAATTTCGGCCTCGAAATTTACCTGATTAAAAGAGATGAGGATATTGCTACCGAATCGCGTCTTCAAGCTCCCATGTAACTTCCTCCGATCCCTAATTACGCCATAGAACTTTGACTAACGATACCGACTTCCTTGTCAGCACTTTAATGTCCCGATCTAAAATCTGTACTGGCTTCTCTTCAGAAGACAAGTCGGGTCTTAACTCAACTTCCTCTACCGGTACTGTAATATCCGAGATCTAGGGGTTATGCGTTTTAACTTGAATGTATGTGGTAGCGTGCCTATGTGTGGTTTGAGTGTGTTTTGGGAGTTTTGAGAACTTTAGAATGTAGGTGAATGCCTTAGGAAAATATTGTATTTTAATTCTTAAAAGGGAGCTAGTCAAGATAGGCATTAAGAAAATTTGTTGGAGGATTTAATCACAAGAATTCAGTTGGCAAAGTGGCAAGGGAGGCGCCACTTAGGGCTTTATGAAGTGAAGCCACAAGCAGTGTGAGGGGGGCTTAGGTTCGAATCCCATGGATAGACTTAAGGTGACTTTTATTTTTGCATTTGTATGGCATGTGTTGGTCAAACTTTAATTAAGGTAAGGTTGGACTATTTTCTTTTATGGATAGTAGACTAAGGTAAAAGGCAAGTGCTAACTTAAGGAATGAAATCTTAAGCTTATGGTAAGTTAGGGGGACATAAGGCTTGATGTAAGGAATGATGTTTTGGAAATTTTTTTTTATGGTCTATTGACCATGTATGTGGACGGTATGGAGGCTAGGGGGGTTGGCCGATTATTGAAAGGAATTAGGGGATAGTTGGTCAAATTCTTTAGCATTTTTGAGCACCATTTTCTTTTCTCTCCAAAATCTCACTCCCTAGCCGAATGTGTCTTGGGCAATAGGTAAAGTTTTGCTTTGGTTTTGGCTATTATTCTTGACCAAATTGATATTATTTTCTTTTCCTCTCAAACTCTTTTCCTCTTTGTGCCGAAAGTATACTACCATTGAAAGGAGCATTTTTCTTTCATCTTATTTCTTTTTATTTCTTCTTTCGCCGAATGTACACCAATTTCAAAAACTTCTTCTTTGATTCATTCTCTTCCATAACCGAAACCATATAGCCATTTTAGATTATTTCTTTTCTTGTTCTTCTCTCTCTTTCTTTTCTTTTCTTCCTATTTGTTAAGGGCCGAATCTCTCTTTTTTACGCAACAAGCACCATCTAGCCAATTTCTTCATCTCTTTCTTCTTCAAAGTCAATCATTCATCTTTATAGCCGAATATCTCTGTGGTTTCAAACAAGGGTGCAATCGATCTCAGCGTTAGTGGAGGATTTCGGGATTTGGTTGTAGCCGACGGTTAGAAGGGAACCTTTCGGGATTCGGATACTCAAGGTAAAGCAAGTGTAATCTTAGGCCAAAGGCCATGTATTTTGGTTCATTAATGTTAGAAATCGAATCTAACATAGTTGTGTAGGAGGAGTTCAACAAATCGCAAGGTGCAAATTGTGTAGGCTACGGGGTTCGGGTTTAGGCGACTTTTGCTTATAAGGTGTGTAGTTATCGCACTGTTCTCTTGTTATTTGTAGATGTTGTTACATATATGCGTATATGATGTGTATGATAGCCGAAAATAATGGCTAGGATGGTGGATACCCATGGTGGGTAATCGGTTAACCAGGTCAGTGTTTATGATATTAATCTACCTGTGTTATATGTATGAAATTGTGGTAAGCATGTGATGTATACTCTTTGTAATGTTATTTTGTCATGATACATATATACACATGGGGCTTGGGATATGATTACTGAAGGACAGGGTGTACATATTTATGTACGTGGATGATGTTAGCCTTGAGCTACATTGTCGCTTGATGTTGGCTATGTGCTTCATCAAGGTGGGGTGTTGGCTATGTGCCACATCGTGGGCGGATGATAGCTGTGTGCATCACCATGGATTAAGGATGACCTTGAGTCACCTTGTGGATACAAATATGTGGGGTCACTTTGGTGATCGGTGGCTAAGCCACGGCCTTGGGCAGCAGGTCTGCCAAGGAGGTGTGTAGCGGTTGGAGGGCGACTTAGTAATCCCCTGGTGTGTGCGGCAGGTACGGGGGTGTGTAGCGGATGGACTCTAGGTTGGGTTGGGATTTATTTTGGATGATTGATTATGTGGACTGTGTGGATGTGGGCCAAGCCCATTTGTGGAGACATGTGAAATAATTGCACACTGAGTCGGTTTGACTCACCCTATTTTTTTCCAAAAACAATGCAGGTGATACATGATTCTTGGACCGGGCTGGAGCAGATACGAGGTGGCCATGCAGAAGATGTTTATTTGTTTTATGCACTTTAAATTTTTAGTACTTTTGAGTAAATCTTTATTGTAATAAGGCCACTTAAAGTATTTGGGAACTTTTTATGGTTTGAAGTTAAATTGTTATTGCACTAATAACTGGAAATGATTTTTGGAACCTATTTATATCTTAAAAACTTATATTAAAGTTTTAAATCTGGAAATTTGTAACAACATAATTTTTACTTAAGAATTTTAAATGTACAATGTTTTATAAATGACGAAAAATTATTATGTTTTCACTCTTATGACAAATTCTTTTCAAACTTTTTCTTCAGTAGCATTCTAAATTCGGTCGTGGTGTTTGGGCCGGGTTTGGGGTGTTACAGGTACAACATGAGATGGATCCGAACGATAACGCCTTAACATAGAGACATGAAATACACTATGTATTTGACTTAACTCCGGAGGTAACTCAAGCTGATAAGCCACTGGCCCAATACGCTTTAATACACGGTAAGGTCCGATGAACCTAGGGCTCAACTTGCCCTTCCGTCCAAATCTAAAAGATCTTCTTCCAAGGTGAGACCTTTAGGAAGACCTGATCTCCCACCACAAACTCTATATCCTTACGCTTCAGAACCGCATACGATTTTTGTCTATCCGAAGCTTCCTTTAACCGTGCCCGGATTACCTTTACTTTTTCCTCTGTCTCCGAAATCAACTCAGGACCCAATAACTGTCGCTCCCCCAGCTCAATCCAACAAGTAGGAGTACGACACCTACGACCATACAACGCCTCGTAGGGTGCCATCTGGATGCTAGATTGATAACTGTTGTTGTATGCAAATTCCGCCAAAGGTAGAAAATCTTCCCAACTACCCCTGAAATCGATCACACAGCCTCTTAACATATCTTCAAGAATCTGGATTACTCTCTCCAACTGACCATCTGATTGCGGATGAAACGCCGAGCTAAAATTTAACCTTGTTCCCAAAGCTTCATGTAAAGCCTTCCAAAATCGTGATGTAAACCTAGGGTCCCTGTCCGATATAATAGACACTGGTACCCCATGTAACCTCACGATCTCTGCTACATACAGCTTGGCCAACTTTTGCAATGAATAATCCGTACGAACCGGTAGAAAATGAGTAGTCTTCGTCAACCGATCCACTATTACCCAAACGGAATCTTTCTTAGTAGGCGTTAAGGGTAACCCACTAACAAAGTCCATTGTTATCCTTTCCCATTGCTATAATGGAATTTTCACTGGTTGTAGCAACCCTGACGGCAATTGATGTTCCGCTTTAACCTGCTGACATGTTAAGCACTTACTCACGAAATCAGTAACCTCTTGTTTCAACCCTGGCCACCAATACTGCTCACGGAGATCTCGGTACATTTTGTTTCCCCCGGGGTGCATAGCGTATGGACTACTATGCGCCTCACGTAGAATCATTTGTCTCAAATCCGAATCCTTGGGTATACAAATTCTTCCACGGAAACACAATACTCCATCACTATTCAATTCAAAATCCCCTATCTTACCACCTTCCACTTGCTGAATTCGCGAACCCAACACTTCATCTATCAACTGCTTTTCCTTAATCTAGCTTATCCATGCAGGCTTCACCTGAAGTTCGACTAGCAGACTACCATCTTCATACAGCCTGAGATGAGCGAACATCGCTCTCAAGTCCGATATCACCTTACGACTCAACACATCTGCCACTACGTTAGCCTTTTTGTAACATCCTAAAAGTTAGAGTATTATCTTATTATTTGTGTTGGCTCGGGTATGAATTTTGTGTGTTTATCATAGTCTTGTGAAGGCTTGATTTTATTTATGAGGCTAGAATAATTATTAGTATTAAAAATTTAGTAAAGTGGATTAGGTGAACCTGGCACTTAAGTTAATTTAAGTGTTAAATTCTAGCACATGAGGAGTTAGTGGCAAGGTGGTTATGGCGCTTGAAGGGTTGCTTGAGGGAAGTGGTTCGAGTAGCATGGATTGCATTTGGAAGACTTTATTTTTATGTATTCTAACATTAAGTGTCGGCGAAGCTCTAATTATGGTAAGTTGGACTTTAAAATTTTTATGGCAAGTTGAATAATAGTTTAGGTAAGCTTGATGTTTGGGAAAGAAATCAATTGATTAAAGGATGATGTGAGAACATGAGGCATGATATAAGGTGTTTTGTTATGGAAAGTTTTGTGTGGATAGGTTTGACTTTGAAGTCCATGAATTTGGACGGTTTTGGAGCCTAGGGGGGAAGTGGCCGAATTTTGGTTGTGTTGGTAGCTAGTTGGTGCCGAATTTTCCTTTGGTTGGTGGTAATTTTCGGCTAGTTTGAAATGCTTTCATTCTTTGTTTTGAGCCATAACCAAAAACCCTTTGAACTTTACCAACTTTTCTCTAATGCACCAAAGTGAACCATAGCCGAATGTCCTTAGGTGTTTGTTGTTTTCCTCTTAGGCATTTGGCCGAAACTCATTTGGAACCTCCCTTTCATCTTTTAATTCTTTGTAGCCGAAAAGAACCTCTGTTAGTTCTCATCTTTCTTTTCTTTTCTTCTCATATTTGTTAAAACTTGCAATTCTTCTTTTACTTTCTTTTGGTCGAACCTTTTTTTCTTCTCCATTTCACTTGGTTTTTCTTCCATTGTTTCCTAAAGCCAAATCTTCTCTCTCTCATTTTGATTTTCTTTGCCACTCACGTACTTCCTTTCTTTTTTATTCACATATCATTCGCTTTCTTCTTTCAAAGCCATAGCCGAAACTTCCCATTTCCTTCTTGATTTGACTTGGCCGAATATCAACAAGGGTAGGTCTTCATTTGGTTTTCTTCAATCGGTTTTGGTAGATAGGTAAGTGTTCATGGCCCTATTTCTTTTATTTCTTTTCTTTTTTCTATGTCGTTTTCTTGAGGGCAGAGGCCGAATTTTTGGGCATTTTGTTGTAAGGTTCTAACTATTCGTAGGAACCGATTTTTCTTCTAGACTCTTCTGGATTTTTGAAGCAAACGACTTAAGCCTTAATTCTCTGACAATCGTTTTGGGTAAGCCAATAGGTAAGATTTGGTATTTCGTACGATAACCCTTCGGGATTTGTTGGTGTGGCCGAATGGCCTTGTTTATAGTTTTGTGGTTTGACCGAATGTAGGACAAGTAGATCTAGTGCTGTAGATCGGGTCTTCGGGATTTAGTGCTTGCGTTAGTGACAGGTGTGTACCTTACACACTTTATAACTCGGTTTATATATATATTTATAAATAACTAATCATGTTATTAAAGTGGAAATCTATGAGATCTTGATATGATACCATGAAGGGTACAAACAAGGAATCGGGTAAGTCCGTTTCGATATGACTTTTGCAATATGATGCATGATGATACAATTTATGATATAAAATTACTATGTGATTTCCTAATATAGTATAATGGCATGATTTACTCTCGTAATACATTGGTTTGGGTGATATGAGAGGAGGGGGAAGGATTTGATATCCGTGTCTTTGGGACACTAGAGGTTTGGCACCTCCAGTGGTTTGGTACCACAAGATTATTTCGTGTCTTTGGGACACCAGAGGTTTGGCACCTCATAGCGACTCGTCCCAGTGGCTTAGTACCACCGTGGGTTGGCCCCACTTTTGATATATTGGGATCATCGCCAGTGATTTGGTATCACACGTGGGTTGGCCCCACAACTTGATTATTCGTGACTTTGGGTCACCAGTGGTTTGGCACCACATTATTGGATATCGTGACTTTGGGTCACCAGTGGTTTGGCACCACTAGTGGTTTGGTACCACACGGGGTAGAAAAGGAGTTATGGATTGCTAGGTTGGGTGCATTATATATATATTACTTGGTTATGAATTGTGTAAGAATGTTACATTAACCGAGGGAAGGATTTATGCACTGAGTCTTGGTGACTCACCTTCTCCCTTATCTTTTCAGGTGATACATAGATCGCGGATGAGGAGCCAGATGAACTCGTGGTGGCCATGCAATAAAATTCGGTTTTACATGAACTTCGATTTGGGTACTTTATTTTATTTTAATTTAATTTGGTTTTAGTCTTTATTTGAATTTGTAATAAGGCCTCTTTAATTATGATTTTGGATTATTTATATGCTTTGGACTTGTTTTAAACATGGCTAAATAAATATCATTGTTGATTTAATAATTGAGCCCAAAGTTTTCTAAACTATAAAAACGCAACAGTTTTCAAAATCTTACCATCGGGTAATATAAATCGTTTGATAGTAAAATTACAACTTAAGTGTTTTCGACAACTTAAATGAATTCCAAATTGAAGTTTCTACACTAAAATGCAAACGGTTTTCAAAGTAATAATTCGGGTTTTTACTAAAATGGCATAAATGTTTTCTAACCTACGGATTGACAACTAAGTTTTAAAGTTTTATTTATGGAATTTCAAAGTAAATTATCAGTTTTTAACTTATTATACACCTGTTTTCTTCAAACATAGAGCAACAAAGAGTTTTTCACTATAATTTAATCGGTAACACAATTCTCTTCAAAACGTTTTCGTCTGTGGCATGCCAGATTCGGTCGTGGCGTATTGACCGGGTTTGGGGTGTTACAAATTGGTATCAGAGCCAAGTTCAAAGGCTCGGCTGTGGGCCTGAGGCCCAAAATGACTTAAAGTATGATCTTAAAATGTTTTTGTTTGAAATTATTTGAAAAGCATGACACCGAGTCTCCGGCACCGATCCACTCAGGTAAGTATCTCAAACTGTTGATTTTGATGATACGATTATTATGATGGTATGACTGTATAGTAGTAGGAACTACTCTAGAGACCCAAAACTATAGGTTGAATGTACTGGCGAAACAACTTCTTATAAAAAAATTATTCATAAAACTGTGTTTTAAAGATAGTGGAATGATGTCTAAGCATAAAACTTTTAAATCAGATAAGTCGAGACTTTAGACATGAGCACTCGAGGTCGAGGTCGTGTTATGCGTGGACGCGGTCGAGGTAGGATGGCTGTGTCTGAGCCAGTGAGGTCTGGTCTAGGATCCGAAAATGAGGTACCACCACCCCCACCACCAGCGGTTGGAGTTGAGCATCAGGATCAAACGGGGGATGACACGGTGTCTCAGGCGATGCTGCGAGATCTTGAGAGGGTAGCTGGAGTAGGTGGAGGCGCGGGAGCTCGAAAATCTGTACCTGAGCGACTCCGGGCCAATGGAGCTGAGGTATTTCGAGGTGTTTCGGGTGTAGCTCCCAGTACGGCTGAGTATTGGTTAGAGGCGACGGAACGAATTATGGATGATTTGGATCTGAATGCTGAGGAAAAGCTGAAAGGGATAGTGTCGCTTCTTCGGGATGAATCATATCAGTGGTGGCTCACGGTGCGGAACAGTGCTACGGTGGAGGATCTCACTTGGGATTATTTTAAGGCAGCGTATCAGAAGAAATATGTTGGAGCTAGCTACATTGATGCGCAGCGGAAGGCATTTCTGAGTTTGGTCCAGGGGAGTAAGTCCGTATCGGAATATGAGGCAGAGTTCTTAAGATTGAGCCGATATGCTGGAGGTATCGTGGCTTCGGAGCACGAGCGATGTGTTCGGTTCGAGGATGGTTTGAGGGACGAGCTGAGATTGCTGATTGCTCCACATTAGGAGCGAGAGTTTGCTGCGCTAGTTGAAAAGACTAAGATAGCTGAAGGGATAAAGGAATCTGTAAGGCAGAGTCACGACAGGAATAAGCATAAGAGAGGTTTTGGATCATCCGGGTCAGCCGGTAATTCTCAGAAGAGGGTTAGGCAGAATGGGCCGAATCAATCTGGAAGGCCTGTTACTGCTAATCAGGGACCAGCACAGTGTAACCGATGTGGAAAATTTCATTGGGGCGAATGTTGGACCGGAGGGAAAGGATGTTTTGAGTGTGGCTCACTGGATCATCGTGTGAGGGACTGTCCACGTAAGCTAGCCAGGAATCAGACTGAGGGTCAAGGTCGTGCTCAGTTCAGAAAAGAGGGACCGTCACCGCAGAGAGGTCGTGGTAATGGTAGAGGAAGTAATGGTTCTAGTCGAGGCCGCGGAGCATCAGGCAGAGGTGTAAGCAACACTGAAGCAAGACAGCCTGGGTTGGTGTATGCAGCGAGACGTCGAGAGGAGGGTGACGCACCGGACGTCATAACCAGTACGTTCTTAATCTTTGGTTTACCATATACTGCTTTGATAGATGTGGGTTCGACACATTCGTATATTGCTAGTAGCATAGTAGAGACTATGACCTAGACTCTGAGACTACTTCTAGGAAGATAACAGTACTTAGCCCTCTAGGTCACTCTGTAGAAGTAAATAAGCTGTATAGGGATGTACCCCTAGAACTCCAAGGGGTAGTGTTTGTAGCTGATCTGATGGAACTGCCGTTTGGGGAGTTCGATATGATTCTTGGGATGGACTGGTTGGTCAAGTACCAGGCAAGTTTGGATTGCGCTGCTAAGCGCATGGTTTTGAAGTCAGCTGAGGGTAAAGAGGTGGTCATGATAGGTAATAGAAGAGATTATCTATCCAACGTGGTATCTGCGTTGAAAGCTGTGAAGTTGGTCAGGAAGGGCTGTGAAGCATATGTAGTCCATGTGTGTGCGTTGGAGGCTAAGGAGTCTACTGTGGGGAATGTCCGAACGGTAAAGGAATATGCTGACGTATTTCCAGAAGAACTTCCGGGACTGCCTCCGGATCGTGAAGTAGAATTTGGTATAGATCTGTTACCCAGAACTGCGCCAGTGTCTATCGCTCCGTATAGGATGGCACCGAAGGAATTAGTGGAATTGAAGGCTCAGATTCGGGAGTTGTTGGATCGGGGTTTTATCCGACCAAGTGTTTCGCCTTGGGGAGCACCGGTACTTTTTGTCAAGAAGAAGGATGGTACGATGCGGATGTGTATTGACTACCGCCAGTTGAATAAGCTGACAATCAAAAACAAGTATCCTTTGCCGAGGATAGATGACTTGTTTGATCAGCTTAAGGGGGCAGCGGTTTTCTCCAAGATTGATTTAAGGTCTGGGTATCATCAGCTAAAGGTGAAAGAGGCTGATATCCATAAGACGACATTTCGCACTCGGTATGGGCACTATGAGTTTCTGGTAATGGCGTTTGGGTTGACTAACACGCCGGCAGCATTCATGGACATGATGAACCGGGTATTTCAGCAGTTTTTGGATCAGTTTGTCGTGGTGTTTATAGACGATATTTTGGTATACTCAAAGTCAGAGGAGGAGCATGATGCGCATTTGCGAGTAGTGTTGCAGATTTTGAGGGAAAAACAGCTTTATGCTAAATTTAGTAAGTGCGAGTTCTGGCTTAGGGAGGTGACTTTCTTGGGTCACGTAGTATCAGCTGAGGGGATTAGAGTAGATCCTCGAAAGATTGAAGCAGTTTTGGATTGGAAGCCGCCTAAGTCAGTGGCTGAGATTCGGAGTTTTCTAGGTCTGGCAGGGTATTATCGAAGATTTGTAGAGGGATTTTCTTTGATAGCAGCACCGATGACTAAGTTATTGAGGAAAGGAGTTCCATTTGTGTGGACTGAGAAGCAACAAGGAAGTTTCGACAAGTTGAAGAAGATTCTGACTGAAGCTCCCGTTTTGATTCAACCTGAGGCAGGCAAGGAATTCACGATTTATTGTGATGCATCACATACTGGCTTGGGATGTGTGCTGATGCAGGAAGGGAAGGTAGTGGCTTATGCATCTCGACAATTGAGACCACATGAAGTTAACTATCCGACGCATGACTTGGAATTAGCTGCAGTGGTTTTTGCTTTGAAGATATGGAGACATTATTTGTACGGAGAGAAGTCGATAGTCTACACGTATCACAAGAGTCTTAAGTATCTTTTGACTCAGAAGGATTTAAATTTGAGGCAGTACAGATGGATTGAGTTGTTGAAGGACTACGACTGTTCGATTGAGTATCATTCGGGCAAGGCTAACGTGGTGGCAGACGCGTTGAGCCGTAAGGTTGTATCAGACTTAAGATCGATGTTTGCTCGTCTTAGTTTGTTTGACGATAGGAGTCTTTTGGCAGAATTGCAAGTCAAGCCGACTTGGTTAGAGCAGATCAAGAAGAAACAGTTAAAGGATGATAGTTTGAATGATCGGAGGTTGCAGGTCCAGAATGGTGGTTTAGAAGATTATAGTTTGTCTAGTGATGGAGTATTGTATTTCCAAGGGAGAGCTTGTATGTCGAAGGATGTTGAGTTGAGGCAAAGGATTCTTCGGGACGCACATAGCAGCCCATATGCTATGCATCCTAGAGGTAGCAAAATGTATTGGGATTTAAGAGAGCAGTTTTGGTGGCCAAGTCTGAAGCGGGAGGTAACTAAGTTTGTGGGTAAATGTCTGACGTGTCAGCAGGTCAAGGCTGAACACCAGTTCCGTCTGGGTTACTTCAGCCGGTGAAGATTCCACAATGGAAGTGGGAAAGGATCGCTATGGATTTTGTCAGTGGATTACCTCTTACACCTAGTAAGAAGGACTCAGTTTGGGTGATTGTGGATCGTCTGACTAAGTCAGCTCATTTCATTCTGGTAAGGGTGGATTACTCGCTTCTGAAGTTAGCTAAGTTGTATGTGGCGGAGATAGTGAGGTTGCATGGTGTGCCAGTGTCGGTCATCTCGAACAGAGATCCTAGATTTACGTCGAGGTTTTGGAGAGCGTTACACCAGGCTTTGGGTACGCGGTTGGATTTCAGTATGGCATTTCATCCACAGTCTAACGGGCAGTCGGAAAGGGTCATACAGATTTTAGAGGATATATTGAGAGGTTGTGTTTTGGACTTCAGAGGTATCTGGGAAGAGTTTATGCCATTAGATGAGTTCGCATACAACAATAGTTATCAAGCAAGCATTAAGATGGCACCATATGAGGCGTTGTATGGTAGGAGGTGTCACACACCTACATGTTGGACAGAGTTGGGTGAGCGTCAGATGTTAGGACCAGAGTTGGTTGCAGAGACTAAGGATAAGGTGAAGTTGATTCAAGCTCGGTTGAAGGAAGCTTCGGATAGGCAGAAGTCTTATGCCGATCTCAAGCGGAGGGATATAGAGTTTGCCGTGGGTGAAAAAGTTTTTCTGAAGGTCTCGCCATGGAAGAAAGTGTTAAGATTTGGGAGAAAAGGCAAGTTAAGTCCAAGGTTTATTGGGCCGTATAAGGTGTTGAGACGAGTGGGACCAGTAGCTTATCAGCTCGAGTTGCCAGCAGAGTTGAGTCAGATTCACGATGTGTTCCATGTCTCCATGCTTAGACGCTATCGTTCTGATCCATCGCATGTTGTGGCAGTAGAGGAAATAGAAGTGAGTCCAGATCTGACGATAGAAGAAGAACCAGTGCAGATTCTAGATCGAGACGTGAAAGTTTTGCGTAAGAAGTCAGTTCCTTTAGTGAAGGTATTATGGTGAAATCATGGCATAGAAGAAGCTACGTGGGAATCAGAGGAGGTGATGAGACAGCAGTTCCCTCAACTCTTTTGATCAGGTAATTTCGAGGACAAAATTTTCTTAAGGGGGTAGAATTGTAACATCCTAAAAGTTAGAGTATTATCTTATTATTTGTGTTGGCTCGGGTATGAATTTTGTGTGTTTATCATAGTCTTGTGAAGGCTTGATTTTATTTATGAGGCTAGAATAATTCTTAGTATTAAAAATTTAGTGAAGTGGATTATGTGAACCTGGCACTTAAGTTAATTTAAGTGTTAAATTCTAGCACATGAGGAGTTAGTGGCAAGGTGGTTATGGCGCTTGAAGGGTTGCTTGAGGGAAGTGGTTCGAGTAGCATGGATTGCATTTGGAAGACTTTATTTTTATGTATTCTAATATTAAGTGTCGGCGAAGCTCTAATTATGGTAAGTTGGACTTTAAAATTTTTATGGCAAGTTGAATAATAGTTTAGGTAAGCTTGATGTTTGGGAAAGAAATCAATTGATTAAAGGATGATGTGAGAACATGAGGCATGATATAAGGTGTTTTGTTATGGAAAGTTTTGTGTGGATAGGTTTGACTTTGAAGTCCATGAATTTGGATGGTTTTGGAGCCTGGGGGGGAGTGGCCGAATTTTGGTTGTGCTGGTAGCTAGTTGGTGCCGAATTTTCCTTTGGTTGGTGGTAATTTTCGGCTAGTTTGAAATGCTTTCATTCTTTGTTTTGAGCCATAACCAAAAACCCTTTGAACTTTACCAACTTTTCTCTAATGCACCAAAGTGAACCATAGCCGAATGTCCTTAGGTGTTTGTTGTTTTCCTCTTAGGCATTTGGCCGAAACTCATTTGGAACCTCCCTTTCATCTTTTAATTCTTTGTAGCCGAAAAAAACCTCTTTTAGTTCTCATCTTTCTTTTCTTTTCTTCTCATATTTGTTAAAACTTGCAATTCTTCTTTTACTTTCTTTTGGCCGAACCTTTTTTCTTCTCCATTTCACTTGGTTTTTCTTCCATTGTTTGCTAAAGCCGAATCTTTTCTCTCTCATTTTGATTTTCTTTGCCACTCACGTACTTCCTTTCTTTTTTATTCACATATCATTTGCTTTCTTCTTTCAAAACCATAGCCGAAACTTCCCATTTCCTTGTTGATTTGACTTGGCCGAATATCAACAAGGGTAGGTCTTCATTTGGTTTTCTTCAATGGGTTTTGGTAAATAGGTAAGTGTTCATGGCCCTATTTCTTTTATTTCTTTTCTCTTTTCTATGTCGTTTTCTTGAGGGCAAAGGCCAAATTTTTGGGCATTTTGTTGTAAGGTTCTAACTATTCGTAGGAACCGATTTTTCTTCTAGACTCTTCAGGATTTTTGAAGCAAACGACTTAAGCCTTAATTCTTTGACAATCGTTTTGGGTAAGCCAATAGGTAAGATTTGGTATTTCGTACGATAACCCTTCGGGATTTGTTGGTGTGGACGAATGTCCTTGTTTATAGTTTTGTGGTTGGACCGAATGTAGGACAAGGAGATCTAGTGCTGTATATAGGGTCTTCGGGATTTAGTGCTTGCGTTAGTGACAGGTGTGTACCTTACACACTTTATAACTCGGTTTATATATATATATATATATATATTTATAAATAACTAATCATGTTATTAAAGTGGAAAACTACGAGATCTTGATATGATACCATGAAGGGTATAAACAAGGAATCGGGTAAGTCCATTTCGATATGACTTTTGCAATATGATGCATGATGATACGATTTATGATATAAAATTACTATGTAATTTCCTAATATAGTATAATGGCATGATTTACTCTCGTAATACATTGGTTTGGGTGATATGAGAGAAGGGGGAAGGATTTGATATCCGTGTCTTTGGGACACCAGAGGTTTGGCACCTCCAGTGGTTTGGTACCACAAGATTATTTCGTGTCTTTGGGACACCAGAGGTTTGGCACCTCATAGCGACTCGTCCCAGTGGCTTAGTACCACCGTGGGTTGGCCCCGCTTTTGATATATTGGGATCGTCGCCAGTGATTTGGTATCACACGTGGGTTGGCCCCACAACTTGATTATTCGTGACTTTGGGTCACCAGTGGTTTGGCACCACATTATTGGATATCGAGACTTTGGGTCACCAGTGGTTTGGCACCACCTGTGGTTTGGTACCACACGGGGTAGAAAAGGAGTTATGGATTGCTAGGTTGGGTGCATTATATATATATTACTTGGTTATGAATTGTGTAAGAATGTTGCATTAACCGGGGGAAGGATTTATGTATTGAGTCTTGGTGACTCACCTTCTCCCTTATCTTTTCAGGTGATACATAGATCGCGGATGAGGAGCCGGATGAACTCGTGGTGGCCATGCAATAAAATTCGGTTTTACATGAACTTCGATTTGGGTACTTTATTTTATTTTAATTTAATTTGGTTTTAGTCTTTATTTGAATTTGTAATAAGGCCTCTTTAATTATGATTTTGGATTATTTATATGCTTTGGACTTGTTTTAAACATGGCTAAACAAATATCATGGTTGATTTAATAATTGAGCCCAAAGTTTTCTAAACTATAAAAATGCAACAATTTTCAAAATCTTACCATCGGGTAATATAAATCGTTTGATAGTAAAATTACAACTTAAGTGTTTTCGACAACTTAAATGAATTCCAAATTGAAGTTTCTACACTAAAATGCAAACGGTTTTCAAAGTAATAATTCGGGTTTTTACTAAAATGGCATAAATGTTTTCTAACCTACGGATTGACAACTAAGTTTTAAAGTTTTATTTATGGAATTTCAAAGTAAATTATCAGTTTTTAACTTATTATACACCTGTTTTCTTCAAACATAGAGCAACAAAGAGTTTTTCACTATAATTTAATCGGTAACACAATTCTCTTCAAAATGTTTTCCTCTGTGGCATGCCAGATTCGGTCGTGGCGTATTGACCGGGTTTGGGGTGTTACACTTTCTGGGATAATACTCGATTGAGAAGTCATAATCTTCCAATAGTTCTATCCATCTCCGTTTGTCTTAAATTCAACTCCTTCTGGGTAAGGAGGTACTTTAGACTCTTATGATCCGTATAAATAATCGACTTCTCACCGTACAAATAGTGTCTCCAAATCTTCAGAGCAAACACCACTACAGCTAACTCCAAGTCGTGCATGGGATAGTTCACCTCATGCGGCCTTAATTGACGAGATGCATAAGCCACCACTTTTCCCCTTGCATCAACACACATCCCAAGCTCGTTTGCAACTCATCACAATAAACAATAAACTCCTTACCAGCCTCAGGTTGAATCAATACTGGTGCTTCTATCAGAATCTTCTTCAATTTCTCAAAGCTCTCTTGCTGCTTATCTGACCACACAAACGGTACTCCCTTACGCAACAGCTTAGTTAGGGGTGCAGCAATCAACGAAAACCCCTCAACGAACTGCCTTTAATATCCAGCCAACCCTAGAAAACTCCGAATTTCGACTGCTGTCTTCGGTGGCTTCCAGTCCAACACAGCCTCGACCTTCCGGGGATCAACTCTAATTCCTTCGGCTGACACAACATGCCCCAAAAAGGTCACTTCCTTTAGCCAAAATTCAAACTTACTGAATTTGGCATACAATTGCTTCTCCCTTAATATCTGTAATACAATCCGTAGATGTGAATTGTGCTCGATGTCGTCTATGAACACCACCACAAACCGGTCTAAATAGGGTTGGAAGACATGGTTTATCATGTCCATAAATGCAGCTAGTGCATTAGTCAACCCAAACGGTATCACCAAGAACTCATAATGCCCATAATGAGTTCGAAACGCAGTCTTATGAATATCCGCCTCCTTGACCTTAAGCTGGTGATAACCCGATCTCAAATCTATCTTCAAGAAAATTAAAGCTCCTCGCAGTTGATCTAACAGCTCATCGGTTCTCGGCAATGGATACTTGTTCTTGATCATCAGCTTATTCAATTGCTTATAATCGATGCACATACGCATCGACCTATCCTTCTTCTTAGTGAATAAAACCGGCGCTCCCCACGGTGACACACTTGGTCGAATGAATCCGCGATCCAACAACTCCAGAGTTTGAGCTTTAAGCTCCGCTAACTCTTTCGGCGCCATTCTATACGGAGCAATGGACACCAGAGCCGTTCCTGGCAACAACTCAATGCCAAACTCTACCTCCCGATCCTGAGGCAATCCTAGAAGCTCCTCAAGAAAGACGTCCGAAAACTCTTTCACCGTTCTGACACTTTCTACCGTTAATTCCTTGGCATCCAAAGCACTGATAAAGGCTAAGAACACTCCACACCCCTTTCGAACCAACTTTTCCGCCTTTAAAGCAGATACCACATTAGACAGGTAGTTTCTTCTTTCACCTATCATCATCACTTCCTTATCCTCCGAAGTTCTTAGCACCATCTGCTTTGTAGCACAATCTAAGTTCGCAAGGTGTTTCGCCAACCAGTCTATGCCCAAAATAAGATCGAACTCGCCGAATGGCAGTTCCATCAAATCCGCCAGACATATTTCCCCCTGAATTTCTAAGGGCACATCCCTAAACAACTTACTTACTATCACCGACTGTCCTAAAGGGCTAATTACAATTGTTTCTTTAGTAGCAATCTCAGATCTAATGTTCAGATTTCCAGATACAGTACAAGCAACATATGAATGGGTGGATCCAATATCTATCAAAGTAGTAACAGGTACATCAGATATGAAGAACGTACCAATTATTACATCAGGTGCATCGCCATCCTCTCGACGTCTGACCGCATAGACCAACCCTGGCTATCTCGCCTCTTTGTTACCCCAATTACTAGTACCTCTACCCGGTGCACCCTGACCTCGTCCTACGCTATTACCACCTCGACTTGGCCCACGGCCTCTCGGTGGCTGCTGAGCGCCTCTAGCTTCCTGGGCAACATCATTACGAATACCCTGAGTCTGAGCAGGCTGTCGAGGGCAATCTCTAAACCGATGATCTTTGGAACTACATTTGTAACAACCACCGATTCTCCTCCAGCATCCACCCGGGTGAAGTTTTCCACAATCTACACATGGCTGTAACTGATTAGCAGTAGCTGGTACTCTCGCTCGAGCTGGCTCCTCATTCCTGGGCCACTTCAGAAAACCTCTATCAGGACCTGAGTACCTAGAGTCTCTCTTGCTCCTGCCCCTATCGTTGTCTCGGTTTTGCCGCTCCGAGTGTTTAGCCTCTTCATCTATCTTGGCTTTTTCTACCAGTGTGGCAAAATTCCTCTCCTTTTGTGGGGCTATCAGTACCCACAACTCATCATGCAACCCGTCCTCAAAACGCACACATCGTTTGTAGTCAGTCAGCACTATTCCCCGGGCATACCGACTCAGACGCAGAAATTCTGCCTCGTAAGCTGTCACAGACTTACCTCCTTCGACTAGATTCAGGAACTCCTTTCTTCGGGCATCCACATAGCTAGCCCCGACATACTTTCCCTAGAATGCTGTCTTAAAGAAATCCCAGGTAATACGATCGGGTTGAGTGCCTTCCCGAACAGTGAGCCACCACTAATACGACTCGTCTCTCAGTAAGGACACCACTCCATTCAGTTTCTGCTCGGCAGTGCAATCCAGATCGTCCATGATCCGCTCCACAGCCTCAAGCCAGTACTCCGCTACATTTGGGGCTACACTCGAGATACCCCTAAAAACCTCAGCTCCATTCGATCTGAATCGTTCCGATATTGACCCACGAGCTGTCGGCCCAGTTCTTGCCCCAGCAACCCTTTCCAAAACTCGCAACATTGCTTGGGACAGAGCATCGTCCTCTCTCATACGATCACGTGACCCAGCTTCAGTCACAGGTGACGCAGGTACATCCATTTCCGGTGTAACACCCCTTACCCGAGACCGTCGCCGGAGTTGAGCAAGAGGCGTTACTAGACTTGACTACAAGTTCAGGACATAAAAATTTAAAGCTGTCAAACTGTGTTATGCCGACTAATTTGACTATAACTCGAGTTACAAAACTCAAAATTTAGATCCGTAAATTTCTCTTGAAACTAGACTCATATAAATTTTCACCATAATTTTTCCAGAATTTTTCATGTGACCAATTAGTACAGTTTATTCATCAAAGTTACCCTTATTACACAGCTTGACAATTCTGACCTGTCTCTACAAAAATGCAGTTATCTCATTTCACAAATTTCATATACTGTTCTTGTTTATACCAATGAAAAATAGACTCATTAAGGGTTCTACACATATAAACCATGATTCCTAATTATTTTTGTACAATTTTTGACAATTTTTCCAAAACAGAACAGTGACTCACGAATTCATTCAGAGCAGGTCTCACTAAAACTTAATTATCCTATAACATATAAATCTTTTACCTACTATGTTTCGTTCAGGTAAAAATAGACACAATAAGGTTTAATTTCATATCTCATTCACCTCCTAATTCAATATACCCTATTTTTGGTGATTTTTCTAACTCACATCACTGCTGTTACTACAAGCTGTTTTGTTGCATTTTATGAAAGACTAGCTTCTAACCGAACCTACCTACATTCCTAATTCAAGGATTCATTTCGTATATAAACATTTCCTTAACAAAATGATTAAACTTTGATTAAGAAAGCATAAACCTTGCCATCATAAACCAACATACATATCAAAAAAAAAAAAAAACACAACAACGTACTTAACTAGAAATTTAGCCATTTTCGAATGGCCATTATATACATGAACCGTGAAATTTTATCAAACAAAAACCAAGCCTTTTTCCTATACATGCCTTTGTTTAAAACCAAAATGAAAGAGTACCAAAATATAGATTGATAGTGTTGGCGACTTCCTTGACGATCCGTCTTGAGCCCGTAGCGTAACCCAAAATCTATAAAACAGAGGAAATATTTCACATAATTAAGCTTACTAGCTTAGTAAGTCCTAAATTTATAATAGCATAACATTTAAATTAATCAACTTATGACATTTTCCACAAACATTTAATTATGATAATTTATCTACATAAAGCCGAATCTTATTAGTACATTAACCGAAGAAATTATACTTCGATTCCATAAACCTGTATTACTTCGCAATACAACTTAATATATTTTACAAGTATCACATACCCCAAGTTATGTAACTATAGCATTTATAACAACCACACTACCATATTAAAATTTCTTGTATTCCAAGCATCTATACCTGCAAACCGAATTTCCATAGTAGTAGTAGTAGGCATAACATACCTTACATACTTACCTGAACCGTATACTCAATCAGTTAGCTTTAAATTGACTTGAGTTAAGATTCAACTTCTCTTTTGTAAAATACATCACCGGCATGAAGCCTGCTAGGCGTAAAAGCCTGAAAGGTAACACCGGCACAAGGCCTGCTAGGCGTAAAAGCCTGAAAGATAACACCGGCACAAGGCCTGCTAGGCGTAAAAGCCTGAAAAGTAACACCGGCACAAGGCCTGCTAGGCATAAAGCCCGATAATTAACACCGGCACAAGGCCTGCTAGGCATAAGCCCGATTATGTCACCGGCACGAGGCCTGCTAGGCTCAAAGCCCGAAGGTCAGAATGGTTTTACATACTTTTTACATTTCATTATCACATATCGAATCATATGTATTTATTTACATTGCATTAAAATATTGAAAATCAATCCAATCCATCATCATCACATTCGGTCAACTCATGATTTTACACCAAACTTATATAAATTTTATCATTCATTAGATTTATAAATAACCCTTAAACATAAGGTAGCTCAGGATCTTACTTATTCACCTTGCATTAGCCAAAATAAATCCACTTCAATACTATACATTCACATTCGGCTATATCATGAATTTATACTCTAATTTTCCACAATTCATCATTCACTAAATTCATAATTAATTTATTGACATATTTTAACTAAAGGACTTACCTCGGTTGTCGATAGTCCGTGCGAATCGGCTATTCGAGAACCTTCGTCTTTCCCCGGTCTAATTCCGTTTTTCTTTGCTCTTGATCTAAAACACATTAAAATTTAGCTCATTTAATTGCTTTTCATCTCAATTTAGTCCCAAGACACACAAATGGGCAATTTACAATTTTACCCCTAATGTTTTCCATTTTTACAATTTGGTCCAATTTTACACAAAACTCAAATTATGCAAAATTTCCTAACACTATGGCTAGGCCGAACCTTCCCCATAGCCATGGGTGTCCATGCATTTCATCTATTTGACATTTTAACCCTTCACAATTTTATTCTTTTCAATTTGGCCCTATAAACTCAAAATCACCAAAAACTCCAATACAAAACTTGTAAATCCTTAACATACATTCAATTTAAAACCATCAAACATCAAAACTACCCAAGCATGTCAATGGCCGAATCTTATATACATAGTATTTTTCAAAAATTTAAACATGGGTTGTATAGGATTTAAAACAAACATTCCAAAAATGCAAAAATTTTCAAAAACTAAACAAAACACATACCTTTAATTGAGCCCCAAAGTGCCGAAATTCAAGCTCTAAAAATGGAGTTTCTAGCTCCTATATTCGGCCAAGGAAGAAGAACAAGGTGAAGTTCTCTTTCTTCCCACTTAACCTTTTTATTTTATGTTAAAACAAACATATATATTATTAACATTATTTTAATACATTAATATAACTATATACTAGACTAAATTAACATATAATTTGGACTTATAAAGGCCCATTGCCGTCCCTTAATAAGGTTAATGGGCTAATTGCCCTTTTGGTACACCCACTTAAAAAGCCACACTCAAATTAGTACCTTTCACTTTAGCATGAAACTTTCGCGTTTTCTCGATTAAATCCTTTTTATCAAATTGAGCACTTAAACAATTAAATTTTTATACGAAACTTTCACTCACTGAATCACATATAATAAACACAAAATAGAATATTACAATATTTATCAGGCTCGGATTCGTGGTCCCGAAACCACCGTTCTGATTAGGGTCAAAATTGGTCTGTTACATCCGGCATATGTCCCGACGCCTTAGACACAACTCTAGCGCCTCGGCCTCTACCACGGCCACGTCTACTGCGTCCACATCCTCTAGCGCTCATTTTTGCTAATTCGATTTAATCTGATTAAGAGTCTTATGAATCAGTATACTATTTCAGTGTTTATTAAACAATATTTTATGAAGTATAGGAGGTAAAGTCGTTTTCGCAAAAACGCATCCTATAGTCTCAATCTCTATAGTTTCAGCTCCTAAGGCTAAAAGTTCTGGAGTATATCTACAGTCATATCACAATAATCATAATCATAAAATGATAACATATACTTACTTGACTTGGTACCGAATACTCGCGGTGCCATACTTCTTTTAGAACATGCATATTTAAATTAAAATTTCAAACAGCTTCGAAAACATTTTTAAACCCAAATCACAGCCGAGTTTTGCAACCAGGCTCTGATACCATAAAATGTAACACCCCAAACCCGGCCCATGCGTTATGATCGGATCGACATATCACATGAGAAAATGTGTTAAATCTTTTTGATTCGTACTAAAATAGATATTATTTTGTTATTATCAAGAAAACAAGTTTAATTAGAAATATTTGATAAAATACTACTAATCCTCGAAAGTTAGTTGAGAAATCGATAATTTGAATTAATGATTTTATAAAACCGTGACTTTTGAAAATATCGTTAATAGTTTGAGAGAAAATTTCCGTGTTAAGAATATTTGTAAAAGATTATTATGAAATCCATTATTAATTGATTTTGGAAAACCATTATTTAAGTTTTTAGAAAATTCACATTTAAAACAATTTAAGCAAGATAATAAGTAAATCAAACATAAAGCAAATAATAAAATACTCCATAAGCCTTATTACAACATAAAAACCCAAAATAGTAAAGTGAACGGAAATAGAAATCTAAAGTTCAAAATAAAACACCAATTTTGAAATATGGCCTCCATCGAGTCATCCATGGCCCAAGTCCGCGTCACTGAGCATTACCTGCAAGGGTTAAGGAAAAGGGGTGAGTTACTAGAACTCAGTGTATAATCCCCTTACCGTTGTCCACTGGGCCTCAACCCATTTAACATCATCTTGGGCCAAAACCCATTTAACATCATCTTGGGTTGAAGCCCATTTAACATATCAGAATATATATATAAGCAATGTATGCAACCCAACCCATCAATCCAATGCACCCCCGTACCAGCCTATCACACATGTGGGGATAAAGTCAACCCACCTCGCCAATCACACCAAATTGCAGGCCAATTGCCATTTATAATAATTAATTGTGGCCAAGCCACCGATACATCATAATAAACATTTTATTGTGGCAATGCCACCAAGCTACACTTCTCTTCATCATTTTTCCCAACTCATGCAATATATGAAAATGCAGCATACTTAATAAGATGTTCACATATAAATAGCAATCATTTAACAAATAATCTATTACAATGACTCGGCCCATTTAAGCAATAATAATCATGCCCATTAAGGCATTCTAGCAAATCGGCCCATTAGGGGCATTTCCGTAATTCGGCCCATAAGGGCATTTTCGTTATTCGGCCCATAAGGGCATTTTCATAATTTTAACAATTTTAATGCTGATTTTGTCAAATCTTTTAAAATATTATACTTTAAGTAAATTTCTCGTTTAATGCCAATTTTACGATTTTCCTTAGCCGTATAATAATAACAATCTACTATGTGACATATTACCGGAACAAAATTCTTACGGGATTACGGTGTGAGATTACACACCTGATTACTTAAGGATTAAATCGTCTTGATCATAGGCACCTATGACAACATAAATCTCGGTTAATCTAACGGACGTGATTTTTATTAATCCAAAACTAAACCAAGCGATCTATAATACTTACTCTCAAAATCGTGAACGACCATGATTTGTCAATTCTCCCCGGATGATGATCCACAACCCGGTGGAAAATCTCGAACCACCGATACTGCCCTTCGCTTGAACTAAGGAGTAGGAAGCGTAAATCCGCTCGTTTTGTGTTCTCCAATCGCTTTCCCTTTCAAATCGGTACCACTAGCCTCCATCGGATAAAATCTTAGTCAAAACGATATTACGATATATATATCGATTGTCTAAGGAAAAAGGGCTCGGCTTACCTCTATTTTCGTAGAATCAATAAGTGGATAAATAGAGCGATTTAGTCCCTAAAAGTAAACGTTTAGTCATAACCTCTATTCCGTTTAGCAAACTAACCAGTCAACGGAAAAGATCAAAAATAAACCTTGACGAAACCCTTACCTTAATGGTTATAAAACCGATTCCCACTGATTACTTATGGCAACGGATGAATCAAAGGTAATATATATTCGGCCTTTCCACTATAACTCTACACTAGAAGAAGATCATATTATAAGAGAGTAGGAGAGATATATTTTGATAAAGAAACAAAGTGAAATGCCGAATAGTGATGGACACACATATTCGGCTAGGTTGAAAAAGAAAATAAAATAAAAAAATGAAAAGAGAGGAATAGAGTCCCTTACCAATTCGGTCAAAAAGGAGTGCCCAACACAAAAGAAAAAGAGTTGAAGAAGAAGAGATTAGGTGTTGATAGGTTCAGGAAGTGTTAGAGAGTTTTGGTTGACATAAAAATAAAAATGATCAAAATGGTCAAGTTGATCAATATGAGATGGGTGTTTCGGCAACAAGGGAAGAATGTGTAGAGATGGATTGAGAATTTCGGCACAACAAGGGAACAAAATGAACAAAATGCAAATGAGAATTTGGCCAAAACAAAGAAAGAGATTTGAGAAGTGAAAACACTAATATGCCAAAAGAAGTAAACCTCACAAGCACAAAATTTGCCAAAAGACGAATGAAAAATTCGGCTACCCCAAAACCCCTTCCCAAACCGTGCATACCATACCAAGTTGGTCAAAAATTGACCAACTTCTCCCCAAAACTGGCCAACATATCCCCCTTCTTGCTCCTTTTCTTTCATTTCTTTCCTTACCCTCATCCTTACCTTATTTCTTTAGCCACCTTTCCAAAATTAAAAAGTCCACCTTGCTTTAAATACCACCATGGCCGGCACTATGAATAAATAGCACATAAAAATAAATCAAAATTTGTACTAAGTGGGATTCGAACCTCTTCCCCTAAAGCCCTTCATGTGATGCCACATCCTCTTTACCATATGCTCATTTATGCTAACAATTTACTCACTTATTTCCATAAGCATTGACGCCACTTACCTTCTCCTCTTAAAGTGCTTATACACAAAAATTTTACTAAGGTCCCAACTTGACCCCGAGCCTTCTTAGGACCTCTAAACATACACAATTAATATTTTTTAACTAGCCTATCGCAAGAAATAATGCACCAACATAAATTCTAAATTTCACGATGTTACAATTAATTTCGGAAAGACTTTCTCAAAAGTATTTCTAGTGGGTTAAGGATCTATATTTTACCTCCTCTTAAGTCAGCTTTGGCTTTACTCTCAAGGCTATGGTTATTTAGGTAAGCAACATTTGCTAATTACATCATATGTAACTCTTAATATTTGGTGAACAACTCTTGTTCCAATCATCTTATGATTTATCCAATTTACTTTCCTCTAGGTTTCTAATCCTATCAGAGTAACCTAGTTAAGTCATTAACCAATTTTTAACCAGCGAATATCACTTATTTATTCTTCGCATTTAACCAAGATAAATACTAGTACTTCGCTTTGGCAGAACCTCCATAGTATTGATCGAGGCCTTAACGAGGGCAAAATTGGAAGGCCATGTTGACTTAATATTTTAATAGAGGGATTTTATTAAGGTTGTTGCATCTCACCAATTATGGTCTACTTTAGTCCATTTAGTCTTTTAATTGGTCTCATCAATTAATGGGGTTTATTATTATCAAATTTTAATATATTTAAAAAATGGCATGCTTTAGACATCCATAGCATCTCATACATGAATAAATAAATGCAATAGTTATAGCCCATAAACTAAGGTGGTTCAACCCAAGCCAATGGGAGAACCCAAAGAAAACCTAAAGGTGTAAGCTGTTTCACAAGCTATTGGTCCACACTAGTTGTCCCATCTTCATTCTCGTCTAGCCCACAACAACTCTTGCAAATTACAATATGCAGAAACTCATTTACATACGAGGGAGTAAGATGAGAAGAGAAATACAAGAGAATAGTAGTAAGGCACGACACGTAGGCCGTATTTATAAAAAAAAATACAACCTTTTATCAAATGGGTCAACAGGCTATAACTATGCATTTCAAACATCGTGCATGTCAAAAATAGCATACATAATTCAATGTTTTGCTAAGGTGAATTATAAAATATCCTTTCAAGCTTTTGTGGCCCACCAAGTTTTTTTTAACAAAACATACTGTAAGAAGATGGGGTCTGAGGCGATTGGAGGAATTATCATGGTAGAAGCCGAGGGTGCGGGGGCGGAGCCCCTGCGGTACAAACCGCATACCCCAGTCAAATGAAACCTCATGATTTGATAACTTTTATCAACAGAATCGTGTTTTCAGGATTTTAATCCTTGACGTTTCATATCGGAACAACCCTTGTTCCACTACCCAGTTAACTCTTACTGGAAACTATAAATCCCACCGTCGCATCATTACAGATTTGTTAATAGTTAATAGTAATAACATAAAATCAAAAAGGCCACAACACCATGATTTACATTTAATCAATTATCGAAAGGAACAGCTATCAGGTTATGCTTAAATGATTTAAACAGTCGAAAACGTAATAAAATTAAAGTATGCATCTCATACAATTGCATCACCCAAGTATTTAAACCCGAGTCTGTATCACACAAGTGGCTCTGATACCACTGTTGGATTGCCGGTACCCTCATGGCGCAGCAGAAAAAAATAATTCTGGTGATCCAAACCATGGATTCATGAGCGAGGAACGGATCGGGCGAAATAATGGTTTTGAAATTACCGAAACTTCAATCTAAGTAGATAGCGACGCCTCGGCAATAAGGATTCTGATCTACTATCGAACCAAGCCGCAACCTTTTATGATATCGGCCTCTACATAATCCACCCAGTTTGACGATGAATGGGAGAAATCTCCAAAACTGTTTTGGAGGTTTCTTTGATTGACGGCTGCTAGACCTCACAAGTAATTTCTTTTAGGGTTTCTTAGAAAAACTCTCTACATCATTCTCACCTTTTATATTTGTATATATATAATGAATCATAATTAAAAATAAATAAATATAATAATGTTTTAACCTAAAATTATAATTACATTAATTATAACAAGGATTTCGGTAAACTATATTTATTTAAATTTATATACGAACCAAATTCATATATTCATAGAACTATGTTCTCATTATGTGTACAACATCCTTGTACATATAATATGTTCAATATTTGATTGCCCAATTAAATTAATTCTTTAATTAATTTAATTCATGTGACAACCAAACACACTACCAACTATGTTTTATTCCGTTCATTTCAACCACAGGGTGTGACCCTGTAGGTTCTTATAACGTTAGCAGTAATATTAGAGCGATTCTAATGTTACAAAAAATGAGTGGCATCTAGCAATGCATCATTGCTACCTAAGTTACAAGAAGTCATGATTCGACACAACCTTTTGTAATTAACCTTTCATGTATAAATCCTTAAGTCCTTTATCTCTGGAATGAACACAAGTCATGGAATAGTCACACTTGCATAGTCCATCCCATGTTTCTTGATATCTTGAGTAGACTATGATATATAAATAAGTATGACATCTCATATCAACTTATTTGAGCATGGCCATGCATTTCTAGTCTCACTCAATCAAGTGGCCTAAGATATTACTCCCATTATGTAGAAAGGACTTATTCTATATTGATCAACCATATCCCTCTACATAGATTGTGTTATATCCAATATCAGCCTTTATATAACAACCAGTTATGGTGTACGTTGGACTGTATTAAAATATACAACTCACGATGTTGGGATAATGATGATCTCAAGTCTAAGGATCATATACATATTAATCACTATGAGTAATGTTGTGACAATTACATAATAATCTAAGAATCATACTCATAGCGAGTCAGTCCAATACGTTGTTCTCTAACACACATATTCATACATTGATTTTGACACCCCATATTAATGACAACTCTTTATCATTGATAAACCGTAATATAAACATATTTTAATCCTACATTTAGCATATTTTTGGATGATTTAAGCCTTGAATTATGGAATTTGGTGCTCTTAATCCTTTGTTTTCATGTTTTATACTTAGGAAAACACCGGAGGATGAAAAGAATGAGAAATGGGCCTAAAACGGAATAAGTGGGTCATATCATGAAATCAACACGGCCTGGGCCCAAGCCACACGATCGTGCCACCTTAACAGACCAGAACACAGCCTGGCCACTATTCACACGGGTGTGTGCCATTGGCGTGTCCCTGTCGTGACAAAGAAGAGTTTCATTCGGAATAGGGTACCACCCTAGAGGCCAACCTTCAAGGGGAGTCCAGTTAGGCCAAAGAGCCAAGCCAGAGAGGCCAGAATTGTGGGATTTACTCAAAGAAAGCCAGTTGATTCATCTCAAGAAGCCGGAGTTATACTCAAGACGAAGGATCTTCCCTTCAATTTCCTTCAGGGGGTTTTAGGGTTTTTCTTATGTTTTGTTTCATATTTTCTTCTGAGATGTATTCTTTTATAATTATGAACTAAACCCCTCAAATACCTTAGGGGGATGAAACCTAAGACGGATCTTGTTATTGTTTTTTGAACTATATGATAAATACTTGATTTGTTCTTAATTATGTGTTCTTAATTCTTGTTTTGATATTTCAGGATATTGATTCAAGTATTGATGTGCTTAGGCAGTGGAGCAAAAGACCCTGTTTAAGAGTAGATCTAACATAATTAAGCGGAGTTGATCGCAACCCTAGAAATAGGATGACAAAAATCTGTCGGATTAGGGTCAAACCTAATATGGGAGTCCATAGATCAAGTTAATACAATTCTAAAGGTTTTAATTAGAAAGAGAATTCAATTAATCAACCTAGGGTTAGACGTTAGTAGCCTCGAAAGAGGTATTAATATAAATTATGGAATCCTACGGATCAAGTCAAGTGAATAAATTGTCTGGTTCAGAGTTAAATAACAAGTGAAGTCTAGGTGGATTCTTCCTCAGGTATTGTCTTAATCAATTGGTTTTTCCTACAAGTATTTCCCCAATTCATTCTCTTTGTCTTTGCATCTTTAGCTTGATAGTTAGTTACTTTTAGATTAATTAATAAATCCTTTAAGTTCTGGGCTAAATAATAAAAAGAAGGTTAGTATTAGTACTTTTGGTTCCTTTGGGTTCGACAATTCGGTCTTGCCACTAAACTATACTACTGTTTGATAGGTGCGCTTGCCTCAATCGTTGTCATAGTTAGTTTCTAGGCTCGATCATTCTTTATTTAAAATTTTAAGACTCTGACACACGATCAAGTTTTTGGCGCCGTTGCCGGGGAACTAAAATATTAAGAACGCTCAATATTTATTACTTTAGCCATTTTTATTTTTGCAATTTATTTTTATCTTTATTTTTCTTTTAACTTTGCTAATTTTTCTTCTTTTATTTGTTCTTGGCAGGTACCTCTAGTTACTAGAAGGAACTCGACAGGATCCCTAATTTACGACAGTGATATTGAAGGTACTGTTCGCAGAAATCGTAGAGAAATAAGGCGAACCTTAAACTACATAGAAGAAGAGTAAGAAAACGAAATTAATATTACCGAAGAGATGACTGAGAATAATTCACAACCTCCAGAGGTGGCCGAAAATCATGCTCCTCGAACTATGTATGATTATGCTAAACCTAATTTAACAGGAACTGAGTCAAGTATTGTTAGACCTGCTATTGCTGCAAATAATTTTGAACTAAAACCTAACACAATTCAGATGATAGAACAATTCGTTCAGTTTGATGGTTTGCAGGACGAAGATCCAAACAATCACTTGGCGAATTTCCTAGAATTTTGTGATAATTTTAAAATAAATGACGTTTCTGATGATGCCATCCGTCCTCGGTTATTTCCCTTTTCTTTGAGGAATAAAGCTAAACAGTGGTTGAATTCTCTTCCATGAAGGTAGATCACTACATGGGAACAAATGACCGAAAAGTTTTTGTTAAAATATTTTTCGCCGACTACAACGACCAAATTAAGGAATGATATCTCTTTTTTTGTGCAGATGGATTTAGAAACACTTGATAAACCGTAAAAGTAACATATTTTAGACCCACATTTAGTATGCTTTTGGATGATTTATCCCTCGTTTTATATAAAAAGATGCTTTTAATCCTTTCTTTTCATGTCTTATACCCAGGAAAGCACTCGAGGAGGAAAAAAACACGAAACGGGCCTAAAACGAAGTAAATGGGCCTTAACACGAAATCGACACGGCCTGGCCCAAAGCACACACGACCGTGCCTCGACGAACACCTAGAGCACGGCCTCAACTCCGTCACACACGGCCGTGCCTCAAGAGAAATGAGAACAAGGTCAGGTTTCGATTCACACTGGCGTGTGACATGGCCGTGCCTCTGACGCTAGAAAGAGCAATTTTAGTCAAAAAAGGATACTTAGGGAGAACGAATCGTGTTCCAAGAGCCTATAAATAAGTCCCAAGTATCACCTGTTTAAGGGAGCGAAAGCGAGGCCAAGGAGCCAAGCCGAGAAGGTCAGAGTTAGAGAATAACGCAAGGATAGCTAGTTGATCCATCCCAAGAAGTCGGAATTATACTCAAGACGGCGGAATTCTCCTTCGATTCCATCAGGGGGTTTTAGGATTTTTTCTATGTTTTGTGTTATCTTTTCTCTTGCGATGTTTTGTTTATTCATTATGAACTAAACCCCTCAGATACCTGAAGGGGATGAAACCTAGATGGATTTTATTATTTGATTTTTAAGTTATATGATAAGTTACTTAGTTTGTTCTTAATTATGTTTCTTAATCCAAATCTAATGTGCTTAGGTGGAGGAGGAATAGACCCTGCCTAAGAGAAGATCTAACATAATTAAGCGGAGTTGATCGGGCGCCTAGAGATAGAGTTACGAGATTTTGCCGGATTAGGGTGAAACCTAATATGAGAGTCCATTGATCAATTTACTGCTATCTTAGGGGGTTATTATAAGCGAACGAGAGTTCCACTAATTAACCTAAGGTTAGACGTTATTCACCTCGAGAGAGGGTTTAATATAGGTTAGGGAGTCTTACGGATCAAGCTAAGTAAAAAAATCATATAATTTAGGGTTAATTAATAAGTGAAGTCTAAGTGGATTCTTCCTGAGGGTATCGTCGTAATCAACTGAGTTTTCCCTCAAAGTTATTTTCCTATTTGTCTTCTTGTTTTTGTGTCCTTAGTTTAGCTGTCGTCGATTTAGTTTAAAAACTAAACTTGACTCTAACTTTAAGACTAAATAATAAGAAGAAGGTGAGTATTAATACTTTTAGTTCCTTTGGGTTCGATAACCGGTCTTACCTAAGCTATACTACTGTTCGATAGGTACACTTGCCTTAATATCGTTCTCAAAGTTAGTCTCCAGGTTTGATCATTCTTTTATGAATTTTTAAAACTCTGATTTTACAGCGATTAACACTTTACAATGCATGGGAGAGATACAAAGATCTATTGAGAAAGCCACTTCAATAGATAACCAAATTATTCAATCTTCATCACAGGAAACATCATAAGGTGTAAACCCTGAGCCAACTCATATCGACAAAGTGGAATTACACGAGGAAGAACCGAAATCACACAAAGTAAAACCACAGGAACCACTAGAAGAGCTCATGAAGACATCAAATCACTTTAAAATAGGAAACAAGGATCTGTTAGATAAAGCCGAGTCTCACATCCCCACAACAGACATGAAGGAAAAGGGAGAAATCCTTCTCAAGGTACATGATATCTTCCCAAACGAATAGTGGAGGTAAGCAATCCAAAATTCATCACTTATAAAGTAAACACTTCTCGACTTCAACCTTGCCAAGAGAATAAAACAGTAAGTACGAGGGAAGATATTCAGACTTTTAAACCTCCTTAAAATTTTCAAAACACGAGGAAGTCTAGCTTAAGACTATAAACGAGCGCTTCTCAGGAGGCAACTCGAGCACTAACCTTATTTCTCCTTTGTTTTTATCTACCCTTTCTTTTTTCTTCCCTTTTTCAACTAACAAAAATATGCAGGTTTTCCAGTCCACACGGCCTTACACACGGCCGTGTTCGTGGTCGTGTGGACCACCTAAACCACCACACTGACAGGGCACAGGCCGTGCTGTCAGCCCAACCACCCTCCCCAACGTCATGGATCTAACAAACCCTCCCCACGGGCATCGACAGATAGGGCACGGCCGTGCCCGAAACCATGCGAAGCTACTGACTTGCATAACAAGGACAGAACACGTTCGTCCTGGCAACCGTGTGAAGCCACTGACTTATCAAACATGGAGGAGACACGCCCGTGGAGAACAACCATGCCAAAAGAAAAGACTTCACAAGCACGGGCATAGGGTGACAACAACCTCTATAACACGGCCGTGTGATGTGGCCGTGTAAATCGACACACCCTGTGACCACGGTCGTGGGGGAGCATAAAATTTGAAATTCTATTTAAACGCTTACCCCTTTCCTCCATCTAACTTTTTCTTTATTTTCTCTCCTTCATCTCAGACTCTTCAAAACTCAATCCTTGAGCAAATCAACACCATGCTGAAGAAGCGGAAGAAGCTACGCATAGACTCCTTAACAAAGAACGATCAACTTGAGTTCATGCCGGCAGCTTCGCCTCAACACCAAGCCAAGGGTCTTTGAGACCAATTAGTTTTCTTTCTCTCTTGCTTCAATTTTCTGCTCTTCTCCTTTATTTTCTTCATCTAAGCTTCTCTACTGCTATTTTAGTTTAATTTTCTTTTAGTTTCTTAATGTCAGGTTCGCCAGGGTGCTAGGGAATCACACCAATCACCACAACAACCTCACCACTCTCACCACTGCCACTACATCCCCAATCTTAGCATTGATTCCCACCTTGCGAACCATCCCTTAATAAGGACTTCATAGTCCATTAGGATTTTCTTTTCTTTTCAGTTTTCTTCTTAGTCTCCTTCATTTTAGCTTGCTTTTCTTTAATTTTGTATTTAGTTTATTTTTATTATGTCTTAATAAACCCTGGCTAATCCTTCACGAGTTCCCCAATTTCTTCATCTAGCACAGAGCTTGGGAACCAACACCTCCACCATAACCTCCACGACCCCTGCCCTCCTCCAAGGAAACAGTCCACACCTCAGGGAGTATTCTATCTTTGTACATTGAGGACAATGTACATCTTAAGTGTGGGGGTAAAAAGACCTAACCATTTTTATTATTCTCAAATCCCTGAGGTTAAAAATGGAATAAAAGAACTTAACTTTTTTCATTATTCTCAAATCCCTAATTTAGCCTTGTTTTTATGCAAAGTTGTCATATTACTAATTAGGATGAAATTTCTGATGACTTGTGATGACTATTAACTGTTTTAGAATAAGTCATAGTTAATTATACATTGATGTTTAATTTAAAAGAATACTAGAGAATCAAGCATGATAAGTCTATTTTTCAATAATTAAAAATTTTTGCTAGGTTGTTGATCCAATTTTGAAAGCTACCTTGAAATTTAAAAATTCATAAGGATGATGTCAAAACACCCATAATTTTTGTGTGTATTTGAACCTTATAGAGCATACATTCTTTTTCATACTCATTTTTTGATTATGAGTGTGTCAACTATGAACTGTTATTCTAGAACTTGCCTTGATTATACATGTCGAGACCACAGTTATGATTTGATATACCGAGATGATAAAGGCACTTAGGTTTTAACCCACTAATTCCACTAAAAAGCCTACCTCAATAATTAACCCCTAGTGAACCCCGTTGAGCCTAACAACCCTTTTTATTGACTCACCCACTAACTTTAACCAAAAACCCTTTGTATTTGTTATCACCATTTTTTTAATTACCTTTTTTGTCGAGATTTGATTTTGAACAAGTTTCCTAACTATGTTCTATATTTCAGTTGTAAAAATTCTTCCTTATTATTATGTTAGTTTGTTCTTAAAAAAATGAAGTATATTCATTATTAGTTCTATGATTAAGTGAGCTTGCATGTTCAAATTCCAATTCTCAAGGGAAAAGCTCGTATTAGTAGGATTATTACTTTTTAGTTAATGTAGTTTAGGAAAAAATTTTTAGTAGGTACTTGTCAAGTCAATCTCGATTCTAACCCTTTAATTTTAGCCTGTAACCACACCTTGTACCCTAACCTCGTTACAACCTTGTTAAAGACCATTTGATCTGTTTGTCATTATATATTACAGTGGTGGAGATTTGAATTTCAGGCAAGCCTATGGGATTAACTTTTCAGGTTCGACTTATGAGCAGTCTTCTTTTGAACCTTAAACACTTTAGAGTGGTTTGAGTGGATCCTAAGTGAGGATATCAATCCTTGTCGATTTTGAATTGAAAAGGTAGTTATTTAAAAGAGGGAAGATGTAACACCCCAAACCCGGTCAAAACGTACGACCGAATCTGGCATGTCATAGGGAAGAGAATGTTTTTGAAAACTGAGTTGACGTCTGAAGTTGAAAACAAATCATTGATTTTATAAAAACAGGGTTCGTATGGAGTGAGCAGTTGAAAACAATTTTGAATCTTAATTTAAAACATTGAGTTGCCTTGTTATAAATAACCGATTATTAATTACCCGATTGTAACTTTTAAAAAAAAACACCTAAGTTCCTTACGGTTTGGGAATCGTCCGATTCGTAATTTATTAGGCATGCCTCAGCGCTCAAAACAAAATCAAAGAAAATTTAGCAACATAAATAAATCCAAGTTAAAATTTATATGGCCTTATTACAACTTAAAAATCTAACTTAAAATAAAACAAATCCGAAATAACCATTTTTAAAATGAACTGAAATATCATGCATGGCCACCTCGAGTCCACCTCGGTTCCATATCCGCGGTCTAAGGGTTACCTACAAAAATTAGCGGAAGGGGTGAGTCACCAAGACTCAGTGTATAAATCCCCATCCACAAGAATTTAGACTCTCACACAGATTCATATGCAAAATATGTATGCCATTCAACCCCACCAACCTAGATGTCCATCCGCATCTCCTGTGTCTACCCAAATTTGTGGCACCTAGCCACTGGTGGTACCTAACCACTAGTGGTTCCAAACCACTGGTGACAAAAGTCACAATAATAATATGTAGGGCTAACCCACTTTGTGGTACCTAACTACTGGTGACAGTCCCTTATATCAATATGTGTGGGGCCAACCCACTGTGGTACCAAACCACTGGGACAACTCACAGGAATATATGTGGTACCTAACCACTGGTGGTTCCAAACCACTGAGACTTAGTCACAAAATAATGATATGTGGGGCCAACCCACTTTGTGGTACCTAACCACTGGTGACAGTTTGAAAGATCACATTTTCTCCCTCTTTTCAACATATCCCATGTAACGTGCTGAATTTTTGGGCCTATGCGTTTAATGGGTGAACATGTGTAATGATGTAATTTAAGTGTTAGGGGTCCAAATTGGGCTCAGGCTTAGGCAGAGGCCTTGGTTAAAATTATCTGTTGGGTATTATAGGGTTTAAAAGGTGGTATCTGTGTTTAAAATATCAAAATGGGCTTGTGGCCCAGTGGTCAGTGGCGCCACTTAGGGAGCAAGGAGGTGACGCCACACAAGGGAGTAAGGGGCCCAAATTTAAGTTTCATGGAGCCCAATTCTTTTATTTAAGTTAGCTAATTTTCGGCATTAGGGTTAGGTGGAGTGGACGGCAACAAGGCTAAAAAATAGGAGGATTTATGTGAATGGGATAATGTAGATATTATAGTTGATAATATGGAAGATAAAGGAGAAAAGATAGGAATTATCTGCAAGGCTAAGTGGTGGCCAAATTTCAAACTCTGAGGGGGAGGAGAAATCGGTTTCTGATATGGCTAAGGAGTGCCGAAACTTTAAATAGTCAGGTGAGGGTTCTCTTCTTTATTTTTCGGCATTTAGGGTTTCCATCTTTTCTTTCTCTTCTTCTCTAAGGAAAAGCCGAAATTCCTAACCCTATTCCCTCATCTTCACTTTGATTCAAAAGCCGAAACTCCATTGTTCTTTTCTTTTCTTTCTTCTAAAAGCCGAAACCTCATAATCCTTTTTCTACATTCTTTTCTGTTGATCTTTGCTAAAGCCGAACCTACCTCTGGTCAGCAGAAATTCTCTTTTCATCTTCCTGCCGATTTCTTCATTAAAAGCCGAATCTACATAGACTCCTTCCTATCATCTTCTCTTCTGATCTTCTCAAAAAGCCGGAACCTCTAAGGGGTAGTCGAATTCTTTGTGTTAAGGTGAGTGCCGATTTTCCTATCTCTTCAATCTCTCTTTCGGTTTTTAAGAGACAAGGCCGAATGGCCACTTGGTTGTTAAGGCTGTCGATTGATGCTAATATTTCCTCTCTTTTGCATTGGAGAGGCATTCCAGGATTTGAAAGAAACCTGTTCGTTTAGATTTAAAAGCCGAAAATCGCTAGTCTCTAATTTCAGGATTTCAAGGTAAGGATTTCAATTCTCCTTAAGATGATCAACCGTTTTCTTTTCGTTAGTTGTGCCTTAACCTAATGTTTCGTTACCGGCTTATGAACAACACCTTATACAGATAACAGTGGTGTTGGCTACGGATAGCGTCGACTTAGAGGGTCTCGTTCTAATGGTAATCAGGTGTGTAGATCTCTAACACACTAATTAATCTATACTAAATATATGTTATGGGCTAAAAGCCGGAAAATAGGCTATGTGAACACTCGTATTACCCAGAAAGGGTAGGCAAAGGATGTCAGGTACGTAATCATAGAAATCTCTCTATGTGTCTCGATGTATGCGATAAACTGAAATCTCTTAGGTAATACATTGTTTGATTTTGCATGTATGTATGCTTGGGATGGGATTGATATGATGAAGGGGAAGAAGGTCGCATAGCGATCGGTGGCTTTGCCACATAGGTCACATAGTGATCGGTCTTTATGACAGGTAGCTCAGCTGTCGAAATGCTACGATGTATTATTAAGGTCGTATGGCGATCGGTGGCTTTGCCACATAGGTCACACAGTGATCGGTCTTTAAGACAGGCAGTACAGCTGTTGACATGGTGTATAGCGGTTGGCTGGTTGATTGTAGAAATCCCAAAGGTGTGATGGTTGATACGAGTTGGTGTGTAGAGGATTGATTTCTAGGTTTGGGTTAGGCCATTCATCATTTATTATTTATCATGTAATTATGATTGTTGCCATTGTGGGGCCAAGCTTTTTATGTGTTTTCGGGTTTTGCACACTGAGTCTTGGTGACTCACCCTATTATTTTTTCTACTCTTTCAGATGAGCAGTAGATCGTGGACATGGGAGTTGAGACAGACTCGAGGGCCATCAAGTTTTTATTTCCATAAATTATTTTTTTCAGTTTTTCTTTTATTTTAGGAATATTTATGTAATAAGGCCCCATAGTTTATATTCATCTAAGTAGTTTTTATTATTTGCAACTCCTGAAATTATGTCAATGGTTTTATTATACTTAATAATAATTGTGTCAAAGGTTTTATTTTTAAAATGTCACTTATTTATTCAAATAATGTCTAATTAACTTATGATTTCCAAAACCAACAAAGCAAAGGTTTTCAATGTACAACCCATAGCATACCAGATCTGGTCGAAACGCATGGGCCAGGTTTGGGGTGATACATCCCATTTTAAGTACATGCTCAATATAGTATGATCATGCCTAACGATTTAGATAACATAGCACATTTATGTTTGAATATGTATACACTTATTGATAGCAGAACATAATGGACTTACCCGGAGTCCTCGCTTTAAGGGTAACATAGTGATCCATACCCACATTTCAACTTTTTAGCAAACACAGATAATGACATATTTAGCATATAAAGTGTGTAAGAGTTACACACCTGATAACACGCAATACCATGCTCTCGACGTCGACACTATCACTAATTGAAACCACCGCTATCTGCCTAAGATTCTGCTCAGAAGCCGGCCCACAACCCGGTGGCCAATCTCAAACCGCTGACACTGCTTGCTTCTTAAACTTAGGGGCTGGGTTTACCAGTCCAACCCCACCTATCGCTTGGTTGACATTTGAGTCCATGAACGAACCTTGGTCACTAGACTGAATTAAAGCAGTGAAATCGTATCAAAAGAAATTAACACTTAAAGCTAAGGCTCTTACCTAGCTCGACAACTCCCGAAGCTTTAGGCTTGATTAACAAACCAACCGAATCTCGGAGATCAAACGAATGCGACACCACTTCCACCTACAATTGGCCAAGCACCCAACATAAACCAAGTGGCCATTCGGTTTTGGCAAGAAAACCCGAAAGAGAAAGGTGGATTGTGGAAGAAATTGGCACTTACCTTAATACAGGAGATTCAGTTATCCCTAGAAGATTTCAGCACTTAGCACCCTAGCAGAAGAAATTCGGCAAAGATTAGAGAAGGAGATGAAATAATTGCAAATAAAACTAAAAGGCCACAGGGAAGATTCAGGTGTTTCGGCTTCAGAATAAATCATAGAAAAGATGAAGCGAAAGAGTTTATGGGTATTCGGCTTCTAGAAAAAAAACAAGAAAAAGGAAATGAAGAACATGAACATTCGGCTATGGCATAGGGTTAGAGATGAAATTGAAGTTAAGGTTTCGGCTTTTTGAGAAAGAGATGATTGAGAGAAGAAGAGTGAGATAGAATGAAAGGAGCAATTGAAACCGGTAAAGAAGAAGAGAAGTTTCGGCCAGACTTTGGGGTAGATTCGGCTATGGCAGCAGAATGAAAAGAGAAAGAATGCTATAGGGGTTTCGGCTCACACCTAGGGAAGAAGCAAAAGAGATTTGATGAAAGCCCTGAATGCCGAAAATGAAAAGGAGATTACTCACCTGGCTACTCAGAATTTTGACACTCCCTAACCAAAAGCCGAAAAATGCCTACTTGAAGACTTAAGAAAACTATGCTATCACAATAGAAATTTCAGCACACCCTAATCTCTCTAAACCGATTTCCTCCCCCCTCTCTTAGTGTTTCACATTCGGCCAACACCAAGCTCAAGTGTCCATCCCCTTCTTTCCTCCACAAATTTCTCCTGATCACACATTCAAACCTGTTTGAATGTTTCAAACTCCTAAAATTCCTCCTCACCAACCGTTCAAAAACTTTGACTTGATCCACTCTCCCATCTTCTAGCATCCCAGCCGAACTTCACCTCTGCTCCCCCTTAACGCCAAAAAGAGTTCTCAAAATGAGAATGCCGCGACTTGAACCTGCTCCCACAAGCTCCCTTGTGGTGTCACCTCCTCATCCCTTAAGTGGCGCCTCCTTACCACCATGCTAAGGCACTACTTTGTCTCATGCAACACAACCAATTTCCCTTAAGGCCCAACTCAGCTAACTCCCCCTTAAAGTGCTTAAAAAAACAAATTTTCACTAAAGCCCCGGCTTACCCCTAACACAACCCTAAACCCTAAAGTACCCTAAGCTAGCATGTCAAACACAGTATTCACATACAACCACATAAAATGCAAAGGCCCCGATTCAGGATGTTACAGAAGACACCTATGTTTTCGAGGTACAAAATTATGACTTATCTCTTTTGAATCTTTAGGATGCTTTGAATCAACTCATCCAGGTATGAATTCTCTATGAATTAGGATAAGACATTGTTTATAAGAATTATAGATCATGGAAAGTTCATTTTAATTGTAAGTTGAAAATTTTGCTTGAGGACAAGCAAAAGCTTAAGTGTGGGGGTATTTGATAAACTGTAAAAGTAACATATTTTAGACCCACATTTAGTATGCTTTTGGATGATTTATCCCTCGTTTTATATAAAAAGGTGCTTTTAATCCTTTCTTTTCATGTCTTATACCCAGGAAAGCACCCGAGGATGAAAAGAACACAAAACGGGCCTAAAACGGAGTAAATGGGCCTTAACACAAAATTGACACGGCCTGGCCCAAAGCACACACACCGTGCCTCGACGAACACCAAGAGCACGGCCTCAAATCCGTCACACACGGCCGTGCCTCAAGAGAAATCCGAACACGGTAAGGTCTCGATTCACACGGTCGTCTGACATGGCCGTGCCTCTGACACTGGAAAGAGTCTGATTTTACAAATTTTTAAATTTTTATAAATTTTTAAAACTCTGATTTTACAGCGATCATTCTTTTATAAATTTTTAAACTCTGATTTTACAGCGATCGACACTTTACAATGCATGAGAGAGATACAAAGACCTATTGAGAAGGTGTCCACACCATGGATTACCTTTGTGGCTGCAGGTCCAAACTTTTTACAACGGGGTAAACCCTTCAACGAGGAAATTGATCGATTCAGCCGCCGGCGGAACCTTGAATAACAAAACACCTGAGGCTGCCTATGAATTTATTGAAGCGATGTCACTGAATAACTATCAGTGGCAAGTCACAAGGAAAAAGACAACAAAAGCAGCCAGTGTTTTCAACCTCGATGCAGTAACCATGCTATCAAATCAGGTAGAACTGATAAACAAAAAGATTGATGGTTTATATGATTCATTGCAGGTACATCTAATTATGCAATGCAATCTGAATGGAGGTTGGAGGAACAACACAGATTATCCACCTTACAACCCAAGCGCTGAAAACAAACAAGTTCACTATATGGGTAACAATTCTATACCCCAAAATAACCATTATAGTAACACTTACAATTTATGTTTGAGGAACCATTCAAATTTCTCCTGGGGTAACCAAAGACAACAATCCTTCCCACAAGAAAAGAAACCAAACCTTGAAGAAATACTGACAAAATTTATAGAGGTGTTAGAAACCCATTTCCAAAATACCAAAACAATATTGAACAATCAGCAAGCATCAATTATCCTTAAGATGATCAACCATTTTTTTTCGTTAGTTGTGCCTTAACCTAATGTTTCGTTACCGGCTTATGAACAACACCTTATGCAGATAACGGTGGTGTTGGCTCCGGATAGCGTCGACTTAGAGGGTCTCGTTCTAATGGTAATCAGGTGTGTAGATCTCTAACACACTAATTAATCTATACTAAATATATGTTATAGGCTAAAAGCCGAAAAATAGGCTGTGTGAACACTCGTATTACCCAGAAAGGGTAGGCAAAGGATGTCAGGTACGTAATCATAGAAATCTCTCTATGTGTATCGATGTATGCGATAAACTGAAATCTCTTAGGTAATACATTGTTTGATTTTGCATGTATGTATGCATGGGATGGGATTGATGTGATGAAGGGGAAGAAGGTCGCATAGCGATCGGTGGCTTTGCCACATAGGTCACATAGTGATCGGTCTTTATGACAGGCAGCTCAGCTGTCGAAATGCTACGATGTATTATTAAGGTCGTATGGCGATCGGTAGCTTTGCCACATAGGTCACGCAGTGATCGGTCTTTAAGACAGGCAGTACAGCTGTTGATATGGTGTGTAGCGGTTGGCTGGTTGATTGTAGAAATCCCCAAGGTGTGATGGTTGGTACGGGTTGGTGTGTAGAGGATTGATTTCTAGGTTTGGGTTGGGCCATTCATCATTTATTATTTATCATGTAATTATGATTGTTGCCATTGTGGGGCCAAGCTTTTTATGTGTTTTCGAGATTTGCACACTGAGTCTTGGTGACTCACCCTATTATTTTTTCTACTCTTTCAGATGAGTAGTAGGTCGTGGACATGGGTGTCGAGACAGACTTGAGGGGCCATCAAGTTTTTATTTCCATAAATTATTTTTTTCAGTTTTTCTTTTATTTATTATTTTGGGAATATTTATGTAATAAGGCCCCATAGTTTATATTCATCTAAGTAGTTTTTATTATTTGCAACTCCTGAAATTATGTCAATGGTTTTATTATACTTAATAATAATTGTGTCAAAGGTTTTATTTTTAAAATGTCACTTATTTATTCAAATAATGTCTAATTAACTTATGATTTCCAAAACCAACAAAGCAAAAGTTTTCAATGTACAACCCATAGCATACCAGATCTGGTCGAAACGCATGGGCCGGGTTTGGGGTGTTACATCCCATTTTAAGTACATACTTTACAATATAGTATGATCATGCCTAACGATTTAGATAACATAGCACATTTATGTTTGAATATGTATACACTTATTGATAGCAGAACATAATGGACTTACCCGTAGTCCTCGCTTTTACCCACAAAGGTAACATAGTGATCCATACCCACATTTCAACTTTTTAGCAAACACAGATAATGACAAATTTAGCATATAAAGTGTGAAAGAGTTACACACCTGATAGCACGCAATACCATGCTCTCGACGTCGACACTATCACTAATCGAAACCACCGCTATCTGCCTAAGATTCTGCTCAGAAGCCGGCCCACAACCCGGTGGCCAATCTCGAACCGCTGACACTGCTCGCTTCTTAAACTTAGGGGCTGGGTTTACCAGTCCAACCCCTCCTATCGCTTGGCTGACATTTGAGTCCATGAACGAACCTTGGTCACTAGACCGAATTAAAGCAGTGAAATCGTATCAAAAGAAATTAACACTTAAAGCTAAGGCCCTTACCTAGCTCGACAACTCCCGAAGCTTTAGGCTTGATTCACAAACCAACCGAATCTCGGAGATCAAACGAATGCGACACCACTTCCACCTACAATCGGCCAAGCACCCAACATAAACCAAGTAGCCATTCGGTTTTGGCAAGAAAACCCGAAAGAGAAAGGTGGATTGTGGAAGAAATTGGCACTTACCTTAATACAGGAGATTCAGTTATCCCTAGAAGATTTCAGCACTTAGCACCCTAGCAGAAGAAATTCGGCAAAGATTAGAGAAGGAGATGAAATAATTGCAAATAAAACTAAAAGGCCACAGGGAAGATTCAGGTGTTTCGGCTTCAGAATAAATCATAGAAAAGATGAAGAGAAAGAGTTTATGGGCATTCGGCTTCTAGAAAAAAACAAGAAAAAGGAAATGAAGAACATGAACATTCAGCTATGGCATAGGGTTAGAGATGAAATTGAAGTTAAGGTTTCGACTTTTTGAGAAAGAGATAATTGAGAGAAGAAGAGTGAGATAGAATGGAAAGAAGCAATTGAAACCGGTAAAGAAGAAGAGAAGTTTCGGCCAGACTTTGGGGTAGATTCGGCTATGGCAGCATAATGAAAAGAGAAAGAATGCTATAGGGGTTTCGGCTCACACCTAGGGAAGAAGCAAAAGAGATTTGATGAAAGCCCTGAATGCCGAAAATGAAAAGGAGATTACTCACCTGGCTACTCAGAATTTCGACACTCCCTAACCAAAAGCCAAAAAATGCCTACTTGAAGACTTAAGAAAACTATGCTATCACAATAGAAATTTCAGCACACCCTAATCTCTCTAAACCGATTTCCTCCCCCCTCTCTTAGTGTTTCACATTCGGCCAACACCAAGCTCAAGTGTCCATCCCCTTCTTTCCTCCACAAATTTCTCCTGATCACACATTCAAACCTGTTTGAATGTTTCAAACTCCTAAAATTCCTCCTCACCAACCGTTCAAAAACTTTGACTTGATCCACTCTCCCATCTTCTAGCATCCCAGCCGAACTTCACCTCTGCTCCCCCTTGACGCCCAAAAGAGTTCTCAAAATGAGAATGCCGCGACTTGAACCTGCTCCCACAAACTCCCTTGTTGCGTCACCTCCTCATCCTTTAAGTGGCGCCTCCTTGCCACCATGCTAAGGCACTACTTTGTGTCATGCAACACAACCAATTTCCCTTAAGGCCCAACTCAGCTAACTCCCCCTTAAAGTGCTTAAAAAAACAAATTTTCACTAAAGCCCCGGCTTACCCCTAACACAACCCTAAACCCTAAAGTACCCTAAGCTAGCATGTCAAACACAGTATTCACATACAACCACATAAAATGCAAAGGCCCCGATTCAGGATGTTACAGAAGACACCTATGTTTTCGAGGTACAAAATTATGACTTATCTCTTTTGAATCTTTAGGATGCTTCGAATCAACTCATCCAGGTATGAATTCTCTATGAATTAGGATAAGACATTGTTGATAAGAATTATAGATCATGGAAAGTTCATTTTAATTGTAAGTTGAGAATTTTGCTTGAGGACAAGCAAAAGCTTAAGTGTGGGGGTATTTGATAAACTGTAAAAGTAACATATTTTAGACCCACATTTAGTATGCTTTTGGATGATTTATCTCTCGTTTTATATAAAAAGGTGCTTTTAATCCTTTCTTTTCATGTCTTATACCCAGGAAAGCACCCGAGGATGAAAAGAACACAAAACGGGCCTAAAACGGAGTAAATGGGCCTTAACACGAAATTGACACGGCCTGGCCCAAAAGCACACACGGCCGTGCCTCGACGAACACCAAGAGCACGGCCTCAACTCCGTCACACACGGCCGTGCCTCAAGAGAAATCTGAACACGGTCAGGTCTCGATTCGCACGGGCGTGTGACATGGTCGTGCCTCTGACACTGGAAAGAGTCTGATTTTACAAATTTTTAAATTTTTATAAATTTTTAAAACTCTGATTTTACAGCAATCATTCTTTTATAAATTTTTCAACTCTGATTTTACAGCAATCGACACTTTACAATGCATGAGAGAGATACAAAGATCTATTGAGAAGGTGTCCACACCATGGATTACCTTTGTGGCTACAGGTCCAAACTTTTTACAACGGGGTAAACCCTTCAACGAGGCAATTGATCGATTCAGCCGCCGGCGGAACCTTGAATAACAAAACACCTGAGGCTGCCTATGAATTCATTGAAGCGATGTCACTGAATAACTATCAGTGGCAAGTCACAAGGACAAAGACAACAAAAGCAGCCAGTGTTTTCAACCTCGACGCAGTAACCATGCTATCAAATCAGGTAGAACTGATAAACAAAAAGACTGATGGTTTATATGATTCTTTGCAGGTACATCTAATTATGCAGTGCAATCTGAATGGAGGTTGGAGGAACAACACAGATTATCCACCTTACAACCCAAGCGCTGAAAACAAACAAGTTCACTATATGGGTAACAATTCTATACCCCAAAATAACCCTTACAGTAACACTTACAATTTATGTTGGAGGAACCATTCAAATTTCTCCTGGGGTAACCAAAGACAACAATCCTTCCCACAGGAAAAGAAACCAAACCTTGAAGAAATACTGAGAAAATTTATAGAGGTGTTAGAAACCCATTTCCAAAATACCGAAACAATATTGAACAATCAGCAAGTATCAATTCAAGTGCTTAAAGATCAAATTGGACAACTAACTAAGTTAGTTTCTGAAAGACAACCAGAAAGTTTACCTAGGGAAAAAGAGCAGGTGAAGGCAATTACTTTAAGAAGTGGAAAGGAGTTAGTTGAAACAACGAAGAAGATACCACGTGACATAGATAAGGCAATAGATGAGGAAGTTAAGGATGTAATGCTGGTAGGCGAAGAATGTAAACCACCAATCCCATATCCGGAAAAGTTAAGGAAAGACCGATTAGATGCACAATACGGAGTTGCATATTAACTTACCTTTTGTTGAAGCTATTTCACAGATGTCGACGTACGCAAAATTCCTAAAATAACTTCTAACAAATAAAAGGAAGTTTGAAGAAATATCAACAGTGGAACTCAATGAAGAATGTTCAGCCATCCTCCAAAACAAGCTACCAACCAAATTAAAAGATCCAGGAAGTTTCACTATTCCTTGTTTAATTGGTAGTTTAAATATTAATAAAGCACTAGCTGATCTAGGCGCCAGTATTAATTTAATGCCTTATAAAATATTTAAGCAACTTGGTCTTGGGGAACCAAAACCCACTAGGATGAGTATTCAATTAGTGACAGATCTATTAAATATCCTAGGGGAGTTATTGAAGATATTCTGGTAAAAGTTGATAAATTTATATTCCCAGTTGATTTTGTTGTGCTTGACATGGACGAAGACATTGAGGTACCTTTAATTTTGGGGCGCCCCTTTTTAGCTACTGCTAGAGCGGTTATTGATGTAGGTGATGGTAAACTCGCGTTAAGGGTAGGCAACGAGGAAATTATTTTCCAAATTTACGATGCTATGCGCTACTCTAGAGAACAAGATGATTCCTGTTATTTTATTAATTCCATTGACCATTTTATTCAAGATTCTTTGCAGGAAATCATACATAACGGCACAATAGAATTGTGTCTTACCCAAGGTGAGGGGGAAGATGATGATACGGATGAGTTTAATTCTAATACATCTACCCCTAGATAAAAGAAAGAAGAGGGCATTGAAAGCAATGATGAACTAAAACAAAAACCCTCTATTGTTGAGCCACCAAAATTGGAATTAAAACAGTTGCCAAAACACTTAGAATATGCATTCCTCGGGGATAATTCTACGCTACCAGTAATTATCTCTTCAGAACTGGAACCCAAAGAGAAAGACGAGTTGCTAAAGGTACTAAGGGAACATAAAAGAGCCATAGCTTGGAAATTTTCCGACATTAAAGGAATAAACCCATCGTTTTGCACCCACAAAATTTTAATGGAAGATGAGTATAAACCATGTGTGCAACCTCAAAGACGATTGAATCCCAACATGAAAGAAGTTGTTAAAGCTAAGGTAATCAAACTCCTAGATGCTGGAATAATTTATCCTATTTTTGACAGTACTTGGGTAAGCCCTGTGCAGGTCGATCCAAAGAAATAAGGCATAATTGTTGTAGCCAACGAAAAGAATGAATTAATTCCTACAAGAACAGCCACAGGTTGGAGAGTCTGTATTGACTATAGAAAGTTGAACGACGCCACCAGAAAAGATCACTTCCTTTTGCCTTTTATTGATCAGATGTTGGAAAGATTATTAGGGCATATGTACTACTGCTTCCTGGACGGACTCTCCAGCTACTTCCAAATCCCAATAGCCCCTGAGGATCAAGAAAAGACAACATTCACATGTCCATACGGTACGTTTACTTATCGTAGAATGCCTTTTGGATTGTGTAATGCTCCTGCTACTTTTCAGCACTGCATGCTGGCTATCTTTGATGAACTTGTGGAAGACATTATGGAGGTATTTATAGATGATTTTTCAGTATTTGGTAATTCTTTTAATCTTTGCCTTAAAAATCTAAAACGAGTTCTAATGAAATGTAAGGAAACGAACCTTGTTTTAAATTGGGAAAAGTGTCACTTTATGGTTTGAGAGGGGATTGTGTTAGGACATAAAATTTCTAGTAAAGGGATTGAGGTAGACAAAGCAAAGGTTGAAACCATACAAAAATTACCTCCTCCTAGTTCAGTTAAGGCTATTAGAAGCTTTTTAGGACATGCTGGATTTTATAGAAGATTTATTAAGGATTTTTCTAAAATAGCTAAGCCTTTAATGAAACTACTAGAAAAAGATGTACCTTTCAATTTTGATCAAGAATGTTTAGATGCATTTAATATCCTCAAAGATAAATTAATAAATGCTCCAATTATAATTGCACCTGATTGGAATTTACCCTTTGAACTAATGTGTGATGCGAGTGATTTTGCAGTAGGTACAGTTTTGGGACAGTGAAGAGACAAGCACTTTCAGCCGATCTATTACACTAGCAAGACGTTAATGGTTGCACAAGAAAATTACACCACCACGGAAAAAGAATTGCTAGCTGTGGTTTTTGCATTTGATAAATTTAGATAGTATTTGATATTATCTAAAGTTGTCGTTTACACTTACCATTCAGCTCTTCGTTATCTTTTAAGAAAAACCGATGCAAAACCTCGACTCATAAGATGGATTTTACTCTCGTAGGAATTTGATCTAGAAATTCAGGATAAGAAAGGAGCTGAAAATCTTTCAGCAGATCATCTATCTAGGCTTGAAAATCCACATATCAAAGAATTAGATGAGAGGGAGATAAATGACTCATTTCCTGCAGAACAATTATTAGCTATTTCTAACTCCACCTGCAGAACAATTATTTGCTATTTCTAACTCTGAGGCACCCTGGTTTACAAACATTGCAAATTACCTAGCTACTAACATCCTACCAAAAAAGGTTAACACATCATCAAAAGAAGCAATTCTTTGCTGATGCAAAAAACTATTTTTGGGAGGATCCTTTTCTTTTTCGTATATGTGCAGATCAAGTTATTCGAAGCTGTGTTACGAAAGTAGAAGCAAGGAAAATTTTGGAACATTGCCACTCAGGACCTTCAAGAGGACATTACAACGGAATTAAGACAGCACATAAAATGTTTTAATCAGGTTTTTATTGGCCCACCTTGTTCAAAGACGCTAACAGGTATGTTGCTTCATGTGATAGATGTTAGAGAACAGGTAATATCTCTAAACGCAATGAAATGCCTCAAACGTACATACTATCATGCGAAATTTTTGATGTATGGGGTATTGATTTTATGGGCCCATTTCCTAGTTCATTTGTGAATAAATATATTTTAGTAGCAGTGGACTACATGTCAAAATGGGTGGAAGCTCAAGCTTTACCTACTAATGATGCCAGAATGGTAGTAATATTTCTTAAGAAACTCTTTTCTCGATTCGGAACACCCAGAGCAATTATTAGTGATAGGGGTACTCACTTTTGTAATACTCAATTTGATAAAGTCTTAAAAAAATATGGAGTGCACCACAGAACAACTACCCCTTATCACCCTCAAACCAGTGGACAAGTAGAAGTAGCAAATCGAGAGCTTAAGCGTATTCTAGAGAAAACAGTTGAATCAAATAGGAAAGAATGGGCATTAAAAGTAGACGATGCGTTATGGGCCTATAGAACAGTATTTAAAACCCCCATAGGGATATCCCCATACAAACTTGTCAATGGAAAAAGTTGTCATCTACCATTTGAGTTAGAGCACAAAGCTTTTTGGGCTATAAAATTCTTAAATTACGATCTTAAAATTGCAGGTGAGAAAAGGATGATGCAATTAAACGAGCTTGATGAATGGCGAGCCAATGCCTATGAGAACTCAAGACTATATAAGGAGGTAACAAAACGACACCGTGATGCTCGTTTAAAGCAATCAAAGCAATTCGAAGTAGGAGATTTAGTCCTGCTATACAATTCAAGGCTCAAATTATTCCCTAGGAAGTTGAAATCAAGATGGTCAGGCCCTTTTGTGATCAAAACTATCTTTCCCTATGGCACAGTCGAGGTAACTCATTCGAATTATGGCACATTCAAGGTAAATGGTCAGCGACTGAAAATTTATAATGGTGAAGATTTTAGGGATATAAGAGAAGAGCTTCAGTTATGTGAACCTTTATTTAGAAACGAAAACAGAAAAATTCTAGCTTAAGACTATAAACGAGCACTTCTCAGGAGGCAACCCGAGTACTAACCCCATTAATTTTTATTTTTATTTTTTTTCTTTTTAGCATCTAACTATAAACTAACAAAAAGTGTAGGTTTCTCCACCCACACGGCCGTGGTCGTGGCCGTGTGGATACCACGAATAGGTACATGGGCATGGCAAAGATGGTATAGAAACATGACAAAATTTTCCCCAAGCCACGAGCTCCGACTAAACGACACGGCCGTGCGATGCGACCGTGGTCGAAACTGATTAATGGACACGGACGTGTGACACGCCCGTGTATCCAACCCATGGTCGATCCTGAGTAAAGGACACGGGCATTAAACACGCTCGTGCTCTAAGGCCGTGGACAACACTGACTTAGGAACACGGGCGTGGGACCACTGACACGAGCGTGGGAGAAGCGAACAAAGCTAGGCACGACCATGCGATACGGGCGTGGGTCACAACTTATGCGCGCTAGACCCCTGAATATTCGAAACGCACGGGCTAAACGATTTACACGGGCGTGTGACATGCCTGTGTACCCTTATTTTTATATAAACCCCTCACTATTCATAATCTTTTTCACCCAAATTCTTCCTCCCAAACCCTAACCATTTTCTTTTTCTCCCCTCCCCTAAGTCCTGCCACCATCCTCCCCCTCCCTTCTTCTTTTTCCTTCTCTTTTCCCTCTATTTTTCTTTTCTATTACACAAAACACGCAGCCCATGCCCATGCGCAGATGCCACAGCCACACCCACCCACGCCTGCATGCCACCACCAGCCTGTGCTCTGACCACCGCCTCAACCGAGCCTCTTCTCTCTAAAAACTTCACCGGTCACCCCTCCTTTTCACATTTTACTCCATTGAACTATATTATCACTAGAATTTTAGTTAGTTTCTAGTTAGTTTAGTACTGATTAATATAAATATTAGTTATATTCATTATTAGATTGGTTTATTCATTTAGTCATTGTTTAAGTAATAATGATTAGTATTTATGTAAAATATTTGTTTATTATTATCGTGATTTTTGTCCTTGTTATATTTTTGATATTGTTGAGTTCTTAAATGTTATGCAATATTTCTTGGCTGGAAATGTTACTTGAATCATTGATTATTTGTTATTTTCAGGACCATAATGTCATCGTCCCGAGGCAAGAAAAGTGCAGTCCCTAGTTCCAAAAAACGGAAGGGACCCGGTTCGTCATCAGCTAGCGCAACCGCCGAAGTACGCCATCCATTTTTACAATTTCCTCCAGGATCTTAGGAGGACCTTTATAAGATGCTTCGCACGTGACCCCTCGATACAGGGAGGTGCATTGATTGGGCCGCTTTGGAGCAGGTCCAACTAGCCGACGACGTACGGGCTCTCCTGACTACCAATCCATGGGACCAATTCTTCAGTATCATCGAGCCCACATATCTAGAGCTCACTTTGGAGCTCTGTTCCACTTTCCACCTTCGGACGGTGATGATGCGCCACGATGACCCCGGCACGATCCAATTCCGTCTAGGAGGCATTGTACGAGAACTGAATGTATCGCAATTCGGGGGCGCATTAGGACTCTATACCAACGAATTTATATAGGATAATGATCTCACGACGCTTCATTTCCATATCCATAACACCCCCATGAGATGTTGGTACAATATAGCACCCAACAACGCCTCTTATGACCCCAGTCGCTCCAAGGCGACGACTCTCGCCCCATCCCTGAGGTACGTACAAGCTATTTTAGCTCATGCACTGACAAGTAGGCGAGAGAGCACCGACGTCGTCAACACTCACGATGCCTACTTCCTATGGTGCATGGCAAATGGACACGTTTTTGGCCTAGCCTATTTTATAGCTCGTGCCATTCAGCATCAGACAGAGCAACCTAGGAGAGGGGTCATATTTATGGGACCATACATCACACGCTTGGCTAGATATTTCGGGCTCCTCAACACTGCTGCTCAGACCTCCTCACTCACACTGATAGGTCAGATGTCCCCACAGGGCATCCAAACAATGCTACACATGAGGATGATCCAATGTCGACGTGGGACCTATCCTCCCCAATACCGGCTAGCACCTACCACCGAAGAGGAGGATTCTGACGACATTACTGACAATGTCCCACACCCTTATGAGGAACCACAACTGGGCCATTGCCCAATCCATGTGGCTGCTTCACTTTCAGACATCGCTGCACATCTCACTCTGTTCGAGCATTACTCTACTCAACAATTCAATGACACCGCTCGACGATTCGATGGCATTGAGGCGACTCTTCAGCAGATTTGTCATCACTCTCACATATCGCCGCCTCCACCACCTCGTGACCCAGCCGATGAGGAAGACCTTTGAGTCCTTTGATTTTATTTATTTTTCAGTTTTCATTTTTAGTTTATGTTTAGCTTATTTTTGTTTTTAATTAAAACTGTAACACCCCAAACCCAGTCAACACACCACGACCGAATCTGGTATGTCACAGGAGGAAACAATTTCTAAGAAAATAGTTTGTAGATTTAATTTTGAAAGAAGGGGTCAAAAACGAGTTGTTTGATTTAGTAAAAACATGGTTTGGAAAGTTGTGTGTAGTTTCTTATTTTAAGTAAACCATTGGTTTTTATTGAAAATCTGAAACAGTTTTAGCCCAGTTGTCCAAACCGTTTGCACTTTTTAAGAAAACCGAGTTAACCTATTGATACTACTTGTTTGTCGTTACCCGATGGTAAAGTTTTAGAAAACCCGATAAGTTGTGAATTTTAGAAACCTTCCATTTTAAAGGTTATTTAGGCATGCCGATTTGTTTAACTTATGCAAACATTTCCGTGATAATTTAAGCAGATAGATAAACTTCAAAGTGAAAGTTAATGGCCTTATTACAACCCAAAAACCAAATTAATAGTAAAGCAAAATCCAGATTATAATTTAAATCAAAACCCAAAGCAATGAGCATGGCCACCTCGAGTCTGTCCTGGCTCCACATTCGCGATCTACGAGTCACCTGAAACATGTAAAGGAAGGGGTGAGTGAGACTCAGTGTATAAGTCCCCAACCCGAGAATATCAATGCTTTTACACAATTTCATAAGCCAACATGCAAGTCATGCAACCTGAACCTAACCATCCATACTCCATTTCTACCCGTGTGGTCAAAGCCACTGGTGGTCAAAGCTACTGGTGACCGTAGTCACAAATAATATCAGTGTGGTCAAAACCACTGGTGACCGTAGTCACAATAGTATCTATGGGGCCAACCCATAATGTGGTCAAAACCACTGATGACAATCCCGTATAATAATTTCTGTGGGGCCAACCCACTGTGGTACCAAACCACTGGGACGAGTCACAAAATAGCAATCTGTGGTACCAAACCACTGGTGGTCAAAACCACTGAGACTTAGTCACAATAATATATGTAAAGTGGGGCCAACCCACTTTGTGGTCAAAACCACTGGTGACAGTCTAAATCATCCTTCCCCCTCCTCTCATCATACCCACATCAATGATCATACTTTTCATGGCATGAATGTCAAGCTTAGCATACAATAGTCACATATCATGGCATATACAGCTTTTAACCAAGGCATTTAACATCAATCAAATCAGAAGGGACTTACCTGGAGTCCTCGCTTATACCCATGAGGGTAGCACATCATAAAACATTGTTTTACGCCACTATTTCGGCATTTAACAAATCACATAACAAAATCATATTAACCTACGAAGTGAGTAAGAGTTACACACCTGATTACCCGCAATACGACACTATCTATGCTGATGCTGTCGTCAATCGACACCACCACGATCTGCCTACTCTCCTGCTCAGATGCTGGTCCACACCCAAGTGGCCAGTCACGAACCGTAGACACTGCTCTCCTTTTGAACTTAGGGGCTGGGGTCTCAGATCTGACCCCTTCTAATGTTCGGCTGGTAACAGGATTCATAACACCTTATCACTAAATCAGGTTAACACAGAAAGTAACTATGACTAAGAATATCATCCCCGAATGAATAAATCCCTTACCTAGATTGATCAATTACCTGAAGATCAATGACTTAAATCAAAGCACCTCCTAAATGCCCAGTCGACTAACGCCAAGCCTCCTTAACACCCTCCGATCAGCCATGATCTACAGGATTAGCCACTGCCTTCGGCACTTAAACACAATAGGAAACATTGAATAGCAGAGACACTTACCACAGCCCTAACAAATCCGATTGGAGACAATGGCAATCCCACGTTACAGATCCACTGCAACAACAGTCCAACAAAAGAGTTTGAGTGCCAGAGATTTCGGCTTTCACTACCCCAGCAAACGAAATCAGGGAAAGAAATAGGGATGTAAGAGCACTGAGAAGATTCGGCCATAAGAGCAAAGAAAAGAAGAAGAAACAATAGAATCTCACCTGACTATGGGTTGAAGTTCGACTTTGAGAACTGAAGAAGAGATAGATTTCGGCACCAGAGAAGGATAAGAGAAAACGCCTAAAGAGAAAAGAAAATATTGACAAGAGATATTCGGCTCTTTGCGTAATGGTTGAAGATGATAAGGGGTTAGGGGATTTTCGGTTTTGGGATAAAGATAAGAAGAAATGAAAACGGCTATAGGAGAAGAAATATTTGGCTTTTCAAGGAAATGGCTTGAAGGTGAAACGCAAAAGATGAAAACAACAAGGTTGGTTCGGCCAAATACCAACAGATGCCGAAAAGGTAAAAAGAAAAAGAGAGAAGAGATGTAGGAGAGGTTTCGGTTTTGACAAAAGAAAAGAAACCAATGAATGCCCTCTAAGCTAGCCGAAAATACTACCTAAAGAGAACCCCAAATTCGGCACACCCCCTTACCACTCTCCAAAACCGAATGCACACACCCACACCACTCAAATTCGGCTAACACAGCTTCCCAACTCAATCCCCTCATCTTCTCCTTGTTTTTCTCCTGGCCAACCATTCAAACAAGTTTGAATATTTCAAACTCCACAAATTTCTCTCCACCACACAATTCAAATGTGTTGGCTCCTTCAACACATATCCAAGAGAGTCCATCCTGAGCACACCACATCCCTAGCTTTGGCGTCAAAAACAATAAGCAGAAAGGGATTTCTGCAGCTCCAACCCAGGCTCCCTTGCTCCTCCTTGTGGCATCACTTCTCCAAGCCTTAAGTGGCGTCCCTTGCCACTCCACCAAGGCTCCTCTTGCGACAAAACCTGCCACCAAATATACTTAACCCCTAGCTCTATCAGCTCCCCTTCCAAGCACTCAAAACAAAAGTTTCTACTAATGTTCTGGCCTATCCAAAACTCGAGCCTAGACCCTAAAGTAGTCCAAACGAACACACCTACCATACAATACACATGCAAACACACAAAAATGCAGAGACCCCGATTTAAGGATGTTACAGTTCTACCCCCCTTAAAAATAATTTCGACCCCGAAATTACCTAGTCAAAAGAGTTGAGGGTATTGCTGCCGCATTACATCCTCTGGTTCCCACGTGGCCTCCTTGGTTCCCTGATTCCACCAAAGAACCTTCACCAAAGGAACTAACTTCCTACGCAAGACCTTGACGTCCCGATCCAGAATCTGCACTGGTTCTTCTTCGAAGGACAAATCTGGACTCACCTCAATCTCCTCCACTGGCACAACATGCGATGGATTTGATTGGTAACACCTAAGCATTGAAACATGAAACACATCGTGAATCTGACTCAATTCTGCTGGCAACTCGAGCTGATAAGCTTTAGGTCCCACACGTTTCAGTACTTTATACGGCCCGATGAACCTAGGGCTCAACTTGCCCTTCCGACCAAACCTCAGCACCTTCTTCCATGGCGATACCTTAAGAAAGACCTTGTCACCCACTGCAAACTCTATATCCCTTCGCTTGAGATCGGCATAAGTTTTCTGCCTGTCTGAAGCCTCTTTCAGACGAGCTCGAATTAGCTTAACCTTATCTTCTGTTTCAGTCACTAACTCTGGACCCAAGAATTGTGCTCACCCAACTCTGTCCAACACGTAGGAGTGCGACACTTCCGTCCATACAGTGCTTCATACGGTGCCATCTGGATACTTGCATGATAGCTGTTGTTGTACGCGAACTCTGCCAATGGTAGATATTCTTCCCAACTACCCCTGAAATCCAAAACACAGCCCCTCAGCATATCCTCTAAAACCTGGATTACCCTTTCCGACTGCCCATCTAATTGTGGATGAAATGCTGTACTGAAATCCAGTCTTGTACCCAAAGCCTGATGCAATGCTTTCCAAAACCTTGACGTGAATCTAGGATCCCTATCCGAAATAATCGATATTGGTACTCCATGCAGTCTCACTATTTCCGCCACATACAACTTAGCCAACCTTTGAATCAAATAATCCACTCTAACCGGTATAAAATGAGCCGACTTAGTCAAATGATCCACAATCACCCAAACTGAATCCTTCTTGCTAGGCGTAAAAGGTAACCCAGTGACGAAATCCATCGTAATCCTTTCCCATTTCCACTGCGAAATCTTGATCGGCTGCAACAGACCTGAAGGTACCTGATGTTCAGCTTTGACTTGCTGACATGTCAGACACTTACCCACAAATTTCGTTACCTCACGCTTCAGCCCCGGCCACCAAAACTGTTCCCTCAAGTCTCGATACATCTTGCTACCCCCAGGATGCATAGCGTATGGACTGCTATGTGCCTCCTGGAAAATCTTTTGCCTTAACTCAACGTCTTTCGGCATACAAACTTTCCCTTGGAAACATAATGCTCCATCACCACTCAAGCTATAACCCTCCAATCCACCATTCTGCACTTGTAAACACCGAGCACTTAAGTCTTCATCCACCAACTGCTTCTTCTTAACCTGACTAACCCATGACGGCTTCACTTGCAACTCTACTAGCAACCTTCTGTCATCATACAAACTCAAGTGAGCAAACATCGCTCTTAAGTCCGCTACCACCTTGTGACTCAATGCGTCAGCCACTACGTTAGCCTTACCCGGATGATATTCAATCGAGCAGTCGTAGTCCTTTAACAACTCGATCCACCTTCGTTGCCTCAAATTCAACTCTTTCTTTGTCAACAGATACTTCAAACTCTTGTGGCTCGTGTAGACGATAGACTTCTCCCCAGACAAGTAATGTCTCCAAATTTTTAGGACGAAAACTACTGTAGCCAACTCCAGATCATGTGTCGGGTAATTCACTTCGTGAGGTCTCAACTGCCGAGACGCATACGCCACTACCTTACCCTCTTGCATCAGCACACATCCAAGACCAGTATGCGACGCATCACAATAAATCGTGAACTCCTTCCTTACCTCAAGCTGAATCAAAACCGGAGCTTTTGTCAGAATCCTCTTTAACTTATCAAAACTTTCCTGCTGCTTGCCTGACCACACAAATGGAACTCCTTTCCTCAGCAACTTGGTCAATGGCGCTGCAATCAAGGAAAACCCTTCTACAAATCTTCTGTAATATCCTGCCAAGCCCAGGAAACTCCGAATTTCTTCCACCGACTTAGGTGGTTTCCAATCCAACACCGCCTCAATCTTCCGAGGATCCACTCTAATCCCCTCAGCTGACACCACATGACCCAAGAAAGTTACCTCCTTTAACAAAAACTCGGATTTGCTAAACTTTGCGAAAAGTTGCCTCTCTCTCAGAATCTGTAAAACCACATGTAGATGCTCATCGTGCTCTTCCTCTAATTTCGAGTACACCAAAATTTCGTCTATAAATACTACTATGATCCGGTCTAAGTACGGCTGAAACACCCGATTCATCATGTCCATGAACACTGCCGGCGCATTTGTCAACCCAAACAGCATTACCAAGAACTCGTAGTGCCCATACCGAGTACGAAATGCTGTCTTGTGAATATCAGCCTCCTTCACCTTGAGCTGGTGATACCCTAACCTTAAATCAATCTTTGAAAAGACTGATGCACCCTTAAGCTGATCGAACAGATCATCTATCATTGGTAACGGATACTTGTTCTTGATCGTCAACTTGTTCAGCTGTCGGTAGTCTATACACATCCGCATCGTACCATCTTTCTTCTTAACAAAAAGTACAGGCGCTCTCCAAGGCGAAACACTCAGCCGGATAAAGCCCCGGTCCAATAATTCCTGAATCTGTGCTTTCAGTTCTACTAACTCTTTCGGCGCCATCCTATATGGAGAAATAGACACTGGTGCGGTTCCCGGTAACAGATCTATCCCAAACTCAACCTCGCGATCTGGGGGTAAACCCGGAAGCTCTTCTGGAAATACATTGGTAAATTCCTTTACCGTGCGAACATTCTCTACCACTGATTCCTTAGCCTCCAAAGCACAAACATGGACCATGTACGCCTCACATCCCTTCCTCACCATCTTCTCGGCCTTCAAAGTGGACACAACATTGGATAGATAATCTCTTCTATTACCTATCATCACCACCTCTTCACCCTCAACGGTTCTCAATACCATACGCTTAGTTGCGCAGTCCAAACTCGCTTGGTACTTCACTAGCCAGTCTATCCCTAGGATCAAATCGAACTCCCCAAATGGCAGTTCCATCAGATCAGCCAAAAACACGACCCCTTGAAGTTCTAGGGGCACATCCCTATAAAGTTTTTTTTACTTCTACAGAGTGACCTAGAGGGTAATTACTGTCATCTCCCTAGAAGCAATCTCAAAGTCTAAGTTCAGAGTTTCCACTATGCTACTGGCAACATACGAGTGCATCGAACCAACATCAATTAAAGCAAAATAAGGTAGTCCAAAAATTAAGAACGTACCGGTTATGACGTCTGGTGCGTCACCCTCCTCTTGACCCCTCACTGCATAGACCAATCCAGGCTGTCTTGCACCAGTATTCTCGACACCTCTGTTCGGTGCCCCGCGACCTCGTCCATTACCATTACCACCCCTGACTGAACCTCGACCCCTCTGAGGTGGCTGTCCATCCCTCCTGAATTGCGTACGACCTTGACCCTCAGACTGGATCCTAGCTGATCTTCGCGGACAATCCCTTACCCGGTGCTCCATCGACCCACACTCAAAGCACCCTCTGTTTCCGGTCGAACATTCTCCCGTATGAGACTTCCCACATCGACCACACTGTGGTGGCCACTGAGTAGCAGCAGCAGGCCTTGCAGCTTGATTCGACCCACCATAACGAACCCTTTTTTGTGAATTCCCAACAGACCCTAATGACCCAGAACTCCTCTTAGACCAATTCCTATCCTGGTTTCGTCTCACTAACTATTTCACTTCCTCAGCAATCTTGGCCTTCTCTACCAAGACCACAAATTCTCTCTCCTGCTGTGGTGCAATCAACATTCGCAGCTCATCTCTTAACCCATCCTCAAATCTGACACAACGCTCATGTTCCGTAGCCACAATACCCCGAGCATAACGACTTAACTGAAGAAACTCTGCCTCATACTCCGATACTGTCTTACTCCCTAGAACCAAATTCAAGAACGCCTTACGCTGTGCATCAATATAACTAGACCCAACATACCTCTTTTGATAAGCTGCCTTAAAGAAATCCCAAGTGAGCTCATCAGCTGTCGCGCCATCCCGGACCGTGAGCCACCATTGATAAGATTCATCCCGGACCGTGAGATACTATCCCCTTCAGCTTTTCCTCAGCCATAAAGTCTAGGTCGTCCATTATACGTTCTGTCGCCTCTAGCCAATACTCAGCCGTATTGGGAGCCACTCCAGACACACCCCTGAATACCTCAGCTCCATTAGCCCGGAGTTGTTCTGACACAGATTTTCGAGCCCCCATACCTCCACCTGTTCGAGCTACTCTTTCCAGAACCCGCAGCATCGTCTGTGACACTACGTCATCACCACCCGTCTGATCCTGAAACTCCGCGCCCTCAGCTGGTGGCGGTGGTCCCTCATTTCCCGACCCATGGCCAGACCCAGCTGGCTCAGACAAAACCATCATACCTCTACCTCGTCCACGCGTGTTACGACCACGTCCTCGAGTACTCATGACTGGCGTTTACGAGTTAATCTGGTTTAAGAAATTTTATGAATTAGACTTATTCCACTGTTATTACAGCACAGTTTTATGAATGGTTTAATGGAGTAGTTGTTTTCGCAAGTGCACGCAGCCCTATGGTCTCAGTCTCTAAAATAACCTCCTATTACTATTACTCATATCACAAACATCATAATCAAGTACACAGCAGTTAGGGGTACTTACCTGGGCGGATCAGTGCCGGAGACTCGGTGCCATGCTTCCCAAAATCATACATTTCTATCCAAAACTATTTTGTAAACCGATTATTAAAACATTTTGGGCCTCGAGACCACAACCGAGCTTTTGAACTTGGCTCTGATACCACAATTATAACACCCCAAAGCTGGTCAACATACTACGACCGAATCTGGTATGTCACTTTCTAAGAAAACAGTTTGTAGATTTAATTTTGAAGGAAGGGGTCAAAAACGAGTTGTTTGATTTAGTAAAAACATGGTTTGCAAAGTTGTGTGTAGTTTCTTATTTTAAGAAAACCATTGGTTTTTATTGAAAATCCATAACAGTTTTAGCCCAGTTGTCAAAACTGTTTGCACTTTTTAAGAAAACCGAGTTAACCTATTGATGCTACTTGTTTGTCGTTACCCGATGGTAAAGTTTTAGAAAACCCGATAAGTTGTGAATTTTAGAAAACTTCCATTTTAAAGGTTATTTAAGCATGCCGTTTTGTTTAACTTATGCAAACATTTCCATGATAATTTAAGCAGATAGATAAACTTCAAAGTGAAAGTTAATGGCCTTATTACAACCCGAAAACCAAACTAAGAGTAAAGCAAAATCCAGATTATAATTTAAATCAAAACCAAAAGCAATGAGCATGGCCACCTCGAGTCTGTCCCGGCTCCACATCTGCGATCTACGAGTCACCTCAAACATGTAAAGGAAGGGGTGAGTCACCGAGACTCAGTGTATAAGTCCCCAACCCGAGAATATCAATGCTTTTACACAATTTCATAAGCCAACATGCAAGTCATGCAACCTGAACCTAACCATCCATACTCCTTTTCTACCCGTGTGGTCAAAACCACTGGTGGTCAAAACAACTGGTGACCGTAGTCACAATAGTATCTATGGGGCCAACCCATAATGTGGTCAAAACCACTGATGACAATCCCGTATAATAATTTCTGTGGGGCCAACCCACTGTGGTACCAAACCACTGGGACGAGTCACAAAATAGCAATCTGTGGTACCAAACCACTGGTGGTCAAAACCACTGAGACTTAGTCACAATAATATATGTAAAGTGGGGCCAACCCACTTTGTGGTCAAAACCACTGGTGACAGTCTAAATCATCCTTCCCCCTCCTCTCATCATACCCACATCAATGATCATACTTTTCATGGCATGAATGTCAAGCTTAGCATACAATAGTCACATATCATGGCATATACAGCTTTTAACCAAGGCATTTAACATCAATCAAATCAGAAGGGACTTACCTGGAGTCCTCGCTTATACCCATGAGGGTAGCACATCATAAAACATTGTTTTACGCCACTATTTCGGCATTTAACAAATCACATAACAAAATCATATTAACCTACGAAGTAAGTAAGAGTTACACACCTGATTACCCGCAATACGACACTATCTACGCTGATGCTGTCGTCAATCGACACCACCATGATCTGCCTACTCTCCTGCTCAGATGCTGGTCCACACCCAAGTGGCCAGTCACGAACCGTAGACACTGCTCTCCTTTTGAACTTAGGGGCTGGGGTCTCAGATCTAACCCCTTCTAATGTTCGGCTGGTAACAGGATTCATAACACCTTATCACTAAATCAGGTTAACACAGAAAGTAACTATGACTAAGAATATCAACCCCGAATGAATAAATCCCTTACCTAGATTGATCAATTACCTGAAGATCAATGACTTAAATCACAGCACCTCCTAAATGCCCAGTCGACTAACGCCAAGCCTCCTTAACACCCTCCGATCAGCCATGATCTACAGGATTAGCCACTGCCTTCGGCACTTAAACACAATAGGAAACATTGAATAGCAGAGACACTTACCACAGCCCTAACAAATCTGATTGGAGACAATGGCAATCCCACGTTACAGATCCACTGCAACAACAGTCCAACAAAAGAGTTTGAGTGCCAGAGATTTCGGCTTTCACTACCCCAGCAAACGAAATCAGGGAAAGAAATAGGGATGTAAGAGCACTGAAAAGATTCGGCCATAAGAGCAAAGAAAAGAAGAAGAAACAATAGAATCTCACCTGACTATGGGTTGAAGTTCGACTTTGAGAACTGAAGAAGAGATAGATTTCGGCACCAGAGAAGGATAAGAGAAAACGCCTAAAGAGAAAAGAAAATATTGACAAGAGATATTCGGCTCTTTGCGTAATGGTTGAAGATGATAAGGGGTTAGGGGATTTTCGGTTTTGGGATAAAGATAAGAAGAAATGAAAACGGCTATAGGAGAAGAAATATTTGGCTTTTCAAGGAAATGGCTTGAAGGTGAAACGCAAATGATGAAAAGAACAAGGTTGGTTCGGCCAAATACCAACAGATGCCGAAAAGGTAAAAAGAAAAAGAGAGAAGAGATGTAGGAGAGGTTTCGGTTTTGACAAAATAAAGGAAATCGATGAATGCCCTCTAAGCTAGCCGAAAATACTACCTAAAGAGAACCCCAAATTCAGCACACCCCCTTACCATTCTTCAAAACTGAACGCACACACCCACACCACTCAAATTCGGCTAACACACCTTTCCAACTCAATCCCCTCATCTTCTCCTTGTTTTTCTCCTGGCCAACCATTCAAACAAGTTTGAATATTTCAAACTCTACAAAATTCTCTCCACCACATAATTCAAATGTGTTTACTCCTTCAACACATATCCAAGAGAGTCCATCCTGAGCACACCACCTCCCTAGCTTTGGCCTAAAAAACAATAAGCAGAAAGGGATTTCTGCAGCTCGAACCCAGGCTCCCTTGCTCCCCCTTGTGGCGTCACTTCTCCAAGCCTTAAGTGGCGTCCCTTGCCACTCCACCAAGGCTCCTCTTGCGACAAAACCTGCCACCAAATATACTTAACCCCTAGCTCTATCAGCTCCCCTTCCAAGCACTCAAAACAAAAATTTCTACTATGGTTCTGGCCTATCCAAAACTCGAGCCTAGACCCTAAAGTAGTCCAAACTAACGCACCTACCATACAATACACATGCAAACACACAAAAATGCAGAGACCCCGATTTAAGGATGTTACAAAAACTTTTTGCCTTTTTTATTTAAAACTCTTATTATTACAGTTTTATTTCTTTTATCACTGGCTGTCTAATTCTCGAGTATCTCTAACAACACTCATTAAATAAATACTCCCTGAACATCTAATTGATAACTTCGCAGTTTAAAAGGTTCAATTTGCCACTCCAAGAACGAACACATCACCGGAGTATTCACCACCACATTCACCCATGCCTAAATCATCATCACTAGCCATCCTCCAAGGATTTCATCTAACATTCAGGGAGTTTCACTTCTCTCTCTCTTTTGATTTTCTTACTCCATGATTATCACACATCTTTGTACATTGAGTGCAATGTACATCTTAAGTCAGGGGGTGAATATTTATTTCGCAAAAGGGCCTAACGTTCTGCATATTCCTCAAATCCCTGAATGATATCTTGTCTTTAAGTAATTTTCTCACATTACTATTAGAATGAAATTTCCTGTGATCCATGATTTTCTTTGATATGTTTTGGATGAAGTCATTGATAATTGTGCAGTGATGATTTAAACTTTAGGAGACTAGAGAATCAAGCATGATAAGTCCATTTTCAAAAAATTAAAATTTTGTTAGGTTGTCTACCTGAATCTAATTATTACCTTAAAATTTTAAATTTACAGAGTTGATATCAAAAACCCATAATTTCTGTGAGATCTTGAGCCTTTTAGAGCATACATTCTTTTGTGCTCACATTGTGATTATGAGTGTGTCAACATTGATTTGTTATTCTAGAACTTGCCTCGGTTATACATGTCAAGACCACATTATTGATTTGATATACAGAAATGATAAAGGCACTTAGGATTTAACTCACTCACTCCACTAAAAACCTTACCCTCACAATTAACCGCTAGTGAACCCCTTTGATCCTAACAGCCCTTTTTATTGACTCACCCACTAATATTAACCTAAAACTCGGTCTGTATTTGTTATCACCATTCCTCTTGACCACCCTTATATCGAAATTTTATTTTGAACAATTTCCTAACTATGATCTATATTTCAGTTGTTAAAGTTTTTTCTCATTATTAAATTGATTTGTTCTTTAAAAAAATCGAAGTATATTCATTATCAGTTCTATAATTAAGTGAGCTTACATGTTTACATTCCACATCTTGAAAAAAAAGCTTGTATTATTAGTATTACAAGTTTTTCATTGATATAATTATTCAGGAGTAATTCATTTCTCTAGTTAGGTAAATTATCAATTCAATCTCGATTCTAACCCTCTAATTCAGTCTTTATCCACACCTTTAACCCGAGCTCCATTACAACCCTTTTTAAAGACCTTTTGATTTGTGTATCATCTCATTTTACAGTGGTGGAGATTTAATTTTCAGGCAAGCTTATGGGATTAACTTTTCAAGTTTGACTTTTGAGTGCTTAATTTTGAACCTTAAACACTTTGAGTGATTTGAGTGAATCTTTAGTGAGGATGTTAACTCTTGTCAATTTTGAATTAAAGGTGATTATTTAGGTAACGGGAAAACACCTATATTTTCATGCTACAAAACTATGACTTTGATTGTTTTAATCTTTAGGATATTTCTATTTAAATTATCAATGTATGAATTATCTATGAATTATGATGAAACATTATTGATGAATATTATTAATCAAGGAAGTTCATTTTAATTGTGAGTTGAGAATTTTGCTTGAGGACAAGCAAATGCTTAAGGGTGGGGGTATCTAATAAACCTTAATATAAACATGTTTTAATCCAACATTTAGCATATTTTTGGATGATTTAAGCCTTGAATTATTGAATTTGGTGCTCTTAATCCTTTCTTTTCATGTTTTATACTTAGGAAAGCACCGGAGGATGAAAAAAATGAGAAACGGGCCCAAAATAGAGTAAATGGGCCATATCACGAAATCAACATGGGCTGGGCCCAAGCCACACGGCCGTGCCAGCTTAACAGACCAGAACACGGCCTAGCCATGATTCACATGGGCGTGTGCCATGGGCGTGTCCCTGTCGTGACGAAGAAGAGTTTCATTCGGATTAGGGTACTTAGAGGGAAAGAAAGCCATTCCAAAAGCCTATATAAACACCCTAGAGGCAAACCTTCAAGGAGAGTCCAGTTAGGCATCCAGTTAGGCCAAAGAGCCGAGCCAGAGAGCCAGAATTGTGGGATTTACTCAAAGAAAGCCAGTTGATTCATCTCAAGAAGCCGAAGTTATACTCAAGATGGAGGATCTTCCCTTCAATTTCCTTCAGGGGGTTTTAGGGCTTTTCTTATGTTTTGTTTCTTATTTTCTTCTGAGATATATTCTTTTATAATTATGAACTAAACCCCTCAAATACCTTAGGGGGATGAAACCTAAGACGGATCTTGTTATTGTTTTTTGAACTATATGATAAATACTTGATTTGTTCTTAATTATGTGTTCTTAATTATTGTTTTGATATTTCAGGATATTGATTCAAGTATTGATGTGCTTAGGCAGTGGAGCAAAAGTCCCTGTTTAAGAGTAAATCTAACATAATTAAGCGGAGTTGATCGTAACCCTAGAAATAGGATGACGAAAATCTGTCGGATTAGGGTCAAACCTAATATGGGAGTCCATAGATCAAGTTAATGCAATTCTAAGGGTTTTAATTAAAAAGAGATTTCAATTAATCAACCTAGGGTTAGACGTTAGTAGCCTTGAAAGAGGTATTAATATAAATTAGGGAATCCTATGGATCAAGTCAAGTGAATAAATCGTCTGGTTCAGAGTTAAATAACAAGTGAAGTCTAGGTGGATTCTTCCTCAGGTATTGTCTTAATCAATTAGTTTTTCCTACAAGTATTTTCCCAATTCAATCTCTTTGTCTTTGCATCTTTAGCTGGATAGTTAGTTAATTTTAGATTAATTAATAAATCCTTTAATATCTGGGCTAAATAATAAAAAGAAGGTTAGTATTAGTACTTTTGGTTCCTTTGGGTTCGACAATCTGGTCTTGCCACTAAACTATTGATAAACCATAAAAGTAACATATTTTAATCCCACATTAAGCATACTTTTGGATGATTTATCCCTTGATTTATGTAAAAAGGTGCACTTAATCCTTTCTTTTCATGTTTTATACTCAGGAGAGCACCCAAGAACGGAAAGAAAGGTGCACTTAATCCTTTCTTTTCATGTTTTATCCACACGGCCTGGCCCAAATCCACACGGCCGTGCCTCATTCAACAGGCTCGAACACGGCTTGGCCACGACTTACACGGGCGTGTGCCATGGCCGTGTCCCTGTCACTGGAAAGAAGAGTTTTACTCGGAAATGGATACTTAGGGGCAAAGAAACCTATTTCGAAAGCCTATATAAACCCCCTAAGTGTTACCTAAAAGAGGGCGGTTAGCTAGGCCAAGGAGCCGAGCCAGAAAGGTCAGATTTGTGGGAAACACTCGAAGATAGCCAGTTGATCCATCTCAAGAAGCTAGAATTCTACTCAAGACGGAGGATCTCTCCTTCAATTCCTTCAGGGGGTTTTAGGAATTTCCTATATTTTGTTTTATCTTTTCTTTTGAGATGTTTTCTTTTATTGTTATGAACTAAACCCTTTAGATACCTGAAGGAGATGAAACCTAAGACGGATCTTGATATTGTTTTCTGAACTATATGATAAATATTTGACTTGTTCTTAATTATGTGTTCTTAATTCTTGTGTTGATATTTCTGGGATATTGATTCAAGTGTGATATGCTTAGGTGGTGGAGCAAAAGTCCCTGCTTAAGAGTAGATCTAGCATAATTAAGCAGAGTTGATCGCACGCCTAGAGATAGGGTGACGAGATTTTGCTGGATTAGGGTGAAACCTAATATGGGAGTCCATAGATCGAGTTAATGCGATTCTAGGGGTTTTAATTAGAAAGAGATTTCAATTAATCAACCTAGGGTTAGACATTATTCTCCTCGAGAGAGGGTTTAATATAACTTAGGGAATCTTACGGATCAAGTCAAGTGAATAAATCATCTGGTTTAGTGTTAGATAACAAGTGATGGATTCTTCCTAAGGGTATCATCTTAATCAACTGAGTTTTTCCAACAGTATTTCTCGAATTCATTCTTTTTGTCTTTACGTCTTTAGCTTAGTAGTTAGTTAAATTTAGATTAAATAACAACTTCACTTATTTTAGGCTAGATAATAGAAAGGGAGTTTGTATTAGTACTTTTAGTTCCTTTGGGTTTGACATTCCGATCTTGCCTTAACTATACTACTGTTCGATAGGTGCGCTTGCCTCAAATCGTTATCAAAGTTAGTTTCCAGGTTCGATCATTCTCATTATAAATTTAAAACTCTGAAATCAACGATCAAGTTTTTGGCGCCGTTGCCGGGGAACTAAAATATTAAGAATGCTCTATTTTTATTACTTTAGCCATTATTTTTATTTTCCGCAATTTACTTTTATTTTAGATTAAATTTTGATTTTGCTAAATTTTCTTTTTTTCTTTTCCCTAGCAGGTATATCTAGTTTATGACTAGAAGGAACCCAAAAGGAACATTAGTATACGACAGTGATATTGAAGCTACTGCTCGCAAGAATCGCAGAGAAATCAGGCGAGCCCTAAATTACACAGAAAAAGAGCGAGAAGGCAGATCCAATCATACTGAAGGGATAGACGAGAATAATCCACCACCACAAGATGTGGCAGAAAATAATGATCCGCGTACTATATATGATTATGCTAAACCTCATTTAACAGGAGCAGAATCGAGTATTGTTAGGCCTGGTATAGCTGCTAATAATTTTGAATTAAAGCCTAACACTATACAAATGATTTAACAATTTGTTCAATTTGATGGTTTACAGGACGAAGACCCAAATACTCATATAGCTAATTTTTTAGAGTTCTGTGATACCTTCAAAATAAATGGCATTTCTGATGATGCCATACGTCTTTGGTTATTTCCCTTTTCATTAAGGAATAAAGACAAACTGTGGTTAAACTCGTTACCATGAGGGTTAATCACTACATGGGATCAAATGACCGAAAAAATTTTATTAAAATATTTCCCACCAGCCAAAACGGCCAAATTACGGAATGATATCTCTTCTTTTGTGCAGATGGATTTAGAGACATTATACGACGCATGGGAGAGATACAAGGATCTCTTGAGAAGGTGTCCACACCATGGTTTACCCTTGTGGCTCCAAGTCCAAACTTTCTATAATCGTGTGAACCCCTCAACGAGGCAACTAATTGAATCAGCCGCCGGTGGAACCCTGAACAACAGAACTCCTGAAGCAGCGTACGAGTTTATTAAAGAGATGTCACTGAATAACTATCAGTGGCAGGTTACAAGGACAAAACCAATAAAATCAGCCCGAGCTTTCAACCTCGACGTAGTAACCATGCTATCAACATAGGTAGAGATGATGAATAAAAAGCTTGATAGTTTGTGTTCTTCGCAGGTACATCCAGTAATGTAGTGCGACGCAAGTGGAAATGTGGCGAATCCTGAGTACCCACCCTACCAACCGGGCACAGAAAGTGAACATATGAACTATATAGGTAATAATTTTAGATCTAATAATAACCCGTATAGTAATACTTATAATCCAGGTTGGAGGAACCACCCAAATTTTTCATGGCGAGGTCAAGGAAATCAAAGACAACAACCTCCTCAAAATTTCCAAAATCAACCCTATCCACAGGAAAAGAGGCCGAACCTTGAAGAGATGCTGACAAAATTCATGGCAGCCATAGATACCCGTCTCCAACAAACTGGGACGACACTCGATAATCAACAGGCATCAATCAAAGGGATCGAAAGCCAAGTTGGGGAACTTACTGAGTCAGTTGGGCAACTTACTATGATAGTTTCTAAAATTCGATCAGAGATTTCTGAACGACCGCAAGGGCGTCTACCAAGCAACACTGAAATTAACCCAAAGGAGCAAATCCAAGCCATCACAGCTCATGATAGTATAGGGTTAGATGAACCCAATCCAACACAAGAAAACGAGGTAAAAAAAGGTAAAGTTGAAGTAACACAAGAAAAGCCAAAACCGGTAATCAAGAAGTACCAACCTTGCATTCCTTATCCGTAAGCAATGAAAAGAGACGATAGAGAGGAACAGTTCGGTAAGTTTCTTAAACTTTTAAAGAAATTACATATCAACTTACCTCTTCTTGAAGCTCTTTCACAGATGCCAGATTCGAGGAAATTTTTAAAACAACTCTTGACGAACAAACGTAAGTTAGACGAGGAGCCACATATGGAATTAAACACAGTATGCTCAGCAATGTTACAGAATAGACTACCGCGAAAGCTAAAAGATCCAGGGAGTTTTACAGTTCCATGTTTAATTGGTAGTTTAACTGTTGATAATGCCTTAGCTGATTTAGGGGCAAGCATAAATGTCATGCCTTATAAATTATTTAAACAGCTAGGTCTAGAGAAACCCAAACAAACTAGGATGAGCATTCAATTAGCTGATAAAACTGTTAGAATTCCTAGAGGTATTATCGAAGATGTTCTTGTAAAAATTGATAAATTTGTTTTCCCAGTAGACTTTGTCGTTTTAGACATGGATGAGGACAACACGATCCCCCTCATTTTAGGAAGACCATTCTTAGCAACTGCCAGAACTAAAATTGATGTTGATGCAGGTGAACTTATACTTTGTGTAGGCGAGGAGACAGTCACTCTTCAAGCCCTCGACTCAGCTAGAACATCAAGTAACCAAGGTGAGAATGTAAATTCTATTAATAACCATTTGGTTAACTCTTCTTTTCAGGGAACACCACAAGGTTACAAACCTGAGCTGAATCATGGACCTCGTGCCAACAAGGAAGAATTATATGAGGAACCGGAACCACACGAAGTAAAACTGAAGGAGCCCCTAGAAGAGCTCATAGGAACAAAAAACCACATCAAAATAGGAGACCAGGTACTGTTAGATAAAGCAGATACTCGCATCATCACATCAGACCTGAACACGAACGAAGAAATTCCTCTTGAGGAATGAAGTGTCTTCCTATACGGAACAGTCGAGGTAAGCAATTCAACATTCGGCACTTTTAAGGTAAACGCTTCTCGACTTAAACTTTATAGTGAGAATAGAACTGATAGCATGAGGGAAGATATTCAAACTTTTAAACCACCCTGATTTTTTGCAAATACGAGGAAAGTCTAGCTTAAGACTTTAAACGAGCACATCTCGGGAGGCAATCCGAGCACTAACCCCATTTACTTTCGCAATTGATTTCATTTTCTTTTCTTTTCTTCTCTTAGTCTTAAACACCTAGCTTTAAACTAACCAAAAGTGCAGATTCCCAGGCCACACGGCCTTACACACAGCCATGGCCGTGGCCGTGTGAACCTCAAGAATCTCCGTACTGACATGGCAGGGATGGTACGAGTCAGAGCAAATAAATTTTCAGAGTCACGGACTCAAACCACCACCCCACGGGCATCGAAAAAACCCCACACTATTAAATTATACACGGGGCGTGGTGACCTGAGCATGGGCGTGGGAGAAATGAACGAAGCCCACCACGGCTGTGCGACATGGCTGTGTGAGATACCACGCCTATGAGACACGGGCTTGTGAATGTACCTGACTTGAAAATCTATATAAACCACCCCTTCCTCCCTCTTCTCAATCACTTTCTCCCATTCCATCCTTTAGAATTTCCCCTCCATATTTCCCTTCTTCAATCCTTCCCTAATTTCCGATCCTTAAAAGCTCAATGTCGAAGAAACGACGAAATCAAAGCACAGTCTGCCTCATGGAGACCAAACTACATAAGTTCATGCCGGCCGCTTCATCCATTCAACAAGCCAAGGGTCTTTGAGACCATTTATCTTTTGTTTTACTTTTATCTTGTCCTTTATTTTCCTTCTCTTTCACAATCTTATCCTGAATTTAGTTTATTTTACTTTAGATTCTTAGTGTCAGGTTCAAAAGGCTACTTTGGAATCACGCCACTTCCGCCACCGCCAGCACCTCTGTAACCTTAGAAGTCACACCCACCTCACGAACCATCTACCAATAAGGATTCTCAAGCCCCTTTATCTTTTAGCCTTAGTCTATTTACATTTTTATCTTCTTTCTATTTATCTTTCATGTCTTTAATTATATATTTAGTTTATTTTAAATGTGTCTTAATAATCCCTGGCTAATTCTCTACGAGCTCCCCAATTTCTTCATCTAGCGCAGAGCTCGCTAGCACCAACCACCCCTATCGACTTCCAACTCCGAGAAACCATCCAAATTCAGGAAGTTTCACCTCTCCCTCTCTCTTAAATTACATATCTATGTTTGTACATTGAGGGCAATGTACATCTTAAGTGTGGGGGGTTAAAAGTTTCTAATTTTTTTCATTATTCTCAAATCCTTGAATTATATCTTTTTCTTAAGTAATTTCCTCATATTACTAATTAGGATGAAATTTCTGATGATTTATGATTTTTATTGATATGTTTTGAAGTAAGCCATAGTTAATTGTGCATTGATGATTTAAATTTTAAGATACTAGAGAATCAAGCATGATAAGTCTATTTTTCAGAATCAAAATTTTTGCTAGGTTGTTAACCTAAATTTGAATATTACTTTGAAATTTGAAATTTACAAGGTTGATATCAAACACCCATAATTTTCTGTGAGATTTTGAACCTTATAAAGCATATATTCTTTTTCTTGCTCACTTTATTGATTATGAGTGTGTCAACATTGAACTGTTATTCTAGAACTTGCTTCGATTATACATGTCAAGACCACACCTTTGATTTGATATACAGAGATGATAACGGCACCTAGGTTTTAACCCACTCACTCCACTAAAAACCTACCTTCATAATTAACCCCTAGTGAACCTCGTTTAATCCTAACAACCCTTTTTATTGACTCACCCATTAATATTAACCCAAAACCCTTTGTATTTGTTATTACCATTCCTTTTTGACTACCCTTATATCGAGATTTGATTTGATTAATTACCTAATTATATTATTTCAGCAGCTGAATTTATCCTTTATTGTTTGACTTGTTCTTAAAAAAAATTGAAATATATTCAGTATTAGTATTATGAAAAGTGAGCTTGTAACAGTCTGAATTTGACCCTAATCGGAATGGTGGTTTCGAGACCACGAATCTGAGTGGAAATTTTTTCATATTATTTTCTGAGTAAATTTGTGTGAATTAACTTGTGTGTGAGTTCATACAAAAATTTTTGTATTTGTGTGCTTAATTTTATAAAAAAAGGGGTAATTGCATAAGATGGAAATTAATGATTAATAGTGCCAATTAGAGAATGACTTATTAATTATGAGTCCTTAAAGGATAAATATTCCAATTCCTATTGTGGTGGACGGCACTAGGCTTTAAATTAAGTGTTTTATAGTTTGTTTTATTATTAAATAAGGAATGTCATAATATATATGTATATTTTATAATATCATTAAATAATAAAACATAAGGGGTAGTGGAGGATCATCTTCTTCCACCTATTTTGACCGAAAATAAAGGGAGAAGAGAAGTGCTAAGCTTCCAACCATTTTCGGCATTTGCATGCTTCATTTGGGTGAGTCTTTTAATTTAGTTTTTCTTAATTTTGATATTTTTGAGCTTATTATCATGTTAGTTAATTAGCCCAAACTCAAATTCTTGAAATGGTTGTGAAAATTGAAAGATGCCATGGACGAAAATTTAGTGTTTACGTGATTAAAGGTAGAATATGAAATAAGCATGTATGAATTAACAAGAATTAATTTAGGGTGTTTGGAGGGGACTTGGAATAAGGATGTATTAATAAATGAAAAAAAAAAACAAATTGAAAGAGGGGCTATGAACATTCGGCCCTTCATGGATGAGGTTGAATTATTGATATTTTGGTGTTCGGAGTATGAGAATTGAATTGTAAACTTTGTAAATGTTGGAGTAAAAATGGTAATTTGTGTTATTAAGCATTTTGTAGTAAATTGAATGGAAAAGCATTTTAAATGAGATTATTGTTGAAATGTTTAGCTCAAGAACAAAGAAAGTCGGATTTAAATCGGGGAAAGACGAAGGCTGTGGAATAGCCGGTTTAAGCCGGTCGTTGTCAATAGAGGTAAGTTCTTAAGTTTAATTACATATAAGAGGTAATTATGAATATGTTCAATAATATTATTTGATTTATTTGAGTATTGAAATAGATGATAGCCGAATGTTAAGGTCCAATATTGGACTAAATATGTTTTGAATTTGAAATGGAAATTAGTTCATGTGATATGATAAGTGATTGTGGTTTATGTACATGAATTAGTAATAATATAAATGTCAAGATAGCGATTTGATGAATTATTGATAGGTCATTCGGGCTTTTAGCCTAGCAGGCCACGAGCCGGTGAAACAATACAGGCTTTTAGCCTAGCAGGCCATGTGCTGGTGAAATAATTCAGGCTTATTGCGTAGCAGGCTTAATGCCGGTGATTAACTTCGGGCCTTGAGTCTAGCAGGCCCAGTGCCGGTGAATGTGATTTGAGCTTGGAGTATATGAGAACCGAGTTATGAATATATCAAGAAATTTCAGCTTTGAAACATGAAACGTATTAATTTGACAGAGAGGTAAGTATTTCACATTCATGTTACTCAAGAAAATAATGAACTAGTATATGAGGAAGTGATTGTTTTATAAATTGATTCATGATAGAGGTGTGTGTATATATATATATATATATATATATATATATATATGTTATATAGTGTGGTAATTGATTAAAAAAAAATTCGAATGAATTAAGTCTATTGGATAAGCACATGTTATTTACGTATGTCTTTGATATACTTGGTGATTGGTGTGTATGAGTAAGAAAGGTTAAGCTTTCATGTCGGGTGCATCAATGACATTCAGTTACTTGGTTTTATAGGTAAAATTTTGTATTACTTATGTTTGAATTGGCAATAGAAAATGTTAATTTGAATGGTTAGATATATGTTATTTATTTATATCTTTTCTTAAGACTTACTAAGCTAGCAAGCTTACCGTGTGTATGTGTGTACTTGTTTCCCACTGTTTTATAGATCCGGTTAAGGCTACGAGCTCAAAAAAAGGGATCGTCAAGAAAGTCGCCCACACTATCAACCTATTTTGGTACTCTTTAATTTGGGTTTTCAGTTAAAGGCATGTATAGATAAGACTGTGATTTTGTTAAGATGATAACTTTTGTCTATGTATATATTAGCCATGCGAATATGGCTTATATTTGATGTTAGTTGAAGTAGAAATATTCAGCTTATTTAAATGGTCAAATGATGTGTATGGATGAATATTAGTTTTGATATATATTCGTCCATAGTCTAGATGTATATTATAGATATAGTTAGATCATGATTGTTGCATTGTATGCATGATTTGGTTCATGGACTATACATGCATTCTTTACTAAAATCTGGTGAAATTGTAATTATGGAATTCGACTAGTGATATTAACTTGAGTGAATGGTAGGCTATTAGTAATAATTTTTGTGATTATTAAATTGTTCATTTTGGCTTTGGCTTAATAATTTTAAAAATAAGAATTACATTATGGATTATATATATATATATATATATATATATGTACGGTCATGGTCTTTATGTCTATAATAGGTACAAATGTGGTTTTGTAAAATAGCATATATAATTAGTAAGTAAGAAATGTTATATATATATATATATATATAAGTGTTTTGTCTTATTTATTTATTTATTTTATTATATATATTAAAATGTTTAGAATCGTTGCAGCTTATTTGATAATCTAGTACTTTAAATAATGTGATATAATATATATAAATTAGAATATGTATTGATTTCAGTAAATGAATTTTGAAAGATATGAACTGTACTTTATGTTCTTATAAGTACTATAAGAATTATAGATATGCAATGCATGTACCTTATAGACATTTTAGATTCAATTGGATACGCAAATGAATTCATGTGAGCTTTGGTTTGATAAAATAATGAGTTTCGATGAATGCCTACGATGATCTATGTATAGTTCGATAATGCCTCATAACTCAAATCCGGCAATGGATACGGGTTAGGGGTGTTACAGAGCTTATGTAATTAAAGTCTATTTATCAAAAGAAAAGCTCGTATTATTAGGGTTATTACTTTTCAGTTAATATTATCATCTCAATATTTCTAGATAGGTAACTTGTTAATTCAATCTCGATTCTAACCTTTTATTTCAACCTTTATCCACACCTTTAACCCTAGCCCCATTACAACCCTATTAAAGACCTTTTGATCTATTTATCATCTCATTTTACAGTGGTGGAGATTTCATTTTCAAGCAAGCCTATGGGATTAACTTTTCAGGTTCAACTTATGAGTGCTCTTTTCCCTGAACCTTAAACACTTTTTGAGTGATTTGAGTGAATCTTTTGTGAGGATGTCAATCCTTGTCGGTTTTGAAGTAAAGGTAATTATTTAGATAAGGGGAGACACCTACGTTTTCGTGATACAAATGTATGACTTATATTGTTTGAATCTTTAGGACTCTTTAAGTTAAATTATCCATATATAAATTATCTATGAATTATGATGAGACATTGCTAATAGGAATATTGAATCATGGAAAGTTCGTTTTAGTTGTAAATTGAGAATTTTGCTTGAGGACAAGCAAAAGCTCAAGTGTGGGGGGATGTGATAAACCGTAAAAGTAACATATTTTAATCCCACATTAAGCATACTTTTGGATGATTTATCCCTTGATTTATGTAAAAAGGTGCTCTTAATCATTTCTTTTCATGTTTTATACTCAGGAGAGCACCCAAGGACGGAAAGAACAGAAAACGGGCCCAAAAAGGAGTAAATGGGCCATATCACGAAATCCACACGGCCTGGCCCAAATCCACACGATCGTGCCTCATTCAATAGGCTCGAACATGGCTTGGCCATGACTTACATGGGCGTGTGCCATGGCCATGTCCCTGTCATTGGAAAGAAGAGTTTCACTCGGAAATGGATACTTAGGGGCAAAGAAACCTATTTCGAAAGCCTATATAAACCCCCTAAGTGTTACCTAAAAGAGGGCGGTTAGCTAGGCCAATGAGCCGAGCCAGAAAAGTCAGATTTGTGGGAAACACTCGAAGATAGCCAGTTGATCCATCTCAAGAAGCCGGAATTCTACTCAAGACGGAGGATCTCTCCTTCAATTCCTTCAGGGGGTTTTAGGAATTTCTTATGTTTTGTTTTATCTTTTCTATTGAGATGTCTTCTTTTATTGTTATGAACTAAACCCTTCAGATACCTGAAGGGGATGAAACCTAAGATGGATCTTGATATTGTTTTCTGAACTATATGATAAATATTTAACTTGTTCTTAATTATGTGTTCTTAATTCTTGTGTTGATATTTCTGGGATATTGATTCAAGTGTGATATGCTTAGGTGGTGGAGCAAAAGTCCCTGCTTAAGAGTAGATCTAGCATAATTAAGCAGAATTGATCACACGCCTAGAGATAGGGTGACGAGATTTTGCCAAATTAGGGTGAAACCTAATATGGGAGTCCATAGATCGAGTTAATGCGATTCTAGGGGTTTTAATTAGAAAGAGATTTCAATTAATCAACCTAGGGTTAGACATTATTCTCCTCGAGAGAGGGTTTAATATAACTTAGGGAATCTTACGGATCAAGTCAAGTGAATAAATCATCTGGTTTAGTGTTAGATAACAAGTGACGGATTCTTCCTAAGGGTATCGTCTTAATCAACTGAGTTTTTCCAACAGTATTTCCCCAATTCATTCTTTTTGTCTTTGCGTCTTTAGCTTAGTAGTTAGTTAAATTTAGATTAAATAACAACTTCACTTATTTTAGGCTAGATAATAGAAAGAGAGTTAGTATTAGTACTTTTGGTTCCTTTGGGTTCGACATTCTGGTCTTGCCTTAACTATACTACTGTTCGATAGGTGCGCTTGCCTCAAATCGTTATCAGAGTTAGTTTCCAGGCTCGATCATTCTCATTGTAAATTTAAAACTCTGAAATCGACGATCAACTATACTACTATTCAATAGGTGCGCTTGCCTCAATCGTTGTCATAGTTAGTTTCTAGGCTCGATCATTCTTTATATAAATTTTTAAGACTCTAACACACGATCAATCATCAATCGACTACATGTTAGTCTTAATGCTTTATTGTTGTCCTAGTCAACAATAATACTTGACTAAGGATCTTTTAAGAATAATCTTTTAAGAATAATCATATTATTCTCAGGACATTATTTTAAAACAGTTTATTTGTACACATAGAAAAAAAACTGAAATAATAATAACAACGCTTTATATTAATAAACATGGTGAATCAAATATGTTATTACAACCATCTCATGATTGGTCTTTGTGCATACTCTTACAGTTCATGTGTACCAAACATCTTGTATGCTTGCTTGTTTCATTACTATTGATCATTTTATGGGAATTTTCTACTTTTGGTAGTTATACAATCACTCAAGTATGTGTACCAAAAATCGTTTTTGGCTATTGGGATCTTTTGTGATATTGTTTAGAGGTTTTAATAATTGGTAGTATCATTAGTGGTATATTTAAATCCATATTTTCTGCTCTTTATGTGATCTATTGGCTCTTAACAGGCTTTCCTAATGCTGTTTTGTAGGATGATATCTACCGGAAAGCTCAAACAATGAGTTTGATTGATCACTCAAATCTTATTTGGTCATATTGTTCTTTTGTGGTTGACCATAATCTTTGGGTAGTCATGCCTTTCATGTCAAAGGGTTCCTATTTGCACATCATGAAGTCAGCATATTAGATGGTTTCAAAGAGCTTACTATTGGTTCTGTTCTGAAAGAAACTCTTAAAGCTCTGGATTATCTTCATCGACGAGGACATATCATATGGATGTTAAGGTCAGTGTCTCACAGAAGTTGGCATTATGTTATCTGATTGAATTCACCATTATTTTATTTAATAAGTTTTATTTAATTGGCATTACAGGTTGGAAACATACTGCTTGATAAAAATGGCACAATAAAGCTTGCTGACTTTGGTGTTTCAACTTGCATGTTTGATGCAGGAGATATGCAACATTCTAGAAATACCTTTGTTGGGACTCCTCGCTGGTGAGCTATTTTTGTCAAATCTTTCCAACTATTACCCTTCTCTTCAGCTCATTATGTACTCTGATGCCATTGATAGAATTATATTTTCTTTGGATTTCCACAGTCTGATATTCCTATTTATCCTTTCTTTTTAGGATGTCACCAGAGGTCTTGCAGCCTGGAAGTGGATATAACTCCAAGTGAGTGTTCAGTCTTCACTTAAAGTTAAGGTCTTAGAATTTCACTTAAATCCATTGTCCCCTTACAATGTTGTATAAGCATGACATCTCAGTGTACACAAGTATTTTCTGCTTCAGTGTGGCAAGGGGTGGTCATGACTCATGAGTTTGAACCTACAAGGACTCATGATTTTGGTCTTAGCGACATTTGTTCTGAAACACAAAACTTCACTTTATCCACACATCTGGGCTTTCTATGAAAGCACTTACGTGCCTCAAAATTACCACTTTTGCATAATCAGGAAATGGTTGAAAAGTTAATCCTGTTGTTTGCTTTAAGAATGATTGAGTGTAAGGAAAGAATGACATGAATAGGATTTCTGGTCTCTTTTGCTGTTGCCTAGGTATGGAGTGCATTGATGTGAAAAGAATATCATGTTGCAGTGCGTAGACAGATTGAAGCATTTATTTGCTTCAATGCTGCAATGATGTGATAATGATTTGTACAAGCAATCAAGTGGTCTTGTTGATCCCGAACTTCTTGCAAGAGAGACCGTTTGTATGTTATCATTTTTTTCTCTTCTTTTTAAATATTTTTCTATATTACTTATGTGATGAATTCAATGCTTTTGCTTGATTTAACATTTGTTCAGTGTTTTCCTGTTTTTACCAGGAAACTGCAACCACTCAAAGACTGGAAGTTCGTATTTATGCAGTACAAAAGCTTTGAATTGCCATTAATGGAGGGTTTAGTGAGAGGTGAAGCCTGTATTTCCCAAATAAAACAAACTTATGCCTGTGGTTTGTAGTTAGTAATCTCCCAATTCATGTATTACTGTGGTGTATGTATTTACTCAAATGTTATTGTGTCATGTTTTGTATCGTGCTCGAAATAATCAAGTCCAAGTTTCTACTTAGCTTTACTTGGACGAATAAGGTTTTACCTGTTTTTTATAAGTATACCTTTCTATTGTTCTTATACTGTTCTCTCATAATAATATAATCTCATTTATATGGGTGAATTCTGTATTAAGTTGAACTGAAGGCACAAATATTTCGTCATGTAATAAATAATAAATTTGACTTCTGTTTTTAACTTTAATTTGATTTATTTATAATAAATAAATCATTGCAATATATGTAAAAACAATTTAAAATATTTTACACAGATTCATCCAAACACCAGAAAAGTAAATCATTTCCAGAAAAGTAAATCATTTCCAGAAATCATTTTCTGTAAAACATTTTACTGGAAAACAAACGGAGCCTAAATAAATTTGAAAAGGTTTAAAGTTTTATAAAATCCTACTATGTTAGGGATGATATGTATATGTAATACTGCGGATTTATTCACTCTATGAGTTGTTGAATATGGTTTCACGAATTTTACGATATTGGTATAAGATTATTCTTGATATGTATATATTTCATATTTTAAATGGATTGATATGACTAAAGTTTATACGAGCTTACTAAGCATTCACTTCTTATGTAGTTGATTTTCCTTACATTTCAGATTATTGGAAGCTCGATTGGGTTGGAAACTAGTCGGAGATGTAACAGCCCAATTTAGGGCCTAGCCGAAATAGTGGTGCGAGACCACAAACCCAAGTTAGTAAAATGAGTTTTTAAGGTATTTGAGATGTTTGCATGATGATATGAAAGTTTCATGTAGAAATTTTATGGAAATTTCCATTAAAGGGTCCATTAGGACTAAATTGTAAAAGTTGTAAAATATGAGTTTCTAGAAGCTTTTTGTATTTAATAGCTTTAGAATATTAATTAGAAGTCCTTAAATAGCAATTTTCCCAAATTATAATTTTTGGACAAAATTGGACATGAGTTAGAAATTTGTAAAAGTTTAATGAGAAGGGAATTTTGGTCATTAATCTATTAAATGATTAAAACAGGAAAAAGATGACAAAAATCATACTCATCTTCTTCCTCAAGTGCCAAAAATTTGAAGGAAGCCATAGCTAGGGTTCTTCAATTTTTCAAGCTTGCTAGTAAGTTCATCTTAGCCCCGTTTTTAATATTCTTCGTGTTTTTGGAGTCCTCGTAACATGAATAAGCTATTTTTAGCTATAAGTTGAGCTAAGATGCATGTTAAAAAATCTACCCATGTATGACATGTTTGTAAAATGATGTTTTATGGAAGATTATGAGAGTTTGATGTTAGATAAACATCTTTTTCTAAGTGAATTTCATGAGAAATGCTAGCAAGGACTAGTTTGTAATTATTATAAAATTTGCCATACATGGTAGAAATAGGGAGATTTTATTATTGCTATAGTTGAGAAAATGAATCAGCTAAGCATGTAGTTCATAAAAGATGAATAAAAACCACTTTACGAGCCTTGGATCAAGAAGTGTAATTATGAGAAAGTTTAGGGGCAAAATAGTAATTTTGCCAAAGTATGTGTTAAGAGTCATTTTAATCAATGTGATTATTAAATGATCTAAACTATTACTATAGATCAAGAAAAATGAAGTCCGGATCGAAACCGAGGCAAGAACAAAGTCGAGGACTAAATTGCATATATACATACATTCTGTATATCGAGGTAAGTTTGTATGACTTCTAAGCTTTATGAATGCTATCATTGGATTGCTTAGTATAATGTACATTATTACCAAAGAAATGCTTAATGCTATGTTAAATAAAGAAATCAATGAGATTAAGCATGAGAAAGTCCCAATTGAAGTTGAATTACTTAGGATACTCGACCTACCACATGAGATAAGAAAGTCCATATAAGACCAAGCCAAGGCATGGCATCGGCAATCAAGCAAAGTTACCATGTAAGTCCAAGACAAATCTTGGCATTGAAGAGTTAATATGAGATGAAGACCCATGTAAGCCCAAGCCAAGGCATGGAATTGGTGAGTCTCCAAGCAAAGATGTCATGTAAGTCTAAGACAAGTCTTGGCATTGAAAAGCTATCATGAGATAGAGATCCCATGTAAGTCCAAGCCAAGGCATGGCATTGGTGAGTAACAAGGAAGATTTCAAGTAAGTCCAAGCCAAGGCTCGACATTGACCAGTTCATGAGTAAAGATACCAAATAAGACCATGTCAAGACATGGTAATGGTAAGTTCCTAAGGGAACACACAAGGAAGACTTTGAGTAAGTCCATGTTAAGACATGGCATTGATACCAAGATGAGAGATCCCATGTAAGACCATATCTGGGATATGGCTTTGGCATCGAGTTATATGTGGGATGAGATTTAGTATCTTTGGTTAGTCATAGAAATTCATCGGGCAAATGAGTAAAGCTTAAATGATATAGCAAGAAAATTGAGTAAGTAAAGCTATTATCAAGTTGGAAATGAGTATTATTCATGTTATGAATGATGAATTAGAGATTATGATTATTATAGTAAAGTATGTTGATCTATGTGATCAAGTGATACAGGTACCTTATTTACCTCACGAGCGTGAGACTAGTAAGTATCATGAGATATGTAAGAATCGATAGGAGTAAGTAAGCTTAAATAGCTGAAATTATGATGCCACTGTTTATGCCAAATGGTTTATGTTAAACAAGTATGATGTTATGTGAATTATATGCAAACTTAGTAAGCTAAATGCTTACGTCTTTTATTCTTTCTTTCCATGTAGTCGAGCCAAGCTAATCTCGTGGATCATCGTCATCGGAGCTCGGAGCACACTATCAATCGCTATTTTGGTATAGCCAAGATGTTTATATTAAGTATGGCATGCATAGGAACATTTCATTTTGAGAATATGTCTTAAAAAAAGGGCAAAAGTATGGGCTATCAAGTTTATTATTCTTTTGTATATGGCTAAGTGATTGGCCAAGATTGACTAAGTATGTATGTTTATCGATATCAATGAAGCATGTAGTATTGTTCATGAAAGATGTAGTAATTTGAGTTGTTGGATTGAATATGAGATTGATCTTGATTTCAGGGTGGCAATTGGCTTGGTAAGTAGCCTTCAAGTGCCAACATGGATAGACACACGGGCGTGTGTCTAAGCCGTGCGTCCCCTGCACCTTAGTCAAGTTAGATTAGACTACAGGCTAATCCCACGGTCGTTTGTTTAGGCCGTGTGTGACACACGGTCAGAACATGGGCGTGTACCCTAGGCCGCGTGAATATAGTCAGTGTCGACCACGGTCTAAGTCCACGGGCGTGTCAAGGCCGTGTGAATATAGTCAGTGTCGACCACGGTTGGAAGACAGGGGCGTGTCTTAGGGGTACACGGGCGTGTCCCAAGCCACATGGGCGTGCGACCCCTATTTTAAGGAAAAGTTTTCGATTAAATTCCGAAAGTTTCCAGATATGTGTTCAAGGCCTCGTAGGCTTATGAGATGTATGAGTTGTTTAAGAAAGAGAAGTTTTTAATTCGGAACAAAATTTTATAGCTCGTAAATACAAGTTTAAGCAAGCTCAAGCATAGTAATGTCTCGTATCCGATCTTAGCCTCAGACTCGGGTATGAGGTGATACAATTAGTGGTATCAGAGCTACGGTTTAGTCGGCTCTAGGACTAACATAGCACGAGCACGATTCTAGCTATACATGTCGTACGTAAGAAGGTTTTTATAATGATAGTGTGACGACTCTTGACGACTTAAATTATGTTTATACGTATAGTAAATGGATCCTGAAAGAGCCGTGGCGGATGACGTAGAAAGCAACGCGCCGACTCCCACTGAAGGGACGGTGCCGAACGAGAATAAGAATAGACCCATTACGGTGAGTCAATGAGGAGGAGAATAGGCTAGAGAAGCCTTACTCCATATGATGAACACATGGTATACGGAGTTCGTTCGTACGAACCCGAATGCACAACCCCCTCCACCCCCGCCTATTCCACAATCTATTCCTGTAGCCCCTCAAGTAGTAGAGGTGGTAAGAGGAGACAAACCTCCAGTTGATAGGATCAGGAAACATGGGGCAGAAGGATTCCGGGCTAAAAGAGATGACGATCCAGAGAAGGCCAAATTCTGGTTAGAAAATACCATCATGGTATTTAATGAGTTGTCTTGCACATCTGAAGAATGCATGAAATGTGTAGTTTCTCTTTTAAGAGATTCTGCCTATTAATGGTGGAACACCTTGGTATCGGTAGTACCAAGAGAGAAGATTACTTGGGAATTCTTTCAAGAAGAGTTCAAGAAAAAGTATACCAGTCAAAGGTTTATGGACCAGAAAAGGAAGGAATTTCTATAACTGAAGCAAGGCAAAATGTCTGTGATTGATTATGAGCGTGAATTTGTACGACTCAGCAAATACGCTCGATAATGCGTGTCCACTGAGGCTATCATGAGTAAAAGATTTGAAGATGGACTAAATGATGACATCAAATTGTTTATTGTTGTCTTAGAACTAAAGGAATTCGTTGTGCTAGTAGAGAGGGCTTGTAAAGCCGAAGAGCTAGTAAAGGACAAGAGAAAATTTGAAATGGAGTCTCGTGACTCTAGAAAGAGACAGTGGAATAAGTCATTCCAATCCTCATCCAAGAAGTCAAGAGATTTCTCCACCCGATCGGCTACTTCCACTGGGTTTTCAAGGAAGGACAAGAGTAAGCAGTATTCGGGAAATAAGGCAGAGACGACTTCAGTTGCTAGTGTGGGGAACATCCTATCGAATAGACCCGAATGCCCACAGTGTGGCAGACGTCATCTGGGAGAATGCCAAGCACATGAAAATGCATGTTTTAGATGTGGTTCCCAAGACCACTACATAAAGAATTGTCCTGAGATGACAAAAGAAGACAGAACTCAGAACCCGAGATCAGGGAGTATGATCAAAGGAAGACCGCAGAAGAACCTAGGAAGTGGGTCAAGTGGAAGAGGTAACCCTAGAGAGCAGGCCACGAGACCCGAGGGTAGGGCGCCTGCAAGGACTTATGCCATTCGCGCTCGCGAAGAGGCATCATCTCCTGATGTTATCACGGGTACCTTTTCTCTTTATTATATCAAAGTTATTGCTTTAATAGATCCCAGATCCACATACTCTTACATTTGCATGAAACTACTATCCAATATGAATATGCCTATAGAGTCTACAGATTTTACAATTAAGGTGTCTAATCCTTTAGACAAGAGTGTGTTAGTTGATGAAGTTTGTAAAGATTGTCCATTAATGATTAAAGGCCATCGTTTTAAGGCAAACCTTATGTTGCTGCCATTTGATGAGGTTGACATTATTCTTGGTATGGACTGGTTGACCACCCATGATGTAATAGTTAATTGTGGGAAGAAATACCTTGAGATGAGATGTGAGAATGGGGACTTTCTCCATGTAGAATCAAATGAACAAAGTAGATCGCCAGTAGTAATTTCTTATATGACGGCACAGAGATACATAAGAAAAGGGTATGAGGCATATCTTGCCTTTGTGATGAATACTAGAGAAACAGAGCTAAAGATTAAGTCAGTACCAATAGTGTGTGAGTACTTGGATGTTTTTCCTGAAGAATTACCAGGACTACCACCAGTTAGAGAAGTTGAGTTCAGTATTGAGCTAGCTCCCAGTACTGTACCAATATCTATTCCTCCTTACAGAATGGCTCCAACGGAGTTGAGAGAATTGAAGTTACAGTTGGAAGAGTTAACAGATAAAGGCTTTGCAAGATCAAGTTGTTCTCCATGGGGTGCTCCAGTTTTATTTGTGAAAAATAAAGATGGCACCATGAGATTGTGCATAGATTACCATCAGCTTAATAAAGTGACAGTAAAGAACAAGTACCCATTGCCTAGAATCGATGATTTGTTCAATCAATTGAAATGAGCCACTGTTTCTCCAAAATAGACTTGAGATTGGGGTACTATCAGTTGAGAGTAAAGGATTGAGATGTTTCCAAGACCGTTTTTCGAATAAGATATGGGCATTATGAGTTTTTAGTCATGCCCTTTGGGTTGACCAATGCTCTTGCAGTATTCATGGACCTAATGAACCGCATCTTTAGGCCATATCTCGACAAGTTTGTAGTCGTTTTTATTGACGACATATTGGTTTATTCTCAAGATGAGACTGAGCATACTAAGCACCTACGGGCAATTTTACAGATTCTACGAGAAAATCAGTTGTATGCCAAGTTCAGTAAAAGTGAATTTTGGCTTAAGGAAGTAGGATTTCTGGGACATATTGTCTCGGGAGAAGGACTCCGACTAGACCCAAGTAAGATTTTGGCTATAATTGACTGGAAACCACCGAGGAACATCTCTAAATTAGAAGTTTCCTAGGCCTACTGGCTATTACAGACAATTTGTCAGGGGGTTTTCCATGATTGCAACCCTGATGACTAAATTGTTACAGAAAAATGTGAAGTTTGAGTGGACAGAAAAATGCCAACAAAGTTTCGAGAAACTGAAAGCATTGTTGACAGAAGCTCCAGTTTTAGTACAACCTGAGACAGGGAAAAAATTCGTAATTTATAGTGATGCATCCTTAAATGGGTTAGGCTGTGTGCTTATGCAAGAGGGCAAAGTGATTGCTTATGCCTCAAGACAGTTGAAGCCTCATGAGAAGAACTATCGCATTGAAGATATGAAGACACCATCTATATGGTGAAAGATACCGAATTTTCAGCGATCACCAAAGTTTGAAGTACTTAATGACGCAAAAAAAGTTGAACTTAAGGCAACGGAGATGGTTAGACTTAATAAAAGACTATGAGTTGATCATTGACTATCATCCAGGAAAGGCGAATGTGGTCGCTGATGCTTTAAGCATAAAGTCCTTATTTGCATTAAGGGCAATGAATTTACAAATGACTTTATTCAGTAATGGTTCTATTTTAGCTGAGTTGAGAGCTAGACCAGTATTCCTCCAAGAGATCTTTGAGGCTCAGAAAGAAGATAGCGAATTGCAAGC